>WPIO01000139.1:0-600000 GCA_009760855.2 Cristatella mucedo | reverse complement strand
AACGATCGTACGAGGAATCGCTGGATTATGGTGTACCTAGGGCTCTGTTCTTGGTGGCACAAGTCGGGAGTGAGTTCCAGGCTTTGGGAGCATACGAACTAAATGTACGGTCTCCAAAGGATTTGAGATTTGTACAAGGTACGGGTAAAAATTAGATTCCGGAAAGTGAATGGTACGAAGCTTAGCCTGGTGGGGGAGTAAATTTGATAGATAAGCTGGAGCCAAAGAATGAAGGTACCTAAAAGTGAGTGACCGGACCTTGAAGTCGATGCGTTGCTTGACTGGGAGCTAGTGCAGGTCGGCAAGAAGTGGTGTGATGTAGCAACTTTGCCGCTCACAACAGATAAGCCTAGCTCTGAGTTTTGCACCAGCTGTAAGCGCCTGAGTGCACAGGCCGGTAGACCAGCAAGCAGTGAGTTACAGACGTCAGATGTCACAAATGCGTGGACTAATTTAGATGTGGTATCCCTGCCTAAACAAGCCCTAATTTTAGCGATGCTAGGTAGCTGAAAGTAGGCAGACTTCACTGTGGAGCTTATATGGTCGTCTTATGAAAGGTCACTTTAGAGCATTACACCTAGATTTCGTGCAAACTTAACTGGAGATATGTTGGCAGAGTCGTATTGAGTGCTAACCTTTCCAATTTCTGAATCACACTTGGTTTGCCCATAACCAGTAAGTTGGTTTTATTCAATTTAAGATAGTTTGCTACCATCATGTGCGGAAGCCATCGGTACATGCAGCAAGGGAGTTGAGAGAATTCGGCGTGCTTGAGGGCTCGGAGAGATTAAAGCAAATGCACAACTGAGTGTCATCTGCATAGAAGTGAAAGCATAGATTGTGCCTGGCAATCACATAGGCAAGAGGGAGAGTATAAACCGTGAAAAGAACAGGAGCTAGATCAGATCCCCTGAGGTACCCCATATTTCAGAGGTTCCTCGGATGATCTTTGTCCATTCTCATCAATACTCTGGAGTCTCCCTCTAAGACAAAACTTAACCATTGCAGTGCAGTGCCATTGCTGCCCAGGCGAGATGAATGGCGCTCAAGAAGGACTTGGTGATCGATAGTATGAAAAGCTGCCGAAAGATCGAGCAAAACAAGCAGAGATACTCTACCCAGGTCTGCTTTACTAAGTTGGTCGTTATACACCTGAAGCAATGCTGTCTCTGTAGAGTGATTAGCTCTAAAACCAGACTGAAACTTACTAGCAAGGTTGACCACATTTAAAGAGAAGCCAAAAACGCATATATTTTTCACAGCATTTTGTAGGGCCGTGTGATTCGTCCTTTTGTGTCCTTATCCGTGCTGACACTGTGCATTCATACCAGTAAAAATATTTGCATGCCTTGCTGTGCATGTCACCTCCAACCATGTTATGGTTGTTGTCATTGAGGATGTTACCACTAATCATTCGATCATGCTGCCTTTGTAGCAAACGTTAGATGCCGAGAAAGAGACTGAGTTCTCTGATGGCACTCTAACAAATATATGACACTATTATTGTTCTTCTTCTTATTATTATCCTTGTTGCATTTGAGGTTGGACGAAGTGCCATTTGCATCGAGTTATTATGGGTTAGGCTCATGTTCTCGTAAATGCAACATTGAAGAGCTGCATTATGTGCCACGACAGTCCTTTACTCGCTGTCTGTGTTTTATTATAGATAGATAACACATGCGATATTTATCTTTCTTGATTTAATGTAGTATGATGCCATAGCTTTATTCTGTGTAATGGCATGTCAGCCTTGATCCGGCCTGTATTAGCCCATAGAGGCTTCTCAAAGTTAATAATAAATGTAATACATTTATATAGCATCTTCAGCAAACTTGTACTCTTTCTAGTCACCTTACATTGGCTGTAAAGGAAGCATGATCAAATGGTTAGTGGTTTCATGCTCATTGTCAACAAGTAAATTATATATATATAGTTATATAATTCATTTATATAGCGCCCCAAGAGAACTTAATCTCTATTCAGGCGCTTCGCTTCACATATGCCTCAGGGCTCGAGCCCACGACCTCAGTCAGACCTTGGTCGGGGCGAGCACCTTAACCGCTAGACCAAACCAGCTCGGCGCAGTAAGTAAAACATGGTTAGAGGTGACATGCACACTGTCGAAATGCAAAGGCACACAAGGGACGAATCACATTGACCCCTGAATGCTGTGTTAAATATATGTATTTCTAGCTTCTTTTAAGATTTCCTAAAGTCAGCAGATGTGCCGTCAGTCGGGAGTGAGTTCCAGGCTTTGGGCACCTACAAATTAAAGGCACGGTCTCCAAAGGATTTGAGGTTTATACAATGTGTAGCTAAACGATAATTTGATTCAGAAAAACAGGTGGCACAATGCCTAGCCCGGTAGGGAGTAGATCTGGCTGGAGCCAAAGAATGAAGGGACGTAAAAGGGAGTGACTGAACCTTGAAGTCGATGTGCACCTTGACTGTTGAGCCAGTGCAAGTTGCTAGAGTTGTTGTAGTGCGGCAACTTCGACACTCAAGACATACAAGTGTTGCTGTAGAGTTTTGCACCAATTGTTGGCGCCTGATTGCACAGGCTGGTAAACCAGCAATTAGTGAGTTGCAGAAGTCGAGGCGGTATGTCATAAATTCATGAACCTTTTTAGATGTAGTATCCCTGTCTTAGCAAGTCCGAATTTTAGCAATGTAAAGTAGCTGAAAGTAGGCAGACTTGATTGTGAAGCTGATGTAGTCGTCTAATGAAAGGTCACTTTAGAACGGGGCACCTAGATTTTTGTGCAGATGCAACAGGATGTATGCTGGCAGAGCCGATGGTGAGCGCAAAGTTTTCCAATTTGTGAATCACACAACAGTGCAGCTGCAGTCTTGAAACTGACACACTAAGGTCGTAGTCGTCGCTCTCATTCTACAGAGAAGCACAGTTAAAAAAAGTCAGATAGTGACATTTGTAAGCCTCCAGAAGCTTCTAGACCGTGACTGAAGCCTTAAGAATTATTTTCATAACTACCTTTGCGCTAGCACGGATGTGAATTTGGGTCACAATCTTGCATCTGGAGTGCTGAGAATATTTCATGGGGCAGGCCCAGGCTATAGATTTTGTTGTAACTTTCTCCGTGGGTCGTGCTACCAGATGGACTTGGTAGGACTCAACCCCTAATAAATGCTACTTTCACTGTAGATTTGTCGTCGATTCACTGCGTGCTGTCATTTTCAGCTTTAGATACTGTAAGTTTACCCCGGTTACTTCATACAATGTACTGTCCTCAGCTTCACTTGCGGTTTCGGTCAATGACCCATGGTTGATGGGTTAACATTATCATTGCTTATGGACGCTCAAATTTCTTATCGATGCAAGCAAACAGGACTGCTTCCACAAAGAGTCAATGCCATTTGCTCTCTGGGGCATATTTGGAGCATTTACTGAAACCTTGTGCTGAGCAAAGCCGGGTAAAATTTCCAATTTAAAGTTTATTAAAAGTTACCTTAGTGTACACTCACTTGGTTCTAGCTAGGTGCAGGCTAGGTGCTTGCCTGGCTGGGATGCATGTTCAGAGCTCTCACTTTTCAATATCTCGTAACGTTGTTTGTAACGGTTTTCAGACTTCATCCAACAGTTCCTGCTTTACCATACTTATCTCTGGTATAGTAGAATGATCTCACTTTGCTTTTTTGAGCGTTGACAATTTGACTCCTTAAGGATGACTGGTATACACGAGATTGGGGAATTCGTTTTGCTTATGGAAAGCACTTTACTTTTCCATATCTAGCTCCCTTAGAAATCGAACCACTGCTGCTGCATCCATCCATCTCCGATGGTCAAGACTGACAACAACAAATGCTGTCATTATTGTGGAATGTGATAGTTTATGTTTCGCAGTAGCTGGCTGCTATTTTGAGCTATGGTACGCTCTAGCAGTTGGGCATCCTTGCAGCATCGGTTCCCGGGCTTTTTAAATATGTAGCCTGTTACTTATGTGATGAGTTATATGTTGCAACAATGTTGGAGCTAGATAATGAGATTGGTTTGCAGTTTTGGAGCCGAAGGCATTATTTATTATTCCAACTTGTGCCCACTGTTATGTATTGGTATAGGGTACTTTGCAATGTAGTTGTACTTCAAATCGTACATGCCAAGCTGTTCAGCAAGTCGATCTTTATCGTGCTTCTGCTTGAACCATTTTCATAAATGTCGTAGCATTGGTCATACATTCGTCATTTGTCCAAACAGATTCAGAACGAATCAAGTCAATGTTGAAGAAGGGCCTCAGCCGCTCCAGCCACAGTCCGCATCACCAGCAGCAGTATGCAGACTATGCAGCTGCTGCCAGTCCTGGATCTCCAGCTGCTGCAGGCAGCAGTGGCACCGGAGGAACCCATGCCACCACAGACCGCTCTCAGTGAGATGCTAACTGATGCTTCTTGATCCGTCAGAGATACTTGGCTTTTGATTCAGTACTGTTTATACTTAAGGCTGTAATTTATGTGTAATTATCGAGTCGCTAGACTAGTTAATGTGCTGTTGTTGGGGCTTGTGGCTGCGTGGGTGTTAGTCATTGAAGAATGTGTCTTGGCTCACGGTCCTAAGTCTGGGAAGTATACCATGACGTTTTGCATAGGTGTTCCTCAGGGGCAGCCGGCAGAAGCCTTCTAGACCGATCTAAAGAAAGTCAAGTGGTTGCAGTCCATGAATTCCAATACAATATCCAATATAAGCCCGATCCAAATATCTGCTACTGTAGATGGCTTTCGACTGCTTCTCAATCGCCGGTCAAAGTCACTCCAAATATATCCTAGGGTGTTGAAATCAGTTGACTGAGTGTGTCCATTCCTGATGGTAGAAGACGGAGTCGGAAAAGAATTTTCGGACCCATTTGGCATTGCTCAGGTGGTCTATAGATTTATCACCCAAAGCTCCGCATTCAGCCACCACCATGTTTTTAATGATTATTATAATAATAATACATTTCTATAATGGCCTCAGAGAACTTATATAATGGCCTCAGAGAACTTAATCTCTTTCTTGGTACTTTTACAAATTCTGCTTAAAAGTAGGCATTCTTTGTGGTTCTGCTCATATTTTCTTCTTGTGATGTGCTGATGAAGTTTTTCCTTCTAAGTAGCTGAAATTTACTATCGTCACTTCAATAGACTGTCTAGCCTGCACAGTGGTTTGCCCATTTCAGCCTGGCTTTATGCTGTTTGCTTGGCACGCAGCCTTGTTTGCCACCAATCAAGAGTTGCCCTCATCGGCTAGTCAACGACTCACCGTTTTCCGGCTAACGTTCATTCTGGTATCAGCCTGATAGTGTCTGCGAAAGCAGTGGCACTCTAGCTGACCTTTTGATGATATCCTTACCGAATGATCTGTGCATTCACATTAATGTTCTGCAGTCTCCCACTGAGATAGGACCTGAACCATTGCAGTGCAGTACCAGTGATGCCCAGGCGAGATGAGAGGCGCTCAAGAAGGCCTTAGTGATCGATAATATCAGAAGCTGCCGAAAGATCGAGCAAAACAAGCTGAGATACTCTACTCAGGTTTGCACAACTAAGTTGGTCGTTATACACCCGAAGCAATGCTGACTCTGTAGGATGATTAGCTCTTCAGCAAAATGTCGTCGTGCAACGTCGTGTTAGGGGTCCTAGGCAGCTGCAGCTGGTCGTGGAACCCTCGTGGTATACTTCGAATGGTCGAATGCCATGCAGCCTTTGCTCATTGCACAAAGACGAGTGACCTTTCTGTTGTGGACTCTTTATTGTAAAGTCCCTGCTGCGTGTCCTTGTCGAAGTACCCCTGCCCCCTCAAGTTCGAGATCATGCAGCAGCACCAGTTACCGCTGTGAAAGTAATATACAGCATTGAAAAGAGGTGGGAATTTCATGGTTATCCATCGCACTCTTTTGTGCACATGCTGTACATGTTCACCACTATGTTCTTCGCGGCCTTTAATCAAAATAGGCACAGAGGTTTTTTTAAATGGCTACCGTTTTAGGGTTTAGAAATGGCAGATTGTATGCATTTCTAGTAATGTGATGTTTCAACAGCTGTGCTGTTCGGTAGCCAAATTAAGTGGAGATAGCTTTGATGGCTAGAGCCTCCTTCATGGGCTTTGCTTTTCGACATTCAAGTTAGTTCATTAGAAGCAATCAGAGAACACCAAGGAATGTGGTCCGGCCTAAATGTTCCTGGCAATAGTTCATCCGAGAGATTCTGGAGGCTCCTCAGGCCAAGCACTGCTGCTGCCGATGTGAGTTAGGAAAGCAGTTGAGAACAGTATGTTATCCTGAGTCTTGAATAGGATTCTTACGAACTGTGAAAGCAATTTGTTGCATGCCTTGCTGATATTCATGCCTCTAAAGCTCCATCGTTTATTTAGTGAATCACCTCAGCTATTCATAGAGTACATCGTTTAATTTATCTGTAGAGCCATTTATTGTTTAGCTCATGCACAGTCAGCTGCATAATATTGATTTTGTGTTAACTTTCAGGGCCATCTATGGGATATTTTTTAGTGCATTACTGCAACACGATTTAAGCCAGGATCAAATCATGAACATTTGTGCACTTAAAATACAAGTGTAGGCTCTAATGTAACCACACGGATTGGCATAATGGGAAAACAAGTTAAAGTAGACTATGTTGCATCCGACTTGCATCTTTAGGAAAGAGCCTTGCAATTACTGTTACCTTGACCTCTATCTCAGCCTTCGAAAGCGAATGGGGCGTATCCTGCATGTTGTCCTGGAGAACTGTTCGTAGATCTTGGGTGACCATAGCTAAATGAACTACCGAGCAGGAAACCCTTTCTGGTTCAGCACGATGGGTGCATGAGCTCAGCTTTGGTTCACCCAGTGAAAGCTCGTGTTACTGCAAGTCCACAGTTAAATCCCATGTACCAAAATATTGGGTGATGACCCATGACGGTGTGCATGCACATTCTTCTATGGCAATAACAAAATGTCATCTTCTAGTCGACTAGATTCGTCTCCTTATCTTGTCCGTGCTTGGCGTGCCGATTCTTTGCAGCAGCTGTAAAGTGCCTGGAGAGATTAAGTTATCTGAAGGAGCTATACAAATTTATTACTATTATTATGCAAACTTTGGGCATGTCATTGACGATGCTACGGCCCGTTTTCTAGCAGAGGCAGCTCAAGAAAGCAGTCGTTTGACGGCAGCGGCAGTGCGCCAGCGGGCAGTGGGGGCGGAGACCAGCCTGCAGAGCTTACTCGCACCAGGACGCTGGAAGCTGTGCACCTCAAGTTTAACGCCGAGACGGGCTCACTGCTGCCTCTTGCGCTGAGGTGAGAGCTGCCAGTGCCAGCTATCGCCAGCGTTATTGCTTCGTTATGGTATGAGCTGCTGCTGCAATTGACGTGTGTGGAGAAGTAACGGTTTGAGCTGGATTTAGCTGGAGACGGCGTGCGCACTTGATTGTGTGAATAGAAATGTATCAGCTGTCGCCTGTGTTAAGCCAGCAACCGCGTGTGTGTGTGTGTGTGCGTGCGTGTGTGTTCATGTTCGGGTCCGTGTGCATGCAATGAAGTCTAAAGAAAATACATTGAGAAAGCAGAATAATGCAGCTATCAATCATGTGCTTTTAAGCTTTCATCATCCTTTGAAATGTTAGGGCTTGAGAAAGGAAGTGTATATATTCAAAAGTAGTTGGCATAGGTTTGGCAATGATTTGGCTGAGCTGATGGCATCAGGTTCGGATGCTCTGCTTCGGCTCCAAGTCAGACATTGTTTCAAGTCCACTGCCTACTGCCCAAGGCAAGTGCCTGGCGGCTGCATACAGACGGAACGACCCATCTTAGCTCTAAGAGCTGCTCATAGTTGTTCGAGTTGGAACCAAGCTCCACTTGTGATGACGATGGACTGCTACATTGGAATCTCGGCATTGCTGCCTACTATGTGTGGGCATCGCATGCCACGTTGTTGCTTCGATGCTTTACAAATTTGCATTCCTCGGCCTATGAGGAGCAACGAATGTTGACGAGTGCTGGGAACAACTCCAAGGGTATCGGCTATCCCTAATTGTGTAAGTGAGGACAGCAGAGAACCTGAGGGGTGTGGTGCCAGCCCACTTCCTTCTTCCATCCGTCCTCACAAAGGAAAGGTGCACCCTGTTGCCTTGCCCGAGTTGCTTTTTCTGTTCGAGGGCAGATGAGCAATGGCTGCCCTAGTGGCCTGGTGGCTGCCTATATGCCAAATAAGACTATCACGTCTTTGTTATCCTTTCCGGGCTCAACCCGTAAGTGCTTGAGAAACGCTTATCATTAGACGCTAGAGGAGTGGTCGTCATGCTCTATAGTTTGGCAGGTGGCCAGCATGCTGTAGGTGCCCATATCACGTGACTCTACTCTCAAGATTCGAAAACTAAGTACTGCTGTCCAGCGTGCAGGGTGCATGCTTCAACACACAATGTCGCCGGCTTGAAAGAAATCTACTCGCCATCTGTTACTTTGGGCCTCGCTGGCTTCTTGCACTGTTTTTGTGATGGATAACTGTTCCACGTGTCATCTAGGCTCCTTGGCTATTAGCACCAGTGCCCAAAAGCAGATATGCCTCGTACGTACCTATATGCTGCTGGCACATATAGAATTGGTGTGAAGTTATTGGCCCAGTGAATGCCCTATGGTCGTAGCAGCTTGGTTAAGCTTTTGCACATCACTGTCGCCGGGTAGCCTAATGGGATTGAGTGCAAGCTCTGCTAAAGCATCGGTATACAATTGGTGCTTTGTGGGACAATTTCGGAATGTATTTTTCACAGCTGTGGCTCTATTTCCAGGTAATGGAAGTAGGATCCCTTGCTTGAACTTGTGTTCGTTCAGCCGGATTTAAAAATAATTCTGCTAAAGTATAATTAGCATTCGATTTGTCCTCCATGCTAATTTAATCTAATTTATCTTTCAAGAATAATGATTTCCGGTGATAGCTTCCAACAAATACCGTAGGTATACCATTGCTTTCCTTACTGTAGGTGCAATATTCTTATTATGATAGGTTTTCAGGATTTGAGCAGCTCCAAATTGTTTCTACATGCCCATGGTGCTGATGCAGGTGAGAAATGTATCAAGTGACACATTCACCAGATGATGCCTCGCGACCTAGCTTCGACATGTTGGTAAACATGCAATATGTTTGCCATCAGAAAGCATACGACCCAGAAAAATGATCGGTTGCCTTAAGGAGTTCCTCATTGCCATCCTGCGTGACTTTTAAGAGACACGATTGCAAATTGCAATAGCTTGCTGTCGCACACCTTGGTCCGTGGGAGTGACGTTTCCTTGTTGAACATAAGGTGTCCACGATCACTTGTCAACCCAAGAGCTCAAAGATCCCCGACTGGGAAACATCCCGTGAAGCACTATCTCGACAACGGGATGTCAACTTGCCAGAATTAAAAGGTTGCTGTGCATCTTGTTTAGTATTTGCTAACCTTTCTTTACTTTCGGTGTCAGGCTGGACATGTCTATTTACCACCCATTGAGACTTTCCTTGCCATCCCAATGCCGACCCACCGATCCTGAGCTTAGCTTGGGCCTGCAACTGTTAGCAACACTCCTGGGTTGAGCTGGACCTCAGACAGCAGCTTCTGAATGTGCTAGTGAGGGATAGCACTGGGCCTCTTGTCCACTTTACACTGTCCTTCGATCTGTCCATATCCGGCACCTGATCCTTTTGCTTCCTTCGCGAATGCCATCCGATTTTCAGTTTCCTATCCTTTCTCACGATCACATGTAGTTGATTTAGTTGATCCTGTGCAGCTTCAGCATGCGAGCTGATAAGCTCGAATAGATCGCGGGCTCTTGAACGTTTGACCGAGTGCTGTGATGCTGTATTTATCTCAGTGTCAGCAGCTGCACTAGTGGTGCTCGTGCTGGCCGATGTAGGAAAAAGGTTCGGTTAGAGGCCCTGCTGAGAATGTTCAGTCGCGATCAATGCACGACAACGAAATACTTTCACGCACGATACTTATCAACTGTGATCAGGCTTTGCCATGGGTGTGTGCATAACGTCGATGGAAATCGGTGCAAGAGTGGCATCAGCCTGTTAAGCACTACAGATCTCTGGACATCTGCCTTGTAGGGTTTTCACTGGCAGCACTTGCTGTAAGCAGGCAAACGATACAAAAGCTCGTGTTGCCATGCTTTGGGGCGCACTGGGCAGCTACAGCTGATCGGCAGCTGCAGCAGTTTTTTGCGCCGTGCTGGTGAAAGCGCAGCAGCAGCTCTGGCGCAGCAGTTCTGGCACGCACGCACTGCTGCCGCTGTAGGGGTCGCTTGAAGCACGGCCGTCACTTCACGTTCAAAAGCGCGCTTAACGATGCTGCCGTGACGCTCGTGCCACCGTCGGTAGCTGGCGCCATAGCGAGTGAAGAGCACCCGTACTCCACGCATGGTGCTTGGCTGCAGGTGGGTGCAACCATAATGTGGCTCCTCCGCGCATGGCGTCTCTCTCCCTCCCTCCCTCCCTCCCCCCCCCCGTTTTGCAGCGGTCTCGGCAGAGCTGTTTTAATAATCTTCCTTTGCAGGTATTTCTGCCTCACGAGTTTATTGAACGATTGTCGAGTAACCTACATTGCTTGCACGATATGGAGCAGGTATGTTTTGCCATTCTTACCATTTGCAATGGGGCCATATATACGATGGATCTACTAAGGGTCTAGACACGATGCGACCCACAATGCAGAACTTGCTCAGCCAGCTTTGCTGTGTTACTGCACGTCAGAAGCAATAACTTTTCGTATTATTAGTGACCGATAACTTTTTCTTTGTATGCTAGTAGTCCCCTCCTTTCCTGCTGCACATCTATAACTGGCAATAGTAGATGGTATAGCAAGTTCTGTACCTGCTGCCTTTTGTTTTTGCTTTATTGTGCCAGCACATTGTCATACGCCCCGTACTTTGTGAGATCTTATTATTCATTGCAGTGTCTTCACGACTCTCTTTTGTTGCTGCCTGTAAACTTACTAGAATTAAATTAAACGAATTAAAAAACAAAAAATTAAAAGAATTAAAATTAAAGAATTTAACTTACTATGAATTAAAAAAATGACACTTCCTGTCACCTAATATTGTGCACGAATTTCCTTCTAGCGAGCAGCAACTGTTTGCCTTATCTTCAGGAGCTCACTTGCAGTTTCTATGGGAATTCTAATGCCTGGGGCTTGTCTTACTTCGTACCCGACTCGTTTTCCAAAGGCATGCCTTTTAGGCCACATGTATCTTTACACACGCTTTTACAGAGTACTTTTTCGATCTTGCCTTGATATATGCATGCTCATGCACGTAGCAAAATGCATCTTCCAGGTCCAAGCAACCTCTTGATGCTATGTCAATTAAATATTGCTATTCACTATTCACTTATTCTGCACTAACATGAACTAAAAGGCTCGTTTAAGGCATCTGTACTGACCAGTACTACGGATACTTATCTATATTGTTATGCTCACCTGACCCTTATCAACATGTGTAGCAGCACAAGCCTGCCATACGTGCGACGATAACGTCAACTCCTTGCCTTACAGCAAAATCAGAGAATTTCAAGATATCGTAGTCCTGACCGTGGAAGCAAACTTATTGCATAGCAATAGCTATTTATATTTAAAATAGGTATGAGGGATTAAGAATATACTCGTTTTACCCAAGGACAAAAATTGAAATCTGTTACCTAGTGTTATCCTTTTGAAAATCATCTTTTGAGAAATAACCACGCTAGCATTGACCATCTTTTTAACCGTTCACAAACAAACGTGCTATCCCATGAGCGAAATGGCAACTCAGAGTGCTTTTCCACATTTTTTGTTGGATAGACTGGATTGGGGACTCAAGCCCCTCATCTCCTTCATGCCTGTCCCTATTGAACGCATGTGTAAATGTGCTCCCTGGCTAAATGACCGCTAGGCCTCTTGACACTGTCTCAATAGTTCTTCCTATCTTATGAAGTGCATAAACCAAGTGATGCCCGCCACAACAAATACTGTAAATACGTTGCTGGTTACCGGTTAAGCTTCTCTGGAAACAGCTGTTGCCAGGCCACTCATTAAAAGCCGACCGTAGATCACAATAACTACCTCTTGACTTCCTTCTGCCATTCTTATCCAAGACACTTGAACGAGTGGTGGCGAAGCAGCTGGAAAAAAATCCTAGCTGATTAAACAGCCTCTTTCTGTATAGCGACAGAAGAGCCTTTACGGTTATCACCACCGCTTGCAGTGGCGCTAAAGGATCGCCCACCGCAGGAATCGAGCCCACGACCTTGGGACCGAGGTCGTGAAAGCAACCGCCTTACCTAGTATGCTATCAGCGCTCACCAACAACCAGTTCATCATTGAACATCAGGAATCAGTTCATCAGATCTTGCGAGCAAGTTCTAATTGAGACTAACTGCAACTAACGATTTTCTAGGAACTACTTTGCTAGGAGTTTACTATGACCTCGTATACAATTTTGATCTGGATAGAGTGTCTCAGCTGGTTCTCATAGATCGTGCAGCAGCATTTAACACAGTTAATACAAAGTTAATAATAGGTTGTTTGTATTACACTCTAAAAGAAGTACATGTTCGTCCAGATGCTTTACTACTGGCTGCAAGAAAATAAATAACCAAGGATTAGTTACGTACGTAGCATCATGGTTAGACAATTATGCATAAGCACAAAAGTATCATGCTTAAGTGAGCCTGCAAAAGTGCACCAGAAGACAGCCAGGGCCACCGATTAGTAGGACGCGTGGCTTGTAACATGCACTGAATCATGCACGTGTAAGCACGGAATGTACACTTGAAAAAATTTCGCTGTACTTTAGGTAATGCTGAGAAGAACAGACACATGTGTAGCTAGGACTGGAATGATGCAAAGCCAGTGCAAGTGCTAACAGAAGTCTGAAGTGAGCTACAAACTTCCAGTGCATATGACTTGAAGCCCAGTAACCAAAATATGTCAATGTAGCGCAAGGTATTGTGAGACAAGTGGAAGCCGAGGAGAGGGTGGTGCAAGAGATCGTGACTGGAGGAGCAAAGTGATTGGATGGGTAGTCCGGCAAAAGCCAGTGAAGCAACGTATAGACCAGAGAGAGAGATGACGTTGAAGTCGATTCGATGCTTGTCCGGGAGCCAGTGAAACTCAGACAGAAGTGATGGGCCGTGGTAGCTGTATCGTTGGCCGCAGACCAGACGAGCTGATAGGTGTTGTATGTACTAGGTACAGACGATTAATGGCACCGGCCAGAAGTCCTGAATTAAGGAAATTGGAGAAATCTAGACACGATGTCATTGTGTGAATCAGCTCAGAGTGTTTTGGACCAAATGTAAGCACAACGTGGCCTGCTTGTAGTGTTATGAATGTGGTTGCTGGACATACTCGTTGGCTTCTTTTTTCTTCAGTGTGTCACACCCTCTGAGTGTGTCTCGGTGTTCACAATACGACCTCTTTCTGCTGGCTTAGGTCCAGCTACCGAAGTTCTTTTCGTGGCCTGACAAGAATCTGTCCATTGCGATATACCCGAGCGATCCAGCGTCATGAATGTATTGGTACTCTACCCAACACATCCAGCAGCGTGACTTTGTGTACAATGCAACCTATGGATTCGGCATTGACTTTGTTGTTATGAACCCGGCATGCCACGGATGCAGCATCGTGCTGCTACTTCCCTCGGCTCCAGATTGGACATCTGCTCATCACGGATCAGTGCAATGTGGATTGTGTACCTGGTTATGCAATGATGCTGGTTAGGCAACGATTTGCAGTGTCACTGAAAGTACACACCTACATGCCACAACTACCATAATAGGTCATCAAATGTGACCTGGCGACCCTTTTGGTTCTCAGCAGTGCACAGTATGTAGTTGCTGTCGTGTCGGTGGTTTTGTCTTTGACACACTTGCAGTTGTGCCAGCACGGCTTTGCCCCCAGTCCTTTAGAACAAGTCATATTTTTTGTTTAAAATCATATATCAACGTCGGCCGATGGTCACTAACTAAAGCCATCGGCCGTAGTGTAGGGCTGTGCACTTTTTTCGCCATGCTTCGGCCACTGTAGAGTTCCGAGGGGCCACCTCCACTTGCACTGCTGTCCCACACAACAGTGGGTTTGCCAGCAGCAGTTGACATTTGGATGGCCTTGAATAAAGCTTTTTATTTAGGAACTAATATCACACAGTGCAAGTACGATTGTCATGCAGTGCTGCTTCATATGCTGTGATGTGTGCCACTTTATTTTAAATCAGTTATTTGTGATAGCCGTGAGGTTCTGTCGATAGCAATAATACTGTAAGACATTTGTGGATTTTGCTCGCGAGAATTCAATCTCTTTCTGGGCAATTTACAACTGGCGAAAAAGATCACTTAGCCTCGCCTCAGCTGTTGCTATGTTTGGCGTTGGTTTTTTAATGAGTCTAGGCAGTTTTGCATTTAACAATTTTATATTAGGCATCTTAAACCTATCCGAATCAGCACAACATGTAACAATTATGGATGAAAATTTGAAGATGCACTACTAAATACATATTCACTCGATGCTAGCACGAAATATATGCACGAAATGCATGCACGAAATGCATGCACGAAATGTATGCACGGAATTCGGCCAAATTTGCAGCTTCAGCTCATCAAGCTGTTTAACGTATGACGTGAAAGTGACATCTAGCTGATCCAACAGGTGGATTTGGCTAAAATTTGCCTTAGTTCATTAGCCAAAAGCACTTCTTTCTGCAAGAGAAAACAGGGAACACGTGATAACAGAATATTTCGGCATATGTCCCTTGAATCGTAACCCTGATCTAAGCAGAGATCTCAAGTCTCAGAATACTTACTGCCAGCATGAGAACCTCTAGGCAGGATGAAGCCGCGGAAGGCCTAGACATTGACCTCGCCAACACTAGTAAATTGTAGAGCTGAAAGTTGCGTGACCCATCGGTTTGTTCCAAGAGGGATTAGAGTCAGACAGCGTGCTCCTAGTCCTATGCACGCTCCTAATCCTCTGCATGCCCACTGTTGTGGTCTCCAAAGAATTTGAGGCATGTGGGAGCTGTAGCTACACGATTAAATTCAGAAAAGCAGGTGGTGCAATGCTTAACCTGGTTGAGCAGTAGATCTGATTGGTAGGCTGGAGCCAAAGAATGAGTAGACCTAAAAGTGAGTGACAGAACCTTAAAGTCGATTCGCTGCTTGACTAAAGCTGGTGCAGGTCGGCGAGAAGTGGTGTATTATGGCAACATCTTAGCTCATGACAAGCCTAGCTGCAGAGTTTTTCACAAACTGTAAGTGCCTGCTACCGCAGGCCGGCAGACCAGCAAGCAGTGAGTTACAGAAGTCGAGACAGGATGTCAGTAATGCACGGACCAATTTAGATATGGCATTCCTCTTGGGAGCTCGAATTTTTGCGATGTAATTGAAAGTTGGCAGACTTGACTGTGGAGCTGATGTGGTCGTCTAATGAAAGGTCACTTTGGAGCAGGGCACCTAGATTTGTGAAAGTTCGACGGGTTCAACGGGAGATAAGCTGGCAGAATCAATTTTGAGCTTTAGGTTTTCCGAATGTAACTAGTAAGTTGGTTTTGTCGTCATTCAATTTCAGAAATTTTGCTACTATCCATGTGGAGATGTAATCAATACATGCAGCAAGTGAGTTGGGATAATTCGACATACTAGAGGGCTGGGAGGGATCAAAGCAAATGTGCAACTGAATGCCATCTTCATAGAAGTGAAAACCTAGCTTGTACCTTGCTACCATGTCATCAAGAGGGGGTATAAACCGTGAGAATCGGAGCAAGCACAGAGCCCCGAGGTACCCCATACTTCTGTGGTTTCTCGAATGATCTTTGTCCCTTGACGTTAATACTCTGGAGTCTCACAATGAGATAGGAACTGAATCATTGCAATACCGGTAACGTCCAGGCGAGATGAGAGGCGCTCGAGAAGGACTTGGTGATCGATAGTATCAAAAGCTGCCGAAAGATCGAGCAAAACAACCACAGAGACTAACTAAACTGAATTCCTATGGAGCTCGTTATACCCCGATGCATTGCTGACTCAGCAGAGTAATTAGCTCTAAAACAGACTGGAACTTATCAGCGAGATGTGAAGTTTCAATATATTAGTTCAGCTAGTCTAACACGACTCGTTTAAGTGTCTTTCATAGGAACGGTAGAAAGGAGACTGAATGGAAGTGTTTTGCCCAAGTTGTTTTGGTCTAGTGTTGCTTTCTTGAGTAATGGCCTGACTCTAGCCTTTTTGAAAGGTGCTGGGACATGTATGACCTTACGCTAATGATATATTTATGATGTTGGTTATGCTTGGCAGCAGTGGATTATGCATGATAGAAGCAGGACAGTGGGAACAGGGTCTAGAGGACTAGTTGTCTTCTTCGATTGGGATATGAACTTCAGGATGAGGTCACTCATAGCCTCCTTGAATGTAGACTTAGAGGTGCAGCAAGGATTTAGAGACATGATTCGAGAGAAGATGCTTCCACCTTCGGGATGTGCTCCCTGATCTTGTCTATTATGGTGACAAAGCTAGAGAAGCTATCGGCTAGATCATCACAGAGACCACTAGGTAAGGAGCTTACTCGGGAGCGGTTGAGGAGCCGGTTGATCGTAGACATCAGCCTTTTTGGATAGCAATTCAACAACGTTTTTATAAAAGCTAAACAAGAATCCCGCGATAACCATTTCAAAAATACACAAGCCACTAAAAACAGGCTCCAATTACAACTCAATAGTCCCTATACACAGTGAAAGCTGTGACCAGATGTAGTTACCCTAAAAAAGACAAATATACGTTAGACGCTGGGACCGAGCTTAATCTCTACCATACTATTCCAAAACTGGTGACACAAGAAACCCGCGTATGGAAAGCAAACGGACTCCCACAAATCCGATCGAAAAAATCGACAACCGTATAGATTCGGTGTTCGAATCACCAACATGGTAATTGGTTTTTCAAAGCTAAATCCGGCAACTGGTAAAGAAGTTTGCCACATGGCAACAACGCTATTGCAACAAAATACATCACGAAATGAATACTCAATAACATTATCTAGGTATATGGTCAGGCTAGAAAACCACACCTTGAAGCCTACTGCAAGAGATAACCGTTTGATAGAACGTGGTTAATCCCGGAAAGCTATGCACCTGCCCTGCATATATGTGCCTTTGGTCGGTCTACTACAGCTGCTACTTTATCCAGATCGGTCCTTACCCCCAATTCTCCTACAACATGCCTTAAGGACATCACTTCCCATTGAAACAGGTGACATTTGTTAAGGTGTAACTTTAACCTAGAAAGCCTAAGGCGATCTTGTACGTCAGCCAACCTCTGAAGCCAGAGACCCAGCAAGGGGTGGTCTGGAGGGACAGATGTCCCCGGACGCCAAGGCCAAATGGGGGGGGGGGCAAAAAGCAAAATAGATTGTGCAGGTTTTCTAGAACTTTTTCATGTGAGAATACTAATCTCGATTTCAAGAAAGTCTTTGCTTCAATTGAATTGACTATTCCTGGTTGAGCTAGTTAAGCATGTTTACAGACTTTAACCAAGCTGTAGCTTGACGCTCTGGCGAAGACGCGGAAACACCGAGGCGTTTTAACCACCGTATATTCCGATAGCGCTCGCAGCGCAACAAGTACACGGCCGTTAACCCCTCCGTCAGCGTTACAACTGCCGCCCCGTCTGCTCGCCCTATCCTGTCTGCCTCAGGCAGGCTGGGTCATAGCAAGGGCGAGCCCGGCCTGCTACAAGTGCGAGTCAGCGTGCATTGGCTGAGCACCGACACACTATTAGACAACACAGACTAGGCTTACTTAACTGGCTGTGCTAACACAACGCAGCAGTCATATCTGGCCACTCATCGTGTGCCCAAAAGAGAATACTGTCCAGAAATGAGAAGGCAGTTTTTTATACTGTGATACCTCAACTTGGCATACTCAAATGGCAGGAGTTCAAACTGCTAGTCAAGATTTCGCTGTCATTACTTTTTTGAAACAATAGAAAGCACTTACTTATTCTTTTCGAAATTAGCTCTGAGGTCGGAATAACTGAAGAAAATCTTAGCCATCACTGTTAAATGTGACTCAGCAACAAGGTGGACAAAAGTGGAGGCTGTGTAAGCTGTCAATGATGTGGTGAACCGCAGTGTGGGTCTTTTGGAGCCACTCTCTGAAGACACAAGTAGAACACTTGAAAAACGAAGCGAAGCTGGCAATCTCTTATATTGTATTTTGAACTTAAACCTTTTTGCTCTGTTACTATTTGGTAAAGAATCTTATTAAGATTGATCTCGTTCAGAAAAGACTGCAGAATCCGAAGATGAACTTCAAAGACGTTTCTTGTGACCTCCAATTTCTTGAGATTGAGTTCTTTAGACTTCGAGAAGACCTATACCAAGACTCGCTACTAGACACCAAAAGGGGACGTGAATTAGGGCGAGTGGCAGTTGAACGAAAAATCCGCAGAAGCATACAGACTCCAGGAAAACTCTAAAAAGATGTTGGTCTCACGGCAGAGGAGGAGATTTCAAGAATTGTGAAGGACAACATTGACTATCTCCGACAAGAAATTACACCTAGGTTTTCCCGTCTCAGAGATATTGATGCCAAATTTGGTTTCATATTGGAAGTTACGAAGTTTTTGAAAACACTTTGTTGTGTGACAGTGTCTCCGGCGGCGGCTGTTCTAGTGGAAGTCTCAGGGAGACACAAAGGGCGCACGTTCGCAGTAAACGAGACTCTCCTTTATTCCTCTCAACGGGCACATATATGGGAGCCCAATCAACCGTAGCAGATGGCACGAAATATAACCTGCATTAGTGGGCTGACGCTGCACTGCTTCAAAGGCTTAAGTATTGGCTACAGGAGAGGCATGTGGATTTGTGTCAGGTGCTTCGCTAATTACAGCAGAAGCCGTAGGCACACACATCATGACCAGACCAAACTCCACCAGTAAGTTCTAGATCTCGGAGGCTGCTATTGTTCAGACGTTAATAGAACACAGTTGGACAGCGAAATAAGTGAATGTAAAATGAAAATCAATACCTAACACACACTTTTTGTCGTTGTTGTTGGCTGAATTCGCTTTACAGCCAGGTTGGCTCGTGGTTTCACCTGGACCTGCGGTGCAGCACAGACTGACTCTGGATATCAGGTCCTTTTTAAAGGTCCTTTTTTGAAGCCGCAGACCACTACGGATTGGCTGGATGTCACGTGTACATGGGCAAATTGAACTCGGACAATGTCGCATCAGCTACGGCTTATTGGAGTGGGTTCCTGAAGAGAAGGAAATGACGTGGGGATTTGCATGCATGACAGCTTAGTCAACCACTAGTAATAAATCAGGAAAACTATATATTGAACCTACTTGTCGCTTATTCCTTTGTCCATATATGCTACGGTCCGAGTTCTGTTCGTCGGCTGCTTTATTAAACATGGTAATTTTCTCGACTGTAGAAGGATGAACGGCTTCACGACAGCACTGCGTCTCACAACATATTCATGCTCGTATTAAATATACCAAAAATTCGCATCTAGCTGATGAGACTGGCAGAATAAATTTCTTTTGAATACCCATCTATTCTAAATGGCGCATCCTGAGCGGTAGCATCCACTATCAAATGCCCTTTGACCGCCGGGTCAAAGGGCATCTGCTGCTTCCCGGTCCCCCATACTGATCAGCGTCGCCTGCTACCGAGTCTCCCGTAGGTTCCAACTGCTTGTCAGCATCAGAAAACGTACAAGTTCGCCTAGGAGCCATCCTATTGGTTGTCGTCGAACGGTCAGTCAATGCAAACGACAGGGCAAAACGCAACGCACCAGCACAAAATATAAAATAAATATATAACTTCTAACACCAATGCCATCACCGTGGGGCCATCGCTAGTTTGGGTAGTGGCGAAACGCATGCAGTGTGCCGAAAGTATGTACCTAAAGCTTGCAATATGCCAGTGATAACTACTCTGTGATCGATATTTCGAAAGCAGCGCTAGCAACAGCACTGTGGTAGAAAAAGCATAAATACTAGGCTATTTATTACGGCTGATACAGCAAGCGAATTCCAGCTTAACTGAATCTTTAAAAGGCTTACAACAGCTCACGCTCGGCGCTAGGACTTACCGATCAGATGACCATTTTTCCATAAGAGCGACTGCGCTCAGGCCTATGCCTTATACAGTAGCCAGGTCACAAGTCATAAAATAATCTCATTCATATATGATCATACATCACGCTACTCCTAAGCCTCTTATCGCGGCTATTTCTTACGAGGCTTGGTTGTAATTCAGCGGCCAAGCGATCTGTGTGCCAACGCTAAGCTTCACCGAGCATGGCAATGAGGCACCGGGTCGTAGGGACGAGGAGTCCGGACCTCAGTCACCTTGCCATACTCCCTGGAAGCGCAGTTGTCCGGGGTGTTCAGTTTAAGGCCCTCCACGATGACCGACTCCTGTGGGTCTCCCTGGCACCCGGTGCCAGGTGGTCGCCAGCCGCAAGGGCCCGAGCCAGGCTTAACACCTGGTCGACTTTTGGCAGTGGAGGGCGAAGACAGCCGGAGAAGCTGCCAATGACCTGAGTGATCTTCGCCCGTTGGATGCACGGGTACATCTCAGCAGGCCGACAAGGAACGGCTTCTCACCCCCCCCCCCAGCTGACAGGGGCAGTAGCAGGGACTTCGAAAGAGCAGTCACATCCGGGGCGGCTGCATAGCCTTCTGGAGAGGACCGTGGCTGGTAGCAAGACCAGGCATATATATATATATATATATAATATATATATATATATATATATATATATATATAAATATATGTATATATATATATATATATATATATATATATATATATATATATATATATATATATATATATATAGTGCTGGTCCAAAAAATCAACGCACTCGATTAAGATTTAACCTAAGATAATTCAGTGTTTAATGAAATTTTGGCCATCAAAATGTCACTGAGCATAGATTTGTATGAGTTAGCAATATTTGCAACAAGTCATATAGGCTGGATGGATCATATATTTCTTACCGCGTCCAAAAACATGCGTAAAAACCCTTTTTTATATAGGTTTTCAATATAGTCACCATTCTCGACACCCACTGAGCTGAGCTAAGTAAGATTAACTATTTGCACCAAGTATACTCTCTAAAAATGCATCTCAAAAACTGAGTCAGGCTTTAAACAGCAATCACTAAGGGTTTTAAGTTCGTTATTTAGAGCATTCATAACCATAAGCTTGACATAGTTTGAAGATGCAAAGAATTGACGGCGCGGTGATACATACAAAAACGTTTTCCGGCAAATAAAAAATTAAAGAATTCGTTTACATTAATCCCTAACTTAATTTTCACTTTGCAAATGAATAGGCAAAATCAAATTACCTTCTCATAGTTCGCTGAAAACTTTTAATGTATTCACATCACCATAGTTTTGGCATCTCAGATTTTTTATAAGGCTTCTATAGCAATTTTTTAGACGATTCCACTGCTCTTTTTTCACCAGCAGGAAACGCAGTTGCCTGGTTTCATCCTCGAACTACACTACATTCGTCCCTCGTTTATCGCGGTTAATCAGTTCCAGACTCTACCGCGATAAGTGCATTTCAGTAAATGTAAAGTGCCTAGAAAGAAATTGAGTTTTCTGAGGGCGCTTTATCAAGTGCATTATTATTATTACTCCGCGAAGTAGGATTATTTATTTATAAATCGCATATTTTCGTTGTTAAAGCATAGAAAACCTGTTCACGACCTCTAAACATGGTTTTTAGCATTATTAGAGCCCTCTGGACATGAAATGACATCCATTAAGTCACAATTACACTCGTATTACACATTTAACTACACTGGAATAGCCAGCCAGTGAACAGCATGGTCTGATTGGAGACAGTTCACCACACCCGATTTTTGGAAACAATTCTTGCCCACACACAAGAAGGGGTCGAGCATTTGCACATGGTGTTTAAAAGATTTACGGCCGTGCTCTAATACATAGGTCTACAGTCCATACGTGCAGTAGTTTTCATTTTAACTGTAATACAGTGGTTTATAAATGGCTCAGACAACCGAGTGCATGCTGTGTCATTTCCATGACCCCGATCAAATGTTTGAATGGATATATTTAAGAAGTCTCGATAGAGAGAAGCCGCGAAAAAAGTCGATGCGCAAAGTTTCGAGGGACGACTGTACTGACTTATTGCATAATCTAAAAAATTGTCACGTCTACATCTGTGCATGCACAAAACCAGATGTCTCGATCAAACCTTGAACATTTCCATACCAGTGCCACACGCAGTCGTTGAGATGCTTCTTTTAGAGGCGGGTACCGATCTCATTTGCAAACTCTTAGGGCGTTTTCTAATTGTGCTATCAGGAAATTATCGCTTAGATGGGAAAACTGCCGTTTTTTACAACCCAAATGAAACTCCCAAATAAGTTTAAGTTTGCCCGTTTTTCGCTTCTAGTAGGCTTAATAATAATAATAATATTGCACTTGATAAAGCGCCCTCAGAGAACTTAATCTCTTTCTAGGCGCTTTACATTTGCTGCAAAGTGATACGCAATAGAATAGTAAGTAAAATCATGCTTGAAAAACAAACAAAATGAATAACATGGTTAGGGGTTACATGCACTGGGTCAGCATGCAAATGTGGTTAGTGGCAGCATGAACAGTGTCAGCACGCATAAGCACATCGAGGACGAATCACAAGGACCCACTAAATGCTGTCCTAAATAGGTATGTTTTTAAGTTTCTTTTAAATGTGGTCAGGTCAGGGGATGTTCTGATGCAGGTCGGGAGGGAGTTCCAGGCTGTGGGAGCATACGAGCTAAATGCACGGTCTCCAAAGGATTTAAGGTTTGTACGAGGTATTTCTAGACTGTTGGATTCCGAAAAGCGAGTGGTACGATGCTTTGCCTGATGGGGTAGTATCTCTGAAAGATAGGCTAGAGCCATAGAATGAAGAGACCTAAAAGTGAGCGACAAAACCTTGAAGTCAATCCGTTGCTTGACTGGTAACCAGTGCAGGTCGGCGAGAAGTGGAGTAATGTGGCAACTGCGACGCTCACGACAGACAAGCCTAGCTGCAGAGTTTTGCACCAGCTGCAATCGCCTGATCGCACATGCTGGTAGGCCAGTAAGCAGTGAGTTGCAGAAGTCGAGACGAGATGTCACGAATGCATGGACCAACTTGGACGTGGTATCCTTATCTAAACAAGCCCTAATTTTAGCAATGTTATGAAGCTGAAAATAGGCTGATTTGACTGTGGAGCTGATGTGGTCGTCTAACGAGAGGTCGCTTTGGAATATGACACCTAGATTTCGAGCTGATGCAACTGGAGATATGCTGGCAGAGCTAATTTTGAAAGTCAGCCTTTCCAATTTCTGAATAACACTAGGTTTGCCCATAACTAGTAAGTTAGTTTTATCATCGTTTAGTTTTAGAAAATTTGCTGCCATCCATGATCGGATGTCATCAATGCATGCAGCAAGTGAGTTGAGAGAATTTGAGGTGCTCGAAGGCTGGGAGGGATCAAAGCAAAGGTACAACTGAGTGTCATCCGCATAGAAGTGAAAGCCTAGATTGTGCTTGGCAATCACATCAGCGAGAGGGAGAGTATAAACGGTGAAAAGGACCGGACCTAGCACAGAGCCCTGAGGTACTCCATATTTTAGAGGTACTTCAGATGATCTTTGTCCATTCACGTCAACACTCTGGAGTCTCCCACTGAGATAGGACCTGAACCACTGCAGAGCAGTGCCAGTGATGCCCAGGCGAGATGAGAGGCGCTCTACAAGTACTTTGTGATCGATGGTATCAAAAGCTGCCGAAAGATCGAGCAAAACAAGAAGAGACACTCTACCCATGTCTGCATTCCTAAGTAGGTCGTTGTATACCCGAAGCAAGGCTGACTCTGTGGAGTGATTAGCTCTAAAGCCAGACTGGAACTTACTAGCAAGGTGTGAGGTTTCGATATACGAGTTCAGCTGGTCTGCCACGACCCGTTCCAGTGTCTTTGACAGGAATGGTAGAAGGGAGACTGAGCGGTAGTTGCTTAAGTTCTCTTGGTCTAGTGTAACTTTCTTGAGAAGTGGCCTGACTACAGCTTTTTTGAAAGGTGCTGGGACCTGACCTGAGGCTAATGACATATTAATGATGTTGGTTATGCATGGCAGCAGCAGATCAATGCAACGTAGGAGCAGGACAGTGGGAATAGGGTCCAGTGGACTTGTTGTCTTCTTTGATTGAGATACGAGCTTTAGGACTACATCACTAGTGACCTGTTTAAATGCAGACATTGAGGCGCTGCCAGGAACCGAGGAACAGCATTCTAGTGGGAAGGTTGTCATCGTAGGGATGGATTCCCTGATTTTGTCTATCTTCTGCACAAAGAATCGAGAGAAGCGATCGGCTAGATCATCACAAGGATCATCAGGTAAGGAGCTAACCTGGGAACGGTTGAGGAGATGGTTTATTGTCGACATCAGCATTTTTGGATTGTGCATCTGTGATTCAACAATGTTTCTATAGAAGCTAGACTTAGCCTTTGCTACGATCGATTGGTACGACCTACAGTAGTCTTCATATGCCTGTCGATGGACAGTTAGTCCGGATCTTTTGTATGCCTTTTCAAGCTTTCGTTTAGTAGACTTGGCTAGTTTAATGTCTGTGGTAAACCATAGGCCGTCTGGGCGGGGGCGCACAGTGCGCTTTGTCAAAGGTGCAAACTCGTCGAGCGTGTCAGCTAGTGTCGTGTTGTAGCAATCTACCAGTGATGACAGATCGGAGGGAGGACTGAGCAGCAAAGGTGAAGCAGATATGCTCGCACGGACAGCATCGATATCAAGGGTCTTGAGGTTTCGCGATTCACAGGTTATTTTAGAGGAGAATGTGGGCACACACTGTAGATTGAATGAGATCTGCATGTGGTCAGATAAGCAGGATTTGGTGATAACTGGTGATGACAAAGTGCAGTTATATGAGAAAATTTGGTCGAGTGTGTGACCCTTGATGTGGGTAGGGCCATGCACATGAGTCACAAGAGATAATGAGTCTGTCAATGTACGAAATTCGGTGCTGAAAGCGTCAGATAAGTTATCAAAGTGAACGTTGAAATCACCCATAACGAGGAAGGATCGATTTCTTGAACACAGAATCGAAATGAGATCGGAGAAATCTGAGATAAAGGAGGATTTGGTACCTGGTGGGCGATAGACTACTGCCACTATCGGTAGCTTGTTTTCGGGTGAGACCAGGACAATTGATTCAAAAGACTGCTTCGAGGGTACCGCAAATGGCTTGAAGTTGAATTTCGAGCGCACGATCATAGCAACTCCACCTCCAGTTTTGATTGATCTAGGGGTGTGAAAGAACGTGAAACCAGATGGAGTAGCGTCTTTAATTGTCGGGCAGTTTATCGATTTCAGCCAAGTTTCAGTTAGGGCGAGCAGGTCGATACCATTTTCAGAAATAAGGTCGTTTATTACTAGAGGTTTATTGCACATTGAGCGAGGATTCCAAAGGCAAGCGTTAAGTCTGGCCGATTGGGTTACAACAGGCCTGATGACCACTAAGTTTGAGAGATTTACAGTGACGCATGCGGGGGAGCGTGCTAAGCGGTTCGAGACAATGCTAGGAATACCAAACGAGCAGCGTCTAAGCTGGCGGTTCCGGCCACCGCGGCGGCTACGGGGTGCTTAGGAAGGAAGGCTTAGGAAGGTGAAAACATGCACAATTCGCCACGTTTACGTTTAGCTTCCTAATACTATTTATTAACTTGTACAAGGGCAGATACTTTTCTGCCTAGCTGTTAAGCAAACATCGTCTCGCGCTTGCCGTCGTCCATAGCTAGAGCGATTTTCTGTCTAGCCCCCTCCCTCCCAATTAAACAGAGCAGGCAATAGCCGAAAACTTGCACTGAATCCTTACGCCCGTCTCCTCCACAGGGGTAGCTGTCTTACCCCCAGCGTCTTCCTTCGTCCCAAAATTATGCCCATACGGCGATACGCTGGCCTCAAGTGCAATCTGATTCGGCACTGCCTTTTCTTCGTACGAATCGCCGTGACAATTAAAGCCTGTTGCATTTCTCTACCACTGACAACTATTCCTAGAAAAATGTTATGAGAACAGTCGATGGTCAATAGGAAGCTGCCTTTCACGTGCTGGGTGAAGAGCGATCTCGCTACAGGGTCAACGTGAGTCTTTATGGATGGCTAAAGGTAATTATGGATAGGGAATCAGGTAGCCCTTTCTCGCCGTGGCCCGGATGACTCACGTGTTAGCTCGTTAACGGGCTTGCAGGTATTTGCATGCCCCGATGAGGAGGAGGAGGACGATCTGGAAGCAATGCACTTCAGGTGGAGCCTTAAGAATGCATGCGCATTGTTAGCAACGCTACCTTTAGCCCTCTGAAAGCCCAGTCCCAGTAAGATGCAGTGATGACGTGAAGACCAGTCAATAAAACCGAAGTGCTGCTCATAGGACACCCTAAGCTTGTGGCTGGATTAAAAGGCTTTGCTCTTCTAATAGGTGATGCTGTTGTGCGACTATGTGCTCAAAATTTAGGTCGCTTTCGACAGCTGCCTCAATTTCAAAAGCTTCATTCAGAGATACTGCTTCTACAGCTAGCCATCACATCCGATCTCTATCCAAGATTAGGAGCTGTCTTCCACAGTGGCTTGTTAAAAATTAAACTAGCTCTGTCCTCGGCTTGATTATTGCAATTCCCTTTTGGCTGGGCTACCAAAGAAAGCAACTAGGGACCACTAATAAGAAACCACTGCAGCTGACTATGAAAATGGCTGCAAGGCTAGTCTTCAAGTCCCAGAGGTTTAAGCACGTGTCTCCTTTGCCGGTTGAGCAAAGGATACAGAGCAAAGTTCTTACGCTGACTCACAAGGCCTTCCGAGGGTTGGCTCCTCAATACCTAGCTGAACTGCTGCACCAGTGCCTCCTCGTGCCCTCAGGTCCTGTGTGGACAATAAATTAGCAGTTCAATTCCTCCGCTCAAAGGCCGTTGGCGACAGAAGCTTTAGCTCTGCAGGTCGTAGACTGTGGAACTCTCTTCCTCAATTCTTAGGCAACGACAAGTACTCTCCTGCTGCCGACTATGGCTTATCCTTTTCAGCGGTCCTGAGCTTCTGTAAAGCCTATGCCGAGTAAGATGGTCGCAGCAATATGGCGCAAATGCACAAAATTCAAAATCCTGGTGTATTTTTGATTGTTTAATGAAGAGCAGTAATCCAGGTGAGAACCAAAAACACAAATTCACGTCTGAAAATGAACCGTCTTACGAGGGAGCACATACGCGCGTAACGCATGCCCTGCCTGCCGAAAAATAGCTGCGACGGCGGTCTCTTAAGGCCTTGCGAGGCATAGGTTTGCGAAAGATTCCAACAAAAGACCAGTGATTTCTAAATTAGGTTAACAATCTCTCTAGAATAGAGGGTATTGTAACGCCGAAGGCTCGGCGGGGTAAGCTTGACCTGCCGCTTACCTAGCGGCGTAGCCTATCGCCTAATGCCGTTCGGTGCGCGCCTACGCGAAATAAGCTGGCCGCCACGAAACGAGCGTTTCTGGCGCTGACCTGCCTACCGTTACTAAAGGGGGTCGTGAGTCCGCGGCGTGAATTGGAAGCAAGACACACAGATTGGGGATTTTACTGAACTTTATTCGCAAGCGCACAAAGTCGCCACGCGTCTAGTTCAGCTTTATCTCCACACTCCTCGCACGTTCTCAGCTGCACTAACACTCTTGCGGAGGGAATACTCCTCCACACTAAGCGCGACCCGGACCCTAAACCCTAACCGGTGAACTAGGAATCTGTTCCCACCTGTGCCGAGGGAATACCCCAAACACGCCAACTTAAACACTCTTGCGGAGGGAATACTTCTCCACACTGAAGCGCGAACCAGAGTCTAAACCCTACCCGGAGAACTAGAACTCGGTTTCCACCAGTGCGACAGGAATACTCCACACACGCCAATTCAAGCACTCCTGCGGAGGAAATACTTCTCCACACTGAAGCGCGAACCGGAGCCTAAACCCTTACTGGGAAACTAGGGCTCCACACACGCCAACTGCGCCTAGCTCGCACCGGCAAATCCCTATGCCGAGACCACGTGCTAGCGCGCACAAACACGACACAAAAGAAACACAAAACACGAAAGAACACACAAAATGCCAGCTCGGGCGCGATACGACCGTATTCGGTGGAGTCCACCGAATCCTCCTAGCGCTGTCTCGTCCTGTTCCGTCAATCGCCGGCGAACAGCCCGCCCTCCTCCCTCGCTTTCAGAGAAACGTGTCCGACGGCGGAGCCGGACCAAAGACAGAAGACCACAGACAAAAGACCGTAAGACCAAGAGCGAGCGTCGCTTGACTCTTAAATACCTAGCTGAAACAATGGGGCAAGAGCTTAGTGGTATTGGGCCCGGACACCTTGGCCCATTACGGAAAGGAATTAATACCGTCCCCAGGCCACTGGAAGGGCACCTCTGTCCAGCTTGAATGGCGAATGGGTTCCAGACGATTCTTCCTTGGAAAGAGGGAAGGCGGGGGTTGACAGGCCAGCCAACATCTATCAGCAGCTTCCGCGGGTATCGGACCAATTCTAAAGGCCGAATCGCCGCCGCTCGTCTCAGAGCTTCCTGGCTTGCTCTTAAGCGCTTCCTCTCTAACCGCACTGACGCTCCTCTCTGGCTCACTGCTCCAGGACGAAGGAGTTCTAGCCCGCCTCCGAACAGCTCTTGTTCGTGCTAAAATTCAGCCAAGGCCAGCAGGGCGTTACAGTATACACCGATAGATTGGGCTAACAACGACCGAGAGATGCACATTTGTGGGATAGTAATACATTTGTTGTAGCACGCTCGGAGAACCTAATCTCTTTCTAGACATTTTACATTTGCTGCACTGCAACGGAAGCATGCTCGAATCAAGCTGAATTGAATGGTTAGTGGTGGCACGCTCGATTACAACAAGCGTAACCTGGTTAGAAGGGATGAAGAGAATCCATTGACAGTTTTACTGTACGGCGCCAGTCCGCCATCATCAGAAACGGATTAGCCTTAACGAGTTCCAGGCAGCTATATACCTTGCACTCAGGATATATGACAGCGGGAGCTTTTTACGTAGTTGCAAGCCTCTAACTAGCACGAAGCGGGAGGGCCGGGCGAGTACTTACCTTGACCCCAGCAGCCTCTTCCGTTTCTCCGTCTCCGGACCGCGTTTGAAGTCCCTGATATGGATTCCGGATATTTTTCCTCTAACAGCGATGCTATTAAAGCTATAATTGAAAGAGTGAAATCAGAAGGTATCTTCGACGCCTTTCGCAAGGAATGCATAGCCGACGTGGACACGAAAGTAAGTTATTATGTAGTGCTTCCACGCTGGCCTTGAAGCCCTTACTATTGCCGCCTCATCCTGCGTGTGCGCTAAATTATCTACGGCGGTTAATCGATAATGTTAATACGCTCAATTGCTGCTTTAAAAAATTTTTAATTCAATGAAAGAATAAGTAACCTGGTCGATCTCTAATACACAGCACAACCTTGGGCTCCAATGTTCCCACGGACTGCCTGATTCGTGGGATAGATTCAGTTTCTCCCCAGTGATAGGTCGTGAGTTTGCAATAGCGAAGTAAATGGGCTTCGCAGCACCTATAAATGCCACCGTCGTCGTCAGGAGTCTGGCATTCGAGCAATTGTCCATCATCCATCCCGTACCTTGCTCTGGCGTTTGGTTAGTGATTGGCCAAAATCGCAAACAAACTTGAGAACTTCTTGCTCTTCTATTTGGTAAGTCGAAACGCAAAAACTGCCACGCTTTTATTTTTATTAGCCTGTTATATGCACATTATGTTGTAAGCAGCGTCTTTAGTGTTGTTGGTGCAAGCACCTCCAGCCATTATTAATAAGCCGTGGTCGGCGAAAGTTCTCGTTGACTGGTACGCGAAAAACTGAAGTTTCTATGTTATTGCACATGTTAGTTTTTGCGTGCCTTTGAAGTTGTTCGTACTTGCACTTGTTTTGCTCAGCACTTTAGGGTATTTTGGGCTCACCGCAATGTTTCCCGGCGGCCGTGGTGTGTTAAGAAGCTTAGGGTGGTGCAGGCTTGGAAGGTTTATCACATGCTGAGGGCCTCATGAGTTATAATTGAGATTATAATTTTGAGTTATAATAATAGTAATGATAGGACATTTGTACAGCACCCTAAGAGAATTAATTCTCTTTCATTAATTCACTTTGTGTTATTGTGGAAAAATGTCTATTGGCTAGTCATAACAAACACAGTGTCTGACAAATAAGCACGCAAAGGACAGTTCATACGGACTCAGCAAATGCTCTGAAAACTAAGTGCGATTTTAGCTTCCTTTTTAAATGTGGTAAAGCCATTGGAAGGTCGCGAGTCAGCCATAACCGAGTTTGGCTTTGGGAGCATACAGACTAAGGGCATGGTCTCCAAAGGATATCAGGTTAGTTCGAGGGACAGCTATACGACTTGAGTCAGAAGAGTGGTTGGCACTTTGGGAGGTAGTTCGGATGTTTAGACCGGTGCAATGCAATGAAGGGACCTAAAGGTGAGTGACAAAACCTTGAAGTCAGCTTGATTGAGTCAGGTGCAGTTATTTGAGGAGATATGTTATTGGCAAATACGAAGCTTACGACAGACAGGCCTGTATTCAAAGTTGGGCACTAACTAATTAATTAGCTTCTTGCTGCAGTTCTTGCCGGAATACCTGAAAGTAGTGAGTTGCAGAAGTCGAGACAGAATGTCACAAATGCATGGACCAACTGGATGTGGTATCTGTGTCTAAGCAGGCATGACTTTTTGCAATGTTACTTAGCTAAAAGTAGGCAGACTTCATTGTATAACTGAAGTGGTTGCCTAGTGTAAGCTCGCTTTTAACTGGACTCCATATTTCGTGCAGGTGCTATTGGAGATAGGGCTGGTGGAGCCCATTTTTCCGTTTCTGAGTAAAGATAGGTTTGCTCAGAGCTAGTAAGTAGGCCTTATCGTCATTCAATTTGAGAAAGTTCGTTGCCATCCAAGTGCGAATTTTAGCTATAAATGCAGCAGGGGAGATGGGAGAGAGAGTTTGACATTCTGAAAGGTAGGGAGGAACCAAAGCAAAAGCACAGTTGAGTGTAAGTTGTGTAAAGAAGTAGACCATGCACTAAGCCCCGGGGTATCTAGTACTCTACAGGCTACTTGGATGACTATTGCCCGTTAAAATTATTGCTCTAGTCTCCCACTGAGATTAGACCTAAACCACTGCAGTACCATGCAAAAGATGCCTAGGCCACATAAGAGTTGCTCGAGAAGGACTTGGTGATCAATCATTTCAAATGCTGCAGGTAGATGGAGCAAAACAAGCCGAAAGACTACTTTGGTCTGCATTCCTGAATAAGGGCCATATACATCGGAAGCAATGCTAACTCTGTAGAATGCTTAGCTCTAAAACCTGACTGAAGCCTTCTTGCTAGGTTAAAAGTTTTGATATAAGAGTTTAGTTTGTCTGCCATTACTGGTTACAGTGTCTCTGATATGAACGTTGCTTAAATTCCCCTGGTCTAGTGTTTCGTTCTTAATTAGTGGTCCAACAACAGCCTTTTTGAAAAGTGTAAGGACTCAATCTGACTTACTTAATAAGTTAGTTTTGAATGGGAGCACCACATCTATGCATCATAGAAGGAGAACAACAGCCAAATGGTCTAGAGAGTTAGTAATCTTCGTCGACTGGGAGATTAATTTCAGGATGAGGTCACTCGTGGACTCTGTGCCTGTGAACATTTAGCTGTTGCACTTAATTGAGGAAGATGAGTCAGTCCAGGGATCTTGCTGAGAGAGATGAGTCGAACGACGATGTTACCGTGGAAATGGACTCTTATCTCTCCTGCTGACTAAAAAGCTAGAGAAGCGCATTGCGAGATCACGACTAGGATCACTAGGTAAGGCGCTGACATGGGAGTGGTTAAGAAGGTGGTTGATGGTCAACATCTGCATTTTTTATTGTTCATGTGTGTCTTGACCATGTTTTCATGAAAGCTGGACTTATCGTTCGCTAGGATATATTCTTATGATCAACATTAGTCCTCATTTGCCTGTCAGTGGACAATATGTGCTGATCTTGTGTATGCTTTCTTAAACTTGGGCTTAATAGAGTGAGTATGTAAACTTTGTTGTGAATGGAATCATGCACCTGAGCCATAAGAGAAAATGAATCAGTCGCTGCACGAAATTCAGCACTTAAGTTGCTAGTTGGGTTGTCAAAATAAATGCTAAAACCACCCAGAACGAGGAAAGGACGATTTCTTACACATTTAATCGAAATGTGGTCAGAGAAATCTGAGAAATGAAGGAAGACTTTGTACCTGAAGGACGATAGCTTACTGGCAACATGCCAAATTGCTGTTGGAATGACACAACACTAAAGATTTATGGGTAAATTCCTTTGCTTACGTGGTCAATTAAGATGCCATATTTAGTGGTCTGATGATGCCATTGCATTAGAGCTCATTGCCGTTCAAGTTCCCCTACCCCGCTCAGGTGTCCCAACATACTATACATGATCTCCTGCAGGAGAGTGGGGGACAGCGAACCGTCCTGCAAAATACTGTCGACGTTTTCCGGAGGTGGGCGTGGATGACCCTATTGCTGATTTCGTGCAATACAGTGGAGCTCTTCATTATTTATTGGGAATGTCAAGAAAATACTATACAATTGGTCCGACAATCGAATATGTGTTCAGGGTACCTTTCGAAAGACAAATGTGGTACTACCGGTATCGGAGGTTCTGACGACTTTCACATGAAAGGAAAATCGTTATGCCAACCAATGTCTAACCAGACGCAAACCGGAAGCAACAACAATCTACAAATAGTTTTTTTTACCGATCGCTGCATCGTATGCGACTTGTATCCCAACTTGTCGAACCTTGGTACATCGCGATACATGCTTGAAGCTTGTTGAGGTGCATTCTTGTGACTTGTATACAGCTTCATTTCCAGGGTCGGTTGCTGCCTTATAAATTTCATAACTCGGCTGATACATTTACGTATCGGAGTGAAATTTGAAATGCAGGTTTAGCTCTGTTTCTTTAAAACTAGGCAAGAACAGTTTCTGATTTCGGCTGGATACATTTTGCTCTACATGTCCACGAGTACAGAACATAAAGCTCCAGGAAGTTTGATGATGTATGCAGCAGAATGTATCCCGTCAGTCAGAGATTTTTCTTGCCTAATTTGAAGCAAGCAGAGCTGACCGTGCATTTCAAACTCCACTCTGATCTGTGAAGTATTAGCCGAATTATGGAATTTAAATTAAAAAAATTGCAAATGAAGCTGTATGAAAGTCACGAGAATGCACCTCAACGAGCTTCTAGCATTATCGCGATTTACTAACGTTAATAATAATTATATAATAATATTGCACCTGATAAAGCGCCCTCAGAGAACTTAATCTCTTTCTAGGCGCTTTACATTTGCTGCAAAATGATACACAATAGAATAGTAAGTAAAATCATGCTTGAAAAACAAACAAAATGAATAATATGGTTAGGGGTGACATGCACAGGGTCAGCATGCAAATGTGGTTAGTGGCAGCATGCACAGTGTTAGCACGCATAAGCACAACAAGGACGAATCACAGGGACCCACTAAATGCTGTCCTAAATAGGTGTTTTTAAGTTTCTTTTAAATGTGGTCAGGTCAGGGGATGTTCTGATGCAGGTCGGGAGGGAGTTCCAGGCTGTGGGAGCATACGAGCTAAATGCACGGTCTCCAAAGGATTTAAGGTTTGTACGAGGTATTTCTAGACTGTTGGATTCCGAAAAGCGAGTGGTACGATGCTTGGCCTGATGGGGTAGTATATCTGAAAGATAGGCTGGAGCCATAGAATGAAGAGACCTAAAAGTGAGCGACAAAACCTTGAAGTCAATCCGTTGCCTCACTGGTAGCCAGTGCAGGTCGGCGAGAAGTGGAGTAATGTGGCAACTGCGACGCTCACGACAGACAAGCCTAGCTGCAGAGTTTTGCACCAGCTGCAATCGCCTGATCGCACATGCTGGTAGGCCAGTAAGCAGTGAGTTGCAGAAGTCGAGACGAGATGTCACGAATGCATGGACCAACTTGGACGTGGTATCCTTATCTAAACAAGCCCGAATTTTAGCAATGTTATGAAGCTGAAAATAGGCTGATTTGACTGTAGAGCTGACGTTCTACAAGTTGGGATACAAGTCGCATATGATGCACAGATCGGTACATTTTTATTTGTATATTTGTACCTTCCGGTTAACATCCGGGTTAGACATTGGTTTGCATAACAATTTTTCTTTCATGTGGAAGTCTTCGGAACTTTCGATCTCAGTTCTTACACATCTGTCTTTCAAAAGGTACCGTAAACACATATTCATTTGTCGGACAAATTTGATAAGTACTTTCTTGACATTTCCTGTTAATAAAAAAAGATCTTTCAAATTTATAAGTACTCAGAAATAAACACCCCAGTACCACTGCTAGTGCTGGTGCTGCTACTATTACTAATTCATTAGGGTAGCACCCTCAGTGAACTTACAGTCTAGGCACTGTGCATACGCTGTAAAGGAAGCCTGACTATATGTTTAGTGGTAACACATGCACAGGGTTAACATGCATATAATGTTTAGCTGTACAATGCACGGGCAGCAGCACTTTGGCTGGCAGAAAATGAAGTCCTTCCTAGTTTCTGCGGCTGCTCTGTAGCCAGAAGCTCGCAGGGATGACCAGTCTATATAGATCGGTTTGCCTATGTTATTTGCCTTCGATCCGGGAGCAGCTACGCTCCTTGGCTTCGGGCTATGGCTATGCCTTAAACTGCAGCCACAGGTCAGGGGATGGGCATCACTGCTTTGACCGAAGCTCAGCACGAATGTGATGTGCAAGTGCACGCTTGTCCTTCTCTGTGAGCTGTGCGGCCCCACTTGGCTGCAGCATATCTTCAGCAGCAGCCTAGAAGTCGTCGGTTGTCGTCGGCGTGGCTGCTAGGCGGTCTTTTGGTTGCATTTTAGTCGTGCGACTCTTTGTAAGGTTATGCCTTGTCCTCGTTGGTGTGAGATTAAGTGCATGCAAATGAAATTGCAGCCGGCATATCAGAACCTTCGTCAGCGAGTCGAGGATTTCGTGGCTCAATTTTTATCAGATCGTATTTGGACTGCAGATTTGAATAAAAATGCTCTGCGCGACATGCTTCGGCTGCAGATCAACCAGTAAGCCTGCTTTGCTTGCTGCTTGTTGTTCCGGAGCTCGGTTCCATGCTGCTGACAATCTTTACGTGAAGAAGTATCTGTCAAATATGTATTAGCTGCCACTGCTTTTGTGTATTGTTAGTATGAGAAACAGCTTGCTAATTGATGCTGTCACTGAGTAGCAAGTTTGCAGTCATTTCAGTGGTGCTCAACGTTTTCAATCCATGGTTTCTAATCTGGACATTTATTGGCTCTCGTGTAGGTTCAGTGATACTGGTATCCTGTCAACGAGTGCTTTTATCTGTATACCGTGTATGCATGTGGCTTCTCGTATTCATGTATAGGAGGCACGTGGTATGTTATGACATCCTGACTGCACTGTGCATTCAGGCTATAGTCAGAGTTGCCCACCTGTTTGCTGTGGTGAACATCGTGTATTGTCCAGCAGGGCTGATTGCATGCTGACCCTGTGCATGTCACCCCTAACCATATTATTCATTTTGTTTGTTTTTCAAGCATGATTTTACTTACTATTCAATTGCATATCACTTTGCAGCAAATGTAAAGCGCCTAGAAAGAGATTAAGTTCTCTGAGGGCACTTTATCAAGTGCAATATTATTATTATTATTATTAGGGCTTTAATCGGCATTATTTGGGGGGTGTGGCCTTAGCTTGCACCATCGTACCTGCTACATTACCAGGGGATGCTTTTCTTGTAATGTTTGTAAGGTATACGAGTTTCATAAGCAAAGCAGTAATAAAATCCGAACTCTATAGGGCATCCTAAGTGTACGCCTGGACTAGGAGATTTTGCTCTACTAATTGGTGGTGCTGTTTTGCGACCACCATCACTTTTTCGGAATTTAGACTTTTTTGATGTTTGCTTGACGTTTGAATTTTCTTTTAAAAGAATGCTTCCATAACTTGTCAGCACATTTGATGTGGAATATAATAGACAGTATACTTTGGCTGCTTTGGTTCTTACTAGCTCACTGGTACTGTCAAAGTGGGACTACTGTTATTCATGTCTGGTCTACCGAAAGAAGCCTTTCAACATGTACAGCTAGTGATGAATGTGGCTGCAATGGTGGTCAACAAGTACCAGAGGGGTTCAGCAATGTGTCTCCTTTGCTGAAGGAACTGCATGTTCCCCCCCCCCGTTGGTCAACAGATACGGAAGACAATTCTTTCTATGAACCATGCACGAAGTTGGCCTAGCTTGATTAGTCACACCTTGCCAAGACGTTTCGATTGTGCCTCCCTTTTTGGGGACTGTAGGGGCTATTTCACTATTTCCCGTGGAGCTTTTACTGTGCTCTCACTGCACACTTGTATCCTTACCACATTTACAGCAAGCAACCATGCCTCGACAGCCTTTTCTTGACAAATTCAGCTACTGTATGAATGAATTTCTGCACTTCTTCCTTGACTTTTTCCCGTAAAGACGTTGAGACGATTGAATGCCAGCACTGGCGTCTCTCTCTCTCTCTCTCTCTCTCTCTCTCTCTCTCTCTCTCTCTCTCTCTCTCTCTCTCTCTCTCTCTCTCTCTCTCTCTCTCTCTCTCTCTCTCTCTCTCTCTCTCTCTCTCTCTCTCTCTCTCGGTCTCTCGGCAATCGATCGTCGGTGAAGCCTTAAGCTGTTGCCCGGCAGGTGTAATAGAATGAGATTTTCTCATTTCGCTCCTGGGTGAAATAGTTTTTTTTTTGCAGGTGGGATTTTTCTGTCAAACAGGCCATTATCTACATTATAGGCTTATTGAGTGTGCTTCCCTTTTTTGGAAGCTATGCTTGCGCATACGCACAGTCACACGGGTGCATACGCATAGCAGACACACACACACAAACACACACACACACAAGTACACACACACACAAAATCACACACACACACACACACACACACACACACACACACACACACACACACACACACACACACACACACACACACACGCACACACACTCACACAAAAACACACACACACACAAGCACACAAACACAGAGTATTCGAAGACAGTTGTAATGTCTTGGCATTGACACAGATATTGCACAGAGTGGCGGTCTTGATGGTTGTAGCAAGCAAGCGTGGTTTTTGATTTTGTGGCAATACTTACGGTGCTTTTCCTGCTGGTTTTGTGCAAGCTAGCACCTCTTGACCTTCCTACTACTGATGTCAGGTAGGCTGTTCGGTGATCAAGTTGACGTCCCGATTTCCTGTTGAGCGAAATAGGTTTATCGCTGGTCTTCAATGCACCTCAAGTCAGACTGCCGTGCATTGTTCAGTCATCACAGTGACCTCGGATTTCCCTTTGTTTGTTCTAGATCTAGTTTTCTGAAATCGGGCGTTGAACGTGTCGTCAGTCAGCTGGTGACTCAACGAGTCGATAAATTCCTCAAGCCCCATACTGAGAATATCATTGGCAATTTTTTTGGCATTGATCCTATGGAAGAAAGACGGAAACCGATCGAAACTTCTGGTGTGTACCTATACCTGGTAACCCAGGCCGGCTCACAATGTGTGAAATGGGTTTTGCTGCTCTATTACACTTCCTGTACTTGTTATGGTAATAGTACTAGGATACTTCCATAGCATTGATGGAGAGCAGCCAATCTGGTTTGGCCCAGTGGCTAAGATGCTCGCTCCGACCATGGTGATTGTGATTTAACTAAGTTTTCTTCTATGCATTTTTCAGTGGCTGACCAGGGAGCAGATTAACTGATTAGAGACTGTGTCACATAATCATAGTATGCACAACAAGTACAGAGACATGTGTATGTGGACAAAGGATATCATATAAGGATCTGACGGATTTTTAGTTTTGCTTTGAAAATGCCGTCAAGTCAGGGAGGATGGCAGTATTAGTTTGTAGATGGATGTCTAAAAACCGAAGGCACAATCTACCAAGGATCTTTATGAGGTCTGGTAGAGGCAAAGATATACTCATCGCGAATCCGAGAAAGGCCCGAGGAGGTGAGGGTGAAGCAAGGGAAGCACGGGGGGGGGAGGGGACGCTAATCTGTGTGGACAGCTAAGCCAGAGCTGGAGCAACGAGTGAGGCCTAAAAGTGACAGTGGCACGACCTTCAAGTCGATGGCACTGCTTGATGGGTAGCCAGTGAAATTAGTGAAGGTCAGATAGCAGTGCAAGAATCTTGGCAGTTGTGACTGACGTTCACAACAAATGAGTTTAAATCAGTGGTTCTCAACTTCCTAATGCCGCAACCTTTTAATACAGTTCCTCACGTGTGGCGACCCCCAACGATACAATTATTGTGTGTGAAATGTGGAAATGTGTTTTTTGATGATCTGAGGCGACCCCTGTGAAAGGGTCGTTCAACCCCCAAAGGGGTCGCGACCCACACACAGGCTGAGAATCGCTGGTTTAATTTATGCCCCCAATGATGGCAGGCCTCGTGAGGGCCAGTTGGCCAAGTAAAATAAGAATACCTCATTTATAGAACGCCTAGGAGAACTATTCGCTATTCAGGTGCTTTACATGTGCCTAAGGGTTCGAGCTCACAATCTGGTCATTAAAGACTAGCACCTAACCCCTTGGTCAAACCAGGGTGGCACGAATATAGAAGATTCTATGCAGATGCTATTGGCCGAGTAAAGGAGAGCAAGGTTTCTAGTTCTTGAGTGACACTAGTTGTGCCCATAGATTGTTAGGTCTTGTCACTTGTTTTAGGAAAGTAGCTATCCCAGTGCAAAAGTCGGCGTTACAAGCTGCAAGGTAGTTGCTAGTAAGGATGATGTGGAGTTTGTGTCATTTGCCTGTAAATGAAAGCAGCAATAATGCTCGGTGATGACATCGGCAAGTGAGAGAATATATTCCTGTGTCGTGAAAGAAGGTACCCAAAAGATACTCCTACTCCATGCTTCAAGGGCTCAATGGACGATGTGCAGTACTGCTGAAGTTTGCAAAGTATTTCGTTGTTCACTTTTAAAGAAACGGTCATGTTAATATATGACCGTTTGGCTATTAACAACTTACGGCCTACCGTCAGAATTTTTCTTATATGGTAATGGGGGTCTATTAACGACTCGAGAACTGTGTTTTCTGCATATTTTGTTGCAACAACTCGATGATCTTGGTGTAAGCATTCTGTGAATGCATTTAGACAATTAATATGTTTTATTCCTGGTATAGGCTGTTGCTTCCTGCTACAGATGCATACATTTCTTTGCTGTTGAATAGTGGAGACTGCATTCTTTCCATGTTTGAGAACATTACTTAAAAAGAATAAATAAAGAATAAAGATAATCACTAAAAGCTTGTAAAATGGTTTTGGTAGAGCTGTGTATAAATAGCACAGAGCATTCGAAATGGTCGAAAGGTTCGTGTGATTAGTTAGTATCGAGCTCCTGTTAGTCATGCACTTAGCAATAAGGGACCAAAAGTGATCTCAGCTAGCCGGCTGGCCAAAACTGAACTGAATACAGCCGGGTGTCCTACGAATACGAAGAATATCCTGCATGCATACCTGGTACGAACAGCACAGAAAAGAACCCACAGGACAGCCGGGTGGTGCATGCTGCTTGAGGAGGTAGAGCTGCCGTCCGAGCTTCGGATTGTGCTGGCTGCTCTGCCCATGGCAGGTAAAGGCCCAAGGCCACTTCTTGGTGACATATTAGAAAGGTCGGTTTGGCAACGATTTTGAAGAATATCTGATCAGTGTTTAGCACCATACCCAAGACGTTTAGCTTAATGGCTATATTGAATGGTAGAGTGATTGAATTCCCTCCAGCCTTACTATGAAGGCTAGGATATAGCTTCCTCTTTACCCCAGGGTGATTGACAGGTATCGTACTGTCTAGTTCATCTGTGGATGTCGCTCTACATGATGCTTACTTACTAGGTATTAGCTCATTCTTTGATTATGTCTACTCCACCAGAGCTGTCTTTGCTGTTTGTTGGTTTTAGCTATTGAGATCCTTTGATTACAGGAACAATGCTTAATGATCGATGATCTAAAGTTCATTTTTCCATTAGCTTTGTAGGGGTAAATCTTCAGTCAACACTTCTGTTTAGCAAGAATGCTGTCGGTATATTGATTACTCTCTACTAGATTTGCTACGGCGATGTCTTGTCGGCATGTCCTATGAACGGATCATGCTTTAACTACATTAGAATGAGATAGCCGTCTACATGTAGACTTGCATTATCTTCCTGAAACAGAATTTGTATTTAATGTTCATAGAGCCCACTAGCCAAGAGCTTTAGTTCTCTGATGCCCCACATTCGACCTTTATGACAGGCCGTATTAAGATTGTGATTTGAAAGTCTACTTAGGATTACTTCTATCACCCTTAATGGAACTAACCATTCAATTATCTCGGAAACAGCTCACACGGCTTTCACTTCTTCAGAGTATTGGTGAACAGAGTGCTAAATCATTGAAGATGAGCTAGGTTGATATTCTGGAAATAGGCATCCCCAGCACTGTATGCAAAGCATAATCATTTTGGGCTAAGTAATTTCGGTAAAGTAGTTACCAAAAAAGTCTATTCCCTGGATAGACTTTTTGTGGTTTTGGAGCATTGTAGCCACGGTTCATTAATAGCAGACAAGACTTAGTGTAAAACTTGTTCGACACTGGCAGGTGGGGCAGCCTGTTGGTGGGTGACCAGTAGGTGTGCATAGGCAGTGACTTGTAGGCAGCTGCTGAAGAGCTGATGGCAGCTAGTCCCTTTAGAACTCTTAAAGGGACCTGGAATCTCCCGGCGCTCGTTTTGCTAGGTCAAGGTCTACGTTCAGTCCCCACAACAGTCGTCCCGTAAAGTGTCCAGGGGTGAGGTGGTTCCAGTCCCTGGCAGATGTGGCAGATGCTAACGAATCAAACGCAGAAGAATGTTGAGCAGTAAGGTGCTGTTACAGAGAAGAGAATGGTGTATACAAAATCAATGGCTTTAAAAAGCAGCATGCAAGACTCATCTGTATCGGCTGTCCTCCAAAGACACTGCGCCTTATTGTGAATTACTTCCCAGCAATCCTCATTACTAAGCAGACGTGGTCTGTTTTCAATTAATCCTGATGCTGGATATTAGGCTGGCCAGTCTGTAATGCTGAAAAGAGTATGGGTTTTTGATTACATTCAATTATATGGCATCTGGGAAGCTGGCAGTGCTACTGCCACAGCTTTGTCGCCATGCGCTGGCGCTGCCATTTTCTTTCATTTTATCTCTGGCCGGCGGCCAAACCCGGATGCTAACCCGAACCGGGTGGCCACTAGTCACCACTCTTTTTTGCTGCCAAAATGTTTGCCAGACAGGCTGCTGCAAGTGAATCAGATGGTAACCTTTTAAGACTGTAAACTTATGCCTCTTTCAATAATCCGTATTATGCCAAAGTTATGAATTGCATCAAGACGAAGTTTTTATCTGGCCTGTATGTTACATCGGTCTAAGAAAGTTTTGAAATTACCTTTCACAAGCCTGAGGAGTTGCATAAAGTAAGCAAGTTTCAATAACATTTTGCATGTCTGCACCCCAAGTATTCCCCTTAAGAATATCCACCATCTTAATCGTAGCATCTATGATTTATCTGCAGTTTTCAATTTGCATCAAAATCTTTTTTTTTATATCATATTTTATCTAGTGCTGTACTTGGTCATGAGTGAAGCAAAAAACAAGCTTATTCTGTCCAGAAGGCATTAACTTAATCTTATTATGATGGTGCTTTTTCTGTCTGGGAGTATCGGTCCACTGATTTTGCTTTCAAAAGTAGCTACCGGCAATGATAGAATTACGAATTAGTTTCGTTGCTGCTGTGGGTAGCAGGTGAAGGGCCAGCCTTATCTTTGTTAGGTTGATGAAATTCGGTTAATAGTTTTCCTTAAACGTCTTTCGTTTCTTAGCTGCATCTATGCAAACAGTGATTGGTGTTTTGGCACTCATAAGTCGTTCAAAATTCCTCGAATTTTCTCAAAGTTTAGGATACAATTATCTACAACACATGCAAATACCAAGAAATGCACCCCTGTCTAAAGTGAACAGGCAACTTAGTAAGGTTATTTAGCCATTAAAATGACTCAAAACATAAAAAAATAGACGATGTGCACTGACCTGCTTGATTAGCTACGACGAGAGCACCACAAAAATGGTCAAAATTAAAATGACGACTAGGAAGACAATTAGAAAAAAGTCAGAAGCTGATCGTCCAAGGAATAATTTAGATAGGCAATTGTGATATGCATGTGTACATGTCGATGTGGGACAATATTCACACGAAGACTTCAGTTCTGGTTGAAGTTTGAGACTGTTTTGAGGTTGTTTCCCATTCAATGGAATCTGTAAGAGATTCCTCCTTGCTATTCCTTGTTCCTGCTAATTTATTGGAGATAATACAAAGTTTCACACATATTCCGTTGCTTTTGCTGGTTCTGCACGAATCGTTCTTTGTGTATGTATGTGTGCTGATACTATGCATGTTATTGCTAATCACATTGACGTGCTTCTCTTACAGCATTAGTAAAATGCCTAGATGGAGATTAAGTTATCTTACTGCGATTCTCTATTGTTTTCATAGTTTTGGAGGCTGTCAATATTCCATCATATTCTTTAAAATTGCATTTTTTCTTCACATATTGTTTTAGTAAGCAAACTATAGACCGTTTACTTCTGGCATTTGTCAATATTTGATGCTACCCATACGTAGCTGTGCCGTTCCATTGGACATTGGCACCAGCTCCGTTGCATCTGGCTTTTTGTAGTAAGGCAGCAGCAGCAGCTGCTGGTTTCAGCTTCGATGACCTCCTTGGTGCCCGATATACCCACCGGCCTCTATCCTTTCAATATCCTGGAGCTGCCTCCTCTGCCGGCGCAGCCGCCTCCCCCTCCATTGCCGCTGTCCAGCCTTTCGATGCCACCCTTGCCACCCGCGACTAATGGAGAGCCTTTGCTGCCGCCGCCGCCACTTCCTGAGGATCGCGAACCGCCACCGCCACCTGGTGACGATGACATGGACATCAGTGATGAGGACGGGCGCGCGAGCACCGAGACCTCTGGCCACGGCCCGCCCGCCGATTTGCCCGCCGACCAAAATCAGCGCTCGAGTCATGACGATAGCTCGGCGTACGGGTACGACCAGTTTGGTCAGTTTGACGATGAGACGTGGCAGCAGGGCGAAAGGCGAGAATTCTCTGCTGCAGACATCGCCTCGTTAGCGCAGGGCCTCGCCGACTACCTGGCTACTCAGGAAGCCAATGCCGCCTACGACCTCAGCTACGCAGTGGCTGATGCCACCGCAACTGCGGTCGACGGCGATCATGTGACTGGAGTGGTGAGCTACGAAGAGAATCCAAGCGAAGTGGGCTACAACGATGAAGAGGATGACAGCCTGGCTGGGAGCAGCGCTGGCGATGCACTGGTGCCGAGCAGCCACGGGGCCGAGGCCCGAGTGCCCGACCACTGCGAAGGTGTGGCTGACACACGGGCCGCCGGAGCTCAGCTGCTCAGCTGGTGCGCAGTAGTAGCTGTCTTCTACTGCGCGGTTCCTGTCCTGCTGCTTTTGCTCACACGCTGCCTGCCGTTGCAGATAGCGAGGAGGGTGCGGAGCCTGGTGGTTCCACCATCTCAGGTATGCTGCCAGCAGGCCGACAGCTGAAGTTGCCTCCAGGTGGCGCTGCTCTTGGTTGCTCACTTGCCGCTGCAGTCTCCCATTCTCTCTCTCTCTCTCTCTCCCATTCTCTCTCGTGCGGTGTGAAGTGCTTGCAAGCTGCTGCCAGCTTGCGCGGCCCAGCTTTGAGCGCTAGCAGGCTTGTGCCGGGCTGCCTGCCATCGCTGCAGGCAGACCACTGGGTCTTTGTCTAGGATTAAGGCGCTTGCTCTTTACTACGTAGCTGCCAAGACTGTTCTACCACCCTATAAATGAGGCTGTTGAATCGGCTAGCCCTTACTTTGCACCTGAGTCTTAAGCCACGGTTAATGTGCTTGCAGTTTAAGACCCAGGTCGTGGGTTAGAGTCCTGCATCTGGCAAAAAAGTGGCTGGGCGGCTTGAAAGAGGCGGAGTCTGGAGTCTTCGGCAGTAGAGAAGAGGCTGCTGCTTAGCGGATGCAAGTGGTGATTCTGTCGCCATTAGTCCTTAAGTGACTACACGGTATAGCCAATGTATTGTCCTGGGAGGACCTGGTTGCACAAGAATGTCAGAATCCAATCGTTTTTTTTTTTTGTAAAGGGGGTGGAGCGATATTCGATTGGAGTGCCTTGGAGCTATCGCTTTGAGGAGAAGTCCGACAGCCGGCAAGTGCTATCTGCTAATGAGCACCAAGGAGGAGCATGTAGTGATCGCCAGTGCCCATCTTCTTGAGCAGGTTTTGCTCATTGTTCTTTAAGAAGCCTTGGGGAATTACAGTAAGGAGGCCAAAGGTTCAGACCGAGTGGCTGCAGCACTTGGAGGAGGTGGAGCAACTGAAGCAGGGCTAACTACACAACTAACCACATTTGCATGCTGACCCTGTGCATGTCACCCCTAACCATGTTATTCATCTTGTTTGTTTTTCAACCAGGATTTTACTTACCATTTAATTGCATTGCCCTTTGCAGCAAATGTAAAGCGCCTAGAAAGAGATTGAGTTCTCTGGGGGCACTTTATCAAGTACATTATTATTATTATTATTATTATTATTATTATTATTATTATTATTATTAGGGCTCGGTGCAAATTTATCGCTGTGAGCAAGGCACAAAGGTTTTCGTCCATGCCTTCAGCTGGATGGAATCTTAGCTCATTTAACAGCCTCATTTTTATAGTGGCAGAAGGGCCTTATCCGCTATCACCATCACTTGCAGTTGGCAATAAAGGATCGCCCGACTGCAGGATTCAACCCACGACCTCGGTCGTGAAGAGAGAGCACCATACCTTCTTGTATGTCATGGCCCAGTTAGAGCCATGCTGCTCTGCCTTGTCAAGCTATAAGTTTTGGATGGGATCGTGCAAATGTGTTTAGAGTTGGACTGACAAATACAACTACAAGCAGAAAAGGGGCTTGCCACGGCTTGTAAGCGTATGGCTGGCGGGATAGTCTTTAATCATGGCGAGATGCATGCCGGGGCAAGTCGGGCTCTTACATTTCTCACTTCGATTCCTTGTTTGAAAGAAAAGCTGCTGGCTTCCGATTTCCACCAAATGCCTGCTTGGCTTGATAGTAAAGATGAAGCGTCTCTTGCACGATGACTTCTTAGTTCTTATCACGTTCTGGAATCAGGTGCAAATAAATTAAGGTGTACAAGAAAAGTAAATCACATGCCCTATTTCTCTTAGTCATGTCCTCACGTTACCAAGATCTCGTTTGTTACATGCCATCTCTCTTGCCTCTTGAATTGTCTACACTGAACCAGGGGGGTCAGATAAAAATATTGCTTCCGGTTATCTCGGGTGGAATTATGATCAAATTTATCCATATAAAAGTTAGTTTTACTGAGATCGACTCCTTTTTTTTGATACTTGGGCAGCATGGACTTTTATGACTGTAACATCACTTGGACCTAGAGGCATTCTTGTGTTACTAAACTGATATCCTTAACGAGTTGACCAAGATGTTGTTCGATGTAAAGAATATATGTGTACAACTCTGAATAGCCACGATTGTTGCTAGGCAATTGCCACTCTGGATAATCGTCTTATAGCTGTTTTTCCAGCATTTGTGCCAAGGGACTTGTGTCTCATCCAGGTGGGAGAAAAAGTGAGCAAGAGAAGCAGGAGTATGAGAGCAGTAGAGGACGTAGTGCAACAGCAGCAGCAGGTCAACAGGACTTGTGCAGTGCATTTAACTGCCTGGGACCTTCATCACAAAAACAGCTGCTTCACCTGGATATGCCAGTGGTATTTTAAAACCGATGGACATGCTACAGGCTCAATCACCCGATAAATGTGGGAGGGACTAAACTGTATTGGTGAGGGGTGCACCTTGGAATTTCTTAAGTAACTGAACCTTCTAAGGGGGCACATTAAAAGGTCGGGGCCTTACCCGAGCCGGCCAGTCATTGCAGGTGGCCAATCCAATAGGGGAGTGCCACCCATCTAAGGCTGCAGTCTGATGGCACGCCTCCATTCCTTACTGCAACACACGTATAGGAGTGTCTTGCATCTGCATGGGAAGCAACCAAGAGAGTATTTTGTGGGGCAGTCATTGCCTGAATATGAAACCGTGTAGAGCATTGATGAACTATCAAATTTGACCGACCTTACACTGAGCTAATCTGTCGACCCTACACTAAGATGGTCCATGCTTTTATATATCTTTTTGAGTGAACAGTGTTTGTCGGTTCTATTGTAGTGTGTGGGCAGTTGCCTTGGCACTCCTTATCTATTCCTTGTAAGCAATGGATGTCAAGTGTATCAACACACCCTAGTGGCAACCTTAATAGTTGTATAGTGGTCGTACTCTTTAGACTGGATACTACTTGTCACATTGTCACATGGTGAGCTGTAATGGCTCACTAGGTAGGGCGGTTGCCTTTCACGACCTCGGCCCCGAGTTCATGGGTTCGAATCCTGTGGTGGGTGATCCTTTATTGCCGCTGTTAGAGGTGGTGATAGCCGCCAAGGCTCTTCTGTCGCTATACAAAAAAAGAGGTTAAATCAACTTGTATTTTTTATGGTGCTGCATAGACGTAGCACAGAGCAGTCTTAGATCCGTGTTAGAAGCCAAGGGCCAACGTCAAGAACCGTTTTTGAAGTTATTCATTATTGAAATACCATTCAGTGAGCACCTGAAGGTAGAATCAACCGAGGGTCAATAAGGCTATCCCAGATTTACTGCTGCTGCTTTACTCTCTTATGAGTCTTAAGTGCAACTGACTCCAGGAGCCTCACATTGAAAAACTAGATGTTTTGTCTCTCTATGCCGCATTGTAAGAATGCAAAGGCTGGTGAACCGTCTGCTTGGACACTTTTTAATTCATTGTACATGTTATTTATATATGGCAAATATTGACGTTCTTTGACCAAAATGAAGGAGAATCGATATCGTGTCGTCTTCGGTAGTTGAACCACAGTGGCTTCCGACATGAGAAACGAAAATATTAGCAACTCACCCTAGATTTGCATCATTCATACAATTTGCATAAATGTCGAAAAAATACTGAAAAAATTTGTAAAACTCAAATATTTGATTAGTGCACTTTTCAGATGACTGATACCATAGAAATAGGATCTAAACTTTGTTTTTAAAATTTCCACTAAAAGAAAGGCAATTTAAAATCTACAAATAATTTTAATAGCTCACATATGACTTGTTTCTCAACTTTTTGGTCATATATAGCAATAATTACCCTAGCCGATATCAGAAATAGGCCTCTTTAGTGATAGCTGAACTCACAATTCCAATTTCACGTTTATCTCTCGAATATTGGTTGTGGATTACAATTCACAAAGCTACATAGTAAAGGAAGCTGTTTAAAAGTCACCAGCATGCAACTCTTGCTGGCAACATGTACCTCGATGTACCAAGGTTGAACAAGTTAGGCGACGAGTCATATTATGCCAAGATCTGTAAAATTTAAAGCTTTGTATATGTTGCTTCCGGTTTACTTTTGGGTTAGCTTGGGTTTGCATAATAATTTCCTTTTATTTAGTAATAATAAAAACTGTCGATCCATTTCTAATATCTTTGTGTTTTGGAAGATACCCTTGGCAAATATTCGATTATTGGACAGTTTTTTCAATGTTTTCTCGACGTTTACCTTTTAGGTGGAGAACTTGGCATTGCCTGAGCACTTACTGGTAACGGTCACCTCTGAGCATTGCTGATCAGCTTAGATAGGTATTGTTTCTTGACACGCAATTATTATCGACGGGCTGCTTTAGAGAGTGCCAAGAAGCCAAAAGCATAAGGACTTTTTGATTTGCACCATTTCAGATATACACTATGGAATATTAAAAAGCAAGCCTGGTGGAAAGGGAAATAGTGATACTTATATATTAAAATTATGTTGATCAATTTCTGCTGCTCTGTTTCTCCACTATCATGTTAGTGCGCGTCCAGAATTGCATATCTCCTAAAATGCCACGAAGAGGCGCTTGTTTTCAAGCCAATATTGATCCTAGCTGCTTAAACAGCCTCTTTTTGTATAGCGACAGAAGAGCCTGGACGGCTATCACCATCGCTTGCAGTGGCGATAAAGGATCGCCCACCGCAGGAATCGAGCCCACGACCTCAGGACCGAGGTCATGAACGCAACCGCCTCATCTAGTGTGCCATCACGGCTCAGGCCCAGCATTTGTGTGTCCAAATACGGGACTGCTAATGATTTCTAGGGCAGCATGCCACGTTTAGCAAAATACCTCCCCTCCATAGTGTAAAGGCTGCTGGTTGGTAAGTTACTGTCGTGTTCGAAATCTGTCTGGCACTTATTTGGATTTTAAAGTCACCAGCATCTGAATTTTGATAATTGGGCTTGAAATTATCTATGCGTGAACGAGTTCAAACAATTCATCGTCGGTATTTCTCAACGCAGGAACGTTGTGTTGGAGCACTTAATGTAGGCCATGTTGTGTATGCTATGTTACTGATTCTAGTCCTGATTAGCTTCTGAGCTTTTGCGGTGACTGCTGCTCAATGTGCCTGCAGTGCCACCGTGCAACTTGGTCATGCTACAAAATGCTGGTCATTGATCGCAGGATTACTTGAAGCAGGGCATTAATCAAGCACTTGCAGTGAGAGCATCGCCTGTCGGTAGGCTGAGCTTGACTGCTCTACCTACTGGTGCCAATCGTTAGGATTCCCATCTTTGTGTTACAGGTGAACTTGAAACGCACACTGCTTACGATGGTCAATGTCCTTTGCCGTCTAACAACGATAGCGTCTTTTGTCACGGTGGTCATTCGGAGGCTCCCACTCCAATGGAATCACCCGCTGCTGCTGGCGCAGTGTCAGGTCGTCGCGAATCCCGAAGGAATCGTACGAGAAATAGGAAGTACACATCTGGGGAGTTTACATCTATATTTTCACAGAAAAAGCAGCTTCTCTACGATAGCTATGTTGCTGACGTGGTTGAGGAAGGAGTCGTTGAAGAAGTGGTGACCACAGAGGACCACACGGTGATTTATCTCTTGTTCTTTCTGGGCTGCCTGTGTATTGCATATGTCTCTCTTCTCTCTCTCTTCCCTCTCTCTGCACATGCGAATGCCCCGGGTTTCCATTTTAGTTTGAATTTTTCTTTTTATACTTTTAACGAAAGTACTGATTTTATGCGCAAGTAATATTGAACAGTTTCAGTCTGTGCAAAGCTGCTAGGTTTGGCTCTGTAAATATCATCTAAGTCCTTTACAGCCTTCATTGGATAAACTAGCTTTGCAAATTTCCTTACTCTCGCATGATACTGAAGCTTTCGAATTTGGACATTTGTAATCACAATGCTTATGCTTATGCACTTGATTAGGGGAATGTCAAGAACATGCATGTACAATTTGTCTGACAATCGAGTGTTTGTAGGGTACCTTTCGAAAGACAAATATGTTTAAAATGGGATCGGAAGTTCTGACGACTTCGGCATAGAAGGAAAAATCGTTATGCAAACCACATCTAACCAGGATGTAAACTGGAAGCATAGTATCTGCAAATAAAAAAATACCTATCTCTACATCATATGCGACTCGTATCCCAACTTGCCGAATCTTGGTTGATCGAGATATATGCGTTAAGCTTGTTTAGGTGCATTTTTGTGACTTTTATACAGCTTCATTTCCAGTGTAGGTTTGCGCCCTGTAAAATTTGTAACTCGGCTAATACTTCACGTATCAGAGTAAAAATTTAAATTCAAGTTCAACTCTGCTTGCTTTACATGACCGTATACAAATTTCTGATTTCGATTTGGAACATTTTGCTGTGTATGTCATCAAACGTTATTGAGCTTTATTTTCCATAAGGAATGTCGATAAGCTGAAATGCAAAAACCCTGCTAGCAGCTGACTTTAGCTCTTAGCTATCGCTAGATGTCCCATCTAGCGATATTAAAAACAAAGAATCAGAAGGCAGCCCCTTTATGTCGTTCCATTTACTAGCCCAAGTTAATCTTTACAATATTAATTTAATAAGCTAATTCTATTGAATGCATTTCAAAGCGTGGGCTTGTATATGCTCGAGTTAATGATGGCTACTGCATGTTGTCAGAATTTGTGCCTCCTGCTAATAATGCTCTGCTGGTTGATGCAGGTCTAGTTAGTACTGGTTCTTTTGGGTTAGACTCTTGCTTAACTCAGCAATGCCACTCTGAGATAACTTCCCTAAAGATCTACACGAGTCCACAATGGCTGTAGTGAGGACGTATTTACCTGCTAGCTGGCGAACAGCGGGGGGGGGGGGGGGGGGCTGGAAATGCAAATGCAGATCCTGAGTTTGGAAGGACGTGGAGGCATTGTGTGGTAGCCAAGTTCGCGAGTGATTGCTTTCCTTCGACTGAGGAAACGTAGTTTAGATGCTCCTACGAACCCTCATATCCACCAGATTTGTAGCAATGGCACACGTTTCTTGTCCACAGAGGCAAATCTGTCGTAACCCTCATAACGGACTGCTTGTGTGTGTCATGTGACTTTTTTGTTGTGTTGGTGATGGTCTAGACGGTGTATTGTATTTGGGTTCTTACTTATAATAATAATAATAATAATAATAATAATAATGTACTTGATAAAGCGCCCTCAGAGAACTTAATCTCTTTCTAGGCGCTTTATATCTGCTGCAAAGGGAAATGCAATTAAATGGTAAGTAAAATCCTGTTTGAAAAACAAACAAAATGAATAACATGGTTAGGGGTGACATGCACAGGGTCAGCATGCAAATGTGGTTAGTGGCAGCATGCACAGTGTCAGCACACATAAGCACGTGAAGGACGAATCATAGGGACCCACTAAATGCTGTCCTAAATAGGTGTGTTTTTAAGTTCCTTTTAAATGTGGTCAGGTCAGGGGATGTTCTGACGCTGGTCGGGAGGGAGTTCCAGGCTTTGGGAGCATACGAGCTAAATGCACGGTCTCCAAATGATTTGAGGTCTGTACGTGGTATTTCTAGACTGTTGGATTCCGAAAAGCGGGTGGTACGATGCTTGGCCTGATGGGGGAGTATGTCGGAAAGATAGGCTGGAGCCATAGAATGAAGGGACATAAAAGTGAGCGACAAAACCTTGAAGTCAATCCGTTGCTTGACTGGTAGCCAGTGCAGGTCGGCGAGAAGTGGAGTAATGTGGCAACTGCGACGCTCACGACAGACAAGCCTAGCTGCAGAGTTTTGCACCAGCTGCAATCGCCTGATCGCACATGCTGGTAGGCCAGTAAGCAGTGAGTTGCAGAAGTCGAGACGATACTACGAGTCGAACTTGCTATCAGTTACGATGCGTGCAGAGCTGACTGCGAATATAGCAAGCAAAACCAATATTTCACGATAATCAGAATAATAAATGTTACGTGTACACGCAGTCGCACACGATCACTTTCTGCAGGGACACCATATGCTGCCATTTCTTATCTGTCATTCCCAAGTGGCCCACTAGTGCATCCCTCAAGTAACTGTTAAAGCTTTCCCAATTGCTATTCAGGAAGGGCATCCAGGAAAGCACTTTTTGGTAGCACATGTATGGGATGCTATTTTTTTTTCTTCGTCTGTCCACCTGTCTCTCTCTTGGACGGCGCCTTGCACAGCTTCTGATTTTGACATGGATATATAAGGCATCCAGAGTAAACAGATGTTGCACCAGCAGTGAATTGTCTCTTTTTCTTCTTTCGTGTCTAATGTTTCTGCCATGTTGTTTTTCTTAGCCCTCTTGTGATTTACTCTAGCCATTACCCTTCTCCAGCCTGTTTTCTTCTTCATAACAAAATGTCACTACCGTCCTGGTGTGCTAAGGCTTGCAACGTCTCCGGGCGTTGTCAAACAAAGATTTAACTTTACGATAGAATCTCTTCTTTTGCACAAACATTTGCTACTGCTCTGATTCCTTCTTATCCTTAATTTGGCTGTCTAATGGAGCTTGGAAACCTTTCGAACACAAAAGTCCTCACTATCGATTTTCCGGAATGCTTCAAAACATTTAGGAAAAGAGAACGCGTTTTTGAAGGCTGTCACTCTCTCCATGTCTCTCCCTCTCCCTCTCTCTCACTTTCCCTCTCCCACTCCACTCTCTCCCTCGTTTTCTTTCACCCTCTCCCCCTCTCCCTCTCTACTCTCCTCTCTCTCTTCACCTCTCTCTGCTCTCTCTCCCCTCGCCTGTCCTGTTCTCTCCTCTCTCTCTCTCTCTCTCTCTCTCTCTCTCTTGAATTATTAGAAGCCGATGCAAAAAGCAAAGGGATCCGTATAAAGATTAGAACACTCGCTCATCGTGTTTCATCGAATTCCATCGAGTAGCTGAGCCTATTTTCTCCAAACCAAGCGTGTAGCAAATAGCCACGGTACTTAGATCAGGTGAAGTTCCTTTGCTGGGTGCGTGACATGCCGAATAAACCTGAGAAGCAGAGGTAGCAATCTGTCAGCAGTGGATCCAAGCTGCTTGCGCCGGGCGGCGCTATTTGCAAGATCCGTGGTCGCCGAGTGGCCGTGCTGCAGCTGGGCATGCATGCGTTCGTGCAGCAGTAAGAGTCCCATTGAATAGAGCCAGACTGTGCTTGATTTTGATCACTGACCGACAGAGCGAATTCGCTATTTTGCTCTATTTTTTGTTTGCAATTGTAAATAGGAGAAAGTGCATTTGGGCTTGTCTTTATAGCAGGGCAAGCATTGTTTGACTCGTGCTTGCATCTCTGGTTCTGGGCTCCTTATTTCGTGTTGTTGAAGCGCAAGGGTCTGTGTGTGATTCGAGGTACCTGCTGTGGTTGCGGTTTTTGTGGCCTAGTGGAGCTGTAACACCCGAGTGAACATGTGTCCACTGATGTCGCTCAGTCGCATGTTAACTGAATAGCCCCTGCTTAGCAATGGCACTTTCTTGTAGGTCTCGGCCTCTCTAGGTCAAGATCACGTGGCGTCGAACCTGTGTAGAGCCGACGAAGGTAAGCACACGGTGGGAATGCTCCACAGACCGTCTTGCAGACGTGGGCTGCAAACTTATAGCTGTCTGCATTTGCAAACCAGGACTTTGGCAAGACAGCTGAACTTCTCACAACCTAGCCCCAATCTCTTTTTATGCATCCAAATCTCGGTGCCTCATGTATAGAATGTCCGGCCCCCCAATTGTCATGCTATCGAATCTTCCAAGGGCTCCCCCAACTCATTCAGCCAGTGTGTGCAGATCTGAGAGGTATCTGGTGTGTTTTCCTGATGGGAAGTCTTACTGCCTCAGACACTGTATTAAGCACATGCCTTGGACACATCCCGATCTCAACTGACCGACATTTTACGATGTTAAATCGCCGGAGAATTTCTCTCAAGAAAGCTCGGCTCATTCTGTAGCCTGCATTCTAGTGCCTGTATTTCTCCTCATTGTTAGTCGAGTCTCGTGTCTTTCGTGCCTAGTCTCCTCACCGTCACAGAAAACTTGGTGCAGCTCTTCCAGTTTCAGCTTTGAGCTGTCTAGGTCAGCATGAACAGACATAGTCACTCCCCTTAGCAATGCACGTCAGGTATTGTAGGGGGAGGTGAACCGTAGCTTCTATTCAGGTATTTGATAATCATTCACCTATTGCAGGTCGGCTAACTTTTTAAAATAATAAAAATAAAAGTAGTAATGCTAATAAAACATCTATGTAATAATACGACATTTAGTAATGCCATAGGAGATCTAAAACGCTTTCTAGGTACTCGATGCTGGCCAGAAAGTATGAATGCCATTGGTTAGTGATAACTTGCATAATGCACAATATCAGTACACATAAGCACGGAAAGGACTATTTGCACCAACAAAATGCTGTGAGCAGGAGAAGTCTTTACATTCCATGACGTCGATCCGTACCACATACTTTGTATAATTGGCTGGTCTCAATTCAAACCTCACTTTCTGTCGACGGTGGCTGCAGTCATTGAGTGGCTTCCCTACCAGTGTCGAGAAAATGTTTTAAAATAGATGTGGCAGTCTTTCTCGCGGTTTCAGGCTTTGGACTGGACAGTGCACTGCAGAGGCTGGCTGGCACTTTAAGTGAGGCAAAAGAAGCACGCAGCTGGTTTTTAGCTGGTTTACCGCATGTGTGGTCCTGACCTGCTTACTGGGCGTGTGCCGTGCCTTCAGCTGCCTCGAGGGCTTTGGAGTTAGCCATTTAGTGGTCTGAGAGCGCATATCTGCCTCGTTTAGCTTGTGGTCTAATAAGTTCTGTCGGTATTGCTGACGCGTTATTCCTTTGCAAGCTCAGTGCCTTGGTGCCAAGGAGCTGTGTCGAGTTTCACTTTTACCAGCTAGTGCACCTCTTAGCCCCTGAGTTTTGAGTCTCCATAGTAACATGCTCACTCTTCATTACCCGGGTCGTTCTTCATGACAGCAAATGCAAAGCGCCTAGAAAGAGATTGAGCTCTCTGAGGGCACTTTATCAAGTGTGTTATTATCATTTTATTATTATTATTATTATTATGACCTGAGTCGTGGATTCCATTCCTGTAATAGGCGGCCCTGTATTGCTCACTGCAAGCCGTGGCGGTCGCCGTCAAGGCTCTTCTGCGGCTATGCAAACATTATTATTATTATCTTGCAAATAAGGCTGTCGATCAGTTTACCTTTAACTCAGTACTTGTGCCGGATGTTGCAGTTTCCCAACTTTCTTACCTGAAGACATAGTGGGCCGCCAGCTTCCAGGATAGTGGCTTTGGCTCAGGAGGAGGTGGGAAGGCTTTCGGTCCAGGCTCTCGAACCGCTCCCGTGACGTCACGTGCCTTGCAGCCTCTGTGCTTCCCCGTAAGCCCAACCGATAAGCCCGGCTGCTGCCCTGCAGAAGTCTGTCCTGCAGGCAAGTTCGAGCCTGCTGAATTGGTGCTACCAACCGGACGTGACCAGCCGTTATCAGCCGGGCTTATCCAGCCGGCCGCTTGCCGTGGCGTTAACCTGGTTTAGCCAAGCTGGTTTGGTCCAACAGTTAAGGTACTCGCCCCAACCAAGGTTTGGCTGAGGTCCGTGGGCTCGAGCCCCCGAGGCGTATGTATGTGAAGCACCTGAAAAGAGATTAGGTTCTGTTAGGGCGCTATACAAAGGAATTATATATATATATATATATATATATACATATATATATACACATATATATATATATATATATATATATATATATATATATATATATATATTTATATATATATATTTATATATTTATGTGTGGCAGTCGCACCGCACGTCCCGCTTGATGCTGCCTTGCTCTCGTAAGCCTCTCGTAGTCAGCTGCCCTACACTCGCTTCATCGTGCAGCAGCTGCAGCTGTCTTGTGGCAAGTCGGCCTGTGACTGTAGCCAGCCTGCGATCGCCTGCAGCTCGAGCTCGATCGAGCCACCCATCCAACGGCGACCTCTGTTTGTGTCATCGTCTAGATCTGGGCTCTGATGTGCGACTATTGCCACCAGACAAAGCCGGCAAGATAAAGGAGGATGGCAGCAGCATGGGCGACGGCTCGCCGCAGCCCCAGCAGCCCCAGCAGCCGCAGCAGCAAGGCAGCCGGCCCGGCTCGGCCAACAGTCTCGAGTCGCTGAGGCACGTTCGCTCGTACATGCTTGCCTGCGAGCTGGCAGCTGTCTCCCCTCCTACACCCCCAAGTCTGCTCGTCTTTTCCTCACCTGGACCGCACCGCAGAGCCTCCCCCCAGTTCAGTGGTTGAGCCAGCCTCGAGGTCGCTCGCCCCACCCCAACCCCCAACCCCGTGGCAACGACTGCTTGCTCGCTTTCGCCTCATCTCTGCCTTCCCGTTGCAGCAGCAGCAGCCTGCATCACGTTGGCAGATCGGCAGTGGTGGCAGCTCGAAGCAAGTCGGACAGTGGCTGCTCGTCGGTCGACGTCAGACCGTCGCCGTCGGCCACTCGGACTGCTGCGCAGCGCTACGACGCATCGGACCTGTACAAACCTCGCATGTCGCATCGCAAACCGGTTGAGTCGCCCACGTCTCCCACGTCGGTAGCCGGCGCTGCGAACTCTTCCGGCGGCAGTCGGCGACGGAAGCGGATGCGTGACAGCAGCGAGGACTCGGCCACCGCTGCCGCGGTCAATCAGCCGGAAGATGGGGGAGTGGATGCTACCTGCACTGTGGCCATGCAGCTCGCGACGGCACCGAGCTCGAGCAGCAAGCGGCAGCGACGCTCTGCCTCTTCTGCGGCTGCCGAGCTGACCTGTCCGGCGGGTGTTGCCGGCGGCAGCACCGCTACGTGCGCCGCCGCGCCCACAGGGCGCCCAGCTCCGGGTGGCAGCAGCGACCTGGCCTCAGCTCTGGCCGAATCAGGTCGGGCAGGACAGAGTTTGGACGGAGATGATGTCTCTCAGTCGGACCTGTTTCTGGACAGGTTGTCTAATGCTGCCGATGAGATGGCGGCTGCCGATGAGGTTGCTCAGGCTTCGGCCAAAGAAAGGTCAACCGAGAATTCAGCAGCAGCAGGCGGTGGCAGTGGAGACAGCAGCAGCAGCAGGAGGATGAAACGCGAGGGTCATTTGCTAAAGAAGCCGAGGACCAAGAGCTCTCATTCCAAGTAGCTCTCACTGGCACCACTGTAAAAAATGTCATGAGCAGCAAATAACCAGAATGAAACCGCAGCAATTGAAATGAACTGTCTAAAATTAATGTTTATATCACAGTTTTTTGTTCGGCACACTGCAGCTAGTCGATAACGGTAGTCCTTGCTGTCGAGTCCTGGGTCAATAGTAACCAGCAGCCACTATGTCTGGACTCAAACCGTATGCACCGCCAGGCGTTATGCTGCCTCATGAGTCTGCAGAGAACGCCAATGCATCGAGAGGCACTGTTGCCAAGTTTAGGCTGCTGGAAAGACACGGAGCAGTCGATTACTGGAGAGACGACTTCGGAGACTCAGGGAGGCCAAATTTCCAGAGCATTTAGCCAGATGACCTTTTCTTTGAACAGCCTCAACCGTCGGGGGGGGGGGAGGAGCTGGCTGGCCCGTGCTATGCTATGAAACTTGGACGGTTAACCAGTAACACGGTTTGCTATGATGTATCAAAACTGCCGTTACGGGATGCCTATTATGGAAATAGCAGCCGTTTCGTAATTAGAATGTACGGGAAGGCTGGCTGGCGGCCCTGGTCATTGGAGGCTGTAGCATGAGATTGCGTATGCGAAATGCTACGAAATTTGGTTAGTAATGCTGAATCTGTCTTCTATAATGTGGAATCAAAACTAGTTGCACTGTGCCAATTATGGAAATCGCAGCTGTATCGCAGTTTGAAATGGCACGGCTGCCTGGGTCATTGGAGGCCATTTCGTGAGAGCGTGAATGCCCAATTGCATGACATTTTGTGAGTAAATCCCGTTCACTGTCTACTGTTTCGTGGAATGAAAAGTGAGGTTACTTAAATGCTCTGTGGAAATAGCAGTGCTGCAAAGTGTGAAAATGCTGAAAGGCCGGCGGGCCCTGGCCGTCCAAGGTTATAGCACCAAAAGGCACGTGTGCGGTCGCATGGAAGTTTTGAATTTAAACCAGGAACACCGTTTTCCATAGTGTCAAATGAAAACCAAAGCTGTGAAATGCTTATTTTGGAAATAGCACCAGCATCACAGTTCGATTAATGTAGGGAGGCTATCTGGCCTAGGGCTGCTATTGGAGTTCATAGCATGAGAATTCGCAAGCGAAATCGCATCAACTTTGGTGGGTAAGCCTGAGCCATTGCTTGATATAGTTTGCAATTAAAACCGCAGTCGGGCGAAGCTTTTTATTGAAATGGCGGCTATATCGCAGTTTGACTATTTAGGGCTGCTGTTTGAGCCGGGCCGTCGGAAGTTGAGTGCAACAGGCTGAAATTGATAGGGTAAACCTGGCACACTGCTTTCTATCGTTACTTATTCCGACCGTAGTTACCTGTTTTTTGGAAATGGCAGCTTTATTGTGGTTCGAATGTTTTGGGCTGCTATTTGGGCCGGTCATCGGAGGCCATAGCACGAGAGCCAGCACGTAGAATCGCATGACATTTAGTAGGTAAACCGGGAATATTGTTTTCCATAATGAGGAATCATAATCGCAGCAGCACCGACCTATCGTAGAAATGGCAGCTGTATCGCCCTTTGATTATTCAAGGCTGACGTCTGGGCCGGGCCATTTGAAGCCCTAGCAATCGCATGAAATTTGGTTTGTAGACTTAGCATACTGTTCAATATAATTTGGAACCAAAACCGCAGTTTCGCGATATTTTTGTGCGTAAATGGCAGCTGCATCGCCGTTCGAATGTGTAAAAAGGCTGGCTGGCTGACGCGGGCAATTTGAAGCCACAGAATAAGAACTCGAAAGTGAATCACATGAAAACAAAAAACGAGTTTTACCCAAAAATGAAATCTGAGAATGTATCGACGATACCGATTATTGTTCATATGTACACGAGAAATGGTAATTTAAAGAATCTCTAAATGCCGTTTAAAGCCTCGAACAGCAAAAGCACCACGGGCTCCAAAAACTTTAAAAATATTTTATAAATGACTGGCGATTCTCAATTGCAATGTGCATTTCTGTGGAAGACACAATGCCTTTTTAGTAAGTCTCAACTAATTTTCGTAAAACTTCAGCTGTAATGCTCGTATTAAGTGGCAGAACCAGAGCAGGCGGCATTTCCCCCACCCCCCCTACTGCCAAGCAACGACCTAGGCCGCACCTACGCCTACGACAAACGACCATCAACAACCAGGAAACTATGTCTAAATTTTACCAGGCGAGCAACCGCCAAGTTTGTGTTGAATATTCGACACAATGATTTTGCTCGATAATGCTTGATTAATTTTGGGTCAAGCGCAGCTTACATGAAAATTTTGCTGGTCTCGCCCACTTAGATAAAAGTCCTGGCTACACCACTGCTTGTATTTGAACGCGAGAATTATCTGCAAAACCGTTCAATCTTTGAAGTGGGAGATATTTTAAAAGCCAAGGATGCTTTCAGTTCAAGGATATAGTATCCGCTGATTCTTAGCCCTGGGGTTAGATGGAAAATATAATACATTTGTATAGCACCCTAAGAGAACTTAATCTAACTGCTTACCAATGCCTCTTACAAACCTCATATCCTTTGGAGACCGTGCATTTAGTTCGTATGCTCGCAAAGCCTGGAAATCACTACCAACTTGCGTCACGACATCCCCTGACTTGAGGACATTTAAAAAGAACTTCTTAGAAAGACACCTATTTATGATAGCCTTTAGCGGGTCCCTGTGATTCGTCCTTTATGTGCATATGCGTGCTGACACTGTGCATGCTGCCACTAACCACACTTGTATGTTAACCCTGTGCATGTCACCTCTAACCATGCTATTCATGCTGTTCATCATGCACGATACCACTCGCCATTCAATCGCGTTTCTTTTGCAGCAAATGTAAAGCGCCTAGAGAAAGATTTAGTTCTCTGAGGTACTTTGTTAAGTGAATTATTGTTATCATTATCTCTAGACTAGATGGTAGGTGACTTCTTCGAACTAAAAAAGACACTCGCTGTGAGTTTTGCTATTGAATTTCCAATTTAACAAGGATCCAACTGTTAAAAAAATACCAATTTCTTTGCATCCTTGATCAGTTTTGAGGTGCCCTAAGGGCTTCTAGATTTTTCCATATGTACAGTTATAGTGGGTGGTTGAAGGGGTGGATCACGCTCTAGCTTCTGGTAGTTGAATAGTTTGTTGCCCAAATGGTGTCTTCGTTAAAGTTCTCAGTTCTCAGAGGGCATAGAATACAATTAATCTGAGAATCTCAGTATTTTATCCAGTTTTAAAGTGAGTAGGATTTATGGCATACTAATAACAAAACATTGGATATAGCGCCTTCAGAGAACTCAATATTTTTTCTAGGCACTTAACACACCGTCACTTAATCGCCGCACTGTCGAGCTGCCACGCTATCTAGTTGCTACAGCTGGTGGTTAAGAAAAGCCAAACGTGAGAACTTTTCTTCCGGGTTCCGATTAGCTTTTGTTTGCCATGCGAAGTGCAATGATTCCAGAATGCATTCAAAGGAAGTTTTCTTTTAAAGAACGATCTCTAAAATTCATATGGATATCGTTCGGAATCGTTGCGTATATAATCGATCCAGAAAGCGAGAGCACGGCACCACGCCCTTCACCGAATGCTAACATTGAAAACCAAAACGCACATCTTTCTCAGACTACTCCAGGCCATGCCTTCCGCAAGGAAATGTAGAAGGTCCGAAAAAATTACTCGACTGCAGGTTGCTTTGCAACCGCGGTCAGCAACGTATCTCGAAAGCATGTCAGTTCCACCAACAAAAAACTAACTCGCAACACGAGGCAACACGAGGCAACACGAGGCAACACGAGGCAACACGAGGCAACACGAGGAAACATGAGGCAACATGAGGCAACACGAGGCAACACGAGGCAACACGAGACAACTGGACTGGATTTTCGCCGAGCTGCTTGTACTGTAATCGCCAGTCCAGCAACACAAAGATGCCTACTCCGCAGATGGGTTATCACAACTTAAAATCCTCAAAGAGAAGTTTCACCTCATTCCAATCAGATTAAACACAAGTTATTCCCTGTTATGTCAAGCTATGTACAAGAATGACTTGGAAGTATGAATTTCATGGCTAATACAGCCACCAATAAATCTCGGAACGATACCTGTTCCAACCAATACGGCAAGAATAGAAGCAATAGGCTTTTGCACGGCCGCTGGTATCCTCCGCTGGTGCCCGACTTTACGCTGCTGCTGCTGTTCTGTAAAGGCTTCAATGAAAGCCGTGCCTATCTTGGCTTGTCTTCAAAGGCGTGACCTCAGCAGCCATTAAAGTTATGCAGAGCCGACTTGTTCGATTTTTCTGTACACATGCATCGCCATCTTCTTCAGGATAGCAAACGCATATTGAGTTTATGAATAAGACGAGTACAGACTTTGAAGCACAAATTTCTTTGAGAAATCACTCATCGACGCATCTTAAAACACGCATATTCCAGCAACACGTCCTGCACCATCGCAAGGCAGCCGGACGAGAAGTGGGAGGCTGTGCCCGCGAGCAGGCAGGAAATCGGCCACTATTGCCCTCCTCGCTGCCAGACTTTTCGCTGCCAGTTTTAATTCCCAATATGCTTGTATACATATATGTATATATCTCCGTCTGTAACTCAACAAAGCTATATAGACTACGTGGGTGTTACGCAGCAGGAGAGTTTTGTGTAGCTCACTCACAGCCTAAGCGGCTTTCGGTACCCATTCGGTAATAATAATAATACTACAATTGATAAAACACCCTCAGAGAACTCAATCTCTTTCTAGGCTAGTCAAGAGACTCCATCTCATGCAACAAAGAGAAAGGTGGAAGCATAGCAGAGTCAGGAGAGCAGTTGAGCTAGTGAGTAGCATTGAAGTAGCAACCCAGGACCGCTGAAAATGATGAGCCATAGTCGGCAGCAGGAGAGTACTTGTCGTTGCCGAAGAATTGTGAAAGGAAGTTCCACAGTCTAGGACCTGCAGAGCTAAAGCTTTTGTTGCCAACGGTCTTTTAGTTTAGGAATGAAACAGCTAATTTATAGTCCATACAAGACCTGAGGGCACGAGGAGGCTGAATTAAGTTCAGCTAGGTATTGAGGAGCCAATCCATGGCGGGCCTTGTGATTAAGCGTAAGAAATTTGCTCTGTATCCTTTGATCAACTGGCAGCCATCTTAACTATTTTATCAAAGGAGACACGCGCTTAGACCTCTGGGACTTGAAGACTAGCCTTGCAGCCATACTCATAGTCAGCTGCAGTGGCCTAGTTGCTTTCTTTGGTAGCCCAGCCAAAGGGAATTACAATAATCAAGCCGAGACAGAACTAAGGAGCTAGTTAAATCTGTAGCAAGCCACTGTGGAAGACAGCTCCTAATCTTGGATAGGGATCGGACGTGATGGCTTGCTGTAGAAGCAGTCTTCTGAATGAAGCGTTTAACATTGAGGCAGCTGTCGAAAGCCACACCTAAATTTCAAGCACATGGTCGCACAGAAGCATCACCTACTAGAAGAGCAAAGCCTTTTAATCCAGCCACACGCTTAGGGTGTCCTATGAGCAGCAGTTCGGTTTTATCGTCATTAAGTTTCAAGAAGTTTTCCGACATCCAGGATCGAATATCGGCAAGGCAAGCATTCAGTTTCTCAGTTGCTGCAGCAGATTCCGACGGTTTGACTGAAAAATACAGCTGATTATCGTCAGCATAAAAATGATATCCCATTCCACGGGCTTTAGTCACTCGTCCTAGAGGTTGAGTATAATAGGAGAACAGCAAGGGACCGAGGACGGACCCTTGAGGGACTCCACCTGTGACCCGTCTCTTGTGTGAGACCTGACCCCACAAGACACGGATTGAACACGATCAGACAAGTACGACTTAAACCACGCCAATACCTCGTCTGCCAGACCGATCGTTGTTCTCAATCGTTGAAACAGAACGTACACGTAGAATGTCATTGTTAACACGGAGAAGAGCAGTTTCAGAGGAGTGCTGCCTCTTGAACCCTGATTAAAACGTTTCTGACATTTCATTCTTTTCAAGATGTTCAACCAGCAGCTTAGCAACCATTTTTTCAAGAACCTTTGACATGAAAGAAAGAAGAGAAACTGGGCGATAGTTTGCAAGGACTCCTGTATCTAATCCAGGGTTTTTCAGTGTCGGTCTAACGATTGCCGATTTTAAAAACTTGGGGACGACCCCTTTTCTCAAAGAAGCATTACAAATATCGTTTATGGCAGGGCTAAGTTGGTCTGCCACTGAAGATCGCATAGGTGGTGATATAGGGTCTTCAGGAGACGAGCTCATTTTACTAGACCTTTTTAAGGTAGCCGCATCGCATAGAGAAACCTCAGAAAACCTTTTAAAGAAAGTCACAGGTTGTTGTTCCACAACTGCTTTACTCGGAGAGGGCTTTATGGAGGCATGGATGAGCACAATTTTTTCAGTAAAGAAGGCTGAAAACTTTTCGACTGAGCCATTAATATCTGAGGAGTCAGACCTCTCAGCACTGGCCAGTAAATTGTCTAACAAATCTGCTTGGAGTCCGATTGGCAGGAATTCAGTTTCCGAGTGAAAAAAAGCCTTGGCTTTTTAAGCTTCTGGGTTTAAACTTAAAGGAAGTCTTTGAAATGAACTGGATCTGCATCAGACCCCGAATTTCTGAAAAAGAAATAAAACTTGCGCTTAACACGGTGCATCTTTTAAAGTTTTTTTCTGTAAATTGAAACTGATCTCGACGACTCTGTACTCGGATAGAATGAACGGGAGTATGCTTGTCAAGAGAAATCCCAAGTGTCACGTTCACTGCATCAGTTAGGGTATTGAGGCTGTCGGGCGAGTCTGGGTGCAGATCAAAAAGGCCTGCATAACAAACAGATTTAAAAATGTCTATGACAATGCTTTTTAAGTTAAATCGCTGGACGAGTTGGACATTACCCTGTACATACAAGGCAGCAGGAACAGTAAACGAGACCGAACAATGATCAGAGAGGGTCAGTGGGCACACCTCAAGGTCAGTGGGAAAGATATCCTTAGTGATCACGAGATCTAGAATATGGCAATCGACGTGGGTGGTATGATTAACGTGTTGGACCAAACAAAAAGTCTCCAGACAGACAAGAAATGAGCGGACCTGGCTTTTGATAGGGTTGTCAACGTGAATATTGAAATCTCCTGCATTCAGTAGCGGCCTGTCACACACAAATGTTTTAGCGAGGAACTCTGAAAACTCCTCTGTAAACAAGTTTAGACAGCCAGAAAGAGGTCGGCCTATCACAGCAGTGAGAGGCATTGTCTTTGATGGGGACCTGATTGCAACTGATTCAAACGATGGCTCATGCCAGAAACTGCACATCTTTTAGCCAAGCGATTCACGAACAGCAATTGCAACCCAGCCACCAACCTTGTCAGAACGCATGGACGGATAGAATGAGAACCCGGGTGGGGTGGTCTCAGATATACAGCTACTGAAGAAAGGCACCATCACCAGTTTTGGTAAGTAGAAATGCATCTAGCTTCTCCTGGATCATCTGATCACTGATAAGTAACCCTTTGGTTTTTAGCGAGCGGACATTTAGTAGGCGGAATTCAAGAGGCCGTTCAACAACTTCGTGACGCCGATGAAGTGGCTTTTATTCAAGTCGGCGTGGAGCCGACCCAGCAGACGCTATTCGAATTTGAATCGGACCTTAGTAACGGCCACCGGTCAACGTTTCACAGCAAGCTTCAGGAAAGCTCTCGCGTGGGAACAATTGTGTCGCTCCAATTTGGTAGCTTCCAGGCTGAATTGCCGGGAGCTCACACGACATCGGAAACCAGCTCTCGGTGGTTAATATTAGAATCGTCCACCTCGTTAATTCGATTGAAAAATTCAGCTGATGGCATTTTTGTTCTACCTGCCTACCTGCCTAGCAGCCTGACTATTTTTTATATTGCTTTAAATGACTAATAAAAAAAAGTTGGCCACCTCGCCAGTTTTTTCTGTCAATGTGCACACTTTTAGCTCCAGTTTATTTTCTCTTCTGAGTAGGCCTTGCTGACGGAACAACTCCATCGCTTGCTTCGACTTAACTAAGAAGCCATTGAGGATCTACCTGGTTACATTTACCTCCCCGTCGCTTTCGGTGCTCTAGTTACATCAATGGAAGCCAAATATCTGCAATCATGGCTGTCAAAGACAACTGCTATTGGGCTGCACCAGCGGTTTACCTAGCCTAGTAACGCCAGTGTGCCGTCAAAGTAATCTTGCCTAAGTTTTTTTTAAATTATATTACGTTCAAGAAAAATTATTTCATGCTTTCTCATCGACGCCAAAACGACGTTGGATACCAAAGCAACGGTGTTAAGAAGGATTTATTTAGAGTAAAATCATATAAAGAGGCTGTAGCCGATCCGATTGCAATATTGGACAACAGTGCCCTCCATATAGCCTGACTTTAGGCTACCTGAGCACACTTCGATGATGAAAGCCGTATCTATTTTGACCCCTGGTGCTCAGAAGTGACCTCAACAGTCACAAAGTTAATGAAGGGCCGACTAGTCCGATTTTTTCTCGTACATTTGCATTGCCATTTTCTTCAGGCTAGCTAATGAGTATTGCATCTATTAGTAAGGTGTATAATGTGCTTGAAGCACAGATTGCTTATCGAATGGGGTCATCAGCGAATCTTGAAAGCATGCCTGTTTCACTTGCAGATCCTGAAAAATCACGAGGCAGCCAGACTACAAGTGAAAGGCTGTGCCCGAGCTGCTGGAAGGTAGGAGATCGGCCACTAGTACCCTTCTCGCTGATCGAGATTCCACCGTCACCGCTCCCAATGGGCTCGTGGGATCAGGTGTCTCTCTTCAATGCGGCAGCTTACCCGCTAAGTTGCCGGGAGCTCACGAGACATCTGAGTGGGCCGCATCGGCTGCCACAACGCTGCCACCTGCCGCCGCCACTTTTGTGTAATATGTCTGTGAGTGCTCGTCTGCGTAACACGTTTTCCGAGGCGTGATTTAGTATAATGGCATTTTAAAGTTTCATGAACAGTCCATTCACACGAAAGTATTCTCACACGAAGACGTACAATTAAATATGCATACGTTATCCAGTACTTTTGAACGTTAGCCTGAAATTAGTGGGTGATAGATAGCTACCAGCGACTTAACGGTATTTTCTTGAGTGGGGGATAGATGGCTCGAAATTTCCTAAAATTGCCAGCAGTCTTATGTTTAAAGCGCCGGATTCCAATTTAAACTCGGGCCTCTGGTTTACTGTAGAGGTACTCTTTATTGATCGCCAGTGTACGTACTAAGACTCTACAAAGTTACGTGTGGAGAATTCTGTCAAGCATAAGAACGCTTTTAAACGCGATTCAAAGGGCTACAATGCAGTAGCACAAGATACTAGATTTTTGGATTTTCTATGAGAGATGCCTAAAGCACACCCAAGTTTTGGTGAGATAATGACAACAAGCGACTAGTTGGAATTGGCAATTAGAAACAAATAAGCACAAATGGAAGAGATGAAAGCAAATGAAATGAAACAAATGACAGCACAAAGAAAGGGGACACTTAAACCACGTTTCTCAAGTTGAGGTTTCGTTTAATTGATGGCACAGACCCTAATCGTTTTACTAGTGGGCTGTGACACTCAATATGGTACGTGGTCGGAGTGTGTTATGGGTGATTGTTGCGACAAGGGAGTCGCAGGACTCCGCTGAGCGAGTGGGGCAAAGATAGTCACGCTTCCCGCTGGTTCGTGAGAAGTGAAATTAACTGGTGGCACACGTCTTCGGCTCTAGTTCTGTGCTGTACAACGTGTGACGGTTACCAAAGTAAGCATATTTTCTAATTAATGCCAATGCCAGCGCTTCACTAGCTCTGCATCATAAGTTTGATGAGCTTTGATGAGCTCTCCAGATTTCTCAGGCTGGAGAGTGCTTGTACAATCTACTAGCCCGGTTCCTCGCAAATGACGGAGAGCTAAAGGCGGACAAAGAAGGTCATAGAATGGTTGAAAGAGAATAAAAATGTGGAGACAGCAAGAGAGACCCTAGTAGAAGAGAAGGATGATCTGAATGAAGCAAAGAGGGGAGATTGTTACAGAGGTTTGTTTGCTGAAAGTGCATTGGCAGTTGATCTTATAACAACTGGGGAGTACACAATAAAGACGGTCTATTTATGTTTGCTGACCAATCTCTGTGCAGCTGTGGTGTTGAGCTCAGTATTCTTTATTAAATGCAAGCATTTAGTGCTCTGTCGCTGTGAGGCTGGGGGTGTGAGTCCTTTCCTGGAGGACGCTAGTTGACGCCCAGTCTGGTTAGGTAACGTCGATAGATTTTCGCTTGCTGTAGTCGACGATTACGCTTGGTCTAGCGGTAGAGTCTCTTCAAGGCATTGTGCTGATACGTCGCTTAGGCGTTCATTGGATATTGAGCTACTTGTCAATCTTTTTAATAATAACAGCTTTCGGTCTCTGCAATTTGCTAAGTTTCTGCCAGCTTCACTTTTCTTTGCTTCTTAGCCATCCAATAAGGGAATATGTTCTTAGAAAAAGCAGTTTGGCTCTTACCGGCAACGCAAGTTTGAGTCGTTTATTAAATTCATTAGAGACACTCTGGTGCGTTTGCTGCTTTCCTTCTGATGACGAGCGAACTTGTGTGACGACATGACGAGCTCGTTTGAGCTTTAAATCTGCTGTATTCGAGGTCGACGCGGAGAGGAGAGAGACAAGGAGTCAATCAATAAACCGAATGCGTACCGAAAGCCGCTTAGGCTGTGAGTGTGCTATACAAAACTCTCCTGCGTAACACCCACATGGTCTTTATGACTTTGTGGAGTTACTGACGGAGATACATTACATTACATTACAATAGTAGTGGCATGTGACGTTGCTGCGACTTGGCTAGTGCCGCATTTCCTGTTGACTGAGTCCGTCTACCGACTGCGAAGCTGTGTACAGTTGGTGCATCAGTAGACCAATGCTCGCGAAACGGTAGGACGAACGCCGGTGCAGAACGAGCCGCCCGAGCGCTCTGGCGGCCACTGCGGCCGACAGAGCCCTAGTCAACAGGCAGCAGCAGCAGCCGATAGACGGGCTGCTGCTGCTGCTGCCTGTTGCTCAACGAGCCTTTTTCCCGATGATCAGGCCCAAGGCTTACTTTCGTCCATTCCACAGTGCCAGAAATAAACTTTAAAGTTTAAAGTTTATTTCTGTAATAATGTAATAAATAATAAACTAAATAAATAAACTAATAAATAAACTAAATAAACTAAAATAAAAATAAATGAATAATAAATATAAAAATAATAATAAATAGTAATAATGTAATAAACCAGAAATAAACTAGCTGTAGATCGAACGAGGATGTCACTGCCAGGGAGTAAACCGGCGGTCGTCGAAGGACCTGAGCGCGGACTTTTGTTAAGCAAGTGAAACACCGAGTGAACTTGTGGCGCATTCAAATGAAAAGTAAGTAATGGCAGAAACTATCCAGCTCTGCTCACATGTGCGAACGGCTGCCCTATTTACATTGTGGCTTGTTGATTGCTCAAATATTCGAAACACACATTGTGGTAAAATGCTGCTGCTTGCTAACCAATAATAGTACTTCCCTGAGCAATCAAGCTGGAGTATCACGCATTATCTCGAAATGTGATCATTTCACGCGTGAGAGAACGGATTGATGCTATTGAGAGATATATCAGCTCACAAGTAACTCAATCCAGGTAGACTCTTGTGCTTAGTGGTGACATTAACCAGCAATTAAGAGCAGAAGGCTAGCTGATGGAAAGCGTGAGCTTATTCGCTAGCGTATTAAATCATCCGGGTGCAATAGTAGTACGGTATTTAATGCTTCAGTTGTCTCTTTGATGTGATTATTCATCCTTCAGTTGCTTTTTGTCGCTAGCCAGTTCTGACGGTTCACCCATAACACCCTCATAGCATTTGATGCTTACACCAAAGATATATTGTTCTCTCAAGGTTCCATACAAAGACGTAAATTTTATTATTTATTTCATCATTTATAGCAAGCTGAAAGCCGAAAATCGTGCAGCTGAAAGTGTGCATGAGAAGAGTACCACGCGGGTAGATTATTAGTGCTCCAGTCGTGCCTGTCATGACAGCTGCTGACCTCGTAGGTGCACTTGCATCACTTCCGCTGTATTAATTGCACAAGAAAAAGAGAAACTGCCTACCCTTAGTTCTCAAACGAATAGGCTGCAGCGCCAAAATATCGTAAAGTGCCTGGAATTTGGGATACATACGAGGTTAAACACGAGGACGTGGTGGAAAGGTGCATAGGGGCGAGCTTGATGGTCATGATTGAGGCAGAGCATAGAATGGAAGTTGAAGTGCCTCGTTGTGACGTTGGTTATCTTGAGGATAGGCTGATCTGATTTTAAATATCTTTAAACATATAAATAATAAAATATCTTACCGACAGTGAAGCTAGAAAAGAAATGCGCTAGGTCTTGGCAAGGATCTGTTTGTGAGATGCTGACCGCGGTGCCGTTAAGGTTGTTGTTACCACAAGCTTCCCTTCATTTTGCACCTTCATTCACGTCCTCAAAGTCGCTGCATAGACACTCTGGACTCATAGACCTGGATACAAAATAGGTGCGTTCCACCATTTAAATACACACAATTGATATATATCCCACCCATGCATTCAATAGAATTTATAAGAAAGTATATCAAATAGCGATAAATATAAATTTAAGATTGAGTCAAATTGACTACAAAATAGGTGCGTTCCGCCATTTAAATACATACAAATGATATACCCACGCATCAATAGAGTTTATAAGAAAGTATATCAAAAAGCGATACATACATATTTAAGATTGAGTCAAATTGGCAGTGACTGTGGGCATCGGCAAACAGGTGTAGCCTGTTTGTCGACAAACAGGAGTTGACTAAACAACCTTTAAGGAAATACTGTTCCAATTTAGGCATATCTTAACAAGAGCCATTCAGAATTCCTAGTGTGGCATTCTGCAAGTTATCGCAGCAGTTACTTCAGCGGTGATTTATAGAGTAAGACTCGGAGATGATGCTTAAAAATTAATTTACCGAGCATTAGTTTCTTAACTACGCCCTTCCTGCTCAGCAGCCAATCCTGCCGGACCAGTTAAGATAGATGTTCGATTTTATGAGGTGCATTATTTTTTAAAAATTAATTAATGTGTATAAGTTGTATCACTAGAATAAATGTAAAGTAACTACGGCCTATCTCGGTGCCCCACTTAGTGAGTATAGGACTTGTGATTACTGAGCGCGTTGTTGAGGCAATTGCCACATTTACCTTGGCAATATCCATTTAAATAAACCAAAGCTTTCTCCGAACGAGAATTGAAGCCTTAAGTTTGTCTACTTGTCCTATCAGTCGAGGCAGGACTCAGCGCGCGACCTCTAATTGTTAGAGTATTTTTGGAGTTTCAAATTTGTACATATAATAGATTTCAACCATTTTACAAATACTGCTGTAACGAATAAATTAGTAAGTATGAATATAGCTTCATTAGAACAATCTCATGCATCACTATTGTACGTCAGTTGTTGAAAATAAATTCGCAACTTCAAAAGGAATGTCTCCCTTGAACATTCCTCTTTAGTTCTTAAAATAAATCGATTGCAGTCAGTTGTGACATGGTCGAGACTAGCTTAAGGTAGCTTTCTAATCGAAGCCCGTGCTGATCTACAAAGGTAGTAATGTCTGCTAAAAATTTGCCGTAGCACGTTTATAATTCGGTTCTATATTGAAATAGATTAAGGCTTCCAAAGTTATGAGCGATGCTTACAACGCTGAGAATGTCTTTCCAACCCGAGAGGAGTGCAGAATGCACTTATTGAAGCTACTTGTTGAGTGCAGTATTACATTTTAAACCGCCTGAATATGTCACTTTATATAAAAAGTTGTTAGATCTCACAAGCTGCAGTCCCTAGAAGTTAGCACCTCTTGATTCCTTGGTCACTGGTACACATTTTAAATCTTAGTTTTAGATTTCAGTCTTGGTTTACTTGCCCCAAAGAATTCATAACTTAAATATTATTCACGAGAAATTGTCAAAGCAGGCCCATACACAAAGGCATACACATACACAAATGCAGAAAATACAGCGGAAACATCTATATTTACCACGTAGATGATTCGACAAGACACACAGATCTTAATGAATAATCGCCTTCTGAATGTGTAGAGTTATTTGCTACTGTCTTTGCTTATGGCAACCGAAATCAGGACACTCCTAAACCACTGGTCGCGACAGCTGGGGATGAGACTGACGTTATGGTCTCGGTGTATATACTGTTGAGGCGATGGCAAGAATTCATTAAATCTCATAAACAGAGACTTGAGCTGTAAGCCTCGAGAAACTAGAGTGAGGGATCCTAAGCCGCTTTATGCTATTTACGTGTGACATAACCGAGATTTTGATTTGCCAGCAGGTACCACAGAGTAACTTAAAAGTAGAAGCAGCTCATAGATCTTCACCGTCGCTTGATTTAGCTTTAGCACCCAAAATCTAATGAAATAGGAGCCCAAAAAAATGAGAGAAAACAGCCGCTAGTTTGTACAGAGTCGTAGCTGAGATATGAGGAAAGTCGACTGTGTAGCGCGCAGCTTCAAGAAAAAATCACGGCTCTCCAGAATAATTTAAGCCGGATTAAAATATCTTGGCTCCCATGATAACTACGGCAATGATATTAGCTATAGTGTGACTGTCTTGCAGTAGATAGACTGGCTGTCATCCGCGTATCCACGCAGGTTTTCTACGAATCTATTAACCCGTACTTTGGGCTTCGCATTACTCTTTTAATCTTTTCTCAGTCATGAGGCCCTCCAGCCGCTACTCAAGCTTATTTGACGAAATGCTGGAGAGCGCATGGATGTGGCTAGGGTCCATGTCTGAAATCAAAATACCTAAGAAACGCGTACCATTCTAACAATACAACTGCAAGCCAATTTAGATAGAATTCCTAAAGATTTGAACAAATACGCCTCGAAATTAAGAAGCTTTTGAACTTGAATAGACCGCACTCTGCCAGCAATGTCTAGATCGCAGAGGCTTCTATTGCTCAGACGTTGATGGAAATAAAGCTGTACGAGGAAATACGTGCCTTTAAAATGCTTCTTGCAATACAATCGACTCTACAAGTAAGACAACACCGGAACTCATATCATTCATTTTTAGTTATAGAGAAAAATGTGTTTCCTAATTTGAAAGTTGCTTTGCTGCAAGTTCTTATCACCGTTGATCTATCTCAGTAGCTAGTCTTGGGCGTCCCTTTAACAAGTTCATGGCAATCCTGTCTTATCTGATCATCATCAATGATTGGCTAGATTGACTCTCCGATTTGCCATTGCCAAGCATAAAAAAGATTATTCAGAGAAAGAACCACCGGAAAATATTGACTTTCGAATGGCAATAAACGAGTTTGCCACATTTAAGGCTAGAAAAATAAATTTAATTTAAAGCTGCGTTAGCTACCTTGTATCTATAGTACAAGTAATTAAACATTCTTGACTCGGTGTGCCAACTAGCGTATGTTCTTTGGATTTATTCTCTGGAGGAGTTATTTTGCAGCAACTTTTGACGCGAGGTGGGCGCACCATTCGTAGCTTTGACCCTGTGTGCCGAAAGGTCTCACTTAGCCTCTGTTGCTGTAGACATCATTCGTAACTTCTGCTGCACTCAGATGCAGCAGAAGTTACCCTACATATATATCGGGTACGTAAAATGATTCAGGCATCATTGAATAATCTTTTAGAGACGGAGTTGCTGGCACTATTTTTACCACATATCTTAACAATATTTCATAAAATATACAAGCTAATTTATTTTCAATACAAAACCTGAGTTAGAGAGAATTCTGAAACTTATTCAGCAGTTCTGCTAGGTATGAGGGGGCAAAGTCGTAGCGAGACTTGTGGGTCACAGTAAGAATTGATCTCTGTTACACTAGATTGACTTGTAAGCCATTGCAGCTCTAATAGCAAAAGAGATACATAGCTGAAAATATGGGATTTTAAGACAAGGCTTGCGGTCATATTCATCACCAGGTGCAGTTGCGTAATGGCTTTTTGGTTGATCAGCCAAAATGAGATTGTAGTAACTCAGCCACGACATAACCTGGGAGTATGAATTGAGCGTGATGGCTAGCTCATTACATATAAAGAGAGCCAATTCTCCTAGTCTAGCCGCACGATTGGGGTGTCTTGTGAATAAGCATTTGCATTCATTGACGTTTAGTTGAAGGATTATGACCGGAATTATTAATCGAGTGCTTTCAAGGCTATCATTAAGTTTATCAATTGCTGTAACGGATTCCGCTGGTTTAAATGACAAATACATCTAAGAATTGCCAACATATCGGCGTTAGATAATTCAATGGGTTCAAATCACTTTTCCAAGAGGCTCGGTTGAAACGATGGTATAAATGGCGAACAGCAAAGGGTCGGGAACAGACCCCTGTGGCACTCCACTGGAATACGTATAACCGCCGAGCAAGCACTAAACTTAACAAGAGCGATAAGAAAACCTTTCGATGATAAAGAAAGGATGTTCAGTCTTATAGAATAGTAACTATTTTTGAAATACGTTATAATGACTGTGCTTGATGACCATATAATGTTTGCCTCAGCGTGTTTTGAAAAAGTTGCACATTATTTAGTTTTATTTGCTGCGAGGGACAAGTCGTTGTAACTTTGGTACCACGAGCTGCAACCTGTTCACCCAGCACCAGCACCCATCGAAGCCACCAAGCAGCCTAATTCCACGGCGACGCCAGTGACGCTATGACCACGAATCTTCATCGAAATGCGGTCAAGCGTTCTCTCTCTCTCTCTCTCTCTTTATATATATATATATATATATATATATATATATATATATATAATATATATATATATATATATAATATATATATATATATATATATATATATATATATATATATATATAAAGGAGGCTGCTCAGCAATACGTTCAGTTTGGAATTTGCCAGTCTCTTGTGCGTCAAGCAGGATCTGCTGAGCTGACTCGCTAGCCTGAATCATGCAATCATACGGCGACTTAAATAAATAAAATAGCTCAGCTAGCGGCACGCCCCGGAAGTATGTTGCCTCAAAGCAGCTGGGAGGCAACTTCGAGTGATAGCGTCGGAACCGAGCCAAAGGTCAAGCCCAAGACGTAGAACAAACTCTTGAGCGAGCGTCGTCCTACTCTTAAATAGCTTGCCAGGGCAATTGGGCAAGAGCTTAGTGGTACCGGGCCAGGCACCGTGGGCTATAAAGGTAAGCAATTAATAAAGTCACTAGACCACCGGATAAGCAACGCCGTCCAGTTTGAATGTCGGAAAGGTTGCACATGATTCTTATTGGATAGAGTTATGGCCGAGTTTGACTTGCCAACCGACATCAATCAGCAACTCCTGAGCATGGCTGACCGATTCGACCGGCCGAATCGCCCCAACTAGGCCAAGAGCTTCCGCGGTTAAGCCCTGGCTATCTCATCACTCAGCTGGTCCTCTTTTGCTCACTGCTTAAGGAAACGAGAGTTTTCCCCAAAGAGCAGTTCTTGTGTGCCCCTAAATTGAGCCAGACTGGCGCAGTGTCACGGTCGTGTGTATTGTCTATGCTAAAATTTTCGCAGCACCCTACGTAAATTTCTTGCACTAGTCAATGTGTGCTAAATAACGACACGTCCACGTTATACCGCCGCAAATCTGGGCGCGCGAGTAGGATTATTATTATTAGTATTATTATAATATAATCCGGCCGCTATCTTCGTCACACAGAGTAGGACGGAACGGGTGTGCGCAGCGCGTCGCTACCGTGCGGTGCAAGAGAGTTTCGTCCTTGCGTGAGTCTAGAAAGCATGTATTTGAACATAAACGCTGTCTGAAGGCTAAACACACCTATTTAGGACAGCATTTAGTGGGCCCCTGCGATTCGTCCTTCACGTGCTTATGCGTGCTGACACTGTGCATGCTGCCACTAACCACATTTGCATGCCGACCCTGTGCATGTCACCCCTAACCATTTTATTCATTTCGTTTGTTTTTCAAGCATGATTTTACTTACTATTCTATTGCATATCACTTTGCAGCAAATGTAAAGCGCCTAGAAAGAGATTAAGTTATCTGAGGGCGCTTTATCAAGTGCAATATTATTGTTATTATTATTAAACCGGCGGTCATACGGCCAGCCGACTCGGCTAACGCCCCATTCATCGCTAGGAGCGCACGCAGCCAATAGCGCGGCGCGTTTGAGGCCAACGAGTAAGCTGTCGCCCGAGCTGCGTACGGTGATGCACTCGCTGCAAAGCCGTACAGTCTCGTTCTCGCCAGGCCCGCGCAGCAATCTGTCTGACGCCGAGCGCCAACCGGGCGACGGCTGGCCGAAGGCCACTTAAGCTGCCTCTGCGAGCGACCGGAAATGTAGGGCGCATGCCGACCGGACGCAAACGGTTCGTTGAGCCTGTCAGGCTTTCGGAGGGCGTCGCGGTGGCTGCAGCAGAAAGGCGCCCGAGGCAGCGTCACCAGACGCCGAAGAGCTACACCACAAAGCCCATGACAATTTGCTGCTGCTGCCGCAGTCGCTATCTCAAAAGACAGCGCAAGCAATCGGATGTTGAGCTCGGAGCACCTATTCGCAGCGTCTCGCTGACAGAGCGGCACTCAGGAAGACGTAGGTGAGGAAAGCAGTGCAGTTAAGTGTATGCTCCTCTAACATACGCAGTATTTATCGGTGGCTGGATGCGCTAATCAAAGATAATACTAACTGATTTAACAGCCTATTTTTGCATAGGGACAGAAGAGCCTTTACGGCTATCACCACCGCTTGCAGCGGCGATGAAGGATCGCCTACCGCAGGATTCGAAGCCACGATCACGGGACAGAGGCACTGAAAAGCAACCGCCTTACCTAGTGTGCTATCACGGCTCCATCATTGCTTAATTTCTCGCCGAGCGATCCTTGCTCCTAGCCGCTTGTCTTTCCCGACGCAGGCCGCTGGTTCGAGACACGCAGCAGGCGATCCTCGCTGCACGGCGCTCGCCTCGAAGGCATTTTTATAAACTGAATAATTATTTTGGTAAATCACCGATTAGTGCATTTTCATGGTTGTGCAACTGTGTCTATTTATCTTCGAGGCACTTGAGAGCTTGTCTCAAGTGCGAGCTCGCGCCGAACCAGCCACCTTTACTCTGGGTACGCATCCTAGCCGCGATTAGGCTCGCTATCAGAATGTGGCTTTGGAATTACCTCTTGGCATCGAGAGTGATCTGGGAAGTGTACAGGCCGTACAGTTTCTCGGTTGGCGGCGTCACTAAAGAATTTCTGCTGTTATCACGACCAATGCAATATACGGTAGCCGTATCAGCTGTTAGGTAATTGTAAAAATGTCATGCTATGAACCATAGATCGCAATATTTCGTCAGCCTCGTACGAGATTTTGTCGACAGCTTCAAGTTTCTGCCTCTCTAGCGTACCCATCGGGTCAGCGTTGAACAGGTGATGTGAAACCAGTAACGATTTAACTGCGGCATCGTAATCACTTTAAAGAAGTGCACCTTACTGCCTTATACCAGATTATAAGCTATTGTTCATTGCAAGTATACTTTGAGATATTTCCTGCTGCGTCAGGTCTAAACTCGTTTGAACGGGTGGTAACCACCTCATTCTGTGATGGCGACCGGGCATCGCCATGGAACCACTCAAATCATTGCACCTGTCTTCCCCAAGCTAAGTTTGGAAAAAATTGTGGGCTCTGCGAACTTAAAAAAAAAAAAACATCCAGCAAGTAAGGTAGAGTTCAGCCGTTACAGCAGCTCCGGCTATTTGTCGTTTTTCTTCGTTTAGCTCTCGAGGTAGTGAATAGTATCAGCGCTAACACGTGTATATTGATGCCTTGTAAAATGATGATGGTAGGTGAGAGAGAGAGAGAGAGAGAGAAAGAGAGAGAGAGAGAGAGAGAGAGAGAGAGAGAGAGAGAGAGAGAGAGAGAGAGAGAGAGAGAGAGAGAGAGAGAGAGAGAGAGAGTCGGCGGTTCTTCCCAGTCCATCGCAGCCATTCCCAGACTGACCGCCACGCATCCTCCCTGGGACGACTCAACAGATTTGATAGTGACTGTGTCTGTTCCTGAGAGAGCTCAGGATGACTTAAAAAATTATCTTCAGGCAAAACCTTGCCCCTTTTTAAAGAACGTTGAATACTTTCATTGTATGATAGTCTTCCTCTCATGCTCCCATCTCTCATGCTATAGAACACTAACTTTTCCAGCATACACTTTCTATGCTACCTTTTTGCGGCCACTCGAGCCGACTGAACAACGAATCGCTGTGAATCGCTCTGTTAAGCTGGAACTGTATTCCTATTGGCAGTGTTTTATCACTCACTGGTCTTTATTTTTTCCGAACTTGCTTAAAGCTTTGGATTTATAACTTAAAAAACTTGTGCAAGTGACTAATAAAGACTTCAAGGCAGCATTACTAAACTTGCAAAACTTGTGCCTGAAAGCATGACATGTTAAGGTAGCATACAGGTAGAAAGGCATATCAGAAGTAGCGAAGCAGGTAAGATTTTTTGTAACTGATATCTTAATAATGAGTCTTGGCGTATTATCTTACTCCATATACGTCAGAGAGCCAGCACTCCGTAACTAGACGTTGAAACTTGGTTGAAGTCAGGCAAACGCAAAGAACTTAGTTCTAAATCCACCATGAGAGCCGGATATTTCTCAATCGCAGGAGGGACTCGGCCAACTTCCAAACTTTACAGCTGCCATGCCTTCCAGCCGCATATGGTTAGCAAGGGAATAGGTCAAGTAATTTGTGTTTTCACTGTTTCTACACTAAGTCATAAATGCGACGATCTGTACATAAGCCGTTCTTGAGGTCGAGGTCTAAAACTGTATCAGTAATTGCCGTCACAATAGTGGTTGCCATCTTAAGCTGAACTCTAATCTTAAGGAAATAGTGGCAAACACAGCTCATTCTTAACTCTGTAATGGATACACTTAAAATTATAAGCGTTTGCTTAAGTAGTTTATATTCATAACATCGCTCATCCTAGTTCATTCCCTTATATCGCAGGCATACGAAGCGTATTGAACGTGTTGTTTATTACACGTTCGCACAGTGGAAATATACAACAGTGGATGTTTTCTGTTAGAGAAATAGCTGACTCTGCTGTCCTTGTAGTAGCCAGTTTATCGCAAGGCGGTATGGAGGATGCTGAGCAATTGAAAAGAGATCAACGTCATATAATAAGGTCGCCGAGTAATAAGGCGACCTTTCTATTTAGATCTATCTTCGGCGGTTACTCAGTCAGCAGAGAAAGCTGCCTGTCAGACACGTTCACCTGCATCACCAACATGTCATTTCATCACTTGACTTAATTGGCAGAAAAGCCGCAAGCAAAAAAATCGCTATGAAGACGAAGTGGCCATTCTTTTTCAGAATTGTAATTTGGTCATGGTGCATTCAAATTATATGCCAGTTGTTTAAAACGGACCGCAATTCATCCCTGTGGCTTTTAACAGAACTCGGCGTCGCTTTGCAAGCATCAAAGGACGACTTTGCTTTGTTGACAGTTTGATGAAGCCAAAGCGGGAAAGGAAGGAAAGCTAATTGAGAATGCCTTCTCAAATTATCAGGCAACCGGATATATCTCAAATAATCGGGAAACTGTGCCACGCATGATCACTGATTAAGGCTGACTCACCGTCTCCATAGCATAGCTTGGCAGCCGAGTGTGCTCGGCAGTTCTTTCGATGTGTTCGCAGACCGGCAGCTCCCAGCTGCTTTGAGGCAACATACTTCCGGGGCGTGCCGCTAGCTGAGCTATTTTATTTATTTAAGTCGCCGTATGATTGCATGATTCAGGCTAGCGAGTCAGCTCAGCAGATCCTGCTTGACGCACAAGAGACTGGCAAATGCCAAACTGAACTTATTGCTGAGCAGCCTCCTTTATATATATATATATATATATATATATATATATATATATATATATATATATATATATATATATATACATATACATATATATATATATATATATATATATATATATATATATAGAGAGAGAGAGAGAGAGAGAGAGAGAGAGAACGCTTGACCGCATTTCGATGAAGATTCGTGGTCATAGCGTCACTGGCGTCGCCGTGGAATTAGGCTGTTTGGTGGCTTCAATGGGTGCTGGTGCTGGGTGAACAGGTTGCAGCTCGTGGTACCATCTAGGTGACGACGGTAGCAGCTAGTTGACGACGGTAGCAGCTAGGCGACGAAATAAAATCGCCGTCGTACACGAAACCATGACAATGCAGCACCAAGCCTACGCCTCTCGAGCTTGGAGCTCAGTACAAAGTCGAATCAGTTTACCAAGTCAATTAATAAGGAAATAATAAAGAGATTTTTCTTCATGCAATCTAGTCAGCTTTGCTTAGGTACATCCGAAATTCCCCGTCACGACTGCAGCAGCTCCTAACGCTGCGCCCGAATTCCTGAAATTGCAGCAGCAACATGTTTTAAGCTTCCAAGCATTCCTGAGAGCGTAAGTGATGCTTGCCTAGATCGTAAGTTAGATGCATTTTCTATTGTGACACGCTGATTTAGTAACCTTAGCGTGGTCGTAACCACCCGAAGTCGGTTAGCATGCACGTTCAAAAAGATGAAAGTATCTAATTCACCAAGTTGTAATGTAATTGTCATCTTCAAGGAGAAATAATGCAGAACTTAAGATAACAATTTGAAAGAACCTTCTTCAAGTCAGCAAATACTCGAAGAGGAGGTGAAGTGCAACTAGAAAGATAGATAATTGGTTATCGGTAAGAAGTGATATTTTACTACATTACGGTCGCCACTCTTAAAATTTTCAAAACGCGGTTCCTCGTCTGGCACGTAGCAGTAGCTGGCTGCAGTAAAAAAAGCGTCACCAAATAAAAAAAACACTACTGAGACGTCTTCACGACAGCAGCAAAATTGCTACATAGTCTTCGGTTGCTCACGATCAGGGTAAAACAGCAGCGCGAGTAATGATGTTGGTCTCACCCTGCTGACTCCATATGAAAACTGGTGACGCATGGACTCACACCTAGCGATGCACACCAATTTTCCGACAGAAGTGGAAAAAGACATTAAAGACAACTGCCCCTGCGTCTACATAACAAGCCTCTGTTAATTGCATCGCGAAGTCCATTTGAAAGCGTCCAAGTGTTACCGACGCTCAACGACGGTGATGACATGCACGAACGGCTTTGTGATCACGTGCTCGAATCCGCTCAAAGGCCAACTCTGGAATGGTAACCCCTGCCTATAGCATAGAAAAGCACATAATCGGCTTTACAATTCTTTACAATTTACAGCCTTTACAATTCAGGCACTGTGAGTAATGAATACCAGAAATAGACTCTGTGATTTAGCTCGGCCCAGTTTAGGCAAATCGTTGCTGAACCCGGGGCTCTTCCTTAACTTGCTCAACCTTGGTAAGGCGTGTTATCAAAATTCGCAGACTTGTAGCGAGTGATGTTCCTGAAACCGAAAGTCTGGCATTTAAGATAGTGATTCGGACTTTGAACAATCAACACCTTGCGTTATATGTAGCTTGAACAGGCAAAAGAAGAACTCGATCGTTTGGGGAGCGTTAAAAAAACAAAGTCGCAACCCATGACGATAGCAAAAGACAACTCCTTCGCTATTATCGAGCTACGGGCGTTGATTGCTAAACAGCTAACTAGAGCGAAATACAGCGCTCATAACAACTCGATGTATGCGTTGGGCTGTGTGAGTCTAACCCAGCAAGCGACAATTACAGGCGACGCTCGTAGCGTCCTGGAGGCCTCAAGTCTTTTTCTTTTATGCGGCCGGTAGCCCTCAAGCTTATAGTCGTAGGCTTGCCGATAGGAAATATTCACATCGACCTTTTCAATTCTGTATTGAATGTATTTCTGCCAAATTTCTTACCCGTCGACGTTTTACAGAAGCCGTCACCTCCGTCGTAGAGATACTCTACTGTAAGTGGGTATGCTTTTATTCCCCAAGCATTCACTCAAGTGATGACGTTACGAAGCCCCATGACTTGAGCACATTTAAACCGCAGCAGCAAAAAATAGAATTGGTCTGCTTTGCGTGGATTTGGTCCACGTGATTTTTAATTAGTGTGCTTACTAGTGATGGCCCGACGCATTTACTAATAAGCATATTGACGTCCTTTCTATTTAGAATTTCCGAAGCAGCTAGAAGTTGTATTCGTTGGTTGTTATGTCTACGTTAACATCTTTGTGTAATGAAAGAGAATATAACCCATATCAATTATTCATTGTTACCTTTATTGTAAATGTAAATAAACAAACTAAGATAGCCTAGCCCAAAGATAATATAAAAGCCAAAACCATGTAATAAGTAATGCGTTTGGTCTAAGAATTGATGTCTTATCAGTGGAGGTAAATTGGGCTCTGGGCCGATGGACACTGCGAGAGATGGCTGACACTTTGGCGGCAATTGAATGCCTATAACTACCCGTTGCTGTCCGAATAGCACTTTTAAAGCTATTTTAATGGACTTGTTATCTTAAGGTACAATCCTGTAATCCGTCTTCGCTGTCAAATGAAATATCTAAGCTACATAAGAGGACATGTTATCTTTAGGTAACACCACCCTGCGCTGATCCAATGATCCACTGACTTAAGAATCTGATCAATGAGCATCAGCACTGCCTCAAAAGGTAGTTGGATATGTCGACAGGCTCAGAGTGGCATTGATTTTTATCGCTTGATGGCTGAGACTTACACATTTACGAGCGCCGGGTTCGCATCCTAGCTCTGTCTAGATGTAGAAGACGGGCGGCCCAGTTTGATGCGATATAAAAAGAAATTGGTCATTTCTCGCGCTCTTCAAGGGCCTCTCTCTGTAATGCCAGTGTCAACGAGTGAGAAACTTTTCACATGCAAGCAAGACATACGAATATGCACGCCTTTAAAGGCCATTCCATTTCCAGGACACAGACTCTTCTGCAAGCAAGAGAACGCCCTAGCCTTTTAATGAGCTATTGTACTAAATTGTCGTCAAGCAAACCGGAATAAACCCGAGTCTACCTACCTAAAGGTACTTGTCGGTAGTAGCGCTTTCTGCTCCTGATGATTGATACAACTTTAAAATAGGTGCAAGTTGGCATCTGCTTAAGCAGTGATGTTTAGAAAATTCAATCGGAACTCCTAAACCTAAGCATTTTTAACTTGTCTTTTATTTTAATTTTTTGCTGAGTATCACGAATGAATCATTTGCCGAGAATATATTTAGGTGAATGCATCTTGGCGTTGCAAGGTGAGCAGACATCACTTACGAATAAAGCTACCTCTAAGCCCAAAGAAATTGTTAAAGCTCAGATATTTGGTAGTTCGCTAGTGAAAATAGTAGTGGACGAAGTATAACTATAATATAATAATTTTTTCAGAGTTCATGACAGACTACAGGAGTGGCTTAGTTTCTCACCATTTTTGCCGATTAAGGTTACACTTCAGAAGTTGGGACGCCGTGACGTCGGTCGGTAGTGAGCTCCTGACGTTGGGAGCACATGAACTATGTTCAAGGTTGTCAAAGAATCGCAGTTTGGTTGGAGGAATAGTAAAATGATTTGAGTGAGAAGAACTAGTGGTACGAACCTAGGCTCGTTGAAGAGTTGTTATACGTAGGCTGCAGTCAGATAACAATGAGACCTAAAATTTAGTGACCAAACCTTAAAGTAAATGCGCTCGTAAATAATGTGCTCTATTGGTAGAAAATGCAGGGTTGCTGGAGGTGGTGTAAACTGGCGACTTCGATGCTCATGACAGACAAATCTAGCTACTGAGTTTCACACCAGGCCGGTAGACCGAAAAGTAGTAAGTTACATAATCTGAGACTGGTTTCGCAAACGCGTGGGCCAACTTGGCTAAGGCAACACTGTATCAACACTCCCAAATTTCATAAATGGTTGCAGCTGAAAGCAGGCAGACTTGACTGGTTATTTAATAAAAGTCTGTCTGGTCTAAGTTAACTTTATGTAGTCGTCTAATGACAGGTCACTTTGGAACAGAGCACCAATATTTTGAGCAGGTGCAGCAAAAGATGTGCTAGCAGGCCAATTTTAAGCGAAGCTTTCCAACCGAGTCACACATTCTCTGCCCATAACTAGGAAATTTGTTTTATAGCCATTCAATTTGTGAAATTGTGCTTTCATCCATATGATGATACTAGCAAACTTTGCTGCGAGCGAGTCAGTTTGACATGCTTAAATGCCGGATGGAATCAAAGCATAGGTACAACTTTTATCGGTTCAGAAGTAAAAGCCTAGACTGTGCTCGGCGATTACACCGGCGAGAGCGAGTACATAAATTGTGAAAAGCGTATACGGACCAAGCACAGAGCCCATAGGGTCTGTACTTGGTCCCTTGCTGTTCTCCATTTATACACAACCTCTGGGAAAAGTGATTAAGGCCCATGGAATAGGATATCACTTCTATGCTGACGATACTCAGTTGTATTTGTCATTTAAACCGTCGGAATCTGCTGCAGCAACTGAGAAACTGAATGCTTGCCTTGCCGATATTCGATCCTGGATGTCGGAAAACTTCCTGAAATTAAATGACGATAAAACCGAACTGCTTCTCATAGGACACCCTAAGCGTGTGGCTGGATTAAAAGGTTTTGCTGTTCTAATAGGTGATGCTATTGTGCGACCTTCACCACGTGCTCGTAATCTAGGTGTCGTGTTCGACAGCTGCCTTAATTTCAAAAGCTTTATTTAGAAGACTGCCTCTACAGCTAGCCATCACATCCGATCCCTATCCAAGATTAGAAGCTGTCTCCCACAGTGGCTTGTAAAAAATTAAACTAGCTCTTTAGTTCTGTCTCGGCTTGATTATTGTAATTCCCTTTTGGCTGGGCTGCCAAAGAAAGCTATTATGCCACTACAGCGGACTATGAATATGGCTGCAAGGCTGGTCTTCAAGTCCCAGCGGTTTGAGCACGTGTCTCCTTTGCTGGAAGAGCTAGGATGGTTGCCGGTTGAGCAAAGGATACAGAGCAAAGTTCTAACGCTGACCCACAAGGCCCGCCACGGCTTGGCTCCTTCATACCTAGCTGAACTGCTGCATCAGTTTCAGCCTGTTCGCGCCCTCAGGTCCTGTGTGGACAATAAATTAGCTGTCCCATTCCTCCGCTTAAAGACCGTTGGCGACAGAAGCTCTAGCTCTGCAAGTCCTAGACTGTGGAACTCGCTTCCACAATTCGTACGCAACGACAACTACTCTCCTACTGCCGACTATGGCACATCTTTTCAGCGGTCCTGAACTGCTATTTCTATGCTACTCACTACCTCAACTGCTCTCCTGACTCTGCTATGCTTCCCACTTTCTCTTTGTTGCGTGAGACGAAGTCTGTTGGCTACCGAATGCGTACCGAAAGCCGCTTAGGCTGTGAGTGTGCTATACAAAACTCTTCTGCGTAACACCCACATGGTCTTTATGACTTTGTGGAGTTACTGACGGAGATACATTAGGTACCGTATTCCATAAGGGTTTCTGGGATAATTAAAGCTCTGATTCTTTTAGTCGGTGTAGTTGTCCACTTTTTGCAATCTAACCGTTTACCTATACCTCATAAAAACCTCAAGTTCTTTGGAGACCGTGCTCATATGTTCCCAAAGAACTAAACTCAGCCCAAACTTGCGGCACGACATCTTGGGCTGTATCGTGCTGCAGCATTGTTAGCAGCAAAATAGAAGCTCAGGGGGTTAAGAACAAAGGAAGGGAAGCCAGTTTGCTTGTAACAGCGTCAATATTCGTGAGATTATTGGTTTATTTACAAGCTCATTATTTTGTGCCAATGGTTTATCATGGAAAACACATAAGCCAGCCCCAAGGCCACAATCAGATTTTGCAATGTATCCTTGTTCAAAGATTGTATGTCTGCGCTTGCATCGAAATGAAAACTAAAAGTCTTGCTTGCTCTTCCGACGTTTGAAAGAGTATTGGCCATTTAGCGACAATCAAGCATCGTGGCAGCAGCTTCTAGCACTGGTAAAGCACTCGTGCATCCTTCGACGATTTTGATCGGTGCTAAATAAATGACAATTTTAATCGGTGCTAAATTAAGCATGACAATACAACAGACTAAGCTTGCAATAATAGATGAGTTAGTCTCTGGCAAGCTAAGCCAATGCCAAGAATCAAATAGAGATTTGCAGCTTCTCCGTGGGATTCCTATAAGTACCCTCTTCTGCCTCGTATACATTTAGTACTTTTATCGTCGCATATCCATTTCAAAATTTGTGCCAAGGCTAGTAGTGCAGTGCTCATGCTTTTCTTATGGTGACACGATTCCGCTTGCTAGCTTTGATTGGAGCAAATGAACTGGTTTAACATTTGATTCAGTTAATCGATGCATCTGTTGCTGTCTAGATCCATTTCCGGTCGCCAATTACGTAGCTAAGGGGACTCATGGCAGTTGCCCCTAGTCTAATAGGACCACTGGGTGTCGCCTGGTACCAGCAGGTGTCCCCTTGCTAACAAAGCTTTGGACGTCTTCGAGAAGGCCAAAGTCCGACATTCAACCCTGGTCTTGGACTTCGTAAAGAGCAGGTTGTAGTGGTGTTGGAATGACTACTCATGCAGTCACCACTAGAATTGCTTCCAAACGGTACAGGAAGTACAAGGAAGACTGTTAAAAATCTGGGGATCGTCGTAATATCCAGTAGCAATTTTAAACGTACGGACGTTTGGCAGTCCAATAGGGTTCGCTTGAAGGTAATGTCACAATTAAAGAGCATACTCTCATCGTTAGTGTTCATCCATTCCGACTTTAGTACTTCAGGGTATTAAAAAAATGCTTGCCTATTAATGTTAAGTTCAGTACAAAGGTTAGTGCCCCAAGCATTCGTGAGATTATGCTACCACTTTTACCAGAGTTCCGAGCTTTGAGCTTCAGATTTTTGTCCACGTACCGTTAATGGGAAATTATTGCAGTGGATTGATATAATTCCTTACCTGTCAAGGGAGAGAGGGTATTAGGCTTAGAATGATGATATTTCCGGATGGAACAGGCAGCAGAGGCTACACTGGCTCAAACAAATTGAGGTATTTCGTGAGGTATTTCAATTTCAACGCTCGAACTTTGTGGTAAAGGGATATGCCTTGTCAATTCAGGTGTGAAATTGCACAGCTCCAGCAGGCCAGGCTTAGAGTCTTTGTGTTTCAGAGAGAACCCGGTCATAACTTTAATAGCAGGGAGTTGCTAAACATCCGAGTTCATCAAAAGCGACAGGGGACTGTCAACAAAAGCTTCCCTTTACCGTGATCTCCAAGTCTCCTTAGCCTCAGTTTAAATAATTTTCTCGCTCACCTTGCATTGCCTCCTTTCAGAAAATAAGTCGCTAGTCCTAGTTGCTAGTCATCTCGCCCAATTTATTACTGAATTGGTCTTTTTATTCCTAATATTAGCTCCATTAATAACTTTATTCCAGTTCTTCGGGCTCCATTCATTATTTTACTCCAGTTATTCGTTGACCGTAGATCCACTGCCGCTCATTTGTCTTATTTCTAATGATTTCGCGTAGCAGCTCTTGACCTTAAAAACAAATGGATTGCGTCTAAATTATGATGGAGGTCAAAGTCAAGAGACTAAGCAAAGGAAACTAGTGCCTTAAAAAATCGCTAATAGTAACCCCTGTGCTTGCCAATTCACCAGCGGTAAAAAGCAGGTAAGAAATTCGGGTCTTCCGTAACTCATATCGAGCCCCTGGGTTTTCTGGCTGCATTTTGAAACGTCTACACACAGTAACGTTACAGCAAGGTAGTCTGTAAAGTTACTCAGAAATCCAAATAATTTATTTCGGTGATCTACATTTGATTCTGTGGACTCAAGCAGGCCCCAGAATATTTTGGGCAACAATTCCCGCAGTAAATCAAAGGTTCTGGCCCGTTGATTTATCTTTGCTACATGATTTTGAGTCGGCGAGCACGGCCAATCACTCCCACGTGGCTTCAAATAACTTTAGATTATTATCCATGTTTTACGTCAGCAGGCACAGATACGGCTGGACAGCAGACGAATACTATGCAACAGCAAAGACAGAGCGACAGAAGCATCGACGAGATGCATCGCGCATTCCGCCGCCGCAAACCGCGTCCCCGCCCAGAGTGAGGCAACCTCGTCTGCCAGCACCGGCTCATCCCAGGAGCAAAAACCAGCTCAGTCGGGTCTGAGGAGCGCGAAGCGACCTGGTTAAAACTAGCCTGCAGCCAGCATTCAGCCAAGTCTGCAGCAAGAACATATTCCGCCTCTGCTACCTCTTCTATTAATTTGGTTTAATTGGCTGCTCGCTAATAAACGTCGAAACGGCAGCGACGATGAGATCCAGACACTGGGTGATCAAGAGTACGGTGACATATTATGTATGAGCTACTTTTGCTTTGAGTCAGTAAGCAAAGTCCAATAATGCAATCTGGAGGACGTCGTGATAATTATGGTACAGACTATGTACACATTTCAACAATAGATGTTCCAAGAGAAATATTCCGCGGAAGATTATTGATATAAGCGAGGCTCGTTGGAATACTGAGGAGTCGGTAATAGATTAATTTCCCACGTTTAGATCGCTTCGCGAAGCCGGCAGATTTCGTGTTAGAGAAAGGTGAGTGGCTATTTCAGGCACTTTTTTAGTTTTGATTTCTACTATACACACACACACACGTGCGCACACACACACACACACACACATACACACGCACGCATGCACACGCCCAGAAACGCGCACACACAGAGACACAGACACACACACACACACACACACACACACACACACACACACACACACACACACACACACACACTTACACACACACACACACACACACACACACACACACACACACATATATATATGTTTGTGTTTTTATGTATATTTATTTATATTTCCGGTATGTAGTCATCCTAAGGTTTTTTTAAGAACTCCGCGCAGAAACATCGAGTCACAATAATACTTGAGTACCCAAGTGAGCAGCACCAACTTTAAGTGTTACATGCGGTAGTAGCAGCTTCCACACACATATTGAATTAGTCCTCAAACACAGCGTTCGTAACGGTGCTGGTCTCGGAAGACTCGAGGCGAATACCAGCGAAGCTCCGAACCTGGAGTTACTGCCTACACAGACTTTTAAATACAATACCAATGCAAGCAGCTTTGCCGACGTGGCACAGCTCGGCATCAGTCAAAAGCACCCATAGAGCCTCATATTAAAAATTACATACCCGTAGCAGAGAGAAGTCTTTCCGATCTAACGGTCGATTACGGGCGCTCAAAACAGGCCATGCCGTAAACAACTCTCGTAGGTCCTAAAGTCTAGAGCGAAAATCAGCTCAACTGCATAGGCACAAATCGTACAGTGATTCATATCATAAATACAAATAATAGGATCGACTGCATTCTGCATTCTGCTCAGTTTTCTATGCTTAAGGGCCATAGATAATCGCGTAATCGGTTCTAGCAATTACAGCCAATGAACCACGATAAATTATTGTTACTACGATCCACCCGGATTAGCTCTCAGCCCTCTCATTGCCATGTGATTAAACGTCGACCAACGTCGCCAAAAATAACTCGACTCTGCCAACCGAGGTAGGTGTCAACCTTGGCTTTGCAACTTCGTTAGGGAGGAACTTAAATCACAAGCTAGATATTTATTATGTAGATATTTATTCAAATATCTACTTCATAGAAGTCATAGTAGCTAACTGATGTTGGTCCATATCATCGACAGCGGTCGCAGCCACGAGCCGGACGTCAGTGTGTTTTTGGAAACCTTCAGCATTGTAGACGTTCCTGGCATGAACACTTCACTTGGCTGGAAACGCGTGACGTGTACAGCTCTTACGCTGACCCTCAAGACCCGCCACGGCTTGGCTCCTTCATTCCTAGCTGAACTGCCGCACCAGTTTCAGCCTCCTCGTGCCCACATGTCCTGTATGAAAAGTAAATCAGCTGTTTTATTCCTCCGCTTTTAAAGACCGTTGGCGGCAGAAGATTTTGCTCAGCAGGTCTTAGGATTTATAACTCACTTTCACAACTCTTACGTAATGACATCTACTCTCCTGCTGCCGACTATTGCACATCCTTTCCAGCCGTCCTGAGGTTTACTTCCGTGTGCTGACCTACCTCAACTGCTTTCCTGAATTAGCTTTTTTTTTGAATTAGCTAATTTTTTTTGAATTAGCTAATTTTGCTTCTCCCTTTGTTCTTGCTGTGTGAGATGAAGTATGCTGGCTTCCGAATGCATACCGGAAGCTACTCAGGCGTTGAGTGCCCTGTAGAAATGTACTCTCACGCGTAGCACCCACACAGTCTTAGTGGCTTCGTAGAGTTACTGCCGGAGATTTATTGCATGCTATTACAGCCGTTTAGCTGACGTAATATCTTAAATGCTACTACCGATCTCAAGCTAGATTAAGATTAATGCAAAACACGGGGCAGTACACCTCTCTGACTCGTGCTGTGAGTATTTATTGTTTCGAGGGCAGGCTCAGAACTTGAATTAACCCAACTCTCCTGCATCCTTTACATTAATTTGGTTTTAATTCTTTGCGGGGTACGATAGCCAATGTCGAGCGTCCAGCGTCTCTTGGAACACACACACACACACACACACACACACACACACACACACACACACACACACACACACACACACACACACACACACACACACATTGGTACTGCAGATGCACAATAAAAATAAACGGTGACATCGACCATAAATCATCTGTTAAACCACTTTGAATTTAGCACCTTACTTAATGTTACACAAGCTGCAGTGACTTTCAAAAAGGTATTAGACTGCCAAAACAGGTTATGGAATGTGATAGACCATGCCGACGTGTGTAAAACACTCGATCCTCTTGAATGTTCTCAAAACGCCGGGGCCGCGAAGCCTCGATGCACGGCTAGCGAGTTGTTGAGGCCGCCTGTATACGCGATGTTAACTTTGCACTTCAGAATAAAAAGTTACCGTACCTTTGTATGAGAAGTCCGTGTGCGTAACCTAAAGCAATCTATTCGACAGCCCCTTATTGCCACAGGTGACCTGCAACAGCCATTGCCTACTGGCACACCGGCAGTGCGACTGGCTAATACCTTGACTTGGACATTTTATGTCACCTAGCCATTGATCACAACACAATCGGTGCCTAAGCATTACGATTTAGGAACATAGAGAAATATCTTGAAGTAATGATCTGGCTGATGTAGCACGGCCCAATATCAAAAGTGATTCGCATGGAATGTGGCCAATTGTTTTTTTCTAGCTTCTTTGTCAACAAGATGGACGTGATCTGAGAGTCCATGTCCAAGGTAGCCTTCCAGCTGGACTCATTAACTTCCGTTAATAGCTTGACTTCATTGTCCACCTTCAAGCCTGACTCATCTCGAATTAAATCTTATTTCAAATACAACCACTGGCTCTCTAGACCCTATGACTATTGCATTCAGTCAGAGATGCTTTCGCAAGCAGCAGTTTTGTCTAACTATAATACTGGATACATACAGGCCATATGTCAATAGCAGCAGGTGTTGTCTAGGTATTCGCGAAATAGTCTGTTGATAGGCAAGTCATTAGTCAGATAGCGGTTGTTGCATTGCCGTGGCTCCGGCGCCCACAAGGCTTATTGAGTCTCATGGAGACACAGCACGGACGAGAGAGGTATACGAGACTCGATCTTTATTCCCCCAGTGGGACCATATGGACGCTGGCTGACTCATCACAGGTAGGGAAGTGCATCTGTGGTGGGCCACGTGCTTATATCAAAGGCATGGGAAGCTGCACCGAGTCAATTGCCCAACCACCTTTCTAAGATGGGTCATAAACCAGTGGCCGATGCTGCTGCACTAATTACAATAGCAGAAGCAGCAAGCTCACATAACACAGTAGACAATGATAACTCTAACTCTTTCAAATACCAGTTAAAATCTTAAATAAATAAATAAATAAATCCTAGCTGATTAAACAGCCTCTTTTTGTATAGCGACAGAAGAGCCTTTGCGGCTATCACCACCGCTTGCAGTGGCGATAAAGAATCGCCCACCACAGGAATCGAACCCACGCCCTCGGGACCGAGGTCGTGAAAGCAACCACCTTACCTAGTGTGCCATCACGGCTCACCATTCAAGTCATCACATCTAGATTGTCAGCTTTAGTAAGCTTTTTGAGCTAATCATTCTACAGTCAGCACGGTTTTGATCGTACAACAACCTTATCGGAATGCAACTCAGGTAGGCTCTCTCTGTTACTGCTGCTAGATCTATAAGATAAATTTGATACCATTGATCCCCAGTTCCCTATTGAGCAACCTCGTCTGGGCATCGCTGGTACCGTATTGCAGTGGTTAAATATAAACTAATGACAGACTTCCGACGAAATCTCTGGTGGAAAACAAACAAGCGGTTTGTGTGACTGCTGCTTGACTTCGTCCACCCTAGTGACTATGCTTCCTTTGCAGCAAATGTAAAGTGCCTAGAAAGAGAGATTTGGTTCTCCGAGGGCACAATAACAAATTTATTATTATAATTACTGTTATAGTAACAGGTACTGGGTGCCCAGTGAGGGGAAGAATGATGAGGCTGAATACTATTCACTGCCAGTGTACCTAAATTGCAATGCCAGATCCCACCTTAACTTGCAGGGCAACACTGGAGGACTCAGGGTCACAGATAAATTTTCCTAGCTGCCAACCACTGCTGATTGATTTGGCATCTAGTGTCTCTTGGCCAATTTAACTCACACTCGGCCACATCAGCAGCTATGGCTGATTAGACCCTTTTCTTCAAAAGAAAGCCCTGGCAGTAGGTATCTTGTGCACGAGCTTGCTTAGCCAACAGGTATAATTTATTATTAGCATTTAAGGACACCGTTTCTTGCACATTATTTTTTCGTCTTTGGTACGGTCCATGTTTTGCTGTCAGCTGCATTCTTAAAGCAGTACTATTGCCGACGTTTGACTGGTGCATGGATTCAGCACTGGATCTCAGAGACAGTAGATGCAAGCCAGTGTCGGCTGCTGCATCGCCAGGCCTTAAGATGCTACAGCATTTTTCAGGGTGCAGGTGTGCTCTTCCATTATCCAGTAACCAGTGGGCCTTGTACAGGTAATGCCAATTGCTCTTAGCCCAAGGGCAGGGCTCGAGCTTCACGGCCCAGGTTGTGAATTCGAGTCGAAGATTAGGCAGCCCTTTATTGTGGTAGCCATTATGACCCTTACATTGGAAGTGATGGCCATTATGACCCTTACACTGCTACGTAAATGCTCTTAAATTGGCTAGACTACAACTAAAGGCAGAGTTTCAAATGCTTGATGTGAACTAACTGAGAAGGCTCTGTATTTCAGGCAGAAAGTACTCCAGATTTGACAAACCAATCGATAGCAAAGTGGGTGTTGCATCGTGAATTACATGTCGATGGTTGTCACAGTACGGTATTAGCTCCCTTTCCTAAAGCGGCATTTGTAGTAACCGAACTGACTCCTCCAGGAGTCTGCATGCACGAGGGCAGCTAAAAGATCAAGTGGTGGCTGTTGTAGGAGCATACTAGGCAAGACTTCATCTTTTGGGGCAGCCAGTGAGACCAGGAGCCAAGTCACCCAGTCCTAAAAGCAAGAATGGCTGTGCTTGACAACATGAATGAAATTTGATCTTTGAACCAACGTGACAGCCAGAAAGGTCTGCAAACGGTGCTGCCAAACTATAACGCATCACTAATCCCAGACACCTGGTCAGTCAACTAGAGAGATGGCTTGCATTACTGATACCGTAGAGAGAGAGAGAGAGAGAGAGAGAGAGAGAGAGAGAGAGAGAGAGAGAGAGAGAGAGAGAGAGAGAGAGAGAGAGAGATTGAGAGATCAGCTTGTGAAGTCACAGAGAGAGGTGAAAGCAGGCAGAGTCAAGCCAGGACCCACCCAGAGAAGTGGCCTGGTAGAACTTCGGTTAGGCAGTTCCGTTTCGGTGGCAAACGTTTGGCTGGGCCCCGAGTAACAACCAACAGCCACTTACATAATCTGCCAAACGAACTACAGCCTTAGGTCCCCACCACCATCCCCTGCTTGGGCGTTATTGCTTGAAGGCTGATGCAGGCAGGCACTGTGGGTGACTGGCCGACCTTCAGCCTGCCCCACGTGACCCACTTCCTTGCTCCTGATGGCATATGACGGTTATGCAGGTACTAAGAATTGACAAACGTGGTCTTTAAGACGTGTCATACGAATTTCAATTAGCTGATTGCGGGAGAACAGAGAAATAACTGAACAAACAGATTTGACCTCACATGTAGCTATTGTAATATCAATAATAACAATAGTGCACTTGATAAAGTGCCCTCAGAGAACTCGATCTCTTCCTAGGCACTTTTCATTTGCTGCAAAGGGAGGGTAGCCACATTTGCTGTAGCTGAGCAGTAAATAGTTAATATGACGGCCTGGTGACCTAGTTTTCAAATCACACAATAATCTCAATCGCTGAGTACTAAAAAATACCGAAAAGTGGATACATACAATTTTCAAAGACAATTTTTCTCTTGCACTTAAGCTTTGGAGCCACTACTATCTAGCCTTCCCTTTGCAGCAAATGTAAAGCTCCCAGGAAGAGATTGAGTTCTCTGAGTGCGCTTTATCAAGTGCATTCTTCTTCTTATTATTATTATAGCCAGCAAAACACCGTTCAGGCGTCTTTTGCCGGTCTGTGGAATCAGGCAATTTCAGCTGGTGCCAAAGTGCAGCTAGGTTTGTTAGTCATGAGCGTCGCAGTTGCCACATCAGACCACTTTTCGCCGAACTGCAGTGGCTCCCAGTCAAGCAACGCATCGACTTCAATGTTTTGTCACTCACTTTCAGGTCCCATCATTCTTTGGTGCAAGCCTTCCTATCAGATCTACTCCCCCACCAGGATAGGCATTGTTCCACTAGCTTTTCGGAATCTAACTGTTTAACCATATCTCGCACAGGTCTCAAGTCCTTTGGAGACCGTGCCTTTAGTTCGTATACTCGGTGAGCCGCAATGGCTGACTAGGTAAGGTGATTGCTTTTCACGACCTCGGCCCGAGGTCGTGGGTTCGAATCCTGTGGTGGGCGATCCTATATCGCCACTGAAAGCGGTGGTGATAGCCGTAAAGGCTCTTCTGTCGCTATACAAAAAGAGGCTGTTAAATCAGCTAGCATTTATTTTTTTACTCCAAAGACTGGAACTCACTCCCGACCTGCTTCACATCTCCTGACTTATCCACTTTAAAAATAAACTAGAAAAGTAACTAATGATAGAATTGTGTAGGTCCCTTTGATTCGTCCTTTATGTGCTTATGCGTGCTAACACTGTGTTGCATGGTATCACTAACCACACTTGCATGCTGACCCTGTACATGTCGTACCTAACCTCGTTATTCTTGTTGCTTATTGAGCATGGTACCAATAACCTTTTGATCGCGCTTACTAAGAAGCAATTTTAAAGCGCTTAGAAAGAGATTGAGTTCTCTGAGTTCGGTTTATAAAATATATTATTATTATTTTGGGGCTAGTGCTTACTAAGCGACGGGTGCCGCTTTCGGCGGAAGCTCGGCTGGAGTTTGTGGGCGTATCTAGTTTGCGTATGTCTATAATGACCTCCGTCAATAAAGAGCGGTTCCGATGTTGCTACTCCGGTAGGTCTTGAGCTTAGGGCTGGCTTGACCGAAGGGAACAGCTGCGATTGTGGCTGTGGTCTCCTATTTCTAGCTCAGCCATTCTAATTAAAATCACTATATTCCTCATATTCTGCTGCCATGGCGATGCTTACATCTTGATTGCATTTGGTGATAATTCCGTAGTCGTCACTCGGTTGCACCCGTGGCTCACTTGCGTTTGGTGTGCAGACACTTGCTGCGCTTTGCGTGAATGTCTTAGTGCAGAACATGCATACAACAGGCCTTAAGCTTGTTTGTGGGTACGCTCTTGGTCAGAGTGTACGGCACCGTGACCCGCTTATAGTTGATGTGTTCGTTTCTGCCCTTTAGACATGTACCTACTTTATGTCACAAGTTAGCCCTTTGCGGCAGGTGCTGTGACTGGGGATTTTTTGGGGATTTCTACGCCGTATTTATATTTTCCGGCTTCCTGGTCTTGAGCTAAGATATTACAGTCGTTCCACATCCGAAGCTATAATCAGCCTCCAGAGTATGTCCTGTTGCCAGGTGATGTACTAGTGTAGCAAGCTCCCTGCGACGGTCAAACAAGTCAGAGTCTTTGATGGGCAATATCGTTGTCTGATTGCCATGGTGGTTGCTATTGGAATTTTAGGATTTAGTCTCACTCCTTTCCTAGTCCTGTTTGATTGTCGTTTGACTACGTCTGCTTGCTCTATGCATTAGGCCAGCTCACAACTTCAAAATCTGTATGGCACAGGCTAGCAATTACGTTTTTCAAGCATGGTCTTGTTCAAAGCATAGCTAGTCAAAAGTCTGGCCTTCAACTTTCTCAGCCAGACTATTGCCTCATGGGCTGTTGTGTTCTTAAGGGAGTTGTTCACCATCTAGGTTTGGTCGGCCGAGGTAATCTGTCACTAAGCATGGCAATTTTCTGTTTCTTCGTATAGAATATATATAGAACGTCTGATATAATGAAAATAATCATGTCTTTATTAAAAATAGGTTGTGCGTTGCCTCTGTTGTGTATGCATTTTCACAGGGATTGCTGACCACTAGAGAGCTTAGAAAACTGTTATGCTGTTTCCTGTTTGTTGTAGGCCCACAGTCTGTTATCACAATTGTTCATTCCAGGCCTCGATTCTATGGAATTAGTAGCCCATACCGTGCTTGCAACTTCTTCGCATGACGACTTTATCAAAAGTGGTATGAGGCAGATCTTTATGATGATATACACACATAAGTGTATGAACATTGAGTTTTTTTAAGTGCCCCAAGAGAAGTAATTTAGTTTTTTAGGAATTTTACATAGGTTGGAAGGAAAGCTGATCTTTCGATTGGTAAATTGTTTGCTTAGGTTTCGCAAACATCCATGCACAGAGTTCTATTTTTGATGACAAAGCATTGCTACGGCAAGCAGGTAGCTTTTTTATTTTTTGCGCAAAATGTCAAGTAAATTATGCTAGTCTATGGAATTTTCCAGGTTTTAACTGCACAGAAAATGAAGGTACTGGTCTCCAAAGGTCGTGATGTTGCCTAGAACCACGGCTAATCGGCCACATTCAGAGGAATTGATAGCTTATGGGTATATTATACCCTAGGAGTAAGTCATGTAGAAAGCATGGGTGGAGCAAGAGAATGAAGGAACCAAAACGCGAGCGAGAGAATCTTGAAGGCTGTGCAGTGCCTGAATAGGGGTAGGTGCAGGTCAAAACAAATAGATGGAAAGTGACAGTTGCAAGGTTCACGACAAACAGACCGACTTGTCTGTGGATGGTACTAGGCAGACTTGAGTCTGGAACTAATTAAGTCAAACGGTGAAAATAATCTGTTAACTGGATTTCCAGATTCCATGTAGAGGCTACAATGTGCATATGCTAGGTGGGCCAAGCTGAAAATAAGGCATCCCACTTATACAGTGACACTAGGATTTTTTATATCACTACAATTGCCCATAATAATACTGCATTTGTATTGCCCCGTGAGAGAACTAAATCCCTGTCTGGGCTATTTACATATGCCAGAAACAAAGCATGCCAATTGGTTAGTGATATGCAGAGGGTCAGCACACATAAGCCCACAGGGTAATTCACACGGAATCAGCACATGCTGTGATTAGTTTTTAAGTCTTAAGTTCTTTTTAGAGTCAACAAGTCTTTGGTTGTCGTGACATCTGATGGTGGGGAATTCCATCCTGGTTTGAGGATCATATGACCTGAAGGCAGGGCTTATAAATAATTTGACTTTGATTAGGAATCACTTCTGAACGACTTGAGTCAGATAAGCATGTGATGTGGTGCAAAGGCTGCTATAAGCAACCAGAATTTTCGCTATGTAGTGCTGATGTGGTTATCTAGAAAAGGTCACTTTGGAACAAGACACTCTTACTGTGTATAGGTGCTTCTGGATATATTCCCTGTGTGCCGAGCTGGTTTGGTCCAGTGGTTAAGGTGCTCGCCCCCTCCCCCCCCCCCGACCATGGTCTGGCTGAGGTCGTGGGCTCGAGCCCGGAGGCATATGTGAAGCGCCTGAATAGAAATTAAGTTCTCTTGTGGCGCTTTACAAATGAATTATATATATTCCCTCTATGCCATTTTGAGTCAGAGAGCCATATCTAAGGTGCACGAGGTTTACTCTCAACCAGCAAGTATGTTTTTCCCTACCAGTGTGAGAAATCGTGCTTCCATGGCAGTCCAAGATATCGGCAATATATGCTGCAAGGAAGTTACAGAGCGTTTGACATGCAGTAAGGTAGATCGAGATGGATCAAAGCATAGGTACAGCTCTGTTCATCTGCTTAAAAATGAAAGCCTTGGTTGTACTTGGCGATGGCATCGTCCATATTGAGAGTACATATTTAGTCAAACAAGTTTACCTAGACTTCATATTGTCAAAGGCTTCTTGGGTGACTGTTGACCTCAATGCTCTGAAATATTCTACTGAGATAAGACTTTTGCCGTGTACAGTGTCAGGATGGCCAGGCGAGATTATAGGTGCTCAGGATGACTTGGTGATCACAGGTATCAAATGTTGCCGAGAGAACCAGCAGAAATAGCAGATGACTTTAAGACTCTATCTAAGTCAGCATTCCTCAGAGGGACGTTATATACTGGTGACTGTACTCGGTCCCTTGCTGTTCTCCATTTATACTCAACCTCTGGGAAAAGTGATTAAGGCCCATGGAATAGGATATCACTTTTATGCTGATGATACTCAGCTTTATTTGTCATTCAAACCGTCGGAATATGCTGCAGCAGCTGAGAAACCTAATGCTTACCTTGCTGACATTCGATCCTGGATGTCGAAACAATTCTTGAAGCTAAATGACGATAAAAACCAAACTGCTGCTCATAGAACATCCTAAGCATGTGGCTGAATTAAAAGACTTTGTTCTTCTAATAGGTGATGCTGTTGTGCGACTATCACTCAATCTATGTGCAATCATCACAAAACTCTGCAGCTAGGCTTGTCTGTCGTGAGCGTCGCAGTTGCCACATTACTCCACTTCTCGCCGACCTGCACTGGCTACCAGTCAAGCAACGGATTGACTTCAAGGTTTTGTCGCTCACTTTTAGGTCCCTTCATTCTATGGCTCCAGCCTATCTGTCAGATATACTACCCCATCAGGCTAAGCATCGTACCACCCGCTTTTCGGAATCCAACAGTCTAGAAATACCTCATACAAACCTTAAATCCTTTGAAGACCGTGCATTTAGTTCATATGCTCCCAAAGCCTGGAACTCCCTCCCGACCTGCGTCAGAACATCCTCTGACCTGACCACATTTAAAAGGAACCTAAAAACACACCTATTTAGGACAGCATTTAGTGGGTCCCTGTGATTCGCCCTTGATGTGCTTATGCGTGCTGACACTGTGCATGCTGCCACTAACCACATTTGCATGCTGACCCTGTGCATGCCACCCCTAACCATATTATTCATTTCGTTTGTTTTTTCAAGCATGATTTTACATACCATTCAATTGCATTTCACTTTACAGCAAATGTAAAGCGCCTAGAGAGAGATTAAGTTCTCTGAGGGCGCTTTATCAAGTGAATTATTATTATTATTATTATTATTATTATTATCACCACGTGCTTGGCAGCAGCCTAAATTTTAAAAGCTTCATTCAGAAGACTGCTTCTACACCTATCCATCACGTCCGGTCCCTATCCAAGATTGGGACCTGTCTTCCAGTGACTTGCAAAAAATTTAACTGGCTCCTTAGTTCAGTCTCGGCTTGATTGTTGTAATTCCCTGTTGACTGGGCAACCAAAGAAAGCAACTAAGACACTGCAGCTGACTATGAATGTGGCTGCAAGGCTAGTCTTCAAGTCCCAGAGGTTTGAGCACGTGTCTCCTTTGCTAAGAGAGCTAGGATGGGTGCCGGTTGAGCAACGGATATAGATTAAAGTTCTTATGCTGACCCACAAGGCCTGCCGCAGCTTAGCTCCTTCGTACCTAGCTGAACTGCTGCACCAGTTTCAGCCTGTTCGCGCCCTCAGGTCCTGTGTGGACAATACATTAGCTGTTCCATTCTTCCGCTGAAAGACCGTAGGCGAAAGAAGCTTTAGTTCTGGAGGTCCTAGACTGCCAAAATTCTTACGCAACGACAACTACTCTACTAACTGCCGACTGTGGCTCATCCTTCTCAGCGGTCCTGAGCTACTACTTTCATGCTACTCACTACCTCAACTGCTCTCCTGACTCTGCCATGCTTCCCACTTTCTCTTTGTTGTTTGAGACGAAGTCTGTTGGCTACCGAATGCGTACCGAAAGTCGCTTAGGCTGTGAGTGTGCTGTACAAAACTCTCCTGCTTAACACCCACGTAGTCTTTATGACTTTGTGGAGTTACAGACAGAGATACAGCGAAACATCAACAGTACTAAATGTGTTGTGGTTAGCTCTGACAACTGTCTGTAAATCAATGACCAGGATACAAGTTTTGGTGTACGAGTTTAACTGGTCTACCGATACTCTGTTTAGTTCCTTAGAAAGTACCGGCAGAATAGAAACTAGGTGGAAGTTGCTGAAGTCCTTCCGGTCTAGTGTTGACTTCCAAATGGGCATCATTGCAACAGCAGTTTCGAAGGGAGCAATGTCAAAGCCCTGAAAATTGGAAATTATTTATGTTAATTAAGCAAGACAGCCATAGATCTATGCATCTCCGAAGGAGAGCAGTAGGTATGGGGGTCTACATGCAAGATATGATCTACTATGTAGCATGAGTAGCCGAGGGAAAGTTATGTCGCAGTAGAATCATGTTCTTGTCTATTTTGCTGTCAAAGAAGGTAGAGAAACGATCTTCTAGATTCCCACAATACTTACTGTGTAAGATGCTGACTTGGGAATGACTAGCAAGATGGTTGTTCGTGGATATCAGCATTTTTTTTCTTGTGCTTATATTGATTTCACTTGGTTTTTGTATAAGCTAGACTTGTTCTTAGCTAGGATGAATTAGTGCAACTTTCCTCAGTCTTCGTTAGGCAGTCAATACCCTGTCAGTCCTGATCTATTATATGCTTTCTCAAGTTTGTTAGTATTCCTATCTAGTTTAATGTTTGCAGTAAACCGTAGACCATCTGCTTGAGGGCCTTCAGTGTGCTCATGCAGAGCAGTACGTCAACCAGAATATTCGCCTGGTGCTGCTATCTTGTAGCATTCCTCTAATGAAGGCATGTCGGACTGAGCAGATGGGGCAAGTAAGATAATTTGTGCAGCCACCATCAATCTCACGGCCTCAAGGCTGCACGATAAACAGAGTGGTTTATGTTTAACAATGGGGACACTAACTGTAAACCAAATGAGATCATATGTGCAGAATTGGATCATTTAAATTTTGTGTAACTGACACATTGTCGTCTCTGGGTTTGGAAGAAGTACTATTTCTAAATTGCTAATGCCTCAGCAGTATAGAAAATTGCCACTATTCTCGACAAACTTGGCTTTTGTGGCCAGGGCAATTATAAACTTGGCAATTAACCAGTTTCCGACAAGAAGCTCCCAAACATAGTCCCTCGTCATGTTTTCGTTTTACTGTCCTAGGTAAATACGTTCAAAGGTTAGTCTATCACGGTAGACGTACTAGCCTTGCCCCTTTGAGTAAGCTCCCATGTTATCCTTGGGTTTGTCGAGTTAGGCATAGCAGATGTGAACTTGGAGTGACATTTAGCATCCGATGTTGGCGTTGGCCTTCATGAGAATCTGAAACAGCTGCTTGCAGTATTCAGCTGTATGGATGCCGAGAAAGCCGTGAACCAGTGCTACGAAAGTGATCCAAGCCTGTCCTGTTCAGCATCTTGGCATATTTTTCACAATTTGTAATCTTCTATATAGGTAGACCGACATAGCTACTAGCTTTAACCTTAGCCTCAGACAATACTGAAAAGGTGTGTTGGAGGTACTTGAAAGCTTCTAATTGCCTTGGCCCCTAACACAATGATTGATGCAGTGGCATTCCTAGGATAGTGTGCTCCTGGGACTAACTACACAGATTGCAGCCCCCCCCCCCAGTATTAGGCACCCATTTTGGTGTGGTGCCCCCTAATCCTGCACGCGTGATCCAGCAGCCGGCATGCCCCCTGCGCCCCTTCGGTATATCATGGGATTGATGAGGCCTAACTTAATGTTCAATGGTGGTATCAGCACCATTCGAGTGTCTGGCCTTGCTTCTACTTGATGTTGCTCTTTTCTACAGAGAAAGCCACTGGCCAGTTGCTTTTGAGGCAGTGCATCTTAGTAACCCGGCTGTCTGGTGGGTAAGGAAAACAAGAAGAAACTTTGGTGAAACCCATCAGAGTTTCATTACAAATGACACCAGAAGTCTCTCGATAACCACTCAGTGATTGTAGCCATACTTCTAAGCACTCAGCAACATTCTGACATTGCTGTAGTCCTCTTTGGTATGCACACAGTATGCCATTGGGAGAAACAGTACTTGTTACCCTCATGAAGCCGCACGACATTGAGGCTCCTGAGATAACTATCTGTGGATAACTATCTGTGAAAAGACATGATTCACTCGCGTCACAGGTGTTTGCTATAGCCTCAAGTAGACCAGCCATCATCGTTACATTAGCCCATCTTGCTGACTAAAGTAGTTGGAAAAAAGTTGGCCATGCTTTACCTGATTTTCTGCTTTCACTTTTTCATCCAAGAAGCTCAATTCCTTTAGTCTTTGACGACGATGATTATAATAGTTAATACATTCTTAAAGTGCCCTGAGAGAACTGAATCTCTTTCTAGGCTATTTCTAGGTACAGATACCTTTTTAGGTACTTTCTTTCCAGGTACAGATTTACAGATTTAGATTTACACTTTACAGATGCTGTGCAGAAATCATGACCAAGTTATTGGTGGTAGCATTCGCAATTTCATCAAGCATAACATTGTTCGGTGTGACATGCACAGGTTCAACGTGTAGATATGTTGGTAGCAATAGGCACAATTTCCTAGCCCATAAACACAAAAGATGAATCACAATGACCCAGTAAATGCTGTAATAGACATGTGTGTTTTAAGTTTCTTTTTAAATGTCGCCATGTCAGGGATGCCGTGACTTCAGTCAGGAATGAGTTTCAGGCTTTGAGAGCATACGAGCTATAGCCATGGCGTCCTATGGTTTTTGAAGTTTGTACGAGGTATAGCTAAACAATTTGAGTCAGAACAGATGCAATGCTTGACTTATGCAATGCTTGACCTTGTGGAGGAGGTTTTCTGATAGGTAGGCTGGAGCTAGATAATAAAGGGAACCTAAAAGTTAGTGGCAGAACCTTGAAGTCAATATGCTGCTTGATTGGGAGCCAGTGCAGTTCGGCAGGAGGTGGTGTGACGTTGCAACTGTGATGGTAACGACAGACAAGCCTAGCTGCAGAGTTTTTTTACCAACTGTGAGTGCCTGATTGCACAGGCCGGTTTTGTACTGGGCCCACATTCTTAAATAATGTATATTATTTTTCTTTACTGTTGTAATCGCCTTGCCCGATCCGGGCTTTCATTTCTAGGCAGATTACACTCAGCTGTACATGTGCGTTGATCTTTCTCTGCCTTTCAGTATGGCAAATCGTGCCCACCTAGACAAACTGCTGCATAACCTAGTTTGGCTGACTTCCTCTTGTCTTAGTGGGCCTGTTTTTCGGCCATGTACTGCACGTTGCTTAAACCCGGTGAGTTGTGAAGGTGGTAGATGCCTTACAAGTACTGTGCAATTGGGTTCAGGGCAGCTGTAGGAGAAAATTTTGAAGCCGTCGCAGCTTGCTGCTGCATTTGGGAGCAATATTTCATCTACTGAGTGGAATTTTCAAAATTCTGTTTTAAGTCAGTCCAAAAGCATTATTTCTGTGGTTCGTTGTCCCCACCCTGGGCCAAAATCATCAGCACCTACTTTTTCTCAAGTATCAACTATGGCTGGTTCTCCCCAGAGCCATCATATTTAAAAAAATGTTAATAGATTTGATAGATTAGATTTGAATAGATTTGATACTGCTGACGGACGGCCAATTTTGGTATTCTCTAGTCAGTTACAAGGACACTGCCGGAAAATCTGCAAGTTGTGGGAGAGGGCAAAGCTTGGCATGGAGGGGAGTGACGAGAAGTTGAGGCATACACTTCGGAATTTTGCTGGGAAAGGTTGTGTAGCCCATCTAAACAACTTTTAGTCGTTACTCTCGTTACTTTGTCTGTTCATTTTACTGACCTGTTCGGCTCTTCTACGGCATCGAGCGAGAGCTGGGAGCTCCATGCTCAAGACCAGCCACCCGGAAGTTTCTTCTGAGGCTTAAAAAGTCTGCGCTTGCCATGTTGAGAGCCTGGAGGTTTTTGCTGATGCTACCCTGCCCGGCAAAATTCCATGGACTTGCAAAAATGATGACTTCGTTTGCAGCTCTAGAAATACGGTTGGTTCCCCAAGACAGTTGCAGCTGCCACTGGAAAGCAGATCTGAATATGACTGGAAATGCAAGCTAGTCTAGCAGCCTTTTTAAACTCACCTAATTTAGTATTGTTATTATCCCAACTACTCCTCTTCCCACTACACTTGTATGTCTTCCTGTCCATGCAATAAGACTCCTACGGTTGGGTAGTGCTCTGCAACTGGGTCTGTCTGACGGGATACATAGCAGCTGCCACATTACACAACTGCTCAACCGTCGTCACTAGCTGCCTATGAAGCAGTGTATCGCCTTGGAGTCTCTGTCACTCAGTTTTAGGTCCATCCGGCTTTCTTGCCCCGGCTTTATATATATATATATATATATATATACATATATATATATATACATATATATATACATACATATACATATATATATATATACATATATATATATATATACATACATATATAAACAGGGTTAACAATGACATTCTACGTGGCAAACGACGACGGGAATGTCACTGCCTTAGCTCTGCTAGATCTGTCTGCTGCCTTCGACACCATTGATCACCAAGTTCTGCTTGAACGATTGAGAACAACGATCGGTTTGGCAGACGAAGCACTGGCGTGGTTTAAATCCTACTTGTCTGATCGTGTTCAATCCGTGTCGTGTGGGGGTCAGGTCTCAGACATGAGAAGGGTCACCTGTGGAGTCCCTCAAGGGTCTGTACTTGGTCCCTTGCTGTTCTCCATTTATACACAACCTCTGGGAAAAGTGATTAAGGCCCATGGAATAAGATATCACTTCTATGCTGACGATACTCAGTTGTATTTGTCATTTAAACCGTCGGAATCTGCTGCAGCAACTGAGAAACTGAATGCTTGCCTTGCCGATATTCGATCCTGGATGTCGGAAAACTTCCTGAAATTAAATGACGATAAAACCGAACTGCTTCTCATAGGACACCCTAAGCGTGTGGCTGGATTAAAAGGCTTTGCTGTTCTAATAGGTGATGCTATTGTGCGACCTTCACCACGTTCTGGTAATCTAGGTGTCGTGTTCGACAGCTGCCTCAATTTCAAAAGCTTCATTCAGAAGACTGCCTCTACAGCTAGCCATCACATCCGATCCCTATCCAAGATTAGAAGCTGTCTCCCACAGTGGCTTGTAAAAAATTTAGCTAGCTCTTTAGTTCTGTCTCGGCTTGATTATTGTAATTCCCTTTTGGCTGGGCTGCCAAAGAAAGCTATTATGCCACTACAGCGGACTATGAATATGACTGCAAGGCTGGTCTTCAAGTCCCAGCGGTTTGAGCACGTGTCTCCTTTGCTGAAAGAGCTAGGATGGTTGCCGGTTGAGCAAAGGATACAGAGCAAAGTTCTTACGCTGACCCACAAGGCCCACCATGGCTTGGCTCCTTCATACCTAGCTGAACTGCTGCATCAGTTTCAGCCTGTTCGCGCCCTCAGGTCCTGTGTGGACAATAAATTAGCTGTCCCATTCCTCCGCTTAAAGACAGTTGGCGACAGAAGCTTTAGCTCTGCAGGTCCTAGACTGTGGAACTCGCTTTCACAATTCTTACGCAACGACATCTACTCTCCATATCCGACTATGGCACATCTTTTTCAGCGGTCCTGAACTGCTACTTCTATGCTACTCACTACCTCAACTGCTCTCCTAACTCTGCTATGCTTCCCACTTTCTCTTTGTTGCGTGAGACGAAGTCTGTTGGCTACCGAATGCGTACCGAAAGCCGCTTAGGCTGTGAGTGCGCTATACAAAACTCCCCTGCGTAACACCCACATGGTCTTTATGACTTTGTGGAGTTACTGATGGAGATACATTACATTACATTACATTAAATATTATACATATATTGATATATATATATTGATATATATATATTAATATATATTAATATTATAAATATTATATATACATATTATGTATATTTTTAAATATTTATTATTTATTTATAGATACAGCTTTAGATACCGGTGCATCAAAATTACTTTCATTTCATGCCTCCCGTGGCACCTCTTGCTCTCATTAGTCTGGTTGATTAGATATGCACCTATTTGTCTTCAAGTTTCTCGGAGGCTGTATCTTCAAAGACATTTAAAGCATAGCTAAAAAGCCCACCTGCTCCTTGAAGCCTTTGCTCGATCCAAGTGAATTGCACTTTGTGTGCTCGTGCATTCTAAAACTGTGCACACTGTGCAAACTGTCATGGCTCAGGGCAAGAGAGATGTGCTTTTGTATAACATCCTGGTGAAATTTCCTTTTTTCCTATTTTTTTTGAGTGGTTGCCTGCGCATGATTTGGTAAACGCAGGTGGCCAGGAGTTCTTCTGGCTGGGGCCCTGAGTGCTCTCTTTATGTGATATTGCATGCTGTGAAGGCCACGATACTTGGATGGTTTCGCATGCTTGCTTGGGCAGGATCATCATGGGCATTGCTTGTCGTCGATCTCTGTTGCTGCATTTTTTACACCATGTTGTGCAGCCCCCAAATAGAGATTCTGTCACTTTCTTTTAGGTTTCTTCATTCTTTAACTCCAGTCTACCAGTCAGATTTACTTCCCCACCAGGCTAAGCATTGAACCACCCACTTTTCTGAACCTAATCATTTATCTACACCTCGTACGAACCACAAATCAGTCGGTGACCGTGCTTTTAGTTCATATGCTCCCAAAGCCTGGAGCTGACTTTCTGCAGGCATCACGCCAGTGTGGCATCACGACATCACCCTCTCTTAAGGACATTTAAAAGACTAACTAAAACTGCACCTATTTATCATAGTATTTAGTGGGTCCACGTGATTCGTCATCGGTGTGCTTACGCACGCCGTGTGAATACTGCCACCAACCATATTTGCATGCTGATGCTGTGCATGTCACCTCCAACCGTGTTGTGCTTGTTGTCATTCAGAGTGCTACCACTAACCATTCCACCATGCTTCCTTTGCAGCATATGAAAATTGCCAAGAACAATATCATGCTCTCTGAGGGTGCTGTACAAATGTATTACTATTATTATTAGTCATTATCATTCTATTGGAGGGCTATACTTGAGACAATCAAAGAAGACAACAAGTCCTCTGGACCCTATTCCCACTGTCCTGCTCCTACCTTGCATTGATCTGCTGCTGCCATTAATATGTCATTAGCCTCAGGTCATGTCCCAGCGCCTTTCAAAAAAGCTGTAGTCAGGCCACTTCTCAAGAAAGCGACACTAGACCAAGAGAACTTGAGCAACTACCGCCCAGTTTCCCTTCTACCATTCCTATCAAAGACACTCGAACGGGTCGTGGCGGACCAGCTGAACTCGCATATCGAAACCTCACACCTTGCTAGTAAGTTCCAGTCTGGCTTTAGAGCTAATCACTCCACAGAGTCAGCATTGCTTCGGGTATACAACAACCTACTTAGGAATGCAGACATGGGTAGAGTGTCTCTGCTTGTTTTGCTTGATCTTCCGGCAGCTTTTGATACCATCGATCACAAAGTTCTTCTAGAGCGCCTCGCATCTCGCCTGGGCATCACTGGCACTGCTCTGCAGTGGTTCAGGTCCTATCTCAGTGGGAGACTCCAGAGTATTGACGTGAATGGACAAAGATCATGTGAAGTACCTCTGAAATATGGAGTACCTCAGGGCTCAGTGCTAGGTCCTGTTCTTTTCACGGTTTATACTCTGCCTCTTGCTGATGTGATTGCCAAGCACAATTTAGGCTTTCACTTCCTTGCGATTGACACTCAGTTGTACCTTTGCTTTGATCCCTCCCAGCCTTCGAGCACCTCAAATTCACTCAACTCACTTGCTGCATGTATCGATTACATCCTCACATGGATGGCAGCAAATTTTCTAAAACTAAATGATGATAAAACTAACTTACTAGTTATGGGCAAACCCAGTGTGATTCACAAATTGGAAAGGGTGGGGCTCAAAATTGGCTCAGCCAGCATATCTCTAGTTGAATCAGCTCGAAATCTAGGTGTCATATTCCAAAGCGACCTCTCGTTAGACGACCATATCAGCTCCAAAGTCAAATCTGCCTATTTTCAGCTTCATAACATTGCTAAAAGTCGGGCTTGTTTAGATAAGGATACCACGACCAAGTTGGTCCATGCATTCGTGACATCCGTCTCAACTTCTGCAACTCTCAGCTTACTGGCCTACCAGCATGTGCGATCAGGCGATTGCAGCTGGTGCACAACTTCTCAGCTAGGCTTGTCTATCGTGAGCGTAGCAGCTGCCACATTACACCACTTCTCGCCGACCTGCACTGGCTACCAGTCAAGCAACGGATTGACTTCAAGGTTTTGTCGCTCACTTTTCGGTCACTTCATTCTTTGGCTCCAGCCTACCTCTCAGATATACTCCCCCATCAGGCCAAGCATCGCACCACCTGCTTTTCGGAATCCAACAGTCTACAAATACCTTGTACAAACCTCAAATCCTTTGGAGACCGAGCGTTTAGTTCATATGCTCCCAAAGCCTGGAACTCCCTCCCGACCTGCGTTAGAACATCCTCTTACCTGACCACATTTAAAAAGAACTTAAAAACACACCTATTTAGGACAGCATTTAGTGGGTCTCTGTGATTCGTCCTTGATGTGCTTATGCGTGCTGACACTGTGCATGCTGCCACTAACCACATTTGCATGCTGACTCTATGCATGTCACCCCTAACCATGTTATTCATTTTGTTTGTTTTTTCAAGCATGATATTACTCACCATTCAATTGCATTTCCCTGTGCAGCAACTGTAAAGCGCGTAGAAAGAGATTGAATTCTCTTGGGGTGCTTTATAATAATAATAATAATAATAATAGTAATAATAATGTTCTCGATAAAGCGCCCTTAATAAAAAAAAAAGAAGAACGAGAACTAAAAGAAAGAGAACTTAATTTCTTTCTAGGCACTTTACATTTTATCAAGTGCATTATTATTATGATTATTATTATTAGACTAGTTATTACTGTTATTGTATGTTTTAGTAGCTGTAATACTTTGCTAGGACTTCTTGGCATCTGATTCTTAACAGATTTATTTTGCAACTTTTGGTCATGCCTTTGTTGTTGTATCACTACGCTTACTGCTTTTGTTTGCTCGTAGAAAGTGCATTGCAGTAATTGATCGTTTTGTAACAACTTTTATTCTATTCAGTACAGAGTATCTGTGATGACCTGAGGCTGAATCAGAGTTGCGTGAAAACAAGAGACGTTCCCGCGGTAAGTTATTTGCTGCTCACGAGTTACATACTGTGTTTACTTCGTTGTCGTTTCAGTTGTAACCATGAGAACTTGACACTTTCGGTGTGACTTTCTTAATTGGTGGTAAGTTTAAAAAATTAACCTACACAGCCAGCTCACTGAACAGATCTGAACTGCACAACACGGTTTAGCACGGAGCTTGTCGTCCTTGCACCTCTGCAGGACCTCGTGTCGGAATTTTCTTCCTATTCGTAGGCCTAACGTCCATGCTGTGTACCAGCAACAGGTAATTTTGAAAGTGCAGATTGGCCGAAGGTCATCATCCGCGGTAGGACTTCGGCCATAAAATGTCTCGCTTGAGATCGGAGCGATTTAGCTACATCTGGTTTACCAGTGTAGTGCTCAGCCACTCCAGACGCAATCTAGACCATCTTTCTTTCTGCCAAATCAGACTCAATCTTTCTTTCAACGGGGGTTTGATGCAGTGACTTGAAAAATTGACTACTTATGTGCCCGACCCAAATCTCTTCGCTGCCATTTATGCACATATTCATTCTAAGCTGAGGAATGAAAAAGCTAATTTATTGTTCATACAGGACCTGAGGGCACGACAAGTCTGGAACTGGTGGGGTAGTTCAACGAGATTGAAGTAGCCAAGCCTTTGCCGGCCTTGTGGTTCAGCCTAAGAACTTTGCTCTGCATCCATTTATTAACCGGCAGCCATCCAAGCATTTTCAGCAAAGTAGACAAGTAGGTCAAACCTCTGGGATTTGTAAACTAACCTCGCAGTAATATTCATCTTCAGCTGCACTGACCCGCAACTTCCAACCAAAATATAATTAGAATAGTCTAACCGAGACAGAACCAGAGCGCTAGTTAAATTTTGTGCAAGCCGCAGTGCAAGACAGGTCCTAACCTTAGATAGGAATTGGATGTGATGGCCAGTTGTGGAAGCAGTCTTCTTAACGAAGCTTTCAAAATTTAGGCAGCTGTAGAAGACGATGCCCACATTTTGAGCACATGGTGATGGTCACAGAACACCATCACCTATTAGATGAGCAAACTTTTCTAGTCCACTCACAAGCTTGGGGTGTCCTATGAGTAGTAGTTTAGTTTTATCGTATTTTAATTTTAGGACATTAGCCGGCATCCAGGATCGAATGTTTGCAAGGCAAGCATTTAGTTTATCAGTCGCTTCAGCAGATTCCGACGGTTTGAATTTAGAATACAGCTGAGTATCTTGAGCATAGTGTGATTGCCTATTCCATCGCCCCGAATCACTTTTCCGAGTAGTTGGGTATAAAGAGAGTACGGCAAAGGATCAAGGACGATCCCTTTAGGGACTCCATAAATGACTGGTCTGGTGGTTGAGACCTGACTTTTACACGATACAGATTGAACACGATCTGACAAGTAAGAGTTAAACCATGCCAATGCCTCGCCTGCCGGACAGATCGTTCTTATCGATTGTTCAAGCAGGATATCGTTATCCAAAGTGTCGAAGGCAGCTGATGGATTTAGCATGGCTTAGTGACATTCCTCTCATCGTTGCTGCTTCGCATCTCAGTTACAGGGAGGAGAGCAGTTTTAGCTGAGTGCTGCCGATTGAACCTCAAGGGAGATTTTTCTGACATCTTTTTCTCTTCAGTGTATATGCTGCTTAGCCACAATTGTTTCAAGAATATTTGATAAAAGATGAAAACAACGGAAACTGTGGGATAGTTTACAAGGACCTCTGCATCTATTCTAGGCTTTTCAAGTATCGGTCTAACGATCGCCGATTTGAAGGACTTCGGTGCGATCCCTTTTTCCAGAAAAGCATTAAATATTTCGGTTATGGCTGAGCTAAGTTCGTCGGCCTGTGATGACCGCAGAGATGATGATAAAGGGTCTTGAAAGAGACGAGCTCTCTTTTTAATAGACCTTATTTTGATAGCCACATTGTGTGCACAGACCTCTGAAAAGTCTCTTGCGGAAGTCGCAGTTTGCGAATCAGCAATTGCTTTAGTCCGAAGGGGTCGTTATTGAGAAGCGAATGTGCACAATATTTTTAGTGAAGAAGGCCGGAAAGTTTTCGGCCGAGCCGTTAATATCTAGGGAATGATACTTCTCAGCCATAAACATAGACGTGTGTTATAGGTGGATGTTATCTTTGGGAATGGACTGTCTGATCTATCTTAATTGTAACAATAACAGTAATTGCTTTAATGTTGCCCGAAGAAAAGTCAGTCGCTCTCGACGAGCTGTAAAGGTTTCTGTAACAGAATCAGTATCCAAGTGCTGGCACACTTTGGCTGTGTGAATAAAAGTCTACTGAAGCCTGGTGTGCTAGCGAATGCCCGATATGGTAGTGAGAAATCTTCTTGTGTGACTTCTTTTGCGACGGGACGGCGGTTGGTGAATAGGCTTTTTGGGTATCGGCTTTAGAAGGTGCCTGGCAGTAGATCGATTCGGCACTGAAAGAGCTTTGTTGGACTCGGCTAGCAATGGAGATTGCATGTGGACACATGCAGGTGACTCAACACATTTAACTTTTATAGTGCTGTGCGTGGTAGTGAGCATGCAAATGCATGCACCACTCTTAGGCCAGCAGGACACATGCACCACTCTTAGGCCTAAGGCAGGACAAAGTTCTCTGAGATGAAAGGAATGCTGGAAGGAACAAGTGAGTCTTAAGTGTGTCCTAAGTGAGACTTAAGCATGAATGAAATAAAATGAAGCCAGAAGCAAGTTATAGACTTTTGGTGCGTTCAAGCCGAATACTTGATAAACGGAAACATTTCAAATTAGTGCTATGGAATACAAGATGGGAGCTGATCTGGTTGATCGCTACTAAAATTGCTAGTTAAGGTGCTAACCTGGGAATGGTTGAGCAGGTGGTTTTTGGCTGAAGTTATCATTTCTACGTTGTGCATCTGTAATTCGAATAGGGTCTCATGGCCACTAGAATTTGCCAAAAGTTTTGATGGATGGTTATCATCTACAATTGTACTTGTGTTTTAGTCGGTTTTAAGTTCGCTTTAATATGTTGAATGCATTTTGAAGCTTGCACTTAGTAGTCCCAATGGCAAGGGAGTAGCCTACTTGTAGAGAATGAGCAACTCGTGATCCAGCAGCAGACCTCCAGTAAGTGCAGCTCATATTGAGCTTTTACCCTGAAGGAACAAGGGCGATATATTTTTGGTCTGCAGCAATGTCAATGTCTTGGTGTTTCACGATTCACAGATGCCACAGGGGGACATACCTTGCACAGAGAATAATATCAAACTGTGGTCAGGTGTGCAGAATTTAGTACTTTTAGTAGAGAATCTAAAAAACCGCAGGACATTATTTGGTAGAGACTGAGAACTTTGTCCTGAGTAGGGCCATGCGCATAATAATAATATTAGTATTAGTAATAGGTTTATGTAGCATCACAAGAGAGCTAAATCGCTATCCAAGTGCCTTCCTTGCATTACAAGTGTGGGTCGTAGCCCAAGGGTTTGAGTCCTACAGTGGTCGATCCCTTATTGACAAATGCAAGTGGTGGTTACAGCCATGAAGGCTCTTTTACTGCTATATAAATAAGGCTGTTAAATCATCTAAACTTTTGTCAAGTCACTACAAGAGGAAAAATATCACAGATTAATGAGTTGTCTAATGTTATAATAATGCATTTGATATAGTGCCTTCAGTGAACCCAATTGCTTCATGGGTGTGTCATATTTGCTGCAAAGGAAGCACAATTGAATGTTTCGTGGTAGCATGCTCAATGACACCAAGCATTGCATGGTTAGTGTCATTCTTTGACCTGTATAAGCACACAAGCATAATAGTTTCTTGCGCCTCGACAACTTCTCTCCCGCTGCCGACTATAGTTCATCCTTTTCAGCGGTCCTGAGCTGCTGCTGCCATGCTACTCACTACCCCAACTGCTCTCCTGATTCTGCTATGCTTCCCATCTTCTCTTTGTTATGTGAGACGAAGTCTGTTGGCCACCGAATGCATACCGAAAGCCGCTTAGGCTGTCAGTGCGCCATACACAACACTCCTGCGCAGCACCCACTTGGTCTTTGCGGAGTTACAGAGATACATTAAATTACATTACTAAAAAAATACTAGCTGTAACAGCCTCTTTTGTATAGCGACAGAAGAGCCTTTACGGCTATCACCACCGCTTGCAGTGGCAATAAAGGATCGCCCACTAGAGGATTTGAACCCAGAACGTGTTACCGAGGTCGTAAAAAAAGCAACTGCCTTATCTAGTATGCCATCACGACTCCGCTGAGTAAAAGCATACAAGAAGACACTTACGCCCTAGGTTTGTAGGACTGCTGATTAGTAACTTGCATTGAATATAATACATATTTATAGCACCCTTCGAGAATTCGATCTCTTTCTATTCTCTTCATATATGTGTAGAGAAATCTTGACCGAATGATTAGTTGTAGCATTCGCAATGTCATCAAGCGTAACAATGTTGGATGTGACATGCTCAGGGTCCACACATAGTAGCAGCAGGCACAGTGTCAGCACTCAAAACACACACAGAATGAATGACAAAGTTCCTCTAAATGCTGTCAATAACACCAGTGTTTTCAAGCATCTTTTTAAGTATTTTTCATGTTAGGGGATGGGATGACGTCTTTGAGGAGTGAGGTCCAGGCTTTGGAAGCATGTGAACTAAATGTGCAATTTCCAAAGGTTTTGAGGTTCCTACGAGGTATATCTAAGCGATTTGAGCCAGAGTGAATTATATGTTTTGACTCGTGTGGAGGCGTTCTGATAGGTAGGCTGGAACCAGAGAGGGAAGGGACCTAAAATTAAGTGACAGTCATGAAATCGATACGCTGCCTGATTGGGAGCCGTGCAGGTTGGCCAGAAGCTGTATGATGTGGCAACTTTGATGCTTGCGACAGACGAGCCTAGCTGCAGAATTGTGCACCAACTTTAAGTGCCTGATTGCACAGGCTGGTAGACCAGTAAGTAGCGAGTTACATAAGTCGAAACCTTATGTTTCAAATGCATGGATCAATTTGGCCGTATTATCCCTGTCTAAACTAGGCCGGATTTTAGAGATATTATGCAGCTGAAAAGTGGCAGACTTTACTTTGGAGCTGATATGATCATCTTGTGGAAGGTCACTTTGGAGCAGGACACATAGATTTAGTGTGGATGCAACAAGAGATACGCTGGTGGTGCCAGCAAATCTTCTATATATCCTTTCTAGCTTTGCATCATGCGAAAGTAAGCTCGCAAAACATGCACAAAGAGAATAAAGACAAATTTGCTTGGAATGGGAAAGTATAGCTCAGCAGATGGTTCTTTAGCTGATACTTAAACTATGCAGAAGTCAAAAGTGTCGAAAGAGGCCGGAAGTGCTTTGCAGACTTGCGGTGCATGCAAGTTTAATGCTTGATCTGCCACAGATTTCAATTTATTGCAGATAAAGGATCGTGAAATTGATTCGATGTGGTCTAGTAAGCCCGTGAAGCTCAGACAATAGTGGACTGATGGTGCAGCTATGCCGTTGACGAAGCTGCTGAGTTGCTTGCCAGCTTCGGGCAGTCAAGTGAACAGCCCTGAATCCTTAATATAGAGAATTCCAGTACTATAGAATCGATGTAACAAACACTTGAACCAGTCTGGCTGTCGTACCCTTGTCTAAGCATGGATTGTGGTGGGGTTCCTCAGCTGAAAGTCAACAGCTGATTTGACAATAGAGGAAATGGGCATAACTTAATCATGACAAATAGCCTGAGCCAGGAATTCAGTCCACTGTAAGCTGGAGTGATAGCTGCTACTACCTTACTGCTTGCTACTATACAAATAGGCAAGATGAATTAGCTGACCCTTACATTTGCTTGTCTTTGTACGAATATATGGGGTGACGTGCATAACTAGAGGCTGTAATGTAGTTCCTTAGAACAAAGGATGGTGGACTGGTTGGATCAAACATGCACCAATCAATGCTTTTCTGAGCTATCGCCATCCAAGTGGTCGCAGGGTGAATGTCTTCACCCTCTCCTCACAGCAACTCTGCTATAAGTGCCAGTTGCCATCGTCAAGCAACTGGTTGCATACTGTGATCTCCTGCGATCCCATCTACTGTAACCCAGCAAGAATAATGTATTCGTCTCTTTATTAATGCACTGCATGATCTATTGCATTGCTGTCATTTTGCACCAGTCAGCGACTATGCCTTGTTAGTATATCATGCAAAATTTGCCCAAGGCCCATCGAGGTCACCTGTTGTAATTATCAAGTCATACTTGTCTCACAATGCCTCACTTCGTTCAGAAAATACCTTCTCCCTTACGTAGCGACTGAAGTATTAGGGAAGACGTTAGCCAGTGTCTTCAAATGCTAGCCAACTGATTATGTAGTGCAATGTAATGTATCTCCATCTGTAACTCCCCGTGCTACAAAGACCACGTGGTTGTTACTCAGGATGCCAGCCGATGCAGTAGTATGCTGTGGGTTTCTTTGCAGCATGTGGGTCTTATTCTAAACAACTGAAGTGAGTCCAACCGACCCAGCTTTGTCAGTGGATATGGCCGGGCTGCAGGGCATCAGGCGCAGGCCGGGTTTGTTTGTGTGAGTCCAGCTGGGGGTTGAACAACATGGCGGCGATACCAGGGCCACTCAAGCCCTGCTCACAACTGCCGGTCGACAGAGTTACCCTGGGGTGGTAGCACTCAACACACGTGCAGCACACAATTGGCTGTCAATGGTAGCCCTTCCAAGGTATTTTCGAGACACGGAGAGAATCCTTCTTTTGTTACTTTTCATTATAAAATAGGTGTGCTTAGCGAAAAGGATTATTGGTTTACCCATGTGTGACCCATATAGCTAGCAATTGTCAAGAGAGAGGCATACGCCACTTTTATATATGATTTACAAGCTTGAAGAAACTGTCTTTACATTTTGATAGAATTTCTATTTTAACAGTAATTGATTTTCTGCCATGGTGGATTCAGTTTCAGGCAGACAGGCAGGTTGTTTTTCGATGTGCATACTACTTTTTCTCCAGTCTGGCTTTGTGCACTGGACACTGGAAGTGAGTCGAGCTATGCCTGTCGGTCATGCCTTCGCCCGGATCTAAACAATGGCCCCTAAGTGCTCTGTTGCTGCATGCATGCAGACATGTTGCTATTTTGGAAGAAAGTTTGAGGAAATGTGGCTGGGTCACATTTAAGTCTGTGGCTTGCACTGTTACCAATTTAAGCTCAACAGAAGTTAATCTGGTCCTGTTTTCTCTTTGCTAATCTTTGCTAACAGTCTTGATAAGTGGTATAAAGTACTTGATAGTCAATGCCGAGGCATAGGGTTAAGAAGAAGCTGAGGCTTGACGTTCTCGGGCCCTGCAGCTGCAAATGCCGGGCATGCTGGTTGATCAATGCCAGATATGCCCCACAATTTGCTGCCCTCCGCAAACTTAGGGGGCGCGTGTGGCACGATGACCCACGTATCGCCAACGTGCTAGGCCGACTACTCAGCATCGAGGCCCATCGCGTGAATGCTTTTGTTGATCCGTGATGAAAGGAGCTACCACTAGCATATGTTGCTGCACATATCATCGTATGTCTTCTTGTAATATTGCAGTATGGGTTGTATCTGTAGGTGGAATGGCTGAATCTCGAAGACCCACACCGCCAACTGAGTTAAAGCAGTTCGTGTCCGAGATTATAAGCTCAAGTTCTCAATATGGTGGTGAATCATCAATTTCCTACACGGTCTCCAATCTAGTGGGGCCATGTAAGCGTTATCCTATTTATGGGGACTACACTGATCTATGTGTTCTACGTACTTACGGTCCGTGGTGGAGACGAGCTCCTTCAGCACCGAGATCTATCCCTCGAACCAGCAGACTGAAACTGGATGACTACATTGAGATCGGCTTTGAAAAGGCCGTTTATCCGAGGGCAATCGTGATTTATGAGACATACAATCCAGGAGCTGTAGTTCGAATATCATGTGCAAGATCAGGTGACCCCCGACGAAATACAGCATCATCGCCCTGGTTTACACTGTGGAAACTAAGTGGAGCTCTGCAATCCGTGGAGCACCAGGCACAAGCGTTCAGCCCACCTCTGCGTAGTTGCCCATTCCCAACACGTTCTATACGACTAGAGTTATGCCACGAGCTTCTGCACTATTACACCGAGCTCGATGCAGTGGAACTGATAGGTTCGGAATCACCACCCCTGCCAGCTCAGCCTGCAGCATTTTCATTACCACTGAGCTTTGCCAAACTGACTGTATCAGACGTTGTAGCCTGTAGTTCTTCCACTGGTCCATTTGACATGCTGTCGGACGATATGTTACGCATGATCGTCGGCTATCTGGATATGCACTCTCTGTGTGCGGCATCGCGTGTGAATAGACGTTTCCGCGATTTCTGTGCTGATCCTCTGCTTCGTTTACACCTAGAGCTTGACCTCCAGCCCTTATGGAACATCGTCACCGACAGGGCGTTAACTGCATTGAGCCGGCGATGCACTAAAGTAAGAGCATTGAGCATGTCATGGTGTGGCAGCCATAATATGGTGGGACAGGCAGCATTCGTGAGCTTCTTGAATAGCTGTGGTGCTAGCCTTTCCTGCCTCCGGCTGGCTTGTTGTCCTTTTGTTGACGACTCAGTCTTACACAATGTGGTCCACTGCTGCCCATATCTGACAGAACTCGATGTCAGCTCCTGCTCCGGCATCACGGCAGGTGGCTTTAAGTGCCTTGAAGCCCTGTATAAGCTGGAGCGAATCAATTTCTATCGCACTTTTGTTGATACCCCATCGATGGTTGCGATCGTCCGAAAGTGTACCAAGCTGGAGCATATAAATCTCGGCGCCTGTACTGCAGTAAAGAACTTTGATGCCGTTGTTATCGAGATCAGCCACCACTGTACCGGCCTTAAATCGGCTGACTTCTGGCGAGCGAGGGGGCTCACCGACGTTGGCGTCAGTGCACTGGCAGAGCGATGTACCAACCTCCTGGAGCTGGATATTGGATGGTGCCATGACATCCAATGTACTACGGGCATCATCGTCCGCTTATCGCAGCACTGCGTTAGACTTATTAAACTTTTCCTGACAGCCAACAGGACCGTAAGTGACCGCGAGCTGAACGCATTAAGCACGAACTGTGCACAACTGGAGCAGTTAGACGTGCTGGGTACGAACCTGGTCACTCAGCAGGGCGTCAATGATCTACTGCAAAGGTGCTCGAAGCTTTGCTTCCTCGACCTGTCATTCTGTTCTGGCATCGACGTGCGTCACGTGCACGAGTGGAGCGAGAAGTACAAACAGTGCAGCATCAAGAAAAGTTATCAATGCTCGTGACGTATAGGCTGACAGTTTGCAACTACTAGCAACCTAGCAAGACCTAGCTCTCCGCTCAATCCTTGCTCTGCTACTGTGCTCTGCTGCTGTGCTCTGCTCTGCTGTTTCGTCCTGCACTCAGCTAACATGCGTTCGACTAGAAAATGTATTGTTATGAACTTGCAAAGTGGTGATAATCGCTATTCCCATCAATCAGATTGTGCATGCTTGTGTAGTTAGTAAAAGTGCTATTGAGCCAGCATCCTATTAGAAGGTTGTTGTTGCTATTAAAATATCTGGTTTTTTGGAATGGAATGGATTTGGAATTGGAATGGAATGGAATAAGCCCCAAGTAGGGCGACACTAACTTCAGAACTTAAGTCACTAGCATAGCGTTTTCGCAGCAGACTGCCTAGTTTGGTTCGTACGTGAAAACCGTGCCGGTCTCTTAGCAGCAACCCAATCCCGAATACTTAAACCGAAAGCCGTGGAAAGTCTTGAACTTCAATTAGAAGTTCCAAAGCTATATAAAAATTAAAAATTGTAATTTTCAAGCGGCTAGCGAAATGTTAAGGAGAACGAAAAACACATGAACAACTAATGCTCACTACACTAACGAAATCAGCACACGAGTAGTAAACAGCAACGCAAATATCACAGCATGCTTAACAAGACTTTAAACAAAAGACGAAAGTCGACAACACGGCTGACCTACTTCTCAAACTTTACTGCACGCCAAATATCGAGGAGCAGCCATTCGTACCTCCGGGAATCTATTTTTCACGCGTAACATAGCAGTGATGGTAGTTTCGTTCTGTTGGAAGGAATAGCCAGCCTAGGTGGATTTGCTGGACAACGATTGAACCTCATAGAAATATCCCTACAGACGTTCACGAACGCACACTCACTCCTGGAGCTAGAGTAGTTTTTAACTCCTGTTTCCGCAACTGTGCAGCTTGAAAAACGGCATCCTTAAAGAAAGCTCCATGAACGCCATGGTAAAACTAAACGTATCGCACTATGCTTTCTCACCCTATGAGAGGGTTACGCCCGAGGAATCGCCGAATGCATTCTATTTAGTACCAGGAGCCACTCACAGAACTTGCTAGGCAGCCGCCAATAATCCTACAGGATGTCAATCTCCACCGAACTTGTAAAAATCGTGAGGCAGCTGGCCATGGCCTTTTCCTAATGAGCAATAGTTTAAACTCTCACTGGAGGCAATCTGTCAGTGCAACTGGAACTTAAACTGGAGGCAATCTGTCAGTGCAATAAATTCAGAATTCTGTTGGGCATTTGATAGTATTTGAACCCGGCATATAGCCTCACTGGCTTACTCGTAGAGCTCTAGCCAAAACGAACCTCTGAGGCTTGCTGACCGTCATCTTCACAATGTGAAATCTTTCAGCACTGAGTCACATAGCACATTCGGCGTGTGTTTGGCGTTTTCATGCTACTGAGTGTGCCACTATTCAGCAAAATACTTTGAGACTACATAAAAAATCGCCCCGATCACCGAGCACGTAAATTAAAATTAAATTCTTGCATTCTGGTGCCATAGTCCTAATACTAGAGAATTGTGGGCAATGCCACCATACGAGCTGTACAAACGTTAGTGCACGTATGCACGAAGGCTCGTCGTAATGCTAGTCAAACTTGCATATATACATTCCTTCTATTCTTTGTATTCTTTCAAGGAGTCTTCATAACTCAATTAGCAGAAACAGAGCCGAAATCCCATTCAGCCTGAATGTCTTGACGAAACTTGAACAAGCTCATCTTTAGGCATCGGTTACGCTTTTTATAAATAAAAACACATAAGTGTGCATCAATGTACATGTAAGATAAGGGGGAAGAGGTTAGTTGTAGGTCCGTCGGTCAGCACCTCACCGAAGTAGAATTCCTATTCCTATGATTAGACCTCATTGAAGTAGAATTCCTTCCACGTTAGCCACCAGCCAGCTTTACAAACAGTGACATTATCTCAACACGTTCCCAACAACAATGAACTGGCTGATATACAACTGCGCATGAGCAAATATCATATGAGCATTTTCTAACACTCGAAGCCTTTGTATGCTAGTGGACTGTGAACATTTCAGAGGTCTAATTCTACTGCACGACAATATGCATGCTGACCCTTTGCTAATCACCCCTAACCATGTTATTCATGTTTATCAAGAATGATATTACTCACCATTCAATCGCGCTTCCCTTTGCAGCAAATATGAAGCACCTAGAAAGAGATTGAGTTCTCTGAGGGTGCTTCATCGAGTGCATTATTATTATTATTATTATGGATGCGGCAGCTGATTCTTTTTTACCAGAGGGACTTGCCCACTTGAGACTCTGCCCAGACACTCTTTGCTCTGCATTTGATGGCAGTGACATCGTGTTGGTATCACCCAACAGTAGCCGGGTATGCACTGCTAGACGTGGTCAAAATGTTTACCAGCTGGCCGTGACAAAACGGAAGTGACAGCTGCATCAACATGCATCTCAACCATGGATGGCATGCATCCTTGCAAGCAGTGTGCACCTTGCAGGCTGGTTCGAACTTGGGATGCTGTGGGCTATTTTTGTTCGATTTTTGTTGGGCCCAGCAGTTTTAGCTCTCTGATATGTGCGTCTGCCACAAAAGGGACCTCATGCTGCACGGATGTTTGAACATGTTGCTGCTCCGGCAGATTTTCCCAGCACCACTAATTGAGGCCCTGCCGGGATGACACTGAATGACCTTGGAGCATGTCAAAACAATGGATCAGGCTGGTATTTCCTAACCTCACTGAACTCCTCAGAGGCTGTCATCAGAATAATAAATAAATAATAAATCCTAGCTGATTAAACAGCCTCTTTTTGTATAGCGACAGAAGAGTCTTTACGGCTATCACCACAGCTTGCAGTGGCGATAAAGAATCGCCCACCGCAGGAATCGAACCCGCGACCTCGGAGCCGAGGTCGTGTAAGCAACCGCCTTACCTAGTAGCTGCATTCAAATTGTCATGCAGTAGAACCACATTGATTCCGAAAAGCGAGTAGTATGATACTTATGCTGATGGTATAGTAGATCTGACAGGTAAGCTGGAGCCAGAGAACGAAGGGACCTAAAAGTGAGTGACAAACATTGAACTCGATGTGTTGCTTGACTGGGAGCCAATGCTGGTCAGCAAGAAGTGGTGAGGTGTCGAGATATGGCAACTGCGACGCTCACGACAGACAAGCCTCGCTGCAGAGTTTTGCACGAGCCTGCTCGTTGCTTCATTGCCTGCTCGCACAGCCTGGTAGACCAGCAAGTAGTGAGTGGCAGAAGTAAAAACGGGATGTCCCAAATACATGGACCAATTAAAATGTGGTATCCCTGTCTAAACAAGCCCACATTTCGGCAATGTTTAGTAGCTGAATGTAGGCAGACTTGACTGTGGAGCTGACGTGGTCGTCCAATGAAAGGTCGCTTTGTATCATGACACCTGGTTATCGTGCAGATTCAACAGAAGATATAAGATACGCTGGCAGAGCCGATTTTGAGCTTTAGCCATTTGAACTTCGGAATCATCCTTGCTTTACCCATAACTAGCTTGTATCCAGGCCAAAGAAGGGGCTGCAGATACAGGGGAGGTGGACGAGGGCTGACTCAGATTTTTTGGTTAGGGAACCATGGCAGCCTGGTGCGGTTTTGGATCTTTGCTACTCTTGCAAGTGGATGGCTGACTGGCTATGCAGCTTCCTTTAACTTGCCGAAGAGATCAGGCTGATGCGACAGAAAGGAGTTACTGACCAATTGCTGTGGCTGCTGAGAGATCCCCAGAAGTCATGGGACCAACAGCAACCAGGACCAAATACACATGCTTCTGCTGCTGCTGCTGCCGTGGCTAATCAGCTCTTAAGGCAATTGCTAGTAACTTTGACTGCTGAAGTAGCTGTGGGAGGGGAACTGTGCGAAATCCGTACTCTGGGGATGAGGTAAGACTCACTCGGTAAATCGCTGTACTGGGGACGAGGCTAACGATGGTTTTGTAGCCAGGCAGCTGTTCCCAGGTCAGCAGCTGAGGGCAACTAGGGCCCTTGGCACCATAATAGTAACATTTATGACGGCCTGCAGCAGAGCCATTTGGGCGTTCTTCACATCTGCTCAAAGGTTCCACAGCCAGTATATAGTGCCTAGAAAGTGACAAAGTTCTCTGACGGTGCTTTAAAGTTATTATGACTATCGTAAGTTTACTACAGAATTTACTACAGGAGAGTTTATTCATAGACTTTACCGATTCAGATGTTTCGAACGGGCGTCAGTGTCAACGGTGCACCGGTAAATAAATAAATAAATATATATATATATGTATATATATATATATATATATATATATATATATATATATATGTGTGTGTGTGTGTGTGTGTGTGTGTGTGTGTGTGTGTGTGTGTATGCACTTGAGTGTGAACCGATAAAGCGCTCATAAACACTTTAGTGCACCCTCGCTAGTGACGCCAGCGATGTTTATATCGTTGCAGTCGCGTTATTTACTCAGTGAATCAAACTTCTGCAAAGCTCCTTAAGCTAGAATAATTTTCAAACTCATTATTGTCTAACAATACTGCTTAAAAAGGCATTCTTAAAGGAAGCTCCGTGAAAGTCATGGTAAAACTGAACGGTCCAAACGATGCAATCTCGCCTTACGAGAAGGTAACATGTGGGGAGTTACTGAATGCATTCCAAATACAACTGTTAACTACGTGCGGAACTTGGTTACTAATAACAAAAATTCAAAACTTTGATATCAAACCCATAGAGAACAATTAGGCGCATTACATAGCATGTTAATGCGTCGGAAATACGCTATCGGTAGTCAAGAACGCAATTTTAAGCAAGCATGAACAAGCCTGTGACGAACTGTTGACACCTGTGCCGGGGTCAATGCCTTGACATCTTCAATAACCAACCTCACAAAGGCAAACGGCACTCGGAAAAAGTTATTAATACGTATTCCCAAGTAGTTCCTGTTCTACCTCGTAAGTTCACACGCTGAAGACGGTTAATGACCATACCGGTTTCGTACGAGCTCGATTTGTATCATTATATGCTCATTTATATATTAATTTATGTGTTTATATTTACAACTACAGGCATTCATTGAATGGTTCATATAAAAATGCATTGCACTTTCACTAATTTGCTACAGACTATCGTGTCTCGCCAGCCTCTTGTCACCATTTTTCCGGACTTAGTGGCTCTCTAGCAAACTGTGACGCACTGCTAATGGACTAACGACGATCCGAGTCCATCACTGACGCTGTGTTTAATTAGCGATACAGGACTTTGAAGATTGTATTGTAACCATAGTTTAAGCTTCCTGCAATCGCTCCAGCATTAACACTAGATACTAGAAGCATTAAAATGTAAGTTCTGATGTGCGTACCTCATTGTCCCTTCATTCAAAAATGCAACCAAAGTCTGAACAGAGTTTTCAGACTGATCAAATCACGTGGCTATGCTAAAGAAAGTATAGGAGTCGTTGACTCGGGACTGCAGAGCTTTAAAAAGCTGGTGGCAAAGCTATCCTGCCTAGTCTCTTGAATATTCTCACGAGACCAAAAAGAAGTAGAGTGCAGCTTAAAAAGATGTTTGTGGTGACTACATTTTTAACCACACCATATTGACTACCGTGAACTTTAATTACCCGCGACTTGAGTTCAAAAATAAATACAAGAGTCACAGCTAAATGGAAGAAATGCTCAAGGGAACGGATGGCTAAAAAGTTTACTCAGCAAAAATCTTTGCACAACGTTGGAACGTTGTCCTCAACCCATTGACAACATCCATTACATTCGCAAAACGTCTAAGCTCTCTCAAAACACCTGCACAATCTTAATTTATCCAAAAAAACATTATATGGTCCGCATCATCAAGAAAATATCATCTGAAAATATAACTCGGCTCATCGAGCTGGGTTGGTCCAGCGGTTAAGGTGCTCGCCCCGATCAAGGTCTGGCTGAGGTCGTGGGCTCGAGCCCTGAGGCATATGTGAAGCGCCTGGATAGAGATTTAGTTCTCTTGGGGCGCTATACAAATGAATTATTATTATTATCAAAACATTCGCAACACAATTTTTCAACTTAAACAAGACATCTCAGCTTACCCTTAACTTCTCAGCTAACTTTCCTTGTCTTTTCTGACGAAAACCTTCAAGATATTCTCAATCTATAGATATATAAATATAAATACAAATATATATATATATATATTCATTAGCTGTATCCAGCTTATCAAAAAATTTAAGATATCACAGCTCATCAAGAATATCCACAATGTCTCAGCTAATTCAAAATATCCACAATATCTCTGCTCAGCCACAGCATTTGCGATGTTTCAGCTCATTTTAAAACATCGAATAATTTTGAGACTAGTCACAACATGCCTCAATGCCTCATCTAAACCAAATATTCAAATGGATCTCAGCTCCCGAATTAGAAAGCCAGATGTGTTTTTCGGAGTTGGCATTACAGTTTCAGTGATTTTAGCCATAGGCCACTGAGTCAATGGTGAATGTCAAGGCGACTTTTAAACATCTACAGCCCTCCGTTGATGTCAAATAGACCTCTCTGGATGTAGGATGGATTTTTAAAGCATAATGGCTGTTTATGCTAAGGTATGGATGATCCTAATCATTGGGAGTATTGAACCCACCATCGGCATACCACGTGTGCACGGGCGATGCGCCGGCAAGTAGCTAGCCGAGATGCTAGGCTTAGGCATCAAGCGTTTGGCGGTCAGGCGGTCGGGCGGTCGGGCGGTCGGGCGGTCGGGCGGTCGGGCGGTCGGGCGGTCGGGCGGTCGGGCGGTCGGGCGGTCGGGCGGTCGGGCGGTCGGGCGGTCGGGCGGTCGGGCGGTCGGGCGGTCAGGCGGTCCTCGTCTCAAGCTAGCTTAAACTAGCACGTTTACAAGGAATATGGTCGCGGTCTAGTTATGTCTGAATTTGGAAGCGGCAGACCACGTGTGTAACAGCACCATCAAAGTGGCTATTCCGGCTCCATTAATTTAGCTTAGCTTGCAGCTAATTTAATTACCAAGATGATGGTGTCTTTAATTTGTTTACTCCCAAGCCTGATATTTATCACGGTCCACCTTCAGGATATCTCCCTGACTCTGAAAAAGTATCTTTAAACTCACCTGCTCATCACATACATCACTCATTCCTTGTGCATCTTTTTCGCCTTTCCATGCTTTTCGCTGCTAAAGCTGAGCTACAAGTAAAGGATTCACATGTTTGACTTCCTAAATACGTAAGCTTTGTAGAACAAAAATTAGTCCGCTGAGGTCGCTGCTCAAGTTTTAATTTGCTCTGATGATGTATTCTTGATACCTTAGTGTCAAAAAGATTAAAATCAGATCAGTCAGTGCAAAGCCCACAGAGAAACAAAATCTCACAGAGAGTTAGGGCTCAGTTTTGCAAGTACTGCGCTCCTGCGTTAATCTATGTAATTAAGTCTTTTTTATGGACTGCAGAAACGATACTTTTCCAGATTTGGTCTACAGTAAGAATATCAATGGTATACACCGCCGCCGTTTGATCACACGTGTGTCTTGAAAAATCTTGAAAAATAAATCTTGATAAGAAAATCTTGAAAGATAACCGTTGAAGTTTGCATTAAACTAAACGTGCATGAACTGGCGCCCGTAAGTGCTGAAGAGCTACCAAGGTCAGTTTGCATTGCCAGACGTGTGTGCGAAAAACGTTTCTAACCAATTGCAAGGAAAACAAGCAGCTAGCCGCTAAAGTCATACGTGAGGACGAATCGTAACAATTGCCAGTTGCCTGGTAGAGAACCATTCGCACTGGGACTTGCGTTTTTTCGGCTTAGGAAGACAAGCTTACAAATCAGGGCATATGTGAACCACGTCATACTTTGACATCAAAGCGTCAGTTCGTTACTAAGATTAGTTGTACGAAACTACCCCTACAAAACATCTGCACCTTTAATTTGGAAACAAATCCACCAGAGGTACAGCTCCTCACTCGGTATATTTGGAAGACGTGGCCTGCTCGGCTATGGTAGCTGCACATTCGTTAGAATGAACTTATTGGGTGTAACTGCAAATGACAAAGATGGGAAATCATTATACTGTCTGCAGATTAACATGACCTCTTTGCCAGTGTTTATTGTCAACTTAAAGCCGTAACAGGAACTGCATATATTACTTCTGCTGGCTAAGATCTGTGGGATTGTTATGAAACATAAAGTCAGCTTAAAACGTCCAAGACCAAACCTTATTAAACTTGACAACTTAAAGGGTTAATAGAAAATAGTTATGTAGAGCTATCCTCGGTGAGAAAAAGGAAATCTAATGTAGTATCTATAGTTTTAAAGCAGCTTTGATTTTTAAATTCCACTAAAGCCTACATATACCATCAACAACCATGGGAGAATTTTTGCAGAATTCCGCTTCTGTCATGCATAGTTATGTGATGACTGGCAGTGAGTCAAGTAATGGTAATTATTGTCATTTTGGAAAAATACTAGATCGATAGACTCGCTTAAAAAGATTGCCTAGGATCATATTTTCAAAATATTGGGGTCATGCCAGGATGTTGCTTATTTGTGGATATAACTCGCTAAATAACATTTCCTGAGGCTATACAGTCTTAGCGATGTTGTGGTTATGTTCTCTGAGTATAACACCTAGCTGCCAAAGAAAAGTTATTTTCGGAAGCTTCAAGCAGAAGGACAGTGTAGTTCTTAACCAAGGCAGCATAAAGACGCTCCAGAATCCTCCGAAAAGCAATCAAACCATTGCAATACAGCACCAGTGATGTCCCGGCAAAGCGAGAGACACTTGGATGGCCTTGGGGGCCACATAATTTTAACCTAATAGAGGAGACGGATTCTTCTTTATATAAATTGTGTCATTGTCTGAAAAATTGACCCATTCAAATTATAGAACACGCTTCTTCCAAATCCATCTGGTGCAATAAAGTAGGTAAAATAAAGTCGCCTCGTTGTATAACTTCTTACAGACCTTTACCAAACTAATGCCAATCAAGCAAAGCATCAAATTCAAAGTTCTGTCGATCAATTTTACGCACTTTATTATCTGGATCCCGGATACATATCGGAACTATTCCGAACTGGAGTAGGTCTCAGACTACCTAGAGTTCTGATTCAAATAACTTCGCTTGAATAACCCCTTAAAATCATTTTCAGATCGCACCTTTCGTTCTTAACAATCTACAGCCACTACATTTTAGTAACAGCACGACGTCCCCAGACTTGACCACGTTTAAAAAGAAGCTAAAAAAACAACTGTTGCTGACAGCATTGGCTTGATTCTTGTGATTTTTCTTGCGTGTGACAACGGGAGTTAAAACAGTGCACGCTACTGGTAACTATACTTAACATTGTGTAAAGTGCAAGTGACATGCAATCACGTTATGCTTGTCTGCAATTCGAACATTACTACTAACTATTTAATAGTAATACATTTGATGTAGTGCCCTCGGAGAACACAATCTCTTTCTAGGCACTTTACATTTACTGGAAAGAAAGCACGATTGAATGGTTATTTGTAACAGGCTCATTAACGACAAGCATAACACGGTTAGAGTAGATGCGCACAGGGTAATTATGCAAGTATGGTTAGTAGTAGCATGCACAGTCTCAGGGAGCATAAGCAGGTAAAGAATGAATCTGATGGCCCAACTAAATGATGTGACAAATACATGCGCTTTTAGTTCCTTTTTAAATGTGGTCAAGTCAAGGGATGTCGTGACACAAGTCGTGATTAAGTTCCAGGCCTTGGGAGCATACAAGCTTAAGGCAGGTCTCCGAAGGATTTCACATCCATACGATCAGTGGGCGGACCATTCGATTCAGCACGTAAGTGGAACGATACTTAACTTCATGGCCGAGAAGATCTGATAGGTGTGCTAGAGTCTAAGCTAAAGGTAATTAAAACTGATTGAAAGAACCTTGAAGTCTATGACCTGATCGGCTAGGATGTAGTGCAGGTGGACAAGTAGCAGTTAACTGATGTTGCAACTGCGAAGATCAAGACAGAAAGCATAGGTGCTAAGTTTTGCAACAAATGTAAAGATACGATTGCAATAACAAGTAGTCTTCCAAGCAGTGAGTTACAGAAATCGAGATGTGATGTCACAAATGCAGGGATCAATTTACATGTACTGCTCCTGTACCAGCATCCCGAGGTTTGGCAATGTTATCTAGCTGAAAACTGGGCCGACGGGACTGCTAAGGAGATTTGGTCGTCTGGTGAATGGTTACTTCGAAATAGGACACCTGTATATTGGACAGATTCACCGGGAGATACCCCGGCAGAGCCAAATTTGAGCGTCAGATTACTCCTTGCAATGCATTGTATAGACCAGTAGACCGGAGACTAAGCGGAAGCTACACAAGATCTCTTCGTCTGTGTTTCTTTTCTTAAGCTGTACCTGACTACAGCCTTTCTGAAAGGTGATAGGACCTGACCTAAAGCTGCCGAAATAATATCGTGTCGTTAAAGTGGGGCTTCTTTACTCGCCATGTCTTTAGGCCTCAGCGAGGTACCTGGTGCGTCTAAAAATGATATAAGTATACGTACATATTGTTCTGTATAGATAAGTTGATATCTGAAGTTAGATGAGGAACATCTAAGCCAGGGAAAGCCAAGACGTGTCTAGCAACTAGATATCGGGGAAAAGGCTCCAATGTTCGAGACGGGAAGCGCAGTGTGTGAGGTATAGATGGATCTCTCTTACATCGAGGTATGCCGAATATACCAAGAAAAATAGCACAGCCACGCTAGTTACAGTAGATCGCACTAATCGATCATAGCAAAGGCCAAATCTAGGGTCAAAAATATTGCTGACTGATAAATGAAACATCCAAAAATGCTAATTTCTATCATCAAAAGTCTCCTTAACCTATCCAGGTTAGCTCCTTATATAGTAAAGCAGGAGGTGACCTAGCCAATTTCTTCTCTAGATTCTTATTCAGCAAGATACACTAGATCAGACGGTCCATCTCTAAAGTACCAGCATCTCTTTTGGTCGAGTCGGCTTACTCAATTTCATCAAAACAGAACTCATTTATATCTATTCCGTGCACCGTGTCAGTGACTGAATTTAAGAAGTTCACGATTAATCTTTAACTGACATTCTCCTCCCAGTCGAAGCAGACTACTACTCGTCCAGATCTTATTTCTACAGTCCTCTTTCTAGGATTCTTTGATATGCTGCTGCCACGACCAAGTAACGTAACAAAAACGTCATCAGCCTCAGATCATGTCGATGCACATTTGAAATAGATTGTTGTAAGTAACTAACTAAGAAAGCAAAGCTAGACTAAGAGAACATGACGTGCTTATGTCCGGTCTCTCTTCCCCGTTCATTTACAAAACACTGGAAAAAGCAGTTGCAGACCTAATGAACATATTGAATCTCATTCCGAGCAAGTAAGTTATAGTCTGGGTTTACGACTGATAACTCCTTATAGTCAGCACTGCTGAACGTGCATAACGACCTTCTGAGTGTTGACTAATTGGGTAAAGTGTCTCTGCTTCATCTGCTTAAACGAGTGGCAGCGTTCGATACAGCTGATCGCAAAGCCTTTCTGGAGCGACTCGCATATCACCTGAGCGTCACTGGCGCTGACAAAAAGTGGTTAAGGGGGCTTATCTCTGATGGCGACTCCAGAATATTGATGTAAACTGACTTTGATCATCTAAGGAACCACTTAAATATTGGGTGCCTCAGGTCTCTGTACTTGGTCCGCTTCTGTTCACAGTTTATAATCTCCAGCTTGCCGCTCGGATCGATAAACACAATCTAGGTTATCAGCTTTACGCAAACGACAGTTTCCCCCAACGCTCTAATCCCTCTAAGTTGTCAAGCAGGTCGATTTTTCTGCACTACCTTGCTGCAAGTATTGATGAAATCCACAAATGAATGGCAGCAAACCGTCTTACACTGAATGACAATACAAACCATTTGACTAGCAAAACCTGAGTCATTCTTAAATTAGAAACCTAACGCTCAATGTTGGAACCTCCAGCATATCTCCTGTAGAATCTAATCGTAATCCAGGTGTTGTGTTCCAAAGTGATATTTTATAAGATGATTGTATCAGTTTCACGGTCGAGTCTACTTTTTCTGAAGAGCAAAAACATTGCTCAAATGCGGGCTTGAATTAAAACGGGTACTAATTCAAAAATGATGCATGTATTTGTGACTTTCTATCTCAACCTCTGTAAATCACTGTCTGCTGGTCTACGTGCCTGTGAAATCAGGCAGTGTAAGTTAGTGTGAAACTGTGTGGATTAGCTTGTCTATCGTGAGTGTCGCAGTCGTCACATCACACCACTTTTCACTGCATTGCACTGGCACCAAATCAAGCAGGGTCTAGACCACAAGATTGTGCCACTTCCTTTTAGGTCTTTTATTTAAAAAGAACCTTAAGAGACATGTTTGTGACAGCATTCAGCGGTCTCTGTGATTTGTCCTTCGCGTGCATATACCTGCTTATGCTGTGCCTGCAGCTAGCGGATGTTGGAGATGAATAAGATTCCGAAAATATTAAATCGTCCACTTTTTTTATATGGCCTGCTAAAACTGGTCGTGCAATGCGTAACCTGACAGCACGTTCGCCTTCTATTGTCGTCTTATACTTTTCAGATACTGTGTATACTGACATTCATTTTCAACTTAATGACGCGGCAATGATACGTGGAAACGATGAAGGGAGTATCTCCAAAACGCTCTCGGGTCCAGTATGGACAATCAATTAGCTGTTTTATTACTCCGCTTTAAGACCGATGGTGACAAAACCTTTAGCTCTGCAGGTCCTAGACTGTGGCACCTGCTTCCAAGATTCTTACGCAACGACAACTACTCTCCTGCTGCCGACTATGGCTCGTCCTTTTCAGCATTCCAGAGCTACTAGTTCTACGCTGCTCACTACCTCAACTGCTCTTCTGACTCTGCTATGCTTCAAACTTTCTCTTTGCTGCATGAGACGAAGTCTCTTGACTAGCCTAGAAAGAGATTGAGTTCTCTGAGGGCGCTTTATCAATTGTAGTATTATTATTATTACCGATTGGGTACCAAAAGCCGCTTAGGCTGTGAGTTCGCTATACAAAACTCTCCTCCGTGACACCCACAGAGTCTTTATGGCTTTGTAATGTTACAGACGGAGATAAATTGCCATTAGCATGGCTAAAATAACAGGAAACAGCAGAAAGGCCTTTTTAAACTGGCAGCTAGAAGAAATCAGGCAATCATTTTACTGTGTTGATTGTAAGCATCGTACTACTGGCTAAACATAAATCTTAAAATTGAGCTTGATAACAATAATAATACACTTGATAAAGTGCCCTTATATAAGCCAATATATTTCTAGACGATTTGCATTTCTTAACAAGCAGAACTGAAGCACGTAAATGCACGATTATAGGGCGCATAAGTTATTCTGGATAACATCAGTGTGCTTATGCTCTGTTTTTCCCGACATAGACATAGTGGCTAAATTCATTCTTGGGATACTTCTAGCAGACGCATAGACGTCGTGTGCCCCCAAAACGCTTCAAACCGACCGTTTTTAAGACAATCCGCTGGCTTCTACTGCGATCGCAGAATTGTGCAGTAGAGCTGGGGTAATGGGATAGCTTGCCAAATCTATACATGCATTCTTGGATCTTTCTTTTGTGTTATAAATATAATTCATTTATATAGCGCCCGAAGAGAACCTAATCTCTATTCAGGCGCTTCACATATGCCACGGGGCTCGAGCCCACGACCTTAGTCAGACCTTGGTCGGAGCGAGCACCTTAACCGCTAGACAAAACCAGCTCAGCATGATGATTTATGATATGATCGCAAGCTGTATAGTGTGCTCATCGTCGTACCTATCGATCCCACGTTACTTCAGCCGATGAGTAATGAATAGGCTTGACATTGAGGTTGTGCTCCTGCAATGCAACTGAAATGTATTTAGTTGTCTTTTGCTCGGCTGCATATTAGTGAACTCCGTGTTCTATTGTGGGTGGTGACACTGTGCATGCTGCCAATGATTAAATGTACTTGCTGACCCTGTGCATGTCGCCTCTAGCCGTGCTTTGCTTGTCGATAGTGAGCATGCTACCAGCCTCCGTTCAATACAGCTTCCATTACAGCATACGCAAACTTCATGCAAGAAGATACACTGCTGCCAGCATGCCATATCAATGATATTTTAATAATATTATTGCTCTTATCATTGAAAATTGGAGGCGGTGTTAGAGATGTATCCAGTTAACCAGGCGTCATCCACGGGATGGTCAGCAAAATGCATTGACCTTCTCGTTTAAAACGTCGCTTGGGTTAAATTGATTTGGGTGGTCGCTAAGGTGGATTCTCAAAAACACATATTAAGATCGTGGCCGATGCCTGCAGTAGGTCGATTTTAGAAATTGAGGCTAGAGAAGATATATGTTCTCGCCTTTTAGGCAGACTAGTCGTCATGATCAAGTAAAAGGAAATTTAAACATCTTCAGGGGAATTGAGTGCATTCACCTGCTATTATACGATAATCAGGCTAAAGGCAGTAGAGCGATAGAAGCAGTGTTGGCAATAGCGGACAGATTATAAATCTGTCCGCTGTGGATAAGCGATTCCTTTGTAGCATCTTAAGGGAAAGGTGAGCCTGCCATGACCTCGAGGAATCTTATTTGGCTCGAGCAATGTAAGTTTTGTAGTCTTGATGACCTGATGCCGTCTGGAAGAGATGCTGTTACAAAATTTGCTTGCCGAGTGATTCTTCTCGTCTAATTAAAAATAACGCACTCTCTTAGTGTTTCACTTTTGAAGCAATCATACCGTAAGCTAAGCTAGTCCTTTCAGATTTAAAGGGCCGAGGAAAGCTCGTTATGACTCAAAAATAGGTGCGTTTTTAATTCCATAAGACTTTATGAAAGAGTTGTTATAGTAAGCAAAGAAGAATTATTCACCACGAATGAAGTAGTGCAATGGTTCTAATCATTCCACAAGCTTGACCAACTCCAACAATGATTTTGTCGAAGCACTGCTGCACTGCCGCCGATGAGTCAGAGCTTTATAAGCATCTTGAAATATCAAGGCTTTACTCAATTTAAATATCTGAACTGGAATATTAATTTTAATATAATACGTGCTGTAGGACCAAAAATCTGTAACTGCAGACAGATAGAAAAATTTGAAACACTGAACTTAGTTATTAGTTGGCTTATGTCATAGGTATACATTTATTACAGTCAGTATTGGCTTGAACGCTATTTTGAAAGTTTCACTCGGTATACTCACATGCCAAATTAAAAAAATATGAATAATCTATTTTGCACTAGGCAGCCCCTTGGCATTAGCGCCCAGTAACATCTATCTTCCGCCCATGCCTTGCGACGCCACTGGGGTGGCTATAGTGAACAGTAAAAAGCATGGCTTCTTATTTACTCGAAAACTGAAATGCTGCCAGTAGGACCAAAAACACATTCGTAGGAAGGCAAAGAATTTACTGGCTGATTCTGAGAGATTTGAATCCTTAGATATTAATGGTTCAGCCAAAGCGTTTTCAGTTTTTTTTAGTAAAAGAAATTGTGCACATTCGTTTCTCCATAAAGACCCATGCGAACAAAGCAATTGTGGAATCAAAACATGTGGCCTTTCTTAAAAGGTATTCCGAGGTTTTTGCATGAGACGTGGCTGCCTTAAAAATAAAGTCTAGCAAAAAGAGACTGTCTCCTGGAAAATCCTACACCATCACCTCTGTGGTCTTCACTGGCAGTGGCTGACCAACTTAGTCTTGCAATTACCGATATTTGTAATGCTTCTTTGGTAAAAGGGGTCGTATCCATGTCCTTAAAATCGGAAATTATTAGACCCATACTTAAAAAGCCTGGATTAGATACAGAGGCCCTTGCAAACCATAGCCCAGTTTTCCTTCTTTCTTTCGTGTCAAAGATTCTTGAAAAATTTTTGCTAAGCAGCTGAATTAACGTATTGAAGGAATGAAATGTCGGAAACATTTCAATCGGGGTTTAAGAGGGTGCATTAGACTGAATCTCCTCTTCTCCTTGTTAAGAATGAAATTATACGTGGCAATGATGATGGGAGTGTAAATTCCCTAGCTCTGCTAAATCTGTCAGCTGCCTTCGACACCATTGACCACAATGTTCTGCTTGAACGATTGTGGACAGCGATCGGTAGGCAGAAGAGGCGCTAGCATGGTTTAAATAGTACTTGTCCGATCGTGTCCAATCCGTGTCGTGTGGGGGTCAGATCTGCACACAAGGCAGGTCACCTGTGGAGTCCCTCAAGGGTTTATCCTTGGTCCCTTGCTGTTCTCCATTTATACTAAACCTCTGGGAAAAGTGATTAAGGCCCATGGAATAGGATATCATTTTTATGCTGACGGTACCGAGCTGTATTTGTCATTCAAACCGTCCGATCCGCTGCAGCAACTAATAAACTGAATTGTGGACTTGCCAAAATTCAATTCTGGATATCAAAAAGCCTCTTGAAACTAACTGACGATACAACCTAGCTGCTTCTCATGCAACACCCAAAGCGTGGGGCTGGATTGAAATATTTTGCTCTTCTAATAGGCGATTCCATTATGCAACCAAGTGCTCGAAATTTAGGTGTAGTTTTCGACAGCTGCCTCAATTTTAAAAGCTTCATTCAGAAGACTGCTTCTACAGCTAGCCATCACGTACAATCCCTATCCAAGATACACAATCCTATCCAAGCAATACAAAACTCTCCTACTGCGTAACACCCACATAACCTTTATGGCTTTCTGTATTTACAGACGGAGGTACATCTCTGCTTGTGCAGCAGTTTTCACTGGAATCACCAAAGTAGTTCAATTTTTACTTTACTAGTTATTTGAATTACAAAGAGCCATAGGATGCAATGAATACTCAGACCTGTCATTAAGTAGAACTCGTGCAAAAAATAAAAATTTATGCTTCGTGAATTTCTTGGAACAACACTTTCTGAGAGGTCTCTTTTTCAGTGCAGTAGAAGAATGAGACAAACAAATTTCGTTTCCTTATCACAAAATGCGACCTTAAAAAAGTTCCCAGAGCACCTAAAGACAACTGCTAGACAGTGAATGATATATTAGATCTACTGGACTCATACATAGTTAAACTCTTAGAAATGACATGATTAAGAATGGAATTCCTTAAGTAAACATAGTGGCTATCAACCTGTGAGGTGCCCCCTACATTTCACAACCGTGGGCGGAAAGGCTGTTTTATGCCTGTACTCTCGTAGCTACGCAACTCCATAACTACTTTTTACGCTCAAAATTAGTAAATTGGTTCAATCGTCGTTCGAATTTAGAGAGAGTCTGTTGCCATCCCAGAGCAGATGTCATCGATGCATAAGTAAAAGAGTTGAGATAATTTGGCGTGTTGGACGGCTGAGAGGGATCATAGCAAAGTTATAAGAGTGTCATCTGTATATACTTGAAACCGTATGTTTTGCGTAACAATCAAGCTGGAAAAATAGAGAATGACCCATGAAAAGAGTGGGATCAAGAAAAAGCCGATTTGTTTCTGTTCATTTAAATGCGTTAAAGTCTCCCATTAAGATAGGTCTTAAACCTTCGAAGTGGAATACTCGTTATGCCAGATCAAAATGAGAAGCTACCAACAATGACTTGGCATTTGACAATATCAAAAGTAGACAAAATACCGATCAAAAAGAAGAGTTACTAGATTTGAGTCTGAATTCGTAGTTGGGTCATCATTCACTGGAAGCAATGCTGATAGTGGAGTGACGACTTGTTAAACCAGACTGTAACTAATGCGCCACGTGTACATTGTCAATGTAATATTGCTGGTCTGCCACGACTCGTTAAAATATCTTTGGTAGAAACGAAATACAGGCGACTGAACCGAGATCAGTTTGATTCTAGTCGTCGAGTGTTGAATTGTTAAATTCCACGAATTCCCTCAAATGCGCTCATAGCCGAAATTTCCGAATTCGGGAGACCCGAGTGACCTTATTCTGACACTCATCTCACCGTGTAAGAAGACTAGTAATTTTTCCGACCTCATTCCTACCGTCTTCTTTTTCTCAATTCTGAAAACTGCTTCTGCCACTTACAGATAGCCTAATAAATTCGTCCTTAGCCTCAGGACACGTTCCTGTACCTTAGAAACAGCCTCTTTCGGGGAGCTTAATCAGAAAGGAAAGCTATACTAAGTGAACACGAGCAGCTTTTGTGCGGTCCCTGTCCTTCCGGTGCCATTAAAGAAACTGGAACGAGTTGCTGCAGACCTACATAAATCTTACATTAAATCACAATCCCAGTACGTATGCTCAAGTATGGGTTTGGACATAATAACTACACAGAGTCAGCGCTTGTTAGGATGCATAGCGATGTCCTCAGTGCTGCACACTTGGTTGCACTGTCTCTATCTGATCTGCCTGAACTTTCGGCAGCTTTCGGTTAAGCTGATCACAAAGCCCTTCTTAATCGACTCGCATCTTGGATGAGCATCACTGTTACTTATCTGCAACAGTTCAAGTCTTCTCTCACTGGATGACTCCTGAATATTGACGTGAACTGGACAAGATCATCCGAGGAACCACTTAAGTATAGGGTACCACAAGGTACCGCCGCAGACCACAGTACTTGGTGTGCTTCTTTTTACTGTTCATATTCTCGCTCTTGCCGCTCTAATCGATAGGAACGATCCAGGCTTTTAATTCAATACAAATGAGAGTCAGCCGTCTCATTTTCTTTCATCGCTGACAGCTGTCGAGTATGTCGAATTCTCTACACACCGTGAATAATATTTTGATCAAATACAGGCATGGATGGCAGCACACCTTTGTAAACTAAATGACAATAAAAGCCAACGAACTAGTTACGGGCAGCACTAGTGTCATTCTTAAAATTGAAAACCTAACGCTCAAGATTAGAACCTCCAGCATAGCTCCTCTTAATATTCACGTAATCTACATGTCTGGTTACGAAGTGATCTTTCCTTCGTCGACGACGCCAGTTTCAAGGCAAGTCTACGTTTTATCAGCTCCCCACAAACATTGCTAGCAGCCAGGATCGCTTTGATAGGAATACTTTTCTTGAAACGGTTGCATGCATTTGTGACTTTCTGTGTCGACTGCTGTAACTGACTGCTCGCTGGTCTACCTGCCGCTTCAATCAGGCAGTCACAGTTGGTTGAAAACCATGTAGTTAGGCATCTCTACCATGAGCGTCACCATGTTCACATAGCACTACCTGTTGCTGACCTGCACTGGCACCAAATCTGACAGCGTATAAGACCTCAAAGCTCAAAGGTCACTTCCTTTTCGGACGTTTCATTTTCTGGCTCCACACTAACTATCTGAAGTACCCAACCTAAGGTGAAGAATTGCTTTGCCGGCTGTTCTGACTCGTATCTCGTAGCCTAATATCGTAGCCTAATCGTGCGAACCTAAAAATCCACGGAAACCTAGCCTTTTGTTCCTGCGCCGCCAAAGCTTGAAATTCACTTCCGACCCACTTTTCAATGGGAGCTGAGGTAATGATAATTTAAAGAAGGTCGAAATACACAAATTTCTCACAGCCCTGAACAGGATTTTGTGATTTGCCCTTCGTGTGCATATGCCAGCTTATGCTGCTTGTCAATGTTAACGTTATATGTAGTCTTTAAAATGCCATGTTTGCGAAGTGGCCTGCTAAAACTGAGCATACACTGACTAATCAAATTAGGCGTCAGCCTTATACTGTAAGTGATGCTTGCCTAGATCTTGAGTAACATGCATTTTCTATTGTGCCACGCTGATTTAGTGACCGTAGCGTAGTCGTAACCGCATGAAGTTGGTTAGCATGCATACTCAAAAAGATGAATGTATCAAATTCAACAAGTTGTAATGTAAGTGTCATCTTCAAGGGAAAGTGATGCAGAACTTAAGATAACAATTTGAAAGAACCTTCTTCAAGTCAGCAAATACTCGAAGAGGAGGTGAAGAGTAACTAGAAAGATAGACAATCGGTTATCGGTAAGAAGTAATATTTTGCTACATTACGGTCACCACTCTTAAAATTGCCAAAACTCGGTTTATCGTCTGGCGCGTAGCAGTGGCTGGCTGCAGTTAAAGAAAAGCGCCACCAAATAAAAAAACACTACTGAGACATCTTCACGGCAGCAGCAAAATCGCTACATAGACTTGCGTTGCTCACGATCAGGGTAAAACAGCAGCGCGAGTAATGATGCTGGTCTCACCCTGCTGACTCTATATGAAAACTGTTGATGCATGAACTCACACCTAGCGATGCAAGCCAATTTTCCTACAGAAGTGGAAAAAGACATTAAAGACAGCTGCCCCTGCGTCTACATGACAAGCCTCTGTTAATTGCATCGCAAAGTCAATTTAAAAGCGACCAAGTGTTACCGACGCTAAACGACGGTGATGACATGCACCAACGGCTTCGTGATCACGAGCTCGAATCCACTCAAATGCCTGGGCCAACTCTGGAAGGGTAACAGCCTGCCTATAGCATAGCGTAGCACAGGACATAATCGGCTTCTCGACTTTACAATTCAGGCACTTTGAGTAATGAATATCAGAAATAGACTCTGTGATTAAGCTCGGCCCCGTTTAAGCAAATCTTTACAGAAACCGAGGCTCTTCCTTAACTTACTCAATTTGGTAAGGTGTGTCATCAAAATTCGCAGACATGTAGCGAGTGATGTTCCTGAAACCGAAAGTCTGGCATTTAAGATGGTGATTCGGACTTTGAACAATCAACACCTTGCGTTATATGTAGCTTAAACAGGCAAAAGAAGAACTCGATCGTTTGGGGAGCGTTAAAAAAACAAAGTCGCAACCCATGACGATAGCAAAAGACAACTCCTTCGCTATTATCGAGCTACGGGCGTTGATTGCTAAACATATAACTAGAGCCTCAACTGACCGGCAGAAGTACACCGGAAATACAGCGCTCATAACAACTCGATGTATGCGTTGGGCTATGTGAGTCTAACCCAGCAAGCGACAATTACAGGCGACGCTCGTAGCGGCCTGGAGGCCTCAAGTCTTTTTCTTTTATGCGGCCGGTAGCCCTCAAGCTCATAGTCGTAGGCTTGCCGATAAGAAATATTCACACCGACCTTTCCAATTCTGTATCGAATGCATTTCTGCCAAATTTCTTACCCGTCGACGTTTTACAGAAGTCGTCTCCTCCGTCGTAGAGATACTCTACTGTAAGTGGGTATGCTTTTATTCCCCAAGCATTCACTCAAGTGATGACGTTACGAAGCCCCATGACTTGAGCACATTTAAACCGCAGCAGCAAAAAATAGAATTGGTCTGTTTTGCGTGGATTTGGTCCACGTGATTTTTAATTAGTGTGCTTACTAGTGATGGCCCGACGCATTTACTAATAAGCATATTGACGTCCTTTCTATTTAGAATTTCCGAAGCAGCTAGAAGTTGTATTCGTTGGTTGTTATGTCTACGTTAACGTCTTTGTGTAAGGAAACAGAATATAACCCATATCAATTATTCATTGTTACCTTTATTGTAAATGTAAATAAACAAACTAAGATAGCCTAGCCCAAAGATAATATCAAAGCCCAAACCATGTAATAAGTAATGCGTTTGGTCTAAGAGTTGATGTCTTATCAGTGGAGGTAAATTGGGCTCTGGGCCGATGGACACTGCGAGAGATGGCGGACACTTTGGCGGCAATTGAATGCCTATAACTACCCGTTGCTGTCCGAATAGCACTTTTAAAGCTATTTTAATGGACTTGTTATCTCAAGGTACAATCCTGTAATCCGTCTTCGCTGTCAAATGAAATATCTAAGCTACATAAGAGGACTTGTTATCTTTAGGTAACACCACCCTGCGCTGATCCAATGATCCACTGACTTAAGCATCTGATCAATGAGCATGTGAATTAAGCATCAATCAATTAAGCATCCGATCAATCTTCACCCCGGATCGAATCTGGACTATAAAATAAGCTTAGCTGATTCAACAGCCTCATGTTTTAGCCGCAGAAGAGCCCTATTGGCTATCGAAATAATTTTCAGTGAAAGAAAAACTTTTTCCATATCGTAACTTAATCCACGAACTAGCACATGTTAGGCTTGTCTGTCATGAGGGTCGCAGTTGCCACGTCACACCCCTTCTCGCCGACCTGCACTGGCTCCCAGTTAAGCAACGAATTGACTTCCAGGTTTTTTCGCTCACTTTTAGGTCACTTCATTCTTTGGTTTCAGCCTATCTCTCAGATCTGCTCCCCCACCAGGCCAAGCATCGTACCACCCACTTTTTGGAATACAGCAGTTTACCAATACCTCGTACAAACCTCAAATCCTTTGGAAATCGTGCATTTACTTCGCATGCTACCAAAGCCTGAAACTCCCTCCCGACTTGTGTCAGAACATTCCCTCACTTGACCACATTTAAAAAGAACTTAAAAAACACACCTATTTAGGACAGCATTTAGTGGGTCCCAGTAGTTCGTCCTTCATGTGCTGACACTGTGCATGCTGCCACTAACCATATTTGCATGCTGACCCTGAGAATGTCACCCCTAACCATGTTATTCATGTTTATCAAGCATGATATTACTCACCAATTAATCGCGCTTCACTTTGCAGCAAATGTAAAGCGCCTAGAAAGAGATTGTGTTCTCTGAGGGTGTTTTATTTGAGTTCTGTTATGGTTTATCAAGTTATGTCATGGTTAAGGGTGACAAGCACAGGGTCAGCATGCAAATATAGCCAGTGCGATACTAGGCTTGCTTGCCGTGAGCGTCACTCTTGCCGTGTCGCACCACTTCTCACCAACCTGCACTGGCCTCCAATCAAGCAGCATGCCGAGTTCAAGATCCCGCTTTTCGGAATCATAGTGTTTAAGTTTTTACCCATACCTCGTACAAACTGAAATCCACTGAAAACCATGCCTTTAGTTCGTATGCGCCCAAAGTCAGGAACTCATTAACGACATGCGTTACGACATCTTCTGACTTGTCCACACTTAAGAGAAACTAAAAGCTCATCTATTCATCACAGCATTTTGTTGGTCCCTGTAATTAGCCCTTTAGGTGCTTATGCGTATTGACATTGTGCATGCTGCCACAAAGCATCTTTGCATGCTGACCCTGTGCATGTCACCCCTAACCATTGTATTCTTGTTGTTTATTGAGCATGATATTACTCACCATTCAAACCCGCTTCACTTTGGAGCAGATGTAAAGTTCCAAGAAAGAGAAGGCTCTCTGAGGCGCTATATCAAATGCATTTTTATTATTAAAACATGTCACTAACTTTCAGGTCATTTCATTTTCTCTCTCTCTCTCTCTCTCTCTCTCTCTCTCCACCCTACCGGTCAGAAAAAGTCTCCGACCAGGCTAACCATTATATCAACCACTTTCTGACTCAAATCGTTTAGCTATACGTACTGCGACCATCAAATCCTTTCGAGACTGAGCTTTTGGGTCATTTGCTTTCAAAGCTAGGAACTCCTGTCTGACTGACACCCCGACATGTCTAGACTTGATGATGTTTCAAAAGAAGCTAAAAACACACCTTTTTATCACAGCATTTAGTGGGTCCTGGTGATTCTTTTTTTGCGTGCTTATGCGTGCTGACACTGTTCATGCTACCTCTAACCTTATTTTACATTCTGACACTGGGAATTTTGCCTCTAACGATGTTACACTGGTTAAAATTGAGCAAGTTATTACCAACTAGTTGGTTAAGCTTCACCGACAACCTTTCCAAAGTGTCTAGAAAGCGTATAAATTATATGAGAGCACTAAAAAGCGTATTATTATTGTTATTATTTCTAACGTGGGGGCCGGGCTTATAAGAGGGAGCTATTTAATGACCATTCTACCTGATCCCTTAGTTTTACCGAGTTTGCAGTTCCATAGAAACATTATATCAATTCTCTTGCAAAGAGTCCCTCAAATAGCAAGCTGCCTCATATGATAGATGGAATCTCTTTCCCAAGGAGTAATTCGTACGTTAAAAGATTCTTTTTAGATCCAATAAGTCTTTATACTTAAAAAATTACCGCTACCCCTACTTTGTATTTCAGCAGATATTTGGATAAACCAATACACTCGGTATTTATCCAAATATATAGATCGGTTGATCAATGTTCAATCCTCGCTAGCGAGTATCGTTGGACTCACTATAGTGGATCCACACTAGACCAAATATTTTCCCGCGATGATTTGCTGTCACGTCATAGTGTTCGTCGATTTAAAAAATTCAACGGCATGCAGATCTAGAATCACTTTGTCTACGGCAAAAGAACTCGTATGTCAGTTACGAAAACTCAAGATCGTTGGCATTAATACCACCTGCACAAAGAATGTCGTACTCGTCTAATCTAGTCAATCTTCAGTCCGAACTGATTTTCTGGGATTAAATACTACAGCACGACCAACGCTAATGTTGTGACTGAGTTGGATTCTTTATAAGCATACACATTCCATCTCTTGGCCAGATATTCCATGATTTGCTGCAGAAATTTAGCTATCTAAGAGTACGAAACGCAGGCTAAACAAAGCAAACAGTCGATCAGGGGTGTTACAAACCATTAACTGCCATCGAAGGACTGTAGTTACCATACTAATCCTTACTATCTCAGGCAAGCTTTACAGAAACACATTGGTACTGCAGATGCACAATACAAATAAATGGGACATCAACCATAAATTATCTGTTGGGCCACTTTGAATTTAGAGCCTTAATTAATGTTACACAAACTGCAGTGACTTTTCAAAAAGGTATTGGACTGCCAAAACAGGTTATGGAACGTGATAGACCCTGCCGACGTGTGTAAAACACTCGATCCTCTTTAATGATCTCAAAACGCCGGTGACGCTGAAAATCGATGCAAGGCTAGCGAGCTGTTGAGGCTGCCTACATACGCGATGTTAACTTTGCAATTCAGAATAAAAAGTTTCAACACCTTTGTATGACAAGTCCGTGTGCATAGTCTAAAGCAATCTATTCGACAACCACTTATTGCCACAGGTGACCTGCAGCAGCCATGGCCTACAACCCACTGGCACACCAACAATGCGACTGTCTAGTAAGTAACTTAACTTGGACATTCTATGCCACCTAGCTATTGATCACCACACAGTCGGTGCCTAAGCATTTTGATTTAGGAACACAGAGAAATATCTGAAAGTGATGATGTGGCTGATGTAGAACGGCCCAATATCAAAAGTGATTCTCGTGGAATGTGGCCAATTGTTTTTCCTAGCTTCTTTGTCAGCAAGATGGGCGTAATCTGAGAGTCCATTTCTAAGGTAACCTTCCAGCTAGGCTCATTAACTTCCGTTTATAGCTCGGCTTCATTGTCCACCTTCAAGCCTGACTCACCTAGAATTAAATATTTTTTCAAATACAACCACTGGCTCTCCAGACCCTATGACTACTGTATTCAGTCAGGAATGTTTTCAAAAGCTGCAAGTTTGTCTAAATATAAGACTGGATACAGGCTATATGTCAATAGCAGTAGGTGTTGTCTAGGCTTTCACGAAATAGTGAGTTGATAGGCAAGTTATCAATCAGATTGCAGTTGTTTTGCTTGTGGCTTTAGTGGCAGCAGGGCTGGTGGAGTCTCACAGAGACACGGACGAAAGAGGGACACGAGACTCGATCTTTATTCCCTCAGTGGGTACATATACAAGGTGGTTGACTCACCAAAGAAAGGAAAGTGCATCTGTGGTGGGCCGCATGCCTACATCAAAGGCTCAGGATACTGCACCGAGTCAATGGCCCAACCACCTTTCTAAGATGGGTCATACACCAGTGGCCGATTCTGCTGCACTAATTACAATAGCAGAAGCAGCAGGCTCACACGACACAATAGATAAGGACAACTCTAACCTTTTGAAATACCAGTTAAAATTTTACGTTAAGTCATCACATCTAGATTGTCAGCTTTAGTAAGCTTTTTGAGCTAATCATTCTACAGTCAGCGCGGTTTTGATCGTACAACGACCTCATCGGGAATGCAACTCAACAGGCTCTCTCTGTTACTGCTGCTAGATCTTTAAGATAAGTTTGATACCATTGATCCCCAATTCCCTATTGAGCAACCTCGTCTGATCATCGCTGGTACCGTATTGCAATGGTTAAATGTTAACTAATGACAGACTTCCGACGAAATCTCTGGTGGAAAACAAACAAGCAGTTTGTGTGACTGCTGCTTGACATCGTCCACCCTAGTGACTATGCTTCCTTTGCAGCGAATGTAAAGTGCCTAGAAAGAGAGAATGGGTTCTCCAAGGGCACAATAACAAATTTGTTATTATTATTATTATTATTATAGTGACCGGTACTGGGAGCCCAGTGAGAGGAAGAATGATGAGGCTGAATACTATTCACTGCCAGTGTACCTAAATTAAATAGTCACCTTATATAGTCACCGAACTGACTTCTCCAGGAGTCTGCATGCACGAGGGCAGCTATTAGATCAAGTGGTGGCTGTCGTAGGAGCATGCTGGGCAGGACTTCATCTTTCGGGGCAGCCAGTGAGACCAGGAGCCAAGTCATCCAGTCCGAAAAGCGCGAACGGCTGTGGTTGACAAGATGAATGAAAGGTGAGCTATGAACCAGCTAGACAGCCAGCAAGATCTACAAGCGGTGTTGCCAAACTAGAGCCCATCACTAATCCCAGTCACCTAGCACCTAGTCAGTTAACTAGAGAGATGGATTGCATTACTGATACCGTTGAGGGAGCGAAAGAGAGAGAGAGAGAGAGAGAGAGAGAGAGAGAGAGAGAGAGAGAGAGAGAGAAAGAGAGTGAGAAAGAGAGAGAGAGAGAGAGAGAGAGAGAGAGAGAAACACAGAAAGAGACACAGAGAGAGAGAGACAGAGAGAGAGAGAGAGAGAGAGAGAGAGAGAGAGAGAGAGAGAGAGAGAGAGAGAGAGAGAGAGAGAGAGAGAGAGAGAGAGAGAGAGAGAGAAACACTGAGAGAGACAGATAGAGACAGATAGAGACACAGAGAGAGAGACAGAGAGAGATAGAGAGAGATAGGGAGAGACGGAGACAGACAGACTGACAGAAAGACAGATAGACAGACAGACAGATAGAGATAGAGAGAGAGAGAGAGAGAGAGAGAGACACATGCACATAAAGAGACAGAGAGAGACAGAAAGAGAGAGAGATAGAGAGAGAGAGAGAGAGGGCGACACAGAGAGAAACCCTGAGAGAGACACAGAGAGAGACCGAGAGAGAGAGTGACAGAGAGAGAGAGACCGGGAGAGAGTGACAGAGAGAGAGAGAGAGAGAGAGAGAGAGAGAGAGAGAGAGAGAGAGAGAGAGAGAGAGAGAGAGAGACAGACAGACAGACAGACAGACAGACAGAGACAGAGAGACAGAGACAGAGAGAGAGAGAGAGGAGAGACAGAGACAGACTGTCAGACTGACAGACAGATAGACAGACAGACAGACAGACAGACAGACAGACAGAGAGAGCGAGAGAAAGAGAAAGATCCGGTTGCGAAGTTACGCAGAGAGGCGAAAGTAGGCAGAGTCAAGCCAGGCCCACCCAGCGAAGTGGCCTAGTAGAACTTCAGTAAGACACTTCTGTAACGCCGAAGGCTCGGCGGGGTAAGCTTGACCTGCCGCTTACCTAGCGGCGTAGCCTATCGCCTAATGCCGTTCGGTGCGCGCCTACGCGCAATAAGCTGGCCGCCACGAAACGAGCGTTTCTGGCGCTGACCTGCTTACCGTTACTAAAAGGGGTCGTGAGTCCGCGGCGTGAATTGGAAGCAAGACACATAAATTGGGGATTTTACTGAACTTTATTCGCAAGCGCACAAAGTCGCTGCGCGTCTAGTTCAGCTTTATCTCCACACTCCTCGCACGTTCAACACTCTTGCGGAGGGAATACTCCTCTACACTAAGCGCGACCCGGACCCTAAACCCTAACCGGTGAACTAGGAATCCGTTCCCACCTGTGCCGAGGGAATACCCCAAACACGCCAACTTAAACACTCGAGCGGAGGGAGTACTTCTCCACACTGAGGTGCGAACCGGAGTCTAAACCCTACCCGGTGAACTAGAACTCGGTTTCCACCAGTGCGGCCGGAATACTCCACACACGCCAACTCAAGCACTCCTGCGGAGGAAATAATTCTCCACACTAAAGCGCGACCCGGAGCCTAAACCCTACCCGGTGAACTAGAGCTCCACACACGCCAACTACGCCTAGCTCGCGCCGGCAAATCCCTATGCCGAGAGCACGTGCTAGCGCGCACACACACGACACAAAAACACAACACAAACACACGAAAGAACAAACAAAAATGCCAGCTCGGGCGCGATACGACCGTGTTCGGTGGGGTTCCACCGAATCCTCCTAGAGCTGTCTCGTCCTGTTCCGTCAATCGCTGGCGAACAGCCCGCCCTCCTCCCTCGCTTCCAGAGAAAACGAGTCCGACGGCGGAGCCGGACCAAAGACAGAAGACCACAGACAAAAAGACACGAGGCCAAGAGCGAGCGTCGCTCGACTCTTAAATACCTAGCTGGAACAATGGGCAAGAGCTTAGTGGTATTGGGCCCGGACACCTTGGCCCATTACAGAAAGGAATTACTACCGTCCCCAGGCCACTGGGAGGGTACCTCCGTCCAGCTTGAATGGCGAATGGGTTCCAGAAGATTCTTTCTTGGAAAGAGGGAAGGCGGGGGTTGACAGGCCAGCCAACATCTATCAGCAGCTTCCGCGAGTATCGGACCAATTCTAAAGGCCGAATCGCCGCTGCTCGTCTCCGAGCTTCCTGGCCTGCTCCTAAGCGCTTCCTCTCTAACCGCACTGACGCTCCTCTCTGGCTCACTGCTCCAGGACAAAGGGGCTCTAGCCCGCCGCCGAACAGCTCTTGTTCGCGCTAAAATTCAGCCAAAGCCAGCCGGGCGCTACACTTCTATTTCGGTGGCAAACGCTTGTCTGGGCCCTGACGAGTAGCAATTAGCAGCCACCTACATAATCTGGCAAACGAACTACAGCCTTAGATCCCCATGACCATCCCCTGCTTCGGCGTTATTGCTTGCAGGCATGTAGGCAGGCACTGTGGCAGACCGGCCGACCCTCAGCCTGCCCCACTTCCTTGCTCCTGATGGCATATGACGGTTATGCAGGTACTAACAATTGAAAAACTTGGTCTTTAAGAAATGACATGCGAACTTCAATTAGCTGATTGCGGGAGAACAGAGGAATAACTGACCAAACAGATTTGACCTCGCATATAGCTAGTGTAGCAACATTTGCTGCAGCTGAGCAGTGCATCGCGTTGCTCGCCTTGGCTGAATTTTAGCACAAACAAGAGCTGTTCGGTTGCGGGGAAGAACTCCTTTGTCCTGGAGCAGTGAGCCAGAGAAGAGCGTCAGTGCGGATAGAGAGCAAGACCTTAAGAGCAAGCCAGGAAACTTTGAGACTAGCCGAGGCGATTCGGCCTTTAGAATTGGTCCGATACCCGCGGGAGTTGCTGATTGATGTTGGCAGGCCCGTCAACCTCCGATATCACACTGTCCAAAAAGAATCGTTTGGAATTCATTCGCGATTTAAGCTGGCCAGATGTGCACTTCCAGTGGCCTAATGACGGTATTAATTCCTTACGATAATGGGCCATGGTGTCGGGCCCAATACCACTAAGCTCTTGCCCCATTGTCTCAGCTAAGTATTTAAGAGTCGAGCGACACTCGCTCTTGGTCTTTTGGTCTTTTGTTCAGCTCCGCGCTTCGACGATGTCAGAATTGTTTATCTGAAAGCGGGGGAGTTGGGCAGGCGGTTCGCCGGCGATGGACGGAACAGGACGAGGCAGCGCTAAGAGGATTCGGTGGACTCCACCGAATACGGTCGTATCGCGCCGGAGCTTAGTACCTAGCATTTTGTGTTTCTTTCGTGTTTTGTGTGTGCGCGCTAGCACTTGGTCTCTGTAAAAGGAGTTGCCGGTGCGAGCGAGACGTGGTTGGTGTTCGTGGGGTATTCCTGCCGAAGGCGGAAACGGAGTCCTAGTTCTCCGGTCAAGGTTTAGGCTCCAGTTTGGGCTCCGTCAATTTGGATCGCTCCCCACAATAGACGTAAGTAGCCTCAGTGTGGAGACGCATTCCCTTCCGCAAGAGTGTTTGAGGTGTTGAGAGCGTGCGAGGAGCGTGGAGATAAAACTGAGCTGGACGCGCTGCGACTTTGTGCGTTTGAGAATAAAGCTCAGTAAAATCCCCAATCTGTGTGTCTCGCTTTCCGATTCACGCTGTGGTCTCACGACCCCTTTTAGTAACGGTAAGCAGGTCAGCGACAGAAACGCTCGTTTCGTGGCCGCCAGCTTATTGCGCGTAGGCAAGCACCGAACGGCATTAGGCGTTAGGTTACACCGCTACGTAAGCGGCAGGTCAAGCCTACAACGCCGAGCCTTCGGCGTTACAGCAGTGATTAATGAATATGACTGGCCCAGTGACCTATTTTTCAAATCACTCACTAACCTCAATCGCTAAGTAATAATTGAATAGGAATTATTTTTTAAGACAGTTTTCTCTTTGCACTTGAGGTTTGGAGCCATATCTATCTATCCAGCAAAACACCGTTCAGGCGTCTTTTGCCGGTCTGTGGAATCAGACAATTACAGCTGGTGCCAAAGTGCAGCTAGGCTTGGTAGTCATGAGCGTCGCAGTTGCCACATCAGACCACTTCTCGCCGAGCTGCACTGGCTCCCAGTCAAGCAACGCATCGCCTTCACGGTTTTGTCACTCACTTTCAGGTCCCTTAAAGCTTACCTATCACATCTACTCGCCGACCAGGATAGGCATTGTTCCACTAGCTTTTCGGAATCTAACTGTTTAACCATATCCCGCACAGGCCTCAAGTCCTTTGGAGACCGTGCCTTTAGTTCGTACGCTGCAAATACTGGAACTCCTCACTCCCGAGCTGCTTTACGACATTTCCTGGCTTATCCACATTTAAAAAGATACTAGAAAAACAAATAGTTATGATAGCATTTCGAAGGTCCCTTTGATTTTTCATTTATGTGCTTATGTGTGCAAACACTGGGTTGCATAGTATCGCTAACCACACTTGCATATTGACCCTGTACATGTCGTACCTAACCTCGTTATTCTTGTTGTTTATTGATCATGGTACCACTAACCATTCGATCGTGCTTACTCGGAAGCTACTTTAAAGCACCTAGAAAGAGATCGAGTTCTCTGAGTATGGTTTATCAAATCTATTATTATTATTTTTTAGATGCTCGTGCGACGAGTGGCGCTTTTGGCGGAAGCTAAGCTGGAGTTTGAGGGTGTCTCTAGGTTACGTATGTCAATAATGGCCTCCGTCAGTAAAGAGCGGTTCTGATGCAGCTACTCCGGTAGGTCTGGAACTTGGTGCTGGCTTGACCGAAGAGAACAGCTGCGATTGTGGCTGCGATCTCGTATTTATAGCTCAGCCATTCTAATAAGACTCGCTGTATTTCTATTATTCTGCTGCCATGGTGATGAAACTTACATCTTGATTGCATTTGGTGATAATTCTGTAGTCGTCACTCAGTTGCACCCGTGGCTCTCTTGCATTAAGGGTGCAGAGACTTGCTGCGCTTTGAGCGAATGACTTGGTGCAGAACATACATAAAACAGTCCTCAAGCTTGTTTTGGACTTCTGTATGCGCTTGGTCACAGTGTAGGGCACCGCGACCCGCCTATAGTTGATGTGTTCGTTTCGGGCCTTTAGACAAGTACCTACTTTATGTCACAAGTTAGCCCTTCGCGGCAAGTGCTGCGACTGGTGATTTTTGGGGGGGGGGATTTATACGCCGTATTTCTTTTTTCCGGCTCGTTATTGGTTTTGATCTAAGATGCGGTCGTTCCACATCCGGAGCTGCTATCGGCCTCCAGAGTACGTCCTGTTGCCAGGTGATGTACTAGTGTAGCAAGCAGCCTTCGACGTTCAAACAAGTCAGAGTCATTGATGGGCATCGTCGTTGTCTGATTGCCATAGTGGTTTCTATTGGAATTTTAGGATTTAGTCTCACTGCTTTCCTAGTCCTGTTTGATTATCGTTTGACTACGTCTGCCTGGTCCATGCATTAGGCTAGCTCACACCTTCAAAATCTGAATAGCACTGGCTAGTAACTACGTTTTTCAGGTTTAGTCTTGTTCAATGCATAGCTAGTCAAAATTCTGGCTTTCAAATTTCTCAGCCAGTCTATTGCCTTTTGTGTTTTTAAGCGAGTTGTTCACCATCTTGGTTTGGTCGGCCGAGGTAATCTGTCACTAAGAATGGCAATTTTCCGTTCCTTCGTTAATAAAAATTATCATGTATTTATTTAAAAATTGGTTGTACATTGCCTCTGTTGGGTATGCATTTTCGCGGGGATTGCTGACGACTAGAGAGCATAGAAAACTGTTATGCTGTTTCCTGTTTGTTGTAGGCCCACAGTCTGTTATCACAATTGTTCATTCCAGGCCTCGAATGTTGAAATTAGTAGCCCATACCGTGCTTGCAATTTCTTCGTATGAAGACTTTATCAAAAGTGGTATGCGGCAGGTCTTTGTGGTGTGCACAAATAAGTATATGAAAATTTAATTTTTATCAAGCGTCCCAAGAGAAGTAATTTAGTTTTTTAGGAATTGTACATAGGTTGGAAGGACAGCTGATCTTTCGATTGGTAAATCGTTTGCATAGGTTTCGCAAACATATATGGATATAATTCTATTCACGACGACAAAGTATTGCAAGCAGGCAGCTTTTTTATTTTTGCGTGAGATATCGTCAATTAAATTATGCTATTCGATGGAATTTTCCAGGTTTTTGCTGCACAGTAAGTGAAGGCACTGGTCTCTAAATTTCATGATGTTGCCTAGAGCCAAGGCTATTTGGCCGTATTCAGAGGTTTTGATTGCTTATGGGGTTACCCTAGGAGTAAGTCATGTAGAAAGCATGGGTGGAGCAACAGAACGAAGGAACCAAAACGCGAGCAAGAGAATCTTGAAGGCGGTGCAGTGCCTGAATAGGGGTTGGTGCAGGTCAGAACGAATAAATGGAGAGTGACAGCTGCAAGGTTCACGACAAACAGACCGACTTGTGTGTGGATGGTACTAGGCAGACTTGAGTCTGGAAATAATTAAGTCAAACGGTGAAAATAATCTGTTAACTGGATTTCCAGATTCCATGTAGAGGCTACAATGTGCATATGCTAGGTGGGCCAAGCTGAAAATAAGGCATCCCACTTTTACAGTGACACTATTTTTTCCAATATTACTATTACCGATAATAATAATGCATTCGTATTGCCCCGTGAGAGAACTAAATCCCTGTCTGGGCTATTTACATATGCCAGAAACAAAGCATGCCAATTGGTTAGTGATATGCACAGGGTCAGCACACATAAGCCCACAGGGTAATTCACACGGAATCAGCACATGCTGTGATTAGTTTTTAAGTCTTAAGTTCTTTTTAGAGTCAACAAGTCTTTGGTTGTCGTGACATCTGATGGTGGGGAATTCCATCCTGGTTTGATGATCATATGACCTGAAGGCAGGGCTTATAAATAATTTGACTTTGATTAGGAATCACTTCTGAACGACTTGAGTCAGATAAGCATGTGATGTGGTGCAAAGGCTGCTATAAGTAGACCAGAATTTTGGCTATGACATTTACGTGAAAGTAAGAAGAATTGACTAAGGTGCTGATGTGGTTATCTAGAAAAGGTCACTTTGGAACAAGACACTCTTACTGTGTATAGATGCTTCTGGATATATTCCCTCTATGCCCATTTTGAGTCAGAGAGCCATATCTGAGGTGCACGAGGTTTACTTACAACCAGCAAGTATGTTTTTCCCTACCAGTGTGAGAAATCGTGCTTCCATGGCAGTCCAAGATATCGGCAATATATGCTGCAAGGAAGTTACAGAGCGTTTGACATGCAGTAAGGTAGATCGAGATGGATCAAAGCATAGGTACAGCTCTGTTCATCTGCTTAAAAATGAAAGCCTTGGTTGTACTTGGCGATGGCATCGTCCATATTGAGAGTACATATTTAGTCAAACAAGTTTACCTAGACTTCATATTGTCAAAGGCTTCTTGGGTGACTGTTGACCTCAATGCTCTGAAATATTCTACTGAGATAAGACTTTTGCCGTGTACAGTGTCAGGATGGCCAGGCGAGATTATAGATGCTCAGGAATGACTTGAGGATGACTGGTATCAAATGTTGCCGAGAGAACCAGCAGAAATAGCAGATGACTCTGAGATTCTATCCCAAGTCAGCATTCACCAGAGGGACGTTATTTACCGGTGACAGTACTCGGTCCCTTGCTGTTCTCCATTTATACTCACGCTTTAGGAAAAGTGATTAAGGGCAGTGGAAAGGATATCACTTTTATGCTGACGATACTTGTCGTTCAAACCGTCGGAGTCTGCTGCAGCAACTGAGAAACCTAATGCTTACCTTGCTGACATTCGATCCTGGATGTCGGAAAAATTCTTGAAGCTAAATGACGATAAAACCAAACTGCTGCTCTTAGAACATCCTAAGCATGTGGCTGAATTAAAAGGCTTTGTTCTTCTAATAGGTGATGCTTTTGTGCGACCATCACAACGTGCTCGAAATTTAGGTGTCGTCTTCGACAGCTGCCTCAATTTTAAAAGTTTCATTTAGAAGTCTGCTTCTACAGCTAGCCATCACGTCCGATCCCTATCCAAGATTAGGAGATGTCTTCCACAGTGGCTTGCAAAAATTTTAACTAGCTCCTTAGTTCTGTCTCGGCTTGATTATTGTAATTCCCTTTTGGCTGGACTACCGAAAAAAGCAACTATGCGACTGCAGCTGGTTATGAATATGACTGCAAGGCTAGTCTTCAAATCCCTGAGGTATGAACACGTGTCTCCTTTGCTAAAAGAACTGGAATGGATGCCGGTAGATCAACGGATACAGATTAAAGTTCTTATGATGAACCGCAAAGCTAGCCACGGCATGGCTCCTTCGTACCTTGCTGAACGGCTGCATGAGTTTCAGTCTGTTTGGGCTCTCAGGTCCTGTGTGAATAATAAATTAGCTGTTCCACTCCTCTGCTTAAAGACCGTCGTATGCAGGTCCTAGACTTAGGAACTCGCTTCCACGAGTCTTAAGCAACGACAACTACTCCTCTTCTGCCGACTATGGCTCATCCTTTTCAGTGCAGCATGCTACTCAGTACCTCAACTGCTCTCCTGGCTCTGCTATGCTTCCCACTTTCCCTTTGTTTTGTGAGACGAAGTCTGTTGGCTACCGAATGAGTACCGGAAGCCTCTTAGGCTGTGAGTTCGCTATGCAAAACTCTTATGCATAACACCCACAGTCTTTATGACTTTATGGAGTTACAGACGAGATACATCGATACATCGAGCAGTACTAAATATTTTGTGATTAGCTTTGAGAATTGTCTGTAAATAAATGACCAGTATACAAGTTTTGTGTGTAAGAGTTTAGCTGGTCACCGATACTCTAATTAGTTTCTGAAAGTACCGGCAGAATGGGCACTAGGTGGAAGTTGCTGAAGTCCTTCCGGTCTAGTGTTGACTTCAAAATGAGCATTGTTGCAACAGCCGTTTCGAAGGGAGCAATGTCAAAGCCCTGAAAATTTGAAATTATTTATTGCGTTAATTCTGCATGGCAGCCAGAGATCTACGCATCTCCGAAGGAGAGCATTAGCTATGGGGGTGTTCTTGCAAGATATAGCCTACTATGTTGCATGAGAAGCCGAGGGGAGGTCATGTTGCAGTAGACATCATGTTCTTATCTATTTTGCTGTCAAAGAAGGCAGAGAAACGATTGGCTAGATTCCTAAAATAATTACTGGTTATGGTGCTGACTTGGGAATGGCTAGCAAGATGGTTGTTCGTGGATATCATCATCTTTTTTATTGTGCTTATGTTGATTTCACTTTGTGTTTTGTTTTTATATAAGCTAGACTTGTTCTTAGCTAGGATGAATTAGTGCAGCTTTCCTCAGTCTTCGTTAGCCAGTCAATACCCTGTCAGTCCTGATCTAGTATATGCTTTCTAAAGTTTGTTAGTATTCCTATCTAGTTTGATGTTTGCAGTAAACCCTAGATCAACTGCCTGAGGGCCTACAGTGTGCGCATTCAGAGCAGTAAGTCAACCAGAATTCGCCTGGTGCTATCTTGTAGCATTCTTCTAATTAAGGCATGTCGGACTGAGTAGATGGGGCAAGTAAGATAATTTGTGCAGCCACCATCAATCTCACGGCCTCAAGGCTGCACGATAAACAGAGTGGTTTATGTTTACCAATGGGGACACTAACTGTAAACCAAATGAGATCAGATGTGCAGAATTTGATTATCATTTCAATTCTGTGTAACATATTGTCGTCTCTAGGTTTGGATGAAGTACTACTTCTAAACTGCTAATGCCTCAGCAGTATAGAAAATAGCCACTATTCTCCACAAACTTTGCTCTTGTGGCCAGGGCAATTATAAACTTGGCAATTAACCAGTTTCCGACAAGAAGCTCCCAAACATAGTCCCTCGTCATGTTTTCGTTGTACTGTCCTTGGTAAATACGGTCAAAGGTTAATAATAATAATATTAATTATAATTCACTTGATAAGCACCCTCAGAGAACTTAATCTCTCTCTAGGCGCTTTATATTTGCTGTAAAGTGAAATGCAATTGTATGGTATGTAAAATCATGCTGGAAAAAACAAACGAAATGAATAATATGGTTAGGGGTGACATGCACAGGGTCAGCATGCAAATGTGGTTAGTGGCAGCATGCACAGTGTCAGCACGCATAAGCACATCAAGGACGAATCACAGGGACCCACTAAATGCTGTCCTAAATAGGTGTGTTTTTAGGTTCCTTTTAAATGTGGTCAGGTCAGGGGATGTTCTGACGCAGGTCGGGAGGGAGTTCCAGGCTTTGGGAGCATATGAACTAAATGCACGGTCTCCAAAGGATTTAAGGTTTGTACGAGGTATTTCCAGACTGTTGGATTCCGAAAAGCAGGTGGTACGATGCTTGGCCTGATGGGGTAGTATATCTGACAGATAGACTGGAGCCATAGAATGAAGGGACCTAAAAGTGAGCGACAAAACCTTGAAGTCAATCCGTTGCTTGACTGGTAGCCTGTGCAGGTCGGCCAGAAGTGGAGTAATGTGGCAACTGCGACGCTCACGACAGACAAGCCTAGCTGCAGAGTTTTGCACCGGCTGCAATCGCCTGATCGCACATGCTGGTAGGCCAGTAAGCAGTGAGTTGCAGAAGTCGAGACGAGATGTCGCGAATGCATGGACCAATTGGACGAGGTATCTTTATCTAAACAAGTCCGAATTTTAGCAATGTTATGAAGCTGAAAATAGGCGGATTTGACTGTGGAGCTGATATGGTCGTCTAACGAGAGGTTGCTTTGGAAAATGACACCTAAATTTCGAGCTGATTCAACTGGAGATATGCTGGCAGAGCCAATTTTGAGAGTCAGCCTTTCCAATCTCTGGATCACACTGGGTTTGCCCATAACTAGCAAGTTAGTTTTATCATTGTTAAGTTTTAGAAAATTTGCTGCCATCCATGTGCGGATGTCATCAATGCATGCAGCTAGTGAGTTTAGAGAATTTGAGGTGCTCGAAGGCTGGGACGGATCAATGCAAAGGTACAACTGAGTGTCATCTGCATAGAAGTGAAAGCCTAGATTGTGCTTGGCAATCACATCAGCAAGAGGCAGAGTATAAACCGTGAAAAGAACCGGACCTAGCACTGAGCCCTGAGGTACTCCATATTTCAGAGGTACTTCACATGATCTTTGTCCATTCACGTCAATACTCTGGAGTCTCCCACTGAGATAGGACCTGAACCACTGCAGAGCAGTGCCAGTGATGCCCAGGCGAGATGCGAGGCGCTCTAGAAGAACTTTGTGATCGATGGTATCAAAAGCTGCCGGAAGATCAAGCAAAACAAGCAGAGACACTCTACCCATGTCTGCATTCCTAAGTAGGTCGTTGTATACCCGAAGCAATGCTGACTCTGTGGAGTGATTAGCTCTAAAGCCAGACTGGAACTTACTAGCAAGGTGTGAGGTTTCGATATACGAGTTCAGCTGGTCCGCCACGACCCGTTCGAGTGTCTTTGATAGGAATGGTAGAAGGGAAACTGGGCGGTAGTTGCTCAAGTTCTCTAGGTTAGTTCTTCAGGTTAGTCTATCACGGTCGACGTACTAGCCTTGCCCCTTTGATTAAGTTCCCATGTTCTTCTTGGGTTTGTCGATTTGAGCATAGCAGATGTGGACTTGGAGTGACATTTAGCATCCGATGTTGGCGTTGGCCTTCATGAGAATCTGAAACAGCTGCTTGCAGTATTCAGCCGTATGGATGCCGAGAAAGGCGGGAATCAGTGCTACGAAAGGATCCAAGCATGTCCTGTTCAGCATCTTGGCATATTTTTCACGATTTGTAATCTTCTGTATAGGTAGACCGACATAGCTACTAGCTTTGACCTTAGCCTCAGACAATACTGAAAAGGTGTATCATGGGATTGATGAGGCCTAACTTAATGTTCAATGGTGGTATCAGCACCATTCGAGTGTCTGGCCTTGCTTCAACTTGATGCTGCTCTTTTCTACAGAGAAAGCCACTGGCCAGTTGCTTTTGAGGCAGTGCATCTTAGTAACCCGGCTGTCTGGTGGGTAAGGAAAACAAGAAGAAACTTTGGTGAAACCCATCAGAGTTTCATTACAAATGACACCAGAAGTCTCTCGATAACCTCCCAGCGATTGTGGCCATACTTCTAAGCACTCAGCAACATTCTGACATTGCTGTAGTCCTCTTTGGTATGCACACAGTATGCCATTGGGAGAAACAGTACTTGTTACCCTCATGAAGCCGCACGACATTGAGGCTCCTGAGATAACTATCTGTGGATAACTATCTGTGAAAAGACATGATTCACTTGCGTCACAGGTGTTTGCTATAGCCTCAAGTAGACCAGCCATCATCGTTACATCAGCCCATCTTACTGACTAAAGTAGTTGGAAAAAAGTTGGCCATGCTTTACCTGATTTTCTGCTTTCACTTTTTCATCCAAAAAGCTCAATTCCTTTAGTCTTTGACGACGATGATTATAATAGTTAATACATTCGTAAAGTGCCCTGAGAGAACTTAATCTCTTTCTAGGCTATTTCTAGGTACAGATACCTTTTTTGGTACTTTCTTAGTGGCAAGTTAGTGGCAGAACCTTGAAGTCAATATGCTGCTTGATTGGGAGCCAGTGCAGTTCGGCAGGAGGTGGTGTGACGTTGCAACTGTGATGGTAACGACAGACAAGCCTAGCTGCAGAGTTTTTTACCAACTTTGAGTGCCTGATTGCACAGGCCGGTTTTGTACTGGGCCCACATTCTTAAATAACGTATATTATTTTTCTTTACTGTTGTAATCGCCTTGCCCGATCCGGGCTTTCATTTCTAGGCAGATTACACTCAGCTGTACATGTGCGTTGATCTTTCTCTGCCTTTCAGTATGGCAAAGCGTGCCCATCTAGACAAACTGCTGCATAACCTAGTTTGGCTGACTTCCTCTTGTCTTAGTGGGCCTGTTTTTCGGCCATGTACTGCACGTTGCTTAAACCCGGTGAGTTGTGAAGGTGGTAGATGCCTTACAAGTACTGTGCAATTGGGTTCAGGGCAGCTGTAGGAGAAAATTTTGAAGCCGTCGCAGCTTGCTGCTGCATTTGGGAGCAATATTTCATCTACTGAGTAGAATTTTCAAAATTCTGTTTTAAGTCAGTCCAAAAGCATTATTTTTGCAGATCGTTGTACACACACTGGGCCAAAATCATCAGCACGGATTTTTCTCAATCATCAACTTTGGCGAGTTCTTCTCAGAGCCATCATACTTTCAAAAATGTTAGCAGATCTGAATTTTACTGCCGAAGGATGGCCAGTTTTGGTATTCTCTAGTCAGTTACAATGACATCGCCGGAAAATCCTCATGATGTGGGAGAAATCAAAGCGTGGCACTGAGGGGAGTGACGAGAAGTCGAGGCATTCACTTCAGAATTTTGCTGGGAAAGGTCGTTTAGCCCATCTAAACAAGTTGTAGTCGTAATTCTTGTTACTTTGTCTGTTCACTTTACTGAGCTGTTCGGCTCTCTTCGGCAATGAGGGAGAGCTGGGAGCTCAATACTAAAGGCCAGCCTCAAGGAAGTTTCTTCTGAGCCTTAACAAGCCTGCACTCGCCGTCTTGAGAGCCTGGAGGTGTTTGCTGATGCTACCCTGCCCGTCAAGATTCTATGGACTTGCAAAAAATGATGACTTCGTTTGCAGGTTTAGAAATACGGTTAAATCCCCAAGACGATTGCAGCTGCCACTGGAAAGCAGTTCCGAATGTGACTAGAAATGCAAGCTGGTCTAGCAGCCTTTTAAACTCCATCTAAAAGGAATGCTAAATTCCCTCTGCAGAAGCATCTGGAAGGGTAAGGGCTCAATTTATCTTTCTTGTTGGACTCCAATGTGGTTGCACTAAAACGACTGGAACAAACGACACTGACTGATTAAGTGACTTGGTGTCAATTTGTCCATTTGGCCAGTGTCCATAGTCGGCAGACCTGTTTAACAGCCAACAGTGCCTATGTAGAAAGGTAGGTTTTCCTAGCAGTTACTTGGCCGGAATGTTGGTAGAAGAATTTGGCTTCATGTTAAGAGATTGACTTGGAACTAGAGCAGTGGAAAAAGTCGAACAAAACGTCTTTCTAGCATTCTTCCGAGCCCGTAGTGCCCTCGATAGGAAAATCATGGGTAATCAAAGTGCTTTTTTCAGAAACTCACAAGCTTAACCCTCCAAATGAGTGTAGCCCCAGCACGGAATCTGAGTGTCCTCTTGCAAAGTGACATTTCACCGATGAGCACATCTGTTCCAAAGTCAAATCTGCCTACTTGCACCTGCATAGCATTAAAAAAATTTGGGTTTGTTTTAGTAAGGACACCATAGCAGCCAAGCTGTTCCTTGCATTCACGACATCACATTTATTCGTGACATCCTGTTGATCACAGCATTTAGTGGCTCCTTTTCATTCGTTCTTCGTGAGCTCAGATCTGACACCGGATGCTGCCAGTAACCATATTTACATGTTGACTCTGTGCTTGTCACATCTAACCACGTTATGCTTGTTGAAATTGCTCATGTTACTACAAGACATTCGATCATACTTCCTTATCAGGATATGTGAATTGCCTAAAAAAAAATTAGTTCTCTGAGGGTGCTATACACATTTAGTATTATTATTATTGTTATTATTTTTATCCCAACTGCACCTCTTCCCACTACACTGGTATGTCTTCTTGTCCATGCAATAAGACTCTTACGGTTGGGTAGTGCTCTGCAACTGGGTCTGTCTGTCGGGGTACGTGGCAGCTGCCACATTACACCACTGCTCAACCGTCGTCACTAGCTGCCTATGAAGCCTTAGAGTCTCGGTCACTCAGTTTTAGGTCCAGAGTCATGGTCACTCAGTTTTAGGTCCATCCGTCTTTCTCGCCCCGGCCTGTGCATCAAAATTACTTTCACTTCATACCTCCAGTAGCACCTCTTGCTCTCATGAGTCTGGTTGATTAGATATGCACCTATTCATATTCAAATTTCTCGGAGGCTGTATCTTAAACTACATTCAAAGCATAGCTAAAAAGCCCACCTGCTCTTTGAAGCCTTTGCTTGATCCGAGTGAATCGCCCTTTCCTTTTCCTTTCGCATTCTAAAACCGTGCACACTGTGCAAACGGTCATACCTCAGGGCAAGAGCGATGTGCTTTTGCATAACGTCCCGATGAAATTTCCTTTTTTCCTATGTGTTTTGAGTGGTTGCCTGCGTATGATTTGGTAAACGTGGGTGGCCAGGAGTTCTTCTGGCTAGGGCCCTGAGTGCTCTCTTGTGCGATATTGCATGCTGTGAAGGCCATGCTACTTGGATGGTCTCGCTTGCTTGTTTGGGCAGGATCATCATGGGCATTGCGAGTCATCGATCTCTGTCGCTGTATTTCTTATACCATGTTGCGCAGCCCCTGAATAAAGGTTCTCTCACTTTCTTTTAGATCCGTTCGTTCTTTGGTTCCAGTCTACCAGTCAGATTTACTCCTCCACCAGGCTAAGCATTGAACCACCCACTTTTCTGAATCCAATCGTTTCTCTACACCTCGTACGAACCACAAACCTTTCGGTGACCGTGCCTTTAGTTCATATGCTCCCAAAGCCTGGAGCTGACTTTCTGCAGGCAACACATCACGGCATCACGACATCACACTCACTTATGGACATTTAAAAAACTAACTAAAACTGTATCTATGTATCACAGTTTTTAGTGGGTCCATGTGATTTGTCCTCGGTGGGCTTATGCATGCTGTGTGAATACTGCCACCAACCATATTTCCATGCTGATGCTGTGCATGCCACCTCTAACCGTGTTATGCTTGTTGTCATTCAGAGTGCTACCACTAGTCATTCCACCATGCTTCCTTTGGAGCATATGAAAATTGCCAAGAACAATATCATGCTCTGAGTGTGCTGTACAAATGTATTACTATTATTTTTACTGTCATTGTTATTCTATTGGTATACTATACTAGTGACTAGTTATTACTGTCATTGAATGTTTTAGTAGCTTTATTACTTTGCTTGGACTTCTTGGCATCTGATGCTTAGCTGGGTTTTTTGCAACTTTTGGTCATGCCTCTATTGTTGCACCACTTCGCTTACTGCTTTGTTTGCTCGTAGAAAGTAGACTGCAGTAATTGATTGTTTTGTAACAGCTTTTGTTCTATTCAGTACAGAGTATCCGTGATGACCTTCTGAGGCTGAATTAGTGTTGCTTGAAAACAAGAGAAATCCTGTGGTAAGTTATTTGCTGCACACGAGTTACATACTGTGTTTACTTCGTTGTCATTGCAGTTGTAGCCATGAGAACCTGACACTTTCGGTGCGGCTTTCTTAGTTGGTGGCAAGTTTGAAAAATTCAACCTTGTTGCCAGTGTACTAAGCAGAAGTGAAACAGAATTGAACTGCACAACACGGTTAAGCACGGAGCTTGTCGTCTTTGCACTTCTGCAGGACCTCGTGTCGGAATTTTCTTCCTATTCGTAGGCCTAACGTCCATTCTGTGTACCGGCAGCAGCTAATTTTGAAAGTGCAGATTGGCCGAAGGTCATCATCCGCGGTAGGACTTCGGCCATAAAATGTCTCGCTCGAGATCGGAGCGATTTAGCTACATCTGGTTTACCAGTGTAGTGCTCAGCCACTCCAGACGCAATCTAGACCATCTTTCTTTCTGCCAAATCAGACTCAATCTTTCTTTCAACGGGGGTTTGATGCAGTGACTTGAAAAATTGACTACTTATGTGCCCGACCCAAATCTCTTCGCTGCCATTTATGCACATATTCATTCTAAGCTGAGGAATGAAAAAGCTAATTTATTGTTCATACAGGACCTGAGGGCACGACAAGTCTGGAACTGGTAGGGTAGTTAAACTAGATTGAAGGAGCCAAGCCGTTGCCGGCCTTGTGGTTCAGCCTAAGAACTTTGCTCTGCATCCATTTATCAACCGGCAGCCATCCACGCATTTTCAGCAAAGTAGACAGGTATGTCAAACCTCTGGGATTTGTAAAATAACCTCACAGTAATATTCTTCTTCAGCTGCAGTGACCCGAGAATCCCAACCAAAATAAACTTACAATAGTCTAGCCGAGACAGAACCAGAGAGCTAGCTAAATGTTGTGCAAGCCGCAGTGGACGACAGTTCCTAACCTTAGATAGAAATTGGATGTGATGGCCAGTTGTGGAAGCAGTCTTCTTAACGAAGCTTTCAAAATTTAGGCAGCTGTAGAAGACGATGCCCACATTTTGAGCACATGGTGATGGTCACAGAACACCATCACCTATTAGATGAGCAAACTTTTCTAGTCCACTCACAAGCTTGGGGTGTCCTATGAGTAGTAGTTTAGTTTTATCGTATTTTAATTTTAGGACATTAGCCGGCATCCAGGATCGAATGTTTGCAAGGCAAGCATTTAGTTTATCAGTCGCTTCAGCAGATTCCGACGGTTTGAATTTAGAATACAGCTGAGTATCTTGAGCATAGTGTGATTGCCTATTCCATCGCCCCGAATCACTTTTCCGAGTAGTTGGGTATAAAGAGAGTACGGCAAAGGATCAAGGACGATCCCTTTAGGGACTCCATAAATGACTGGTCTGGTGGTTGAGACCTGACTTTTACACGATACAGATTGAACACGATCTGACAAGTAAGAGTTAAACCATGCCAATGCCTCGCCTGCCGGACAGATCGTTCTTATCGATTGTTCAAGCAGGATATCGTTATCCAAAGTGTCGAAGGCAGCTGATGGATTTAGCATGGATTAGTGACATTCCTCTCATCGTTGCTGCTTCGCATCTCAGTTACAGGGAGGAGAGCAGTTTTAGCTGAGTGCTGCCGATTGAACCTCAAGGGAGATTTTTCTGACATCTTTTTCTCTTCAGTGTATATGCTGCTTAGCCACAATTGTTTCAAGAATATTTGATAAAAGATGAAAACAACGGAAACTGTGGGATAGTTTACAAGGACCTCTGCATCTATTCTAGGCTTTTCAAGTATCGGTCTAACGATCGCCGATTTGAAGGACTTCGGTGCGATCCCTTTTTCCAGAAAAGCATTAAATATTTCGGTTATGGCTGAGCTAAGTTCGTCGGCCTGTGATGACCGCAGAGATGATGATAAAGGGTCTTGAAAGAGACGAGCTCTCTTTTTAATAGACCTTATTTTGATAGCCACATTGTGTGCACAGACCTCTGAAAAGTCTCTTGCGGAAGTCGCAGTTTGCGAATCAGCAATTGCTTTAGTCCGAAGGGGTCGTTATTGAGAAGCGAATGTGCACAATATTTTTAGTGAAGAAGGCCGGAAAGTTTTCGGCCGAGCCGTTAATATCTAGGGAATGATACTTCTCAGCCATAAACATAGACGTGTGTTATAGGTGGATGTTATCTTTGGGAATGGACTGTCTGATCTATCTTAATTGTAACAATAACAGTAATTGCTTTAATGTTGCCCGAAGAAAAGTCAGTCGCTCTCGACGAGCTGTAAAGGTTTCTGTAACAGAATCAGTATCCAAGTGCTGGCACACTTTGGCTGTGTGAATAAAAGTCTACTGAAGCCTGGTGTGCTAGCGAATGCCCGATATGGTAGTGAGAAATCTTCTTGTGTGACTTCTTTTGCGACGGGACGGCGGTTGGTGAATAGGCTTTTTGGGTATCGGCTTTAGAAGGTGCCTGGCAGTAGATCGATTCGGCACTGAAAGAGCTTTGTTGGACTCGGCTAGCAATGGAGATTGCTTGTGGGCACATGCAGGTGACTCAACACATTTAACTTTTATAGTGCTGTGCGTGGTAGTGAGCATGCAAATGCATGCACCACTCTTAGGCCAGCGGGACACATGCACCACTCTTAGGCCTAAGGCAGGACAAAGTTCTCTGAGATGAAAGGAATGCTGGAAGGAACAAGTGAGTCTTAAGTGTGTCCTAAGTGAGACTTAAGCATGAATGAAATAAAATGAAGCCAGAAGCAAGTTATAGACTTTTGGTGCGTTCAAGCCGAATACTTGATAACCCGAAACATTTCAAATTAGTGCTATGGAATACAAGATGGGAGCTGATCTGGTTGATCGCTACTAAAATTGCTAGTTTAGGTGCTAACCTGGGAATGGTTGAGCAGGTGGTTTTTGGCTGAAGTTATCATTTCTACGTTGTGCATCTGTAATTCGAATAGGGTCTCATGGCCACTAGAATGCGCCAAAAGTTTTGATGGATATTTACGATCTGCAATTGTACTTGTGTTTTAGTCGGTTTTAAGTTCGCTTTAATACGTTGAATGCATTTTGAAGCTTGCACTTAGTAGTCCCAGTCAGTTAGATCACGTCTGCTGTAAACCATAGGCTATTTTGGCAAGGGAGTAGCCTACTTGTAGAGAATGAGCAACTCGTGATCCAGCAGCAGACCTCCAGTAAGTGCAGCTCATATTGAGCTTTTATCCAGAAGGAACAAGGGCGATATATTTTCGGACTGCAGCAATGTCAATGTCTTGGTGTTTCACGATTCACAGATGCCACAGGGGGACATACCTTGCACAGAGAATAATATCAAACTGTGGTCAGGTGTGCAGAATTTAGTACTTTTAGTAGAGAATCTATAAAACCGCAGGAGATTATTTGGTAGAGATTGAGAACTTTGTCCTGAGTAGGGCCATGCACATAATAATAATAATAGTATTAGTAATAGGTTTGTATAGCATCACAAGAGAGCTAAATTGCTATCCAAGTGCCTTCCTTGCATTACAAGTGTGGGTCATAGCCCACGGGTTCGAGTCCTACAGTGGTCGATTCCTTATTGACAAATGCAAGTGGTGGTTACAGCCATGAAGGCTCTTTTACTGCTATATAAATAAGGCTGTTAAATCATCTAAACTTTTGTCAAGTCACTACAAGGGGAAAATATCACAGATTAATGAGTTGTCTAATGTTATAATAATGCATTTGATATAGTGCCTTCAGTGAACCCAATTGCTTCATGGGTGTGTCATATTTGCTGCAAAGGAAGCACAATTGAATGTTTCGAGGTAGCATGCTCAATGACACCAAGCATTGCATGGTTAGTGTCATTCTTTGACCTGTATAAGCACACAAGCATAATAGTTTCTTGCGCCTCGACAACTTCTCTCCCGCTGCCGACTATAGTTCATCCTTTTCAGCGGTCCTGAGCTGCTGCTGCCATGCTACTCACTGCCCCAACTGCTCTCCTGATTCTGCTATGCTTCCCATCTTCTCTTTGTTATGTGAGACGAAGTCTGTTGGCCACCGAATGCATACCGAAAGCCGCTTAGGCTGTCAGTGCGCCATACACAACACTCCTGCGCAGCACCCACTTGGTCTTTGCGGAGTTACAGAGATACATTAAATTACATTACTAAAAAAATACTAGCTGTAACAGCCTCTTTTGTATAGCGACAGAAGAGCCTTTACGGCTATCACCACCGCTTGCAGTGGCAATAAAGGATCGCCCACTAGAGGATTTGAACCCAGAACGTGTTACCGAGGTCGTAAAAAGCAACTGCCTTATCTAGTATGCCATCACGACTCCGCTGAGTAAAAGCATACAAGAAGACACTTACGCCCTAGGTTTGTAGGACTGCTGATTAGTAACTTGCATTGAATATAATACATATTTATAGCACCCTTCGAGAATTCGATCTCTTTCTATTCTCTTCATATATGTGTAGAGAAATCTTGACCGAATGATTAGTTGTAGCATTCGCAATGTCATCAAGCGTAACAATGTTGGATGTGACATGCTCAGGGTCCACACATAGTAGCAGCAGGCACAGTGTCAGCACTCAAAACACACACAGAATGAATGACAAAGTTCCTCTAAATGCTGTCAATAACACCAGTGTTTTCAAGCATCTTTTTAAGTATTTTTCATGTTAGGGGATGGGATGACGTCTTTGAGGAGTGAGGTCCAGGCTTTGGAAGCATGTGAACTAAATGTGCAATTTCCAAAGGTTTTGAGGTTCCTACGAGGTATATCTAAGCGATTTGAGCCAGAGTGAATTATATGTTTTGACTCGTGTGGAGGCGTTCTGATAGGTAGGCTGGAACCAGAGAGGGAAGGGACCTAAAATTAAGTGACAGTCATGAAATCGATACGCTGCCTGATTGGGAGCCGTGCAGGTTGGCCAGAAGCTGTATGATGTGGCAACTTTGATGCTTGCGACAGACGAGCCTAGCTGCAGAATTGTGCACCAACTTTAAGTGCCTGATTGCACAGGCTGGTAGACCAGTAAGTAGCGAGTTACATAAGTCGAAACCTTATGTTTCAAATGCATGGATCAATTTGGCCGTATTATCCCTGTCTAAACTAGGCCGGATTTTAGAGATATTATGCAGCTGAAAAGTGGCAGACTTTACTTTGGAGCTGATATGATCATCTTGTGGAAGGTCACTTTGGAGCAGGACACATAGATTTAGTGTGGATGCAACAAGAGATACGCTGGTGGTGCCAGCAAATCTTCTATATATCCTTTCTAGCTTTGCATCATGCGAAAGTAAGCTCGCAAAACATGCACAAAGAGAATAAAGACAAATTTGCTTGGAATGGGAAAGTATAGCTCAGCAGATGGTTCTTTAGCTGATACTTAAACTATGCAGAAGTCAAAAGTGTCGAAAGAGGCCGGAAGTGCTTTGCAGACTTGCGGTGCATGCAAGTTTAATGCTTGATCTGCCACAGATTTCAATTTATTGCAGATAAAGGATCGTGAAATTGATTCGATGTGGTCTAGTAAGCCCGTGAAGCTCAGACAATAGTGGACTGATGGTGCAGCTATGCCGTTGACGAAGCTGCTGAGTTGCTTGCCAGCTTCGGGCAGTCAAGTGAACAGCCCTGAATCCTTAATATAGAGAATTCCAGTACTATAGAATCGATATAACAAACACTTGAACCAGTCTGGCTGTCGTACCCTTGTCTAAGCATGGATTGTTCCTCAGCTGAAAGTCAACAGCTGATTCGACAATGGAGGAAATGGGCATAACTTAATCATGACAAATAGCCTGAGCCAGGAATTCAGTCCACTGTAAGCTGGAGTGATAGCTGCTACTACCTTACTGCTTGCTACTATACAAATAGGCAAGATGAATTAGCTGACCCTTACATTTGCTTGTCTTTGTACGAATATATGGGGTGACGTGCATAACTAGAGGCTGTAATGTAGTTCCTTAGAACAAAGGATGGTGGACTAGTTGGATCAAACATGCACCAATCAATGCTTTTCTGAGCTATCGCCATCCAAGTGGTCGCAGGGTGAATGTCTTCACCCTCTCCTCACAGCAACTCTGCTATAAGTGCCAGTTGCCATCGTCAAGCAACTGGTTGCATACTGTGATCTCCTGCGATCCCATCTACTGTAACCCAGCAAGAATAATGTATTCGTGTCTCTTTATTAATGCACTGCATGATCTATTGCATTGCTGTCATTTTGCACCAGTCAGCGACTATGCCTTGTTAGTATATCATGCAAAATTTGCCCAAGGCCCATCGAGGTCACCTGTTGTAATTATCAAGTCATACTTGTCTCACAATGCCTCACGTCGTTCAGAAAATACCTTCTCCCTTACGTAGCGACTGAAGTATTAGGGAAGACGTTAGCCAGTGTCTTCAAATTCTAGCCAACTGATTATGTAGTGCAATGTAATGTATTTCCATCTGTAACTCCCCGTGCTACAAAGACCACGTGGTTGTTACTCAGGATGCCAGCCGATGCAGTAGTATGCTGTGGGTTTCTTTGCAGCATGTGGGTCTTATTCTAAACAACTGAAGTGAGTCCAACCGACCCAGCTTTGTCAGTGGATATGGCCGGGCTGCAGGGCATCAGGCGCAGGCCGGGTTTGTTTGTGTGAGTCCAGCTGGGGGTTGAACAACATGGCGGCGATACCAGGGCCACTCAAGCCCTGCTCACAACTGCCGGTCGACAGAGTTACCCTGGGGTGGTAGCACTCAACACACGTGCAGCACACAATTGGCTGTCAATGGTAGCCCTTCCAAGGTATTTTCGAGACACGGAAAGAATCCTTCTTTTGTTACTTTTCATTATAAAATAGGTGTGCTTAGCGAAAAGGATTATTGGTTTACCCATGTGTGACCCATATAGCTAGCAATTGTCAAGAGAGAGGCATACGCCACTTTTATATATGATTTACAAGCTTGAAGAAACTGTCTTTACATTTTGAAAGAATTTCTATTTTAACAGTAATTGATTTTCTGCTATAATGGATACAGTTTCAGGCAGACAGGCAGGTTGTTTTTCGATGTGCATACTACTTATTCTCCGGTCTGGCTTTGTGCTCTGGACACTGGAAGTGAGTCGAGCTACACCTGGCGATTATGCCTTCGCCTGGATCTAAACAATAGCCCTTAAGTGCTCTTTTGCTGCATGCATGCAGACATGTTGCTATTTTAGAAGAAACTTTGAGCAAATGTGGCTGGGTCACATTGAAATACGTGGCTTGCACTGTTACCAGTTCAAAGGAAGTTAATCATGACCTGTTTTCTCTTTACTAATCATTGCTGACAGTCTTGATAAGTGATATACGGTGCTTGATAGTCAATGCCGAGGCATCGGGTTAAGAAGAAGCTGAGCCTCGACCTCGGCCCTGCGGCTGCAAATGCCGGGCATGCTGATCGATCAATGCCAGATATACCCCACAATTTGCTGCCCTCCCCAAGCTTAAGGGGCACGTGTGGCACGATTACCCAGGTATCTCCAATGTGCTAGGCCGACTCCTCAGCATCGAGGCCCATCGCGTGAATACTTTTGTTGATCCATAATGAAAGGAGCTGCCACTAGCAGATGTTGCTGCACATCATATCATCGTATGTCTTCTTGTAATATTGCACCTGTGTTTTTTCTGTAGGTGGAATGGCTGAATCTCAAAGACCCACACCGCCAACTGAGTTAAAGCAGTTCGTGTCCGAGATTATAAGCTCAAGTTCTCAATATGGTGATGAAATTGCCTACACGGTCTCCAATCTCGTGGGGCCATGTAATTGTTATCCTATATATGGGGACTACACTGATCTATGTGTTCTACGTACTTACGGTCCGTGGTGGAGACGAGCTCCTTCAGCACCGAGATCTATCCCTCGAACCAGCAGCCTGAAACTGGATGACTACATTGAGATCGGCTTTGAAAAGGCTGTTTATCCGAGGGCAATCGTGATTTATGAGACATACAATCCAGGAGCTGTGGTTCGAATATCATGTGCAAGATCAGGTGATCCCCGACGAAATACAGCATCATCGCCCTGGTTTACACTGTGGAAACTAAGTGGAGCTCTGCAATCCGTGGAGCACCAGGCACAAGCGTTCAGCCCACCTCTGCGTAGTTGCCCATTCCCAACACGTTCTATACGACTAGAGTTATGCCACGAGCTTCTGCACTATTACACCGAGCTCGATGCAGTGGAACTGATAGGTTCGGAATCACCACCCCTGCCAGCTCAGCCTGCAGCATTTTCATTACCACTGAGCTTTGCCAAACTGACTGTATCAGACGTTGTAGCCTGTAGTTCTTCCACTGGTCCATTTGACATGCTGTCGGACGATATGTTACGCATGATCGTCGGCTATCTGGATATGCACTCTCTGTGTGCGGCATCGCGTGTGAATAGACGTTTCCGCGATTTCTGTGCTGATCCTCTGCTTCGTTTACACCTAGAGCTTGACCTCCAGCCCTTATGGAACATCGTCACCGACAGGGCGTTAACTGCATTGAGCCGGCGATGCACTAAAGTAAGAGCATTGAGCATGTCATGGTGTGGCAGCCATAATATGGTGGGGCAGGCAGCATTCGTGAGCTTCTTGAATAGCTGTGGTGCTAGCCTTTCCTGCCTCCGGCTGGCTTGTTGTCCTTTTGTTGACGACTCAGTCTTACACAATGTGGTCCACTGCTGCCCATATCTGACAGAACTCGATGTCAGCTCCTGCTCCGGCATCACGGCAGGTGGCTTTAAGTGCCTTGAAGCCCTGTATAAGCTGGAGCGAATCAATTTCTATCGCACTTTTGTTGATACCCCATCGATGGTTGCGATCGTCCGAAAGTGTACAAAGTTAGAGCATATAAACCTCGGCGCCTGTACTGCAGTAAATAACTTTGATGCCGTTGTTATCGAGATCAGCCACCACTGTACCGGCCTTAAATCGGCTGACTTCTGGCGAGCAAGGGGGCTCACCGACGTTGGCGTCAGTGCACTGGCAGAGCGATGTACCAACCTCCTGGAGCTGGACATTGGCTGGTGCGATGACATCCAGTGTACTACGGGCATCATCGTTCGCTTATCGCAGCACTGTGTTAGACTTGTTAAACTTTTCCTGACAGCCATCAGGACCGTAAGTGACCGCGAGCTGAACGCATTAGGCACTAACTGTGCGCAACTGGAGCAGTTGGACGTGCTCGGTACGAGCCTGGTCACTCAGCAGGGCGTCAATGATCTACTGCAAAGGTGCTCGAAGCTTTGCTTCCTCGACCTGTCATTCTGTTCTGGCATCGACGTGCGTCACGTGCACGAGTGGAGCGACAAGTACAAACAGTGCAGCATCAAGAATAGTTATCAATGCTCGGAACGTACAGGCGGACAGTTCGGCAGCTACTAGTGATCTAGCAAGAGTAGACTTGTCCACAAAATCCTTGCTCTGCTCTGCTACTGTGCTCTGCTGCTGTGCTCTGCTGTGCTGTTGTGTCCTGCACTCGGCTCACGGTTCGACTCGAAAATGTATTGCTATGAACTTGCAAAGTGGTGATAATCACTATTTCTATCAATCAGATTACGTGTGTTTGTGAAATTATTAAAAGTGCTATTGGGCCAGCATCCTATTAGAAGGTTTTTGTTGCTATTAAAATATCTGGTAGTGTTTTGGAACGACATCGTGATCAAAAACAAACTTGCAGCTAGAGCACCCTCTTGGACAGAAAGTAGCCAGACACCATTAGGAGGCCCCAGTAGCAGGCTGCTGTCCAGAATTAACTTTGCAGGACCGTTGATTGCTTTATACGACGTTCAGCTTTTCAGACTTTGTCTTATAGAATCTTTAGGACCAGTAATTATTGGCCATGATTTTCAACCTGAATCAAGCTTTACCGGTTTGTTCAGAGATCATTGACGTCCCTTCATGCCTTGGTGTTGTCGACTGTCTGTAACTCTTAAAATACAATTCCAACACAGACTTGAGCCTTGCTCAATACATCGCATCGACACTTTCAGCAATAAAGCTAAATTGAAATGATGTGGTTTTAAACCAAGGTGCAAGAAAGTGCAAACAATTGAACTACCTAAAACTGGCTTCCACTCTAAACAAAACCTACAAGCTTAAAAGCTAGAAAATGTATCAGCTGAAAAACCCAAGGCCAACACTCGAAGGTCACTGTCCGGTTGCGAAAGGAATTATCGACAACAGGACGTATATGCAGGCATTTGTTAAACCAGACTGTAACTAATGCGCCACGTGTACATTGTCAATGTGTGGCTATAGCTGGTCTGTCACGACTCGTTAAAACATCTTTGGTAGAAACGAAATACATGAGACTGAGCCGTGATCAGTATAATTCTAGTCGTCGAGTGTTGGATTATTAAATTCATTGAATTATCATGAATCCGCTCACTGCCGTAATGTCTGAATTCAGAAAACCCGACTGACCATAATAAGACATTCATCGAACAGTGAAAGAAGACTTGTAGTTTGTCCGACCTCATTCCTACCGTCCTCTTTCCTCAATGCTAAAAACTGCTTCTGCCACGCACAAATAGCATAATAACTACGTCCTTAGCCTCAGGCCAGGTTCCTGCACCTTTAAAACAGGTTGGTACGAGGAGCTCATTCAGAAGCAAAGTTAGACTGCGTGAACCTGATAAGCTTCTGTGCGGTCTCTCTCTTTCCGGTGCCATCAAAGACACTCCAACGAGCTGCTGCAGACCAAATGAAATCTTATGATAAATCGCATTCCCAGTACGGATGATCCAGTCTGGGTTTAGAGCTAATAACTCCACAGAGTCAGCATGTTTAGGGTGCATAACGATGTTCTCAGTGTTGCAAACTTGGTTGCAGTGTCTCTGCTATATCCGATTGAACTTTCGGCAGCTTTTGATTAAGCTAATCACAAAGCCCTTCTTGATCGAATCGCATCTTGGCTGAGCTTCACTGTTACTTACATGCCATGATTCAAGTATTATCTCAATAAGCGACTTATCAATATTAAAGTGAACCAGGCCTGTTCTAACTCTGACGGCCTAACTTAAAGCTTGTCTCTGGAATCTTGGCTCGAAGTGCAATAAAGGCCTTTTAATAAGCGGCCTTATTTCTAAAAAAGGGTCTCTATCTGCTTACCTTGACTGAAACTTGGCTAAAATGTACACTAATTAACAATTAAAGAAGCTACCCCTGATGTCTTTTTTTTCTGCAAAACCGTTAGATCAATCAATACTGGAGGTTGAGTTGCTATTATCGTGCGCTCCAACTTGGATTTCACACGATTTCCAGTACCCTCAAAGCAGTCTTTCGAATCTACTGTCTTGATTTCATCGGACAACAAGCTATCTATTCGGCGGTAGTCGATCACCCATTGGGCATAAAGTCCATTATCTCAGATTTCGGTTTCCTCATTTCGTTTCTGTGTGCAAGGAATTGATCTTTCCTCATTATGGGTGATTTCAAATTTCATTTCTATCACTTTTCCGACGCCTTTAGTACTTCATGTTGTGTGCTGACTGACTCATTGTCTCTAGTGGCAAATGTGCATGGCCCTACTCAAATCAAGGGTAGCACACTCAACCAAATTTTCTTACAACACTCCAAGTTGTCATCAGCAATTAATTATCACTTCTGCGAATGTCTGCTTCACCTTTGCTGTTCGAAAACCACTTCTATTTGTTATCGTCGGTAGATTGCTTCAACACAACACTAGCAGACTTGCTCGACGAGCTTGCTCCTCTGAATAAGGGCATAGTGTGCGTTTGCTCTGATGGCCTATGGTTTACCAAAAACATTAAACCAGCTAGTTCTACAAAGCTCAAGCTTGAAAAAGAATACGCATGATCTGGACTGACTGTCTATTGAGAGGCATTTGAAGGCTACCGTAGATATTATCACTCGATCCTAGCACATGCCAAGTCTAGCTTTTACTAAAACATGGTTTAATCGCAGAGGCACAATCCAAAAGTGTTCACGTCAACGATCAACCATCTCTCCAATCGCTCTCAGGTCAGCTATTTACCTAGTGCTCACAGTGACGATCTAGTTGATCGCTTCTCTAGCTTTTTTGTCAACATAATAGACAAGATCAGGGAGTCCCTTAGGGATCTCTTAGAATGTAACATCCCCCTTGTGGTTCGGCCCTTCAATTTCATTCAGCACCTCAAAGTCAACGTTCAACAAGATCAGTAGCGAATTCGTCATGGAGTTCGTATTCTGATCAAAGAAGACAACTAGTACACTGGATCCTGTTTCCAGTGTCCTGCTTCTTCGATGCACTGATCTGCCGCTGCCATGCATAAATAACAGCATACTATTTCTTTAGCTTCAGTTCATGTCACAAAACCTTTCAAAAAGCCTGATGTTTGGCGAATAATCAAGAAATCAACACTAAATCAAGAGAACTTGAGCAAATTCCGCCCAGTCTCTCTTCTCGAGTTCTATCAAAGACACTGAAACGAGGCGTGGCGGACCAGCCGAACTCATATATGGAAACTTCGTACCTCACTAGCAAGTTCCAGACTGGTTTTAGAGCTTATCACTCTTCAGAGTCAGCATTGCTTCGAGTGTACAACGACCAACGTAAGAGTCCCGACTCAAGTCAAGTGTCTCTGGTTGTTTGGCTCGATCTTTTTACAACGATTTGATACTATCGATCACCATGACCATTTTGAGCACCTCTCATCTCGTCGGAGTGTTACTAGCACGGCGTTGCAATGGTTGAGGTCCTATCTTAGTGGGAGACTCCAGAGTATTGATGTGAATGAACAAAGTTTATCTGGTGAACCTCTGAAATATGGGGTACCTCAATGCTGTGTGCTCGGCCGTGTCCTTATCACGATTTATACTCTCAGTTTTGCCAAATTGAATGCCAAGCGCTATCTTAGCTTGTACTTCTACGGAGATTACATTCAGTCGTACCTCTACTGTGACAATTCTCAGCTCTCCATCAGGTCACATTTTCTCAAGTCCCTCGCTGCTAGTATTGACGGCATCCGCAAGTGGATGGAGCTAACTTTATTAAAATGAACGACAGTAGAACCAACGTGCTAGTAATGGGCACGCCAAGAGTCGTTCAGAAATAGGACAGGATAACGCTTGAAAGCAGTTCTGCTGCCAGTATATGTCGTGTTGCATCTGCATAAAATCTGCGTTTCCTTTTCGAAATGGACATTTCATTACACGACCACGTCAAATCCTCGGTCAAGTCTGCCTACTTTCAGCTGCATCACGTCGGTAAAATTCGGGCTTGTTTAGGCAGAGATACATACCCCATCCAAATTGGTCCTTGCATTTGTGACATTCCGTCTTGACCTCGGTAACTCACTGCTTGCTGGTCTGGCGGCATGTGCAAGACCTTATAGGTCCTTCCAAACCCTTCAGCAAGTCGTGTATGTCGTGAGCTTAAGCGCCAGAAACGCTGTAGGGGTGCGACCTTTTATTGCTTTTGAACGCTACCGAATCGAAATCGACAGTCGACTTCGCCGCTTGGCAAGTGACAGGGTACGCCTCCTCGACATTGCGTTCGGCGTTACAAGTTCCAGTACCCCTTTAAAGAACAGCTTCGCTGAGCAGAGTTAATCTCGAGCCATTTCAATGGGAAAGCCTGCATATTATTAATCCTTTATGACGTGGTTAAAAGGCAGGCTTTTACGCGACTATTAAGAAAATTGTAAGCCTTCTCTGTCTAGCATGGCACTGGCCGAAAGGCTGGTGGAACTCCAACTCGCATGCAAGAGTAGTTCACCAAAAACTTGGCAATCAATCAGTTGGCCGCGCTGGAGGAGAACGGGAGCTCGCATGCTTACCCAGTGAAAAGGCGGCGAGCTATAATCAGCAGTTTATGGCTGATATTCGTTGCTTGCGGTTCATGCATTATATTAAAACAGCTCATGCGGAATCTATGGCCAATGCCGAATTTAATCGCGCTTGCTGTGAAAGCAGCTGCCAGCTGCGATTTCTGAGTCAGTCCTAGAGATTTGAACTGATTTTAGCCCTCGGTGTAAATAAACAGCATGATCTGTTAAACATCTACCCTCCCTCGCTTTCAAATAGATGTCTCTAGGCCGCGCATATGGACTGATTAGGTATTTTTGCTGAGCAGATTTTGGCGATACAGTAATAGCCACCTGTTCAGTGGTTGGTTGATTTCTTATGGAAGCGCTTCTGCGTGCCGCAGGGATAGCCGGCAGCACGTCGGGCAAGGCCGAGGGGGTTAGGAGTCATGCTCCCACGCAGATTGAATGTATCACCCTCACAGCATATTTATTGTTGTTTCTCAAATACCAATAGAACGACTTCATGCAAATCGGCACGAACAACAAGAGTAACATAAGCTATTTATTGATGTACCAATAGCTGTCAAAATGAGCTTTTACTAACTTTTAATAGTCACTCTCATGTCTTTCCTGGTGTTGTAAAACATGGCTTTTTGAGGAAATTCAGCAGATTCAACACCACACACTGTATAAATGTGCCAAAGCACTCAAAATATGCGAGCAGTTGGTTCTAAGTGATGCCTTATCTAAAAAAAATTAAAAAATCTGTTGGGCAACTCAATTTTTGATGGATCTGCAAAACGCAAGTTCAGGAACTTTAGGGACATGTCAAGCCATACCTACGATACTGACAATCATGATGAGAATTGCATTAATTAGAAATAGTCAATATTAATTTATATTTTAAATTTCTCGTTACGTCGATGGGTTAAAAACTGGCTATTCTGTTGAATTTCTCGGTTCGGAAGAAAATGGTTGGTAAAAATCTCGTGAAAAAAAAGTAATGATAAGCATGCAAGCAATCAACAGATAGCCTGATGCTCTCGGTTTGCTGTCACACAAATTTGAATCACATGTATCAAGAGCGTACATCTCAATTTTCAAGATAAAGCGATATTATTAGCATTTCATTAATATTGGTAGTCGTTATGAGCGTACATGTGAAATTTTCGTGGCACATTTAGAGCTACATGACAAAACGCGTTGGAACACAAAATCCAACTTATAATCAAAATTGGTCTATCTACTAAGGTCCAATATGCACGCGAAACGGCTGTAATTATATGCAACTACACATAATTATACATTTCAAGTTGATCGGATCACTAATTTAGCAGATATTACATAAGCAAGATACCGGATGGCACTTGACTCGGTCGTAGGGAAGTGAAACTGAGAACCCCAAGCCATAACAATACTAAAGCTCTATGCAAAGCTAGATAAATATGGAACTTGGGAATAGGTCAAGTTTACAAGGCCTTAATGTGGCATCAACAGGATAAACTCACAAGAGGTCGCATGTGCGGCAGCGAAATCCTTACAAATCTTTACCTATAAACTACGAAAATGAGTGCTTGCAATCACTCCAAATCTTCTTGAAAAAAATTTAAACAACATTCCCAAAATGATTCCAAGTGAACGTTGCACAATTTCAATCCAAGTCGCCACGCTAGTGAGCGGCCTCTATAACTAGTCGGTCGTTTCCCGTGTGTTCTATGGCTGCTACAGGAATCTGGTCAGCGTCCCGGGATTCAGTACGTGCCTTGATAAAGGAATATGTAGTTACCATGGACTCGGCGGCAGTAAGTCATAAATACGTTATTCCCTTATGACTTTCTTGTTTCCGGACAATGGTCACTGCCGGTTTGTGAGTCAATGTAAACATACCAATGTAAATGTAGTATGTCAAAGCAAAAAGGAGTTGTATCCTCGTTATAACTACCAGTCGGATGGTTGACCTAGAATGGAAGCGTGTCATTATTTTTAAAATGTAACGTTTCTTTCAGTTTCAAGTGATACTGTGTGCGTCTGTTAAGGAGTGAGTAGTTTTATTGACAATTATCGCCGAAAAAAACGGGGCTGCGGCACACTTAATTTTGAAAACGGTCATGTTATTGAGCTCGATTTACTACTTTTGTTAGAAATAGGTCTTACAAAATGATTGTATTTTCAATATTCCGATCATCTGTCTATCCCAAAAGTTTGAGATTGCATTTATACCTAGTTTGTCTTTTAATAGGCGAAGTTTCATTGTTGACCTATTTTTCGCCCAATCAGCGTCAGCTTATTTCATCGGGATCACGTGTGCTATGTACCGAGCTTGCGGCACGTCTGAAAAACTGTGGTTGTCAACCGTCATGGTGACCAACCAGACTAAGTCTTAAAGCGTCAGCGCCAAAAAAATATGAGCGACAATTGTCATCGCGATTAGCATTTCTATTAGATTCAATCATGCTGCTCGGCAAGGGACCGTGATTTTGAAGCTCGCGAGCCTACAACACATTAGCGAAAAAATTTAAACTCGTTTGACTGGTTCAGGACGACCGACTGGCCGAACGTGGAACCGTAGAACTTCAGCCAACCGAGCTCCACGTACACCGCTGTACGGCCTCTTCCAGGTAATTGGCCGTTCCATATGGTTATCTCGTGCAGGACACACGTTAAGTGTCAGAAACTGATGAGTCCGCTGCAGTCAGCTGTTCAAGCCTGCATTTATATTTGTAACTCACTTGCAGCAAAGGATAGCCATCCTCAGGCCACGCCACCCGCTCGCCATGGCCTAGGCTATGCGCAAGCGAGTGGCAGTTTGATTAGATCCCTGTATAACAATGTCGCATGCGCCAAAAACAGCAGGGGAATTGGACAGAACCACTAGGAACCCTAGGCACATAGGCAACAGGGGACACAGGAAACACTTGGTCAGCCTTCCCGACGTGGTAGGTCATTCTCGGACCGGATCAATCTTGCCGACGGCAGCTCTATCTCACAAGTATCAAATCACACAGACATTCTTCAGAAAGTGTTTGCATAACGAAGAATCCCTAGCACGGTGCATCTCGCTCGCAGAGGGTTCCACCTCTCGAAATGGGGAACAACACGCTAGAAAGGAATGCGGATTATACAAGCGACTACAGCGAGCGTGCTTATCTCCAGCCCTGCTTGGGCGCTGGGGCTGTAGATTGACATTCGCCAAGCAACAGGTACGTGACACCACGCAGAGCATCAAAAGGGGCCTAAAGACGTTTGTTCAGCCGGACCCCCCAGTGGGCCAGTATGTGACCACTCTGCCCAGCGTCCTCGAAGTAACTCACGGGCCTCTGCCGCTTTTATGTTAATATCAATGCCATAAATCACTGTAAGCTATAAACTGGCCACAGGGAAATAAAAGCGCAATAAATGCTTTCGACCAAAAAACCACTAGTAATTCAAATTAGCCACTGGAACCCCGGCGTCTTGCTTGTGTTGGATCACTGTCGGTGAACGCCTAAAATCCTTTTGAAAAAAAAGTAGAGCTGGGCGAAGCCAGGAGTTTTGAAAACCGTTGACTTATCCGGCCAACGTCAAGACTTCAAAAGCCAAGCTTACATGGCGTCATCGCATATCCAGGCAAGCCTAGAGGTCAGGCCCTGGCATCACCGGCGACCCGTATGCAGCTACAATTGCCCCGGCCAAACTCTCGGATTTGAAAATTACTGCAGAAGTCGATTCCTTGGTATAATCGTGGCCTGACTGCCAGGCGACCATCACCATCGCCAGCCACGGCGACCGATTGGCCGATTTCGTCGGGACCTGAGACCTGTGAATGCTCGCCTCCCCATGGGCAATATTGGGTTTTGTCGGCCAGTGCTCGGACAATTGAGGAATAAAGCTGCGCTACCATTCGGTGGAAAAGCCAATTTTAAGTTGGAGGCATTAAAGGACTGTTTTACTCCGGCAAAAGCTCGTGCTAAAATGTTGCATGCATCGTCTGAAAAGCGAGTTAGTGGTGACACTATCGGAAGGCGATTATATGAGGCTGGTCTGCATTTTTGAGGTGCAAAGAGAAAATCTCTTCTGTCGGCGTGAGGGAACATGATGCAGCAACCTTCGGGTACTGGGCGGATGAAGGTTCAGATTATCCAAGCAGCTGCAGGCTCACGAGCACTGGAGGGCGGACAAAGACTCGGCAGATGACACGGTATTCTGCCCAAATTTATGCATAGGCGGCACCTGTGGGGGCATCCATCTACGACAAACTGCCGCCAGCTTTCGGGCGGGTTCGAAAGGAGCACTGGCCCGACTGTGCAAAAACAATGCATGCATGGAATATACGAGCTGCCGAAGGAGTGCTAGACAGGAGGGCTAGATCCGTCGACGACGGCAGCCGTCTAGAGCATATAGACTGGGCTTGGCCGGCATGGTTTTCAAAACAACGTGCTTGGTGTTGGAACCAGCAGGCTTTTTGCTCGGTCCTGCTAGCCAGCCCGACGATAGGTCACTTGGTGGGCAGCCGCAGTCGGCAAAGAACGCCCAAAAATTTCGTCACAGTTAGCTAAGGCTCTAATCCACTGGAGTGCTGAAGATTGGAGTAAAGCTGTATGGCGTGACGAAAGCAAGTTCACGCTCTTTTTGAACTTCAAAAGAAGGCTTCCAGAGGCAACCCAATAAGGCTTACACATCCAACCACCTGCAGCCGACGGTCGAAATCGGTAGAAAGGTGCCATGCTACGGGGTGCTTCAGTAAAAATTGCGTCGAAGCCCTGCACCTCATACTGGCCATCGTGACCCAAGACGTCTTTTTAGACCTACTCCAGAATGCAGAGTTATCAAGCGCGATTGCACTTTGTGGACTAGATTAAATTTTCCAGAATGAGAACTATTGTATACAAGCTACTGCCAAAGTTAAGTATTTGTATAACAATCTATAAGCATTCTGTTACCCTCCTGTACTGTTACAGACTGGCCAAGTCAGTTTCCGGTCTTTAATCCAATCGCGAATTTTTGGGATGTAGTCAACCGGCAGTTATGGCAGCTGGCCGGCTGTATCGCGACTATTAGTCTATCGCGACAGATTTATTATGTTGCCACGATGTGCACTTTTTGTCCATTTGCAACAAGGCTGGAACAATATAACTTAGTTGTGTTTGCGATAGTTAATCAGCTTCGTGCCTGGGCGAGTCCGACAGGTCATTGCAAATAAGGAAGATGCAACTACATATTAGCACGATAAATTGAGTATGATCACTAGGAACGCTGGCACTAGGCCGGTGCACACCAACCTAGTGTCAAACAGCTGGTGGGTGGGGTGGCCCAGGGACGAGCCCATGTTAAGATGTTGTCTGGTGGCTGTGGCTGGCACACAAGCCGGCTTTGTCCTACTGCTAACCCACGAGGATGAGCTGTGGCTGGGATGGAGCGAAAGAAGCTTGAGGAGTGATATATGCATCTTCAAGACTCAGTTTTCTGCCTGCTTCCGCGTACATGCTGTTGGGAGAGCATTAATCCACAGTGAGTACCAGGCTTTGGAGGTATGCGAAATTAAGGCACTGTCTCTAAAGGTTTTGAGATTCATGCAAAGTATGGCTAACTGATTCGAGTCAGAACAGCAGGCTGTACAGAGCAGTTGGTCTGGCAGACGAGGCACTGGCGTAGTTTAAATTGTTCTTATCTGATCGTGTTCAATCCGTGCCGTATGGGGGTCAGGTCTCATCCAAAAGACCAGCCACCTACGGAGTATCGGTCCTCGGTCCGTTGCCGTTCTCCATGTCTATACTCCGTCCCGAGAAAAGGGATTCCCACCAGAGGAATAAGATATCACTTTTATGTTGACGATACGCAGCTGTATTTGTCATATAAATCTTCAAAATCTGTGGCAGCAACTGCTAATCCGAGTGCTTGCCTTGCCAACATTCAATCTGGACGTCGGTAAATTTTCTTTAACTAAACAACGATCAAATTGAATTGCTGCTCATACGACACCCTCAGCACTTGGCTGTACTAGAAGGCTTTCCCTTCTAATAGGTGTGCAGTTATGCGACATCACTATGTGCTCGAAATTTAGATGCCGTCTTTGACAGCTGCTTATATTTTAAAAGCTTTAAGAAGCCTGCTTCCACAGCTAGCCATCACGTCCGATCCCTATCTAAGATTATAAATTGCATTCCATGGTGGCTTGCAAAAAATTTAACTAGCTCTTTAGTTTTTTCTCGGCTAGATTATAGTAATACCATTTTGGCTGGGCTACCAAAAAACGCCAATGAGGCCGTTGCAGCTGGCTATACATTGGATGCAAGGCTAGTTTGAAAATCCCTGAAGTTTGACAGAATGTTTCCTTTGCTAAAAAAATTAAGATAGCTATCGGTTGATCAACGAATGCATAGCAAAGTTCTGACGCTGACTTACAAGGCTCGCCACGACTTGGCTCCTGTATACCTAGCTGAACCTCTGCACCAGTTTCAGCCTCCTCGTGCCCTTGGGTTCTTGTGTAGACAATACATTAGCTGTTTCATTTCTCCGTTTAAATACGGCTGTCGACAGAAGCTTGTGGGTTGCCGATCCCATACTACTGTGTAACTTGCTTCCAGGATTCTTACGCAACGACATCTACTCGCCTTCTGCTGACTATGGCTCATCCTTTCCATGACGTCCTGAGCTGCTACTTCCATGTTACTCACTACCTAAACTGCTTTCCTGACTCTTCTCACTTTCTCTTTGTCACGTGAAATGAAGTCTGTCGGCTACCAAGAATACCGAAAGCCGCTTAGTATGTGAGCTAGCTATACAAAACTCTACTGCATAACACCCATATAGCCTGTTCGGCTTTGTGGAGTTACAGACGGAGATACGCTGTACGATACTTGGCTTGGTAGGATGATAGTCCTGATAGGTAGGTAGGAGCCAGAAAGTTTGAGACGTAGGGTCATCAGGAGCAACTAGGTCTTTGGTGCAAGCCCTGTGCTGGGCTGGGCAATCTACGGATGCCAACTGCATGCGGCTTCGACGGCCGTTAAGGCCCTTCTGCCGCTACACAAATAAGGCTTTAGCATAAGCTGATCTCCTGTTTTATTGCAACATCCCTGATTTGACAAAAATTACACAGAAGCCAAAGTTGTACCTGTTTCTTGCATAATGTAATAATTTAATAAATTTGTATAGCGCCCCAAGAGAACTTAATCTCTATTCAGGCGCTTCACACGTGCCTCAGGGCTCGAGCCCACGACCTCAGCCAGACCTTGGTCAGGCGAGCACCGTAACCGCTGGACCAAACCAACTCGGCGTGTAATTGACTGGGTCCGATTAAATCATCTTATGTTTACTAATGCGTCCCGACGCTGCATTTTATTACTAACTGTATTGGCAAAGTTCTTTTAAAGCATATTTAAGTGCATAGATATAGACTCTGATCACAGCCGGGGCTAAGCAAAAGTCTTCAGTTCTTCACGTTTGGACGCGAAGTGGGCAGTAGTGTATCAACAATGCCAGCTCTCTTTGCTTGCTTTTTCATTGGTGCCAATCAACACTATCACTGTACGTTCGAGATCCTGAGAGTCGGAAGCTTGTAATTATAATAATTGTTATTCATAGCCAGCCAAAGCGTTAAAAAGTCCATAACATTCAAAATAAATGATGGGTTGTGCTTGGCAGTGATTGTGGTTTTCTGAGTTAATACACGAAAAGCAGCGTTTTAAAGAGGACCCTCGAAGTACGAGTACTTGACCCTGTGGAACTCACTATTTGAAGTTGCAAACATTTGTGTGCTCATGGAACTACGTATATTTTGTATGCGACTAAAATTGGTTAATTTATTGCAGCCCTTCGGTTATCAGAGATTTTCTTCTAAAGGGCTAGCAAAGAAATCCTTTTAGAGGCTTAAATATTTTAAAATTCCTGTTCTGAGCCATCCTTTAATCTGAGGGCTCGTGTCAAGTCTTCCAGCTACAGAAATATCTAAAACTTTGCAAGAAAAACTAGCACTATATCTCAACTATATAGTATTGTCGTTGTAACACCACTCCAGGAAAACTAAATACCGTCCGAGACCTTTCACTGCATCGTTTACTGCAGAAGAATGGGTCGCCAACTTTTTGTGTTAAGCATGCCAACGCAAACAAGTATTATGTCGAGGTCATAAAGCTTGCAAAAGTATACAATTCTTATGCCAAGGTCAGATCTTGTTTAGCTGGTATAGCATACCGTCACTAACGGTAGGTTGCCCACTGGTTGATGGCTATATTCAGAGATTTCACACTTGATTCCTCCACCAAAGCACCACAGCACATCTAGATAAGCCGTGCCGTTTCACTAAGCTGCAAAGGACCTTAAACCAGAGGTTCATGTAAAAATCATTCTTTCACTAGTTTGTTCATGGAACAGTCACTGTGAGCACAGCCAATTCAGGTGTTCTGTTATATCTTGACATATCGAACAGCCACTGTAACAAAGAAGTTTGGCTTATTTTGACTTGTATAACTCATCCTGGTAGTTATTTTTAGTCATACTACTAATAATAATACATTTGTATAGCTCCCTCGGAAAATTTAATCACTTTAAATTTGCTGCAAAGGAAGCATGATCGAATGGTTAAAAGTATCTTGAACTCGTCGGAAAAAGCAGATCTATTAGATTACTAATCTATCAGGTGGCGTAATTTGGTTGTTATTGCGTTCTCGTCTGGTGACTGGAGGTCACTCAAGATTTAGCCCTAAGGTAAAAAAAAATGTTGGCTCAGATGCAACAGCAAAGTTGAACATCAGGGAGCAGTTGACCCTGGCAGTTTGTGGTAACATTCAGGAGCAGTCCTTCATGCATCCAGGCTAGATCAGTGTCATAAAAGGAAACAGCCATAGTTCCTTGAAACATGAAGTCCTCGATATATCCAAGCTCGAAGAAATCAGTCCTAGTTCTAAGGGGGAATTTCTATGAGATACGGAGGCCGCTGGGATAAAGCGGTTGTCCATGTAGCTATTCCGTATTGCACTCGTTTTCAATTTACCGAATATCAGCAGCTAAAAATGAGAATACTACCTTTCAGACTGCCTGCAGTAACCTTTTAGAGGTGTTGCCAAATTCGGGGGCGGTGGATGCCTGTTCTGAGCTGAGGTCAGAGTACTTCACTGTTTTAACTTCATTGATGACCAACGCAGCTTCATTTGCCTCAACGAATTCGGTGTTATTCAGCACCATTCAGATATGAAAGGCCGCCTAATGTATGTAATTTCAATTTCATGCATATTCCTCTATAACTCTGTAAAGTCACAAGGACTATGTGAATGTGCTGCTCAGGAGTTTGCTGGAGGGAAAGCAGCCAGCAATCGACATGGTGCCCATCGGCTCGACCCCATAACCGGGCGTACTGCCAACCAGTATATTAAGGTGATCCAACAAATACATAACAGGGCCAAGGCCACTCCCTTAAAAAAGCCTTAGCCAAAACATGCAGGACATCGCACATGGTGCTAGCGTCTGCGTGGGATTCATGCACACCTGCTCCCGACAAGTTTGCTCTGGCGCAGGTCCAGCCGAAGGTCGGGCGGCCTTGACACGCTGGCATCGAGAGAGAGAGAGAGAGAGAGAGAGAGAGAGAGAGAGAGAGAGAGAGAGAGAGAGAGAGAGAGAGAGAGAGAGAGAGAGAGAGAGAGAGAGAGAGAGAGAGAGAGACAGAGAGAGAGAGAGAGAGACAGAGACAGAGAGACATCTGGGCGAAAACTTCGGAGGAGCAAGGTTAGCACAACTAGAAAGAGCATGCAGGTAAAGCTGTGTGAGGGCTGCACATAATTTGCTAACATATGAGAGACTAGAAACATCAGAACACAAATAGGAAAATTCGAGACCACGAAATAAAGGTTATGCATGCTGCTTATTCTTCAGGTTATTCTCGGCCACCAAGGTACTTGGCGGCTTCATCTCGCTGGTCGTCGTTGTGGACTTGCGTCCATTGCTGGCTGGTAAACTAACCTTTGGTCGGCCTCCTTTGATGAATATCGCATCCTCAGCATCGTCGTCATCGCTAGTTGCTTCCGAGTCCGGTGTCAGCATCGGTGCTGCATAGACACTTCCTGCAGCGGACACGTGTCACACTTGCTGTCACCCTCAAACGGGCATTGCTCGAGGTTTGAAGCCTAACGGCATTGATGAGAGAGGACCTGTCCACCGGCAGTGGCGATGCTCCAGCTTTTGAGCATTTTTTCTATTAGGCTAGCCAAGGGTCGCTGGTCATAGGCCGAGGGTCGTGGCAGCCGGTCGCCAAATGTAAAGCCACCCAGTGTGGACCCAGCAGCAGCCTGAGTGCTGGGTCTCAGCACGGCTCGCACGAGAAGAATGCTTGGCTGCTGGTCTGATTGCTTCGCCTGGTCAAGGCGATGAGGAGCAGCATGCCGGGGCATGGTTGGCCAGAAGGCCTAAATTGATTATATCACCACCTCTACAAGGTCAGAGTCGTTTCTTTACTCGCCGGAGTTTAACCCCTACCTTCCTCGGACCCAACAAGCATGCTACTTCATTCGCTACAGCAGAGCATTGCATCCATTGACCAACAAGCATACTTCTTGAGCTCCTTGAATCCTCGAACTACCTGGCTGCACGGCTGCCATCGGCCGACCGTGCAGTCGGTCTATATGGCACTGGCCGTCGGCAGCAATACACACTCACTTTTACTCTTCTGCGTCTTTGTGTCCGGCTCCTGTCCACTCTTATCGATGTCGTCCAGATCATTCAGCAAGCGGTAGACATTACGCTTCTTCTGTGACCTTCTCCGACAGCACCTGTGGTAAGTGCAGAACACAGCTAGAGAAGGACGGCACGCATGCACAGAGAGCTTTATTCGAAGGGGCGTGCCATCGCCAAAAGTTATAATAATAATAATAACAATAATGCATTCGATATAGCACCCTCAGAGAACTCAATCTCTTTCTGAGCACTTTAGTTATGACAAGAAGCAAGCAATGGCCGCGGCAGGTCCATGTGCACTCACTCACTCACGCACACACCAAGATCACAAGATCATTCAAATGAGTAGCATAAGTCACCCAGATATAGCGGTAGGTCAGAAGTTTTTGGATGAGGCTAACCGATCTCGGAGGCCGGAGGCCGAACAGTGCATCCCATTCAGCTGAAGTGTGGGGGGGGGCAGCAGCCTGGTTCGGTACCTACACTCTAAATTCTGCCAAAGGCACAGACGGTGGCAATACCCTGCTTCTAGACTTGACATGCACGTGCCAGCCATAGTAGCAGCTGCTGCTTAGCTAAGTAGCAGCATTCTCCAAGATCGCGAAATACAAAGTTAAAGATTGCAAAAACGTGAGAACTGTTTTGCCTGCTTAGAGAGAAATTGTTTTTTTCTGTTAGTTGGTTTGGCATTTGAATTTCCATTTCAACGACAGAGAGGAAAGGGAGCCCTGATAAAATAGCCACTGACAAAATACCCTGACAAAATAGCCCATGTGATGGAGATGCACAAAATAGCCCCAACAAAAAAGCCGAGTTATTGAGACAATATTCTTTTGCGAATCCATTAAATTGCCGTTAACTATAACATGGGACGTAATCTACTACGAGAATGAAAAATTAATTTTTAAGATAATTAATAATCAAAGCGAGAAAATCCGCAAGATGGAGCTCTTGTGTGACGTGGCAAGAAGGAGCAGCATTGTCTTCCGTGGCCAGTACTTCCGAGAGTGACGTGTAATAGACGTTTAAAGAACGTCTACTATGACTCAGTGAAGTGAGTCCGCAGGCTCGTGTTTTAATTAACATGTTAAAAGGTAATTATGAATCAACATTTTAATTCTATAGAATAATAGAGTCAGCCACCGACTTAAAACTCAGAGATACGAACTTTACCAGTCACAAACAAAAACTGATAAAATTTATCACGGAAAACTTTCAAAATCCGGGCACGAACAGTAGATTTGACAGCACTGCAAGCAGTAGGGAGGAAACTATGTCTGTCAGAACGTACCACAGTAGTGCTTATCCTATACCATTCTAAACTCACGAAAATTCGACTTACAACAGGCTTTCCGGTCCATATCTATTTCATAAGTCGGGGCTGACTGCAATTCAAGAACCGCTCATTATTAAACTAATAATTCTACTCAGCATTTTACTTCTTTATTTTTGTTTAGGTTTGCCGCCGAATTATTTTCATCCTTTCAATACACCATCAATTGCCATCATCAATCAGCATTCAAACTTATCGGAAAATTTTGAAAGGAGCGTGACAGAATAGAGATCGATGATGCACGTCTCCAAGCTGAGAACCGACAACCAGAAGCATGGAAGGCCAACTAACTCAATCAGCGTCTTCAAAATCCTGCTCCAATCTACTATAACACTGAGTGTCTGGATAACCTCCACACACACAATCGGCCTATTACGATTTAAAGGATATAAAAATATATCAATCTTAAATATAGACATTACCTTTAAATCTGTCACCTTAAATTTTACCATTTTACTCAAGAAAAAAGTTCTTTATCAATTTAGTTTAATATTTATTAGCTATTTTTATGACGTGTTCATTATGTATTAGTTATTTTAGTATACTCTGAAAGTATGTACTTGACTGAGCTATTTTGTCTTGGGCTGCTCCGTCCTAAGCTGTTTTGTCGGATCACCAGGGAGAAGAACTTCTCCAAGGTGACAAGCGAGCAATACCCTTGCTCACTCTAAATAATTCGGTCAATAAACAATTGCTACATTCGGCCGGAATCATTCTTACAACCACTCACTGTGTTTGATGATCCTGACAGACTGAGTCTACTCTGTACTGCGAACTAACCATACATCCCCGGGTTTCGCCAAACCTAAAAATTATCTAGCTGCCCACGGATAGGATGCAACCAGCACAGTGCCTGCTGATACTATGTGACTACAGAGTGGTCCCCGGGTAAGGAGCCTGATCTGTTTCCGGACTGGATTCGTAAGGAGGTCATAACCCGGGTCGTTCGAAAACCAGATGGTATGCAATGCGGATCACGATTTCCCGTGTGGTACAATGGGAAAATTAAAATTAAAACTCCAGACAAAATCACCATTTTTTTAATTGCTGGGGGACACAAAGACAATATAAAAATAAACCATAAAACACAAACCGCCTTGGTTTTAGCCGAAGGGTTAAGGTGCTCGCCTTTGACGGTCGAGCCCTTGGGCTCGATGTGGAGTGCTTGGATCGAGAAGTTCTAATAGGGTGCTACACCAATGTGAATTAAGTGCATATTTTAACAGACGCTCACTTTTTAAAACGTTTTTGTTCATTAAATAACAAGAGGTAGCCCTTTTTATACTTCCGTAATCAAAATATCTAGCAAAGGCTAACGCTCACGAGTAAACGTGTTGGTCAGAAAGAATGAACAGCCTAGGAGGACTTCGATGGCCAGCTGTGGGTAACTCGACAAAAGCAGCAGGACAGAAGCAGCCGATAAAAGCCGCAACAAATAATTTTAAGGGATGGTGTTTAAATAATATTGATAATTAAGTATTTCGTTTGAGAGAATACGCATGTAGTATAACTTACGCCACATTATAGTTAATGAAAGATTTTGAAAATATTTTGAAATGGTACGGTTGTACAGAAAGAGTAAATACAGCCTAATAATGTTGGCCTATTTTAGATGCTCATGTTGCGTGGGATGGAATTCCTTGACGGTAACTTCCAACTAGGACTGTTTTGAGGTAAGTTTATGGCACAAATATTCACACTCCACGAATAACTGAGGTAAAATACAATGCAGCTGTCATTTCTACAATAAGCGTTGAACAACTTCGGTTTGATTTCATAATATAGCCAAATTTCTAGTTTACGAACCGAAATTCATGATACAGCAGCCCATACCAGTTCACCTGCATTAGCCTCTGCAATGGCAGCTCTGCATTTCTGTACTGCGATGCAGCTATTATTCCAACAATAGACGTCGTCAAATCGCGATTTTGATTGCTTATTATGGAAAACAGTGTTCCAGATTTACCAACCAAATTCTATGCAACTTCTCCAACGCGTCATATTGCCATGGCCTCCGACGAAATTTGCTTTTGATTAAAGCTTCGCTGTGCTAGTGGCGGCCAGCAGCAACAATTGACCGGAAATAAAACGATACTTACCTGCGATAGCAGCGGCAGCACAACCAACCAAGGGCAACAACAGCAAAAATACTGCCCAGTGCTATTCCAAGAACGTAAAATATTCCCCAGTCTGAAATATGAGAAAAACCTCAAAAGAAAATGGCTCTACAATGGCACAGAAGTTACAAGGCAATGCAATATATCTTCATCTGCAACTCTACAAAGCCACAAAGACGATGTGGATGTTAGGCAGGAGAGGTCTGATAATGAGACGAAAGTTTATTGAATGAAACACTAATAATATCCACCCACCTTAATTTTAAATCGCGATGGAAAATCACACACTTCCCATCATGGTCATGCAAATTGGGCAGGCGCAAGCACCATCCACATTCAACCCCGACGTCCTCGGCAGTAGTTATGATTAAAACGCTCGTGTTGAATACACAAAGGTCGGGAGATACTGCAATGGTGCAGAGCCAGCAGCTCCTCTGCGAATATACATGCAATACAACTAGCTTCAGATTCTGCAGTGTGTTTTGAAAGTGGAATGAATGATGATAATAATATTAAAATTAATAATAGGTCGTTAGCATAGTGCCCTAATGCAATACAATCTCTGTCCATACACTGTAAAGCTCTTCTAGAGTTGATGCCATGCATAGTAAGCATGCAAATGCAAACAAGTACCAAGCTTAGGACGAATCGGGCAACTTGCAGTGCCATTAGTACTGGTAAAGATGAATACAAAAAGCTGGGGAGAAGCATGTGCAGACTTCTGCGATGCAGTGTAGGTACTCTTTGAGGACCAGTAGCCAGCCTGGCTCAGGAATGAGGATTCAGCCGCCGATTAGGCGAATATACCGAGTCAGCAACAACTGTTCACAACACAATAATTCGTACCATAAATCCTTGACCATATGCATATCGCTACTGCAACATATGCAAACGTGCATTCGAAACATCAACTAACAGTACTAATACTAAAGCTTCACTTACCACAGTTGCTTCTGCCAGTTACGTATGCATTAATTACATTGGGAATCCAGTATAAATCACACACGCACTCGCGTGACAGCGGGTCACAGTGACCGTGCCCCGAGCAATTGTTCGAGCAAACTACAAAAAAAGCCACAATTACTTTCTGCAGAGCAAATCAAAATGTAATGCCAAACGTCTCGACGACAAAATAATGGCAGGACACACACACGCGCGCACGCACGCACACACACACGCGCACACACACACAGGCACACACACACGCGCACACACACACACACACACACACACACACACACACACACACACACACACACACACACAGCACTAACACACATGCAGAGAGAGAGAGAGAGAGAGAGAGGGAGGGGAGGGAGTGAGGGAGGGAGAGAGAGCCAAAGCTCTTGGCAATGATGTATGACAGACGAGTAAAATGACTATTCGCAAGCCGGGCAGACAGATCACATGGACGATAAACAATGGACAGCAATCGAAAGTGGCAGTAAAATTGCTACAACGGCTGCATCTGCATATGGTCACTCAGAAGTGCTGACCGAGCATACTCTGCCATGGACTTCTGTGTAAGTGGCACCTGTGTGTGCAAGGCAACTAACATACACACACTAGTGTGCTCACGTTGTTATACCTACCTGCCTGAATGGGTGTAATTCGAGTAGGACACAATCTCTGCTGCCAATCACTCGCTGAAAAACTTCACCTTACCGGCGTTCTGCACACTCATGTTACACTAGTAGCAACTAAGATCACCAACGGGCTGGGGGCAAAGGGTGACAGGCATCAAAGAGGCTAAACACCAACTTGTTCTTGCCAGCACTGGCTGGCAACGGTTGATTTCACTTCCAACTAACTTACAAGCCCGGTGCACGCAAAAGAATAAACGACATCTTGAAAACAGCTCTCAAAAAGATGCAAAACAGCAGCAGCAGCATAAGCAGCACATGACAGCGCATTCAGCTACTGACCGACAGTATCCACGGAGGTGACGCTGTACTGCAGCACGGCAGAGCTCGTCAGCAGCTTGTCTTTCAGCTGCTGCACGACCTCGGCTGCCCCCCTGACAGAAGCACTGCCAGATGTACCAGTGCTTCTGTCGACTGGACTGTCGGTCACTGTGAGCGTCACAATCAATCTGCAGCAGCAAGAAGAAAACCTTGAGGTAACTAGAAGGACGCGCAGCCTGCACAGAGAGGGGGAGAGAGAGGAGAGAGAGAGAGTGGGAGAGAAAGAGAAGAGAGAGAGAGAGAGAGAGAGAGAGGAGAGAGAAGGGAGAGAGAGAAAGAGAGAAAGAGGGGGGAGAGAGAGGCAGACCAAACGCTGCAGCCACCTCACAGCTGGCGCGTTCTGTGCAAGTAAACGTGACGCACTTGCCAGTTCTCCAGTCGGAAGTCATCTGGTGTACGATTATTTCTGTTCTCACAAACGGCTTGAACAGAAGCAGGCCAAGCTGCGTAGTCAGTGTTTCCTGTAACGAGGAGGCCACGTCAACAGTCAGCCAGGGCTGTGACTGCCACAGCTGCAGTAGCAGTGCCATTCCCTCCCCCCCCCCCCCGCAAGCCACGTAGAGGCAAGCTGTTACCTCTGTTACCACTCAGCTCAAGGGGGCACACGGGGAGGGAGGGGCACTTCTCGAACGACTAGCACAAGAGCCCGGCTCTGAGCTGCCAACAATAAGCTCGTCAATACAATGTGCACGGACATCGATCACATTCAGCTTTCAAGCTAGGTCAGCAACTAGAAGTCACAGCTGTGGGAACTTCACTTACTACTAAGTAGGGCCGCTGGGGCGTCGGTGCAGATAAGAGCCACCGATGGAAAGTCTGGCAAGCAGCTGACACATCCAACACATCCTACGATCGATCGGTCCACGACACGACAGCCACGCCCATGCACGTTGCACAAACGTTGCTTTTGGGCTGCCTCCAGAGAAGGCGAATCAATTTTTGCAGAGGAATGTCGTCGATAGAGCAGCACCAAATGCACAGCCGAATCGGCAGGCGACCGTTCAGCAGGTCAAGATAAATGTCTCGGATGCCCACACGGTTTAAACAGGGAGCTGCAGTCACAGCCAGTCACAAATCACACGGTCACAGGCGGTCAGAGCGCCAGCAGCAGTGCTCGCTTGCATCGACATGAACCGGCAGTCACTCGTAGAGTTCGAGGTGGAACCCGAGCAGAGATTGGCTGCCTCAAACGTAGCTCCGCATACAATAAGCTCACTTGCGCCGCAGCGCGACAGCAGTAACTCAATTGCACAGCCTCGATTGTGGGAGCCACCTAAGCCTCAGTGAAGCACTTAAGCAGTGCAGCCAGCATGAGCACCCATGCGGCAGCACGATCAGCTGTCGTCGATAGCAGGTCTTAAGACTGACAAGAGCAGCTTTCCTCCGATGTGGCCTGGGGAGGGGCAACCTCGGGCATACTAGGGTGGCTTTATGCCAGCTTTAACAGACCAGCATCGACGACTGCATGAGCCTTTCGGTGGAAGAGTGCTTCAGCCACTGCCAGCCCTTAAGGGTCGAACTAGATTGCATGCCGGTGGTAAGCTTCTGGTGCCAGGCCTGTGAAAGCCGGTCCACCAAACTGACAAGCTGATTACTGAAGAAGCGCCGATTGATCCTTCTGGGAAACCTTGCAGAGCGTATCAAATACTAGCGCAGAGCAAGATCTCAAAGATCGACTGTCAGCAGCTGACATGTCAACCTGCTGGATGCACACCTGGTGGAGGTGGGGGTTTCTTCTGATCCCCACAGCTTGACGTCAAGGATTGGTGATACATGGTATGCATGCACTGGTTTTTTAAGGATTAAGGAAGGCACATGCTTCTCTAGCAAGAAACCCAAACGAAAACAGACTTACTTTAATTGATTAGAGGCAACCAGTTTGGGTCTACAGCAGCCTCGAAAAGAAGAGAAGAAAGAGCAGTGGCACCTTAGTAGACACTTGCACCGTGAATCATGCTGCAAGCCAACCTACCTTGTCGGCAACAGTAAACTTTCCAGTCGGTACCTGAACTTCCAGTTCTATAAGCTCCAAGCTAAGCGGATCTGCAATCATTTCACAATCAGCGTCCTTTAGGCGACTTAAGCACACGGTAACAGCAGAAAGGGCTGGGCTGGGCATGGTTGGGGAACATCAGGATGAGTGGGTGAGGCTGGGCGGCAGCATTGGATGGCAGCAAGCAAAAAGCCAGCTCATAATGCTGCCAGCCTACCAGGAACAACTGAAATGAAAGAATGGGCAATGCTCTCTGCCCCCTCGTCGTCGGTTACAACAAGGCTCCAGTGGTACAGCCCCAAAACAATGTTGGTAAGAAGCAGCACCGGCTCACTGTCAGTGCTGCCAACGACATCCTAGAATAATAGGGCATATGCCTAACCTTGCAGCAACTCATGAGCAAGGCTGTGCTAATCCAACAACATGAATGAGATCGACAAATGCCAGACTTACTCCGGCAGCAGGCGACATCATGTTCCTAATCCATTTGTAGCTGTGGATTTTAACATCATCGTACGACAATGACCCGTTTAAGATGAGCAAAGGTAGAGGAAGTGCCACGGTTCTGTTTACTTCTGAGATGATTGCTTCCGGGGCACGATTAGCAGCTGGAATATACAAAAAGGTTTATATAAAATAGCTGCAAATCTAGCAGCAAACCAGAACACAACGGATAGTTTGTGTAAGCACCTGTCGTGGAAACAAGAGATGCCTGCTTCAGACTGTAGCGCTGATCAATGCAAATAATGAGCAGCCGTGCATCAAAGCCATCACTTTGAGCATTAAAACAATTTTCAAAACGTGGCTAAAGCTCCAATGATGAGTTTCTTTCAGTGTGCAGCTAGTGACATCCAAATCCGTAGAATATCGTGCAATCATTACCTACTCTAAAACAATTATGTATCAAATTATGTATCAAATTATGTATGTACAAAGTATGATATTACGGGCAAGTGATCTCACTTGATACCTAACCTGCAGCATTAGGACAAGAAGAGTGACTAGGTAGGGGAGCTCTCATGTACGCTTGGTCAAGTCTTCAAATTCAACGATGGTTGGCAAGCAAGTTTGAACCCCTCCTAATGCTTTGTTCACAAGAAAGGGTGCTTGGCCGAAACACTGTGCCAGGCGAGCTACAGTTAAGTTCTAGAAATAATTGCTTGACTGAGCTAGCACTATTACAAGAGTAAAACCAACTTCTCTATGGTATAGCCTCTCTACTACTTTAATGGCAGCGTTTAATAGAATTGATCATAAAGTCCGTCTTGAGCATCTATCATCTCAACTGGGCATCACTGGCACTGCAGTTCATTAGCTTAGGTTTTATCTCTGTTGAGATTTTAGTGCATCTACCTAAGTCTGCATTGCTGAGAAGATCCTTATGCACTTGTAGCAGGAAAGAAGATCGTTACACACTTGTTGCAGGACCAACCCTGAGGACTTTTTCTGCTTATTTTTAAACCTGACTGGAATTTACATGCTAGATTTGAAGTTTATGTTTAAGAGTTTAGCTGGTCTGCCATAGCTCGTTCGCATCTTTGATAGACATAGTAGTAGGTAGACAGGGCAGAAGTTGCTAACGTTCTCCTGGTCTAGTATTGCCTTCTTAATAAGTGGCTAAACAACAGCTTTTTTGAAGGATGCATGAACAAAACAAGAGGCGAGGGACAAATTTGTTTTGCTTGTTATCCAAGGCCGCAGCTAATCCATCCATCTCAGGAGAACATATGAGAACATTGAGCATAGGATCGAGAGAGCTAGTGGTAGTCTTAGACGTGGAGATAAACTTCGACATGAGGTCATTAGTGACAGGCTTTGAGGTGGACATTGAAGTACTGCCGGGAACTAAGAATGAAGAGTCCGTAAGAGTCAGTGGGATCTTACTTTGGAGATGAGTCTCTGATCTTATACTGAAGATCTTGCTGACAAAAAACCTAGTGAGAAACGATCTTCTAGATCACCAAAAGGATCACCGGGTAAGAAGTTGACTAGCAAGCAGTTATGGAGATGGTGGATGGTCAACATTATCATCATTATTTCATTATCATTCTTATCAACAATATTAGATCCCACAACGTATTTGTAGAAGCTAGATTTGGCCCTTTCAAAGATGCATGCAGTTCTGGTACTATCAGAGCCATACACATCGTGGCTGCGAAATGTGGGAATAATTTTGCATTGCTAGTGCCTGCTTCTAAACCAATGCAGTTGTTTATTTCTGATTTAGGTTGAATAAGTATTGCTACACATGTTATTAAACGTGCTAGAGCTATATTTTCTGCAGCCATGAAAATGTATAGCAATACAAATCCAGAGAAATTAGAAATAAACTAATGCAGCGACTTAAAAACCAGATGCGAACTTAAATTTCAAATTTCACATTGATCCATAAAGTATTGGCCGAGTTACAGATTTTACAAGTCACAAAGCCACACTATAGATGAGGCTGATTAAACGTCTCAAGAATACACCTCAACAAACTGCAAAGTTGTACCTTGAAGTACCAAGATTCAACAAGTTAGATCACAAGTCACATATGATACCGGGACCAGTAAATTTTGTGTTTGTGGATGTGCTGCTTCCGGTTACTTTCGGGTTAGACATAGTTTATGCAATCATGCTTTACTTTTATTTGGAAATCCTCAAAACTTTCGATACCATTCCTTACATGCTTGTCTACTGAAAGGTATCCTAAACGAATATTCGATTGTCGGACAAAGTGTTCAATATTTTCTCGACGTTTACTCTTAATGAATAGGATTGCTTATGAAGAGCTGCTTCACCCTTGAATAGGCTTTAGCTTAAAAGCAATCCCCGAAGGTCATATTGACAGAGTGAGCCAACACCGGCGGCCATGAAAATAAGTGTGTCAGTACTGTTCAAGCGAACTAGATTAAGTTTAATTTCATGATTAGATCAATCAGTGCGGGTATCTTTTAATTCTCTAGCACTTTTGCATTTACGAAATTTCTTTTCTTTTAAGCAATCTTGCTGTTTTGACTTGCTTGCTGGGTCCATGATGGATCTTCGGAGGTGGAGCAAAAATAGATGCCACTAACGGCACATGCATGCAATTGTGATAAATTTCAATAGTGTTATACATGGTAAACACTTCATGCACCATGATTCACATAATAAGATGCGAGCAACTATTTCTACAGAGAATAATATGCACCACACCACAGCCAGATGCTAAGCTGTGGCTGAGACCTGACCAAAGATAGCAATTTGTGCCTATTTCCTTCTTCCCCTCCCACATGCACAGCAGAGTCAGACCTAAAAAGGGTGACATTAACACTTTGAACTGACACTAAGATATCACAAATCATTAAAGTAACTCACAGGTCAATAATTGCCGACATTACCTCGTGGCGAAGCCAGTACCGTCAGGTTGGTGGACGATGTCCCAGAGTAACCTCGAGCACTGTTCACAATTAGTGTAACCAGATATGATCCAGGCTTCAGCTATAAACAGACATAGATACCGCACGGTGACCCTCAAATAGTTTAGTTAAGCCCATAGCTGTCATTGAGACTGCAAATGAATCGTGGTGCAATTACTGTGCTTTAAATAATACATGATTATGCGCCCACACTGTCGAAGATGACTATTTGTTCACCCAGTCGAAGCCGGTCATAGTATGATGTTTCTGCTAAACCTACTGGACAAGCAAAGTCCGGGTTAGCAGATTTGCACTATGGTGCAAAAAAGAACTGCTGCCAGGTAAGCCCGATTTCAGCATGAGATCTCAGTAAAGTTATGAAAATGGATAAAGCAGGGCGGTTATAGGACAAAGCTGTCGTACCCAGCAAGTAGTGTGTGAAGCCTTATCTTAAGGCAGTAGGCCATCAGGACCTTGAGATGGTCTTATGATAAGTTTAACCACATTAGGACAGATTAGTATACAGTTTTATAAAAAGAATTTCTAAACAGCCTGGAGACAAAAACAAAGAAATAAATAGAACAATCTTAACTGTTCAGAAGGAATCCAGGGAAATGAGTGAGGTATGCACAACATACAGTGTCAGCTACCTAAAACCATCTGCATCTACCGTTGTTTCAAATTCTATGCAAGTACATTCTGGTTGCAGTGACAAGCCGAGCGAATGCCAGGGCATTGCTAGTCCATCCAGCTCTCAGACCACTAATAGTGAGCTCATCGGTCACAGCGAACGCACTAGCTACCTTCAGTAGTAGCAGTTATGGAAGCCGGTATGGTAAACAGCTGGGAAACCTTAGGAACTGGTAACATCTTTTACAGTGCTGCATTGACAGCTGTCACAGCTTCGTTAAACATTACGGCAGGAAGCACGACATATAATAAAACAAGCTGCTACGAGAAATTCGACGGTGAGCAGCTTACTTACTCCTTTGACTTCGAAAACCGAGTCTGATGACTGAACGATGGGGGTGGGAACTCTGGCATATCCAGCAGCAGCAGGATATGGAATCAAGGACCAGTTATAATTTAGTGGCCCTGCAAACAGCAGCACTGCTCACAACTAGCACGGCTTGGCAATAAGGCACTGCTGTGCACAAGCATCTGTCACTACACGCACAAGCTGCAACACAAAAGTGACTCAAGCCAAGATCCACAGCATGTGCACGACTAAAGAACGCCTGAGTAGCTCCACAGTTCCGTAACAGCATCGAGAGTCAATGGCTCTCAAGTCTGTGGGCACTCCAACCGTGCATAAATAGCATCGGTCCTCTTTCTCTTTTCATGCTTCAAGACTGGCAATGATTTGCATGCAAGTTAATTTATAGTTAGCACTTGCATGGCAGAAAAACATGACCCCAGAAGTATGCTACGTAGGCTCGAGTAGCATGCATATTCGTGGGTTTAGCAGAGTTGCATGAATGCAAACTAATCGGGCATACGACAGAATCGGCACAGGGGCAGGGCTGGAGGGCAAGGGTCACAGACACACTTCAACAGCTCAGTCTGCTTGCTGCTTCGGCTCGGTTCTCCATTCTTGCCCAGCTGTGCGGCTTTATTGCCGGAAGAGGTAGCTGCTAAACAACAAAACTTCGACTGCCTTCGACGACCGATTTCCACTGAGTCGGCATGGCTTTATCAAGCTAACGACATTATTAGAGTGCACGGAGAAGTGAGAATCATCGTCCAACCTTTGTAGCATTGACTGGAGTTCCTGTTGGAGCCAAAGAATTCTGCATTGACCGGCATTTACCATTACAAGGGAAGCTTCTGCTACACATTGACACAGCATATTCCCAATGGCACCACTATTATCATCAGGACGATTTCATGTGCTTAATACTCGCGGCAAGTACAAATAGAAAAAAACATACCAGCCTTGCCAGCTTCTGGCGATATGTCCGCACTGAGTTTGACAGTGCCGTCCGGTAAACGAACTACAGAGTCTCCAACGATGCTCACTACAACGATCGCAGCAGCTAGCAGAGCTTCTCAGGACCACAGTGTTTGGCGCACAGCAGCCGCCGTGCTAGACGAGAAGTGGCAACCGAGAACGTAACATTGAAACCGCCGTGCACTGAAATGAGCATTTCGTCTAGTAGAGACAGACCTGCCTGCAGGGGCCTCTTGTTGTTGATCAGCAACAAGTGCCACTCAACCACGCCCCCTCCACGGCTTGCTGCAGCCACTCGGTGTAGCATCTGACCCCCCCCCCACTGGGAGGGGGCTCACTGGTGCCAACTCAGTCCACTACCTGCGCTCACTGGTGCTAGACGAGTTGGTGCACACACCTCTGCTCGGACATGAAAGACAGTAATCAAAAAGGAATAGTCTAGAATCTACGGAGCCTGCTCACGGCCTGTGCGCCTTGGCCTATTATAGCAGTGTCCCTGGCTTTTAAGTTCCAGCATCAGGAGCATTACGAAAGGTAGAACGTATAAATACTAAACACTAAGCATAAGTAAATAACGGTCAGTTCAGTATTCTGAGTCTTTATTAAATCCAGTAAGGGAAATGTTTTGCAAACGACTGTCCATGACCCGAACAGCAGTGGTCACGTCACAGCAGCGCATTTGACGTAGGACACTGATGTAGGTACGGACCTTGTTAACTTAGTGCCCATAGGCCGCATAGAAAAACGTAAGAAGGCTAGCACGGTTCGATGCTCAGTCAGTTTTGTTACGATTGAGCTAATAGTGATAATAATCTTTACACCTGACTTTTCAATACAAAAGCTGTGACGGTTCGAGTAATTGTACCACCGAGTGTATGCCCATGTACAATTATTTTGCAAACAGGTGGCACCGAGACTGCTCAGAAATAAACTACATGTAAAATAATAAAATTTCACCTCTTTCCCCGACCTGTTCTTGCTCCCAATCAAGCAGTGTACGACAACTTAAAGATTTTGCAACTTAATTTTAGGTACCTTCTCATTCTCCTGCTTTAGCCTATCTAAAGTACTTTCCAATTAGGCAATGTATCGCAACACCTGCTCTTCTGACTTAAGTAGTTTAGCTGTGCCTCGATCCAACCTCAAACCTTTTAGAGACCATGACTTTAGTTCGTATGCTCCTCAAGCCTGGAACTCACTGCAAAATGACCTCACGACTCTCCGTCCGACTTGACGACATTTAAACAGAAGCTAAAAACGCACATGTACCTTACAGAATTTGCTGAGTCGTTGTCATTTGTCCTTTATGCACTTACGCCTGCTGATGCTGAATATGTTATCACTAACAGTCATATTGACAAGCTTACATTACAGCACATTGTAAGTGCCTAGAAAGGAATTAGTAGAAAAGGGTGCAACTCAAATGTAATAATAATAATAATAATAATAATAATAATAATAATAATGCACTTGATAACGCGCCCTCAGAGAACTCAATCTCTTTCTAGGCGCTCTACATTTGCTGCACAGGGAAATGCATCACTAGTATTGTTAAATAAAGCTGTAACAGCTTAGACGAATGTAGCATTGCCAGAAAAAGCATTGCAAGAAAACAGACAAGTCTTCGACGGAAGTTGAACTGAGGACGCTCAGCTCCACAGGCTAAATACTCACCAAAATGCAGTGGAGTCGACGGACAACCCAAATTGGAGAGGGATGGCATGCGTAACGAAAAAAATGGAAAGAAGAGACCAACCCACACATTTTCTATGTCACTAGGCTCCTTAATGGTAACAGACACAAGCTGCTGTCACCGACACAAATTTACAGCAGAACTGCAGAAGCATGAAACCTAGCATAGGAAAACGGGTAATTGTAAATGACAAATAAATAAGCGATCAAGACACCGAGCAGTCTACAATAACACGCACATTCTAGAGCAACTAGTGGAACTGTTGTACAATTGCAGCACCAGCACTAAGCAGCAGAGGCCTGCTTAGATGCACCTAAAGTCTGGGCAGTTGTATCCAAGAGGCTGGACATTACTATCGTAGAGCACTGCCGAAGCTGCTATTGTGGCACTGACACGGCTTCCGGGCACTAATGTACTGCCACGTCACAAAACTGAGCCAGCCGGGCTTGTGGATTAAGCAGCTACTGGGGGGGGGGACAGAGCACTGTAAGACATGAGCTGTGAGAACCTTGCACGTACCCAGCAGAGAACCGGCTAACGGTGTGGCACTGGTGGTACTTGATCCAGCGTCCGGCCGTGTGATGGCTTCAGCCTGCAATGGACCACTGAGCAACTGCTTTATCCCACATCAGCTTTTTGTATGCAATCGCGAGGAAACATAAAAATAGCAACAAAAAACAAACGAACAAAAAACAACAAAAAGCTGTCGTCAGTGGCCACATCAACACAAGATTAAACAGCCCATAGAAAATTGCAGTAGCAGATAGAGTCCGAAATGAAACCCCTTAACAGATCCAGTGATATCAGTGGCATCCTGCAAAACTCAAGCTAGCTGTCTTGTTACCACATAATTGCACTTTCAGCAGGTAGGACAATATATGTGAGCTCCAGAGACCATCATCATAACGTGCAGGCTTGATGGGCACATTTTGACTTGACAGGACCACAAGGCCTCCAGCTTGGTTAATAAGAAGCTGGGGGATGTTGAGCGAGAGGAGTAAGGAGTTAAGAAAAATGCAGCTACCGTGCTGCCAAGCTAGACGGTAAGAAGCTACCGAGATAGTGAGTGGGGTCAATAAGAAGCTAGTTGCATAAGGAGCTAGTGGGGATACAGATGTAGTTAGATAAGGAGCTAGTGGAGATACAGATCTAAGTAGATTAGCAGCTAGTGGGGATACAGATCTAGTTAGATTAGCAGCAAGTGGGGATACAGATCTAGTTAGATTAGCAGCAAGTGGGGATACAGATCTTGTTAGATTAGCAGCTACTGGGGATACGAAGCTAGTTAGATTAGGAGCCTAACAAGCTAGTAGTATAAGGGAATCAAGGAATAACGAACTATTGTAGTGATGAGCAAGAGGGTCGAGGAGATAGGGAAAATAGATCTAGGTGAGAGGTTTCTTTATACTACAGCAACCGGTTGTAGGTAAGCTGGTCAGCTGGTCCACCACGTGAGCCACCTGTGACAAACTTGCAGCATCCTGGTAATAGACAATATTATTTATGTATCATTCTGCTCGTCTAGGCAGTAGCTAGACACATTCTGGCAGCAGCACGTGGTGCACGGCTGAGCAGAGTGAACACGAGGCTGAGCAGAGAGTGCAATGCAATATCTGTAGCATGGCTGTAGCTGATCGCAGCTGCTCTGACTGCTGATTACCGTCATGTAGCTTCCATCGGAGGCAGCAGCAGCAGCTGTACTGTCGGTGACTTCAGGGCCAGCCGTTGACTCGTCTGGAGTAACACCTACAGAGAGGGAGTGAACTATTGAAGCTTCGACTAGTCCTGCCATGCAAACGCCAAGCAGCCCAAGCTTTGAGCACGGTCAGAGTAGCTCATATCCGAAAAAATATGGGTTCTCTGCAATCTGGCGACCTCTTAGACCCTCCTTATGTAGAGCAAGCAGCCAATTAAAATAAATGCATGTCAGAAGCTGATATCGCGGCAGAGCAACCAACTGAATCTTGATGTTCAGGTGACAGAATGGGCAGAATTGGATGCCCTGTCGCGGCTGTTAAGACAAGTAAAGACAAGACTTGTAACAAGTCAATTGATTACATACTGTGGTATTTGAGTCAAATACAAGACATTACATTGGCAGCCACCATATTTAGTTGGTATATTGGCATAATAGGTACCAGACTTTGACATACTACGGGTTCAATGAATCACCACAATCCACTGTAATACACTCGAATTAGGCTACAATCGACAGGACGCTGGCGTTGCCGAGTGCAAATTTCGAGTGGATACTGTAGTTTATCTTCGATTTTGTGTATAGGCCAAATTTCATGTCATTGTGCACACACCCACTCATGCCAATGAGCTGCAAAGACAGGAGGTCCTGTACTGCAATTCACTTTAATTCACCTCAAATCCACCACAAATCAACTGCAAAAACCTAAAAAAGTTTCGAATATAAAACAGAGCTAGATTTTACAAGAAACCCACAAAATCTAGCGAGATTCCACCAACGTGCTCTCACGAAGTCCACTAAAGTAAATCACAGCAGCCGGGCCAATACTACAATCCACAGCAATCCGTAGTATTCCAACGCAACACTAAAGAAATCCTGTGGAAAAAGCTCCGTTTTTGATTGCATGTGACAGCACACACTGTGACAGCTGTACTCATTAAATTTCCTTTGCATTGGCATGGGTGTTCTCGTACATTGCCCTGCAATCGACTGCAATAGCCACGGCCAATACAACAACAATCCACTCCAATCCACTGCAAAATGACTAGAAATAGATTGTACCAAGCTCCAGTTTTCAATGCATGTTAAAGTGTGCTGTGTTGTGTACAAACCTACATAAAATCAAATTATGCATAGGCGAACTCTGGCTATGAACAGCAACTTCCAGATCCTCAAATCATCAATATGAAGCTCTAATTTACACTGCATATAACACTAGACTCAGTTTAAAGTGCACCCACAAAACTCGACTCAATTGTGCATGCACGTTCTCATAAAATGAACTGCAATCGACTCCAATGGCCGGTTTCATACCAGTCTACTGCTATGCGTCGCAAGGCGACCAGAACACACACAGTGGAAGGTCTAATTTCGATTGCATGTGGCTCTATTCTTTGGTTACTATGTACTTGCATAATTTCATTACAATGCCTCGGCCATTCTGCAGCAATGCACTGCAATCGACTGCAATGGCTCGTACTCATACCACAATCCACCGAAAAACTACCAAAAATCACTTTGTCAATCCTCCAATTTTGATTGCATATTACAATACACGTTGCTTCATGTGCAACCACATTATTTTAAACACTTGCGCCCGTACAATATTGGGTAATGCATGGCAATCGACGGCAATGGCTCAGAAAAATAAGCCAATCCGTAACGATCAGTTACAAATACACTGACGGTTGCTGGGAGGTCTCAAACTTTCCTTGCGTTTTGCAGCACACTAATTTAAAGTGCAACCACATCCTTATAAACAATGGCAAACATACAATCAAAGGCAATGCACGGTAATCGATGGCAATGGCCCGTCTTTCACAGCAAACCGTTTCAACTTGACTAGAGATTGGCTGTTAGAAGCTATAATCATCATGCCACATAACGTTCACAGTGCATACACATACCGTCATGTTTATGATTAGAGGATGATTTGCAGTCGAATAGAGCAGATTGTGTATTTCCCGCGTCGTTTCGGGCGATTGTCGCACATTTTCAGTGTGCCCAGATGCGCAATTTGTTATTTCAAGCAGGTCCGCACACAACACAATGTGCTTTAATGAGCGATAAAAACTGGAGCTCGGCACAATCAATTTCTAGTTTTTTTTGTGGTGGATGCAGTGGATTGGAGTGGACTTCGGTATTGGCACAAGCTATTGCAGTCGATTACAGGGCAGTGCACAAGAACATAGTGATAATGCTAGTGAAATTTTACCACAGAATGTACTGTCATGTGCAATAATAATAATAATAATAATAATAATAATAATGTACTTGATAAAGCACCCTCAGAGAACTTAATCTCTTTCTAGGTGCTTTACATTTGCTGCAAAGGGAAATGCAATTAAATGGTAAGTAAAATCATGCTTAAAAAACAAACAAAATTAATAACATGGTTAGGGGTGACATGCACAGGGTCAGCATGCAAATTTGGTTAGTGGCAGCATGCAGTGTCAGCACGCATAAGCACATCAAGGACGAATCACAGGGACCCACTAAATGTTGTCCTAAATAGGTGTTTTTAAGTTCCTTTTAAATGTGGTCAGGTCAGGGGATGTTTTGACGCAGGTCGGGAGGAAGTTCCAGGCTTTGGGAGCATATGAACTAAATGCACGGTCTCCAAAGGATTTGAGGTTTGTACGAGGTATTTCTAGACTGTTGGATTCCGAAAAGCGGGTGGTACTATGCTTGGCCTGATGGAGGAGTATGTCGGAGAGATAGGCTGGAGCCATAGAATGAAGGGACCTAAAAGTGAGCGACAAAACCTTGAAGTCAATCCAAAAAAAGAAGCATTTTGCACACAAATTCCTTCATTTTGTAGTGGAATACAGTGGCTTGCTGAGGATTGCGGTATTGGCCCAGGCTGCTGCAATCTATTTCCCTGGACTTGGTGAGACTCCATGAGCGGAATCGTGCAAAATTTGTTCGGGGGTATACTTTAAGTGTAGCATAGTTTTATATTCCAAACTTGTTGAGCTTTGCAAAACTGATTTGTAGTGTATTTGAGGCGAACTTAAGTGGATTTCGGTGGATTGCAGCACAAGCCTCAGTCAGCATTTGCTGCTCATTGGTGCATGACTGCACAGTGATCCACAATGACTTGAAATTTGGTAGATACTTAAAAATCAAAGCTTTATTACAATATCTGCTCGAAATTTGAGCTTGGCAAAGCAAATGTCCTGTCGATTTTAGCTTAACGAGAGTGGATTGCAATAATTCGTCGAACTCACATTTTAGCATTGAACATACTGTAGTTGGCAGTTTGCTATGTTGGCAAGGGCATCACTTGTGGAAATGGGCCGTATGATGCCAATATAATTCACGTGTTTAGCTATTGACACAGTACCATCCAGCGCTCGTGTGCTAGCACTTAGCACGCCAGGTCGCAGGTTCTAGCCTGGCAGCAGGCTACTCTATCTCGACAGCAGCAAGTGCAGTAACAGCTGCTCTCCTTTTCTATATAAATAAGCACGTTGAATCAGCCACTCTTTACCCTTTAATTTGCAATAAATAAGCTTGCTGAATCGGCTATTCTTTACTGACCCAACACACAGATTGTGGTTTAACAAACAATTTGCAGACTGAAAAAAATGCAACCAGTGATCTTTTAAAAGCAATGCAAGCAAAATAGATTTCAAATACAGACTTATGCTAACAATGGGAAGTTTTCTGCAGAGCAGCAAGTAACGCAGCAAACGTTCCAATGTATGCAGTTTACAACGGGAAAAGAAATGCACGCTCATGCACATGCATGCATGGACACACACACACACACACACACACACACACACACACACACACACACACACACACACACACACTAACACGGGGAAGCAGCGTCCTTTTCTCACGGCACTCTGCCCAGTCAGCACGGCTAACAGAAAAAGAGCAGCGGTGCAGCCAGCAGCCATCGACGAGGAGCTACACAGGAAGAGATATTGCCGCGCTACAGCAGTGGATACTGGATACATGGACACTGCCTTACCGAGAGGAGCTTAAAGTAAGGCCGGGCACGGTCACATGACAGCAGGTAAGGCTAGTCTTTGGACTGCTGCATACCTTGTGAAAGCTGGCATGAACCACTGGGCTCCAGCCGAGCATAACCAGTTAGACATGTACATACGCCATGACGGCCTCTGCCAGAGCTAGTGGAACAGCGTTCGAATGGAGGACAGTCGGTGTTGAGGTTAAGCTGACAGATTTTACCACCGAAATGGTTAGGTCGAGCTGTCACTGCTGCTGCTGCTGCTGCTGCTTTGCTGTTGTTTGCCGCTACTGGCACGGAGGCAGGAGCGGCGGCGGCAGCGGAAGCAGAGCTTGCAGAGTTGGCTGCTGAACCAGACTGTGGCGCCAGGTTCTCCACTAGGCCGGCTGACGAGCCACCATCGTCGCGGAGGCGAGTCTTGCTGCTACCTGTTGACGTCTCGTCTGCACAACAGAGACCATCGACGTGCAGGCAAATATTCAGGCGGCGCTGCTGACGCTTCTGAGCACCTGGGCGACACTAGGGCGGGCTGCAAAACTGCATCCCGTGCATGCAATGCAGGCTGCATGGAGCTCCTTTGAGGGAAGCAATACAGGCTGACGGGTGTTCGAGCAACTGGACCCAGCTCCCAATTAACAAAGGAGGCTTGGATGCTAAGGAAGAAATGGCCATAATTAATGGTGACATGGCATTATGGCTGAACTAACCTAGACAGCAGCTGTGGCCTGTCGATTGGACACATGGGTTTTTTGCACGATGGTTCTCTACAACATTTTCTAAGGTGCACGAATGCAGCAGAAACATGTCCTACTTAGTAAAGACAGTAGAGTAAAAGGATCTGTAGAGCTGTCTTGACAAGTTCACTCCATTGCAGGTGGGGGGCAATCAGGCCGAGGTGAATCAGAGGCTGCAATCACTGCTGCAGCCAATTAACTGCTGCTGCCACATCCCAGTCTTCTGCAGACCACTTAGCGGCACGGTCGGTGGTCCATCTGCATGCTAGGCTGCTCTAAGGCTTTCCTATGACAAGCATCCACTGTCTAGTCTGGCTGAGAGGCTCATTCACATCTAAGATACTCACTCTATTAGCTGGGAGCAACAATCACGAGATCTTGTCATCTCTGTGAACTGGCACACGAACTGCCCCTGCTAATGAGACCAACCTGTCTGACCTCCTGTATTGGGCTTATTAGAGAGACAGTCTGACCTACTGTATTGGTCTTATTAAAGGGACAGTCAAGCCACCGAAAAGAAGCAGATAAAGACACAACCCACTGGTTACAGACCAGGCTCAAGCCTCGGCCATACTCACTGCCCGGTAATCATCTAACGATGCAGGATAGTTGAGTTGTTGGGTTGTGAACATAATTGCGTTCGCATTACGGTATTTTTTAAGCAATGCCTTCCAAGCAGTCTTAATAAACGAGTAATACACGAGTATCAGAGAGTATAACAGCCTGTTCCTTCCCCTTCTTGAGCCGAAGAAGGGGGTTACTCTATGGGGACCATCTTAGGCAAGGCTATGGTACAGTGGCAGCCTAACAAAAGCCGATCGAACTTCTGTTCGATCGTCTCAGTTGCAACGCATATCGAGCTTTGCTTGGTTTTGACCTCTGATATCTTATGTTAGATGGAAAAGGTTGAGAGTTGGTCCAACAAAAGACCCACTTGAAAAACAGGAAGGACTCACAGCACCCCACCAAAAATAATACAGAATGTACATACTGTAATGTAATTTCTATCAGTGCTGACCAACAGAGGCATGCTCATGTATATTACGGCGATGGCCCTGCAGCCAGTGTTACTCAGCATGCTGAAGGAAGGTTGGCAGGTGGATTAAGACCTTTAAAGTAGTGCCGATCTAAACAATGTCTCTCTGTCACTTCTGCTGGATCTCTCTGTAGCGTTTAATACCATTGATCTCCAAGTCCTTCTTGAGCACATAATCATCTCGCCTCGGCATTAATTGGACTGTACTGAAATGGTTTGAATCGCCTCTCGGTGGGAGATTTCACAGAGCTGATATCAACAGGCAGCAGTCATCCAGGCAGCCTTTAAAGTACAAGGCACACCAGGGATCTTCATTTGGTCCTCTTCTCTGAGAAAAGTATACCACATCTTGCCGATGTAATCGTCAAGCAAAGCCCAAACCTTTGCTTTTATGTATATGACACATAGCTTTACCTATGCTTTAAGCCTACTATGCCTTCCAGCATGCATACAACTGCGTAACTTTTTACCCTACCTCCTTGCAGCATACATGGCTGTCCTTTGCACTTTGACGGAAGCAAACTTTCTCAAATTAAATGACGATAAAGCCAATAACTTCCTACCCATAGGATAAGGTAGCTTCACTCAAATATGGATAGATAGCCTATCCTTCAAAATGGGCTCGGCCAGCATATCCCCTTTAGCATCTGCACTCAATCTGGGTGTCCTTTTCCAATGTGACCTTTCACTAGATGACCTCAGCTCCACAGTCAAGTCTACCTACATTAATCTGTGTACTATTAGAAAAAATATGGGCCTCCTTAGATAAGCATGCCATAGCCAAGCTGGCCCATGCATTAGTGAGATAGTCTTGCAGCCTTACACAACTCACTATGCTCGTTCAACCTGCCCGTTAGCAAGCAAACGCTTATCGATGGTGCAAAACTCTACAGCTAGAATTCTAGGTCATGAACAATGTAATGGCATTCATATCGCACCACTTCTCACCGACACGTACTGCCTCCCAATCAAGCTGCATACTTAAGTCGAGGATCTGTCTCTCTTTAGGTTCCTTCGTCTTTTCTCTCTGACCTACCTATCCGAAACATTTCATAACCAGGATTCGCGTCATAGCGGTCGCTCTTCTTACTCAAGCCGTTCAGAAGTGGGTGGGTCTAGCAAACCTCGAATCCTTTGGAGATCGCGCATTTAGTTCACATGCATGTTCACACGACATTCCTGACATGACAACATTCAAAAAGAAGTTACAATTCTACCGTTTCTCACAAGATTTGCTGGGTCCATTACAGTTGAGGTGCAAAACTCTGCAGTGAGGCATGCCTGTCGCGAAATTCACGGCTGAGGTATCAAACCACGTCTCGTTGACCTGTATTGGCTACCCCTATAGCAGCAGTGAAAATACTTCGTAATCATGCTTTGCATAATCACATATCGATTCCGTGTACTGGCTACACTAGATACGCTGGCCGAGCTCATTTTTAGGTTTAGGCTTTAAATTTGTTGAGCTGCAATAATAATAATACATTTGCATAGCACCCACAGAGAACTTAGTCTTTTTCTAGGCACTTTACATGAGATGAGTAAAACTAGGGTTCTCCATAACTAGTAACTTGGATTTATAGCCATCCACTTTGCTCTGCAGTCGATTCACTTAATTCTCTTGCAGCCTGCATCGATGACATTCCTACTTGGCTGGCAAGTAACGATGATAAGACCAACCTAACAATCAAGACTGGTTCATCTAGCATCCTCTAGTGAAGTCAGCCTATAATCTGGGCATACTATTTCAAACAGACTTGACATTGGATGAACTCATTGCCTGCACTCTCCCAGTTGATGAATGATCATTGCCAAAGTAAGGGCCTGCTCAGAAAACATACACCTTATAATAATAATGATAATAATAATACATCTGACATAGCACACTCAGAGAATTCGATCTCTGTCTAGGCATTTTACATGTGCTGCACTAGCCTAAAGGCAAGGCGCTCGAATTTCAGGAACCAGGTTAAGGATTCGAGCCCTGCAGCAGCCAATTTTTCATTGCCCAATGCAGGCAGGAGTGACAGTCCGTAGTGCTGCCAAGCTTCTATATAAATGCAGCTGTTGAATCAATTAGCCTTTACTTTACTTTTACAGCAAACTAGTGCATGTGATGGTGAGGTTGCATCTAGATTACTGCCATTCGCTTCACTCGGGGCTCCCAGCCTGTGCCCTTAATCAATTGGCTGAAAATGGCACACAACTAAGCAGCTTGTCTGGTCTGTTGTCAGTGATGTGGCTGCCACGTCACACCAGTTCTATCTGAGCTTCACTGGCTTCCTGCTAAAAACTAAACTAGCATCGAATAGACCAAGATTTCCTCTTTTGCCGACAGGTCACTTTACCGGACTGCATCTGCTCACCTCCACACTCCTCTGCTGGGATCTCACACCACTCACTCCTTGGCTTCTAGGCTTGCCCACTGCCAAGCTAACCCTGTGCTAAGCATAAATTTGAAATATTTTGATCAAGCTTTTAGTACGTATGCATTGAAAGTTTGGAAATTGCTTCAGGTTTCTATCACCAACTGCATTGACTTGTCGTCATTTAGGTTTCAGTTAAAGACACGTCTTTTCCGTTCAGGTTTCCCTGCACCCGATGGAAATCGTCTTTTTTCCACGTGCCTTGGATCTTACTTGAGCATGATTCACTGCTTGATACTAACTAGGGGTCCTGTGAACCAAAGGCCTCGGGTGTCTTTAAAAATGCCTTCACATGCATGTCATGAAACCTTTGAATATTGCTTCTTGTGTAGCATATTGTAAGGTGCTTGGATATAGATTTGGTTCTCCTTGTGCAATGCTAACGACAACTTATTATTTCCTTTATTTTGAGAAAGTTTACTGTCATCTAAACGCAAATGCTAGAAATACATGCTGCCAGAGAGCTTAGGGAGTTCGACGAACTAGGAGGCAGGGAGGGATCGACGTACAGGTAAAGACGATTGTCATCTTCAAACAAATGAAAGCCTTGGCTTGGCGATTATGCAGGCATGAGGGACATGAATTGTGAAAAGTGAATCAAAAACAGATTCCTGGGGTACACCATGTACTTTAAAGGCTCATTTCACTTGATGGTTGCTGTTGGCTGTTTACATTAACACTGAAATCAACCAGTGAGACAGGACCAAAAGGTATACTACTACTATATATGCTATTGCCTAGCAAAAACCAAGGAGATCAGTACCAAGCCCATGGCAGAGAATTCGTTCGAAAGCAACAACTTGATCATGATGATGCAACCGGAAGTCATAGGAACCATGAACCTAACTCGGCCTATTTTTTGGCCAACAGCTTGGCACGGCAAAACCACTCCTTCCAAATGATCCAATGTACTTAGAACTAATGAGAAGTTTGGCACCCAAGGTCTTATTTATATTCAGCTTTGTTATTTACAGTGCTTTGCATAAGCTAATAGTAATAATTAAATTGACCGACGATCCTCACAGCTCATTCTCGATACATATTCACGTTTTCATGTAGAAACAATCGGTAACCAAAAGGAATGGAGCAGGCTGAGAGCACTTAACATGGGGCTGAATTCCAGCTGAAAAGGATAAACCCACCGTTGTGCCCAACTGGCCTGGCCACACTAGGAAAGACGTTAATGTTAAGATTAATGGGCAAACCGACACAGGTAGTGCATTCAAAGCTTAGGCTGATTTCGGTGAGCATGGACACTAACAGACTTCATCTCACAAGATGATGATAAAGTGAGATGCTTAGCTGAGTCAACAGGGCAGTCGATAAAGTAAGTAGCATGGAAGCAGCACCGCAGGATGACTGGATAGGATGTGCAAAAGTAGGCAGGAGAGAAACAGCATACAACCTGCAGAGCAAACGTTTCTGTCACCAGTGGCCTAAAGAAAAAGAACAAAACTAACTTCTATTCTTGAGAGAACCTGATGGCACAACGAGGCAGAAATTAGTGCAGCAGCTAAGCTAAGTACCAAGACAGAATCGATGGTGAGCTTTCGGGTGTGTGCTTGAAATTTTCCATCTACTGCGCAGGTACTCGACCATGTCTACCAGTGCAACAAAGCCCATCCACCCTGTTGAAGACGATAGGCCGAACTGAGTAATCGGCTCAATATGTGTGCCATGACAGCTGATGTATGCATGACGTACAAGGCAAGACATCTCAAGACCATTGACATGAGGTAGTGAGAATCTAAACAGTCCTTCCCTGACATAGCCCAGGCAATAACTAGGAACAAAAGTAGAGTGCTTCGTTAGTGAAGCCGTGCAAGCAGCTGCCGCACAGCTGCAGAACTGCACCAGTCACCCGAACCAATTTGAGAAAGCCAACCTGCCCGGACTGCACTTGAGAGCCCGATGTCGACGAAAATAAGCCTGCCCTCTACTCGACCGGCAGCAACCGATGACATTCAACTATCGAGCAAGTCATATGCTGGCTATAGAGGGAGGGAGAATGGTGATCCCAGGCAGTCAGTCACATTCACGAATGGAGCTTGAAAACTTCTCGGGTGCAAGCACACAGCCGAGTCACTTCTTCAAACTGAGGCTACCTACTCGGAAAGATCATAGCTCACGGAATGCCAGCAAGCAAACTGCACAATAAACAGTTCACGGAAAACCCATGCTGATGGGCAGTGCTCTATCTCACCAGAACCAATAGAAAGCATCGGCATTACCCACTCAGCGATGTCATCACCTGGTACCAGTAGCCCCAGCTGTGGATCATCGGGTGAGGGGGGATGCATTATTGAGAGGACATCCCTTGCTGCCTGCCACAGCATTCACGAGCACAGCTGCCTAGAGCTAGCTACTGCCCTTGGCCATAATGAAGGATAAGGTACCCTAGGGATCTGTTCTACGTCTACTTGTTTCAACAATGTAGACCCCCCTGTTGCTGGTGTAATCGCAAGCACACACTAGCTTGCGTTCTGAGCAGAAGACTCACAGCCTTGATGCCCGTTGCCTTCCGGCACCTCAAATTCTCACAACTCCCTTGCAGCTTTTATTACTGACATTTGCACATGAATGATAGCAAACTTTCTCAAACTGAATGACGATAAAAACCAACTAGATAGTTATGGGATTACTTAGAGTTACTCAGGTAAAAAGCCTAACTCTTAAAGTAGGCTAGGCCAGTATGTCTCCTGTAGCCATTGCACGGAGTCGTCGTGCCGTTCCAAAATGACCATTCACGATATGACTGCATAACCCCCACAAACAAATTTGACTACTTTCAGCTATATTGCAAGCATTAGGACTGGCTCGGATAACGATAAACTATAGTAATCATCAATGGCTACATCACAGAGCGACCAGAAAATGCAATACACATGTAGACCTGTCACATTGCTGACCACACTGTCATAGGTCAAGGTCGGCTCGACATGTAAAGCACCACCACCACGTGGATTCCTCCGCACAGCAGGCAGCACCAGCCCCACACTCAAGGCATTGCACATCACCTCTGGCCACCGTTGCTTGCCAAAAAGGTAGCTCTGACCAGGCTTAAGTGGAGAACTGGGCAACGAGGCAGAACGTGTAAAAGAACAAACGACAGCAAGCACATCAGCATCCCAGCTTTGCTGCCAAACACGCAATGGAAAACACACAGAAACTCAAGCTCATACTTTAGCCTTGCACAGACACTTCTTCGGGAAGAAAGAGGAGGTAGGGAAGGGGCAAGGCTGCTGTGATTATAAGGCCACGTGCAAAATGGAGCCGCTTGTCGAATCACGGCCTGCACTATCGATGCCAGCATTTGCATTCACCGTGCTAGCAAACTCTGCGACCGGCAGATAGCCTAATGGAACAAGCAAACAAAACCCAGTCATGCAAGGAAGCAGACAGTACGAACTGACAGAAGAAAGAGAGCTGTAGCTGCTCATAGGAATGTGCACAAGAGAGCATGGCTCGCGAAAGATCGCGATTCGGACCTGAAAGTCACGATGCCAGAGGACGGCCAACGAGCTTCGGAAGACCACGCATATTGAATAAACAACTCACCGATGCTGCGAACTCGGGCGAGGTACACGTTTCGGAGAGTTTCGTCACCGGGCCTTGTGTCGGCATCGCAGCCGGCAGGGTATGAGACATTACAGTGAATGAGAAAGCACATGTCTTTGAAAAAGAAGGCCATGTTGCAGTCCTTTACTCGGCAGCAACTGGTCACACAGTCAGGAAGGCTGTGAGCCATGCTATCTTCTGTGAAATTCCCTGCCAGTTCGCCACCCTTCGGAAAGGAGTAGCGGCTTAGGGCAGCTTCAACCCTTGATCTGTCGGGAGCTTGGCATATGTTCTCCGAGAGGACGCCTAGAACAGGCAGAGCACTGGCGTCACCATTGCGTGATGAATACTCTAGAGTGCATCAGTAAGATCGTAATAATAATTAAGACAAGTTGCATACAGGTGTCGATTGGCGAATTACGAATGAGGCAATATTCGACACTGCAAGTTACACAAAGCAATTCAGCGGTGCATCTAACGCTCACCGGAAAGAATGCCTAGCAGCGAGGCAGCAAAAAGTGTGGCGAACACGCTCTGCAAGTCCATTGTCAGCGTCTCTACAAATCCACGTCACAGTCCGGTAAAACTACAAAAAGGAGAGCTCACAAATCATGCACACCCATCCTAAAGGGACGACGAGTTGCGAGCTGCTACGACGACTGAGTCTGAGCAAGGGAACGAGGAACTAACGAGTGACGGATGACAGTTTTGAGTAGCTTACTTGTCGCATGAAACATCGCATGCGTAACAGCACAAAACTAGCACCGCGAGTTTTACCGGGTGATGACAGTAAGCCGGGAGCGCCAGCAGAGCGTCCGGTCCGGCGTCTACGACCTCATCTAGAGAGAGACACCACGCCGACCTTCGCTAGACGGCTTAGTCCCAAAAGTGCGTTTAGCCTTGGCTACATGCGCAGAGCGAACGCACGACGAACGGGCGAAAACAATACTTTCACTCCAGCCTGGTAAGCCAACAACTGCGATGGGCTATCAACAACGAATCCTGATGACCCCGGGTTACCCCTCCTGCAACTGACATCCACGTTGAGCCGTGGGCTGCGCCCTCCCCCACCCAGTGCGAGCTCTGCGAGGTCGTGAGCCTCCGGTCCGCCAATGGCAATAGTACGGTATACATGGCAGTTCGCTATCGCTGTACCGCATATAGGCGGTAAAATTATACTAACAAGCGTGTGGGTTCTGACATTGCGAGCCAAATCATACTGAGACGTACACAAGGTCGAGGTTACTCTAGGTTAGGCTAGTCTAGGCAGCTTCGGATTTCGTAAAAGTGTTTTGGCGTGAAAGATTGGAGCTTCTTAGCACGAAATAGCTCCAGGAATTTCGCCGCTATCTGAGTAGAACTGCGCTATCTAATGAAGCATGACTTTAATAATGTGTACAGTATCTTACGTCAGCACTTGCTTCACCACCGCAGCCAGTTTTCAGTGAGGGGCGGCTAGCGCGTTGCCCGAGTTTTCCTATCAAAAGAGTGGCCAAGAGTTTGGCACGGCGCTACGCCTCGAATTTTAATTGCGTGGTAAAATTGCTAGACCTTGTCTTGAAGTCAGCCCTCTCCAGACAAATGGCTCTTCCCCGTTACCGGAGAGTCCGAAGCGCCGAAGGAAGGCGCGCCACCCGGAAGCGTCGGCGGAACGATTCATCTCAAAAGAAAAGTACGTCCCCCATTTGGAGTGCCGAAGTTGTGAGCCGAACATTCGCAGCTCCTTAGCGCTCCTTTTAATAATAATAATAATAATAATAATACATTTGATATAGCCCTCTCAGAGAACTCCGTCTCTTTCTAGGCACTCTACATTAGCTGCAATGGAAGCACGATCGAATGGTTAGAGGTAGCATGCTCTATAAACAACAAGAACAGCATAGTTGGTTAGGGTTGACATGCACAGGGTCAGCACGAAAGTGCGGTTAGTAGCAGCACGCGCAGTGTCAGCACGCATAAGCACATAAAGGTGTAACGCCGAAGGCTCGACGGGGTAGGCTTAACCTACCGCTTACCTAGCGGCGTAACCTATCGCCACCTGCCGTTCGATGCGCGTCTACGAGCAATAAGCTGGCCGCCACGAATCGAGCATTTCTGGCGCTGACCTACTTACCGTTACTAAAGGGGGTCGCGAGTCCACGGCGTGAATTGGAAAGCAAGACACACAAATTGGGGGTTTTACTGAGCTTTATTCGCAAGCACACAAAGTCGCTGCGCGTCTAGCTCAGTTTATCTTCACACTCCTCACACGCTCTCAGCAGCACAAGCGCTCTGGCGGAGGAAACACGTCTCCACACTTAGGCTACTTTCGTCTCTAGTGGGCATGACCCAAGTAGACGGAGCCCGAACCGGAGCCTAGACCCTGACCGGGAACTAGGGCTCCGCTTCCACCTTACGGCAGGAATACCTCATACACTTCACCAAACACTCTTGGTGAGAGGTTTTTTTTAATTCATTTATATAGCGCCCCAAGAGAACTTAATCTCTATTCAGGCGCTTCACATATGCCTCGGGGCTCGAACCCACGACCTCAGTCAGACCTTGGTCGGGGCGAGCACCTTAACTGCTAGACCAAACCAGCTCGGCGAATCTCGGTGAAAAAATAGGAGCTCGAGCACCATACGACCGTATTCGGCGGCGTCCACCGAATCCTCCTGGCGCTGTCTCGTCCTGTCCCTCAATCGCCGGCGAACAGCCCGCCCTCCTCCCTCGCTTTCAGAGAAACGAGTCCGGCAACAGCGTCGAGATGGAGCCGAAGATGAAGAATAGGGTCCCTTAGCGAGCGTCATCCTATCATTACAAGTTAATTATTAATTTAATTTAATTTTTAATTTCATTAACTAGCCGGGACAATAAGGCTGACAACCCAGCCAATATCATTCACCTCAGCGACCTCTGCGTCCCCTTGCTCACAGCTCGAGAACGCAGATGCTATTCGCCCACTTCTTTTGTTCTCTCCGAAACCGTCCAGAAAATCTAGGATGGCTGGCTGCGAAAGCGACTTTTGGCAAGCGATACCCTATTCTCAAATTGCTAGCCGGAACTTTAAGGATGACAGGGCATCCAATATCAATCACCACATTGCCCTACTACGATGGCTGCGTCCTCTTGCTCTAGGACAGATGTGTTTCCTGCTGAGCAATTCTCATGTGCTCTAAAACTGAGTCAGGCCGGCACTGTGCTACAAAGGTTGAATCACAGGGACCCACTAAATGCTGTCCGAAGTAGATGCGTTTTTAGTTTCTTTTGAAATACGGAGAAGTCAGGAGATATCGTGACGCGAGTTGGAAGTGAGTTCCAGGTTTTGGGGGCATGCGAACTAAATGCACGGTCTCCAAAGGATTAGAGATTTGTACTACGTGTAGGTGAAGAGGTGTATTTCGAAAAGCGATTGGTACTATGCCTAACCTGGAGGGGAGTTTAATTGATAGGTATTTGATTGGCTGGAGCCAAAGAGTTAGGAACCTAAAAGTGAGTGACAAAACTTCGATCTCCGTTTACAAGAAAAATGCCTAAAGAGCTCCCCTAAAAGTATGATTGGACCTTTCAAAGTCACGCCCTTTTAGTCAACTTAGCTAAAACTCTTTCACGCCGAGTGTTAGCCTGTCTGGCTGCTTGTTAAGTCATTCTACAAAAAAAAGTTGTCGTTCTGGAATGGTGGAAATGGCTCTTCGCAACCAGTTGCATTATTTGAAGACCATCTCCGAGCCTGGAAAAGAACTCCTGTTAGCGGAGACTATGCATTTAAAAGAATTGTTTGCAGCATATTCTGTAATGCGGGTGTCATGAATACATGTGGATGTCATAATCTGTTCTTAGTCGAGCGCTATATATCGGCTGGTCACGACCGCCACTTTCTTTCTTTGCCTGCTCGATGCCGTTGCTTCGTCGTCTACTTTGTAAACGTAGCGGTAATAATTCGATAATTGGACTCGTGAATGTCTTTCGAGAATCAGCCAAGGTTTCACGATAGTATTAATACTAATAATAATACGTTTACATAGCACACTCAGAGAGGGTGATATATTTCTTGGCACTTCACGTACGCTGTAACTGAAGCATGAATACACCTTGAAGGTAGGTTTTGAAGTTCGCAGAGTCTCTCTGTAAGCGAGGACTGCTCACCCTTCCCTAGAAGCTAGCATATGAATTACATATATATGAATATATATATATATATATATTCATATGCTTGAATATATATACTTGATAAATTAATCTATATAAATTAATATTAATAAATTAATTTTCATAAATAAATAGATAAATTAATATATATATATATATATATAGATTCATATGAATTATATATAGCATATGAAGCATATGAATTCTAGGAATGATACACGCACACATGGACGGTATGTGCTATATTGTATACGCTACATCGTGCACGGTTTGCGGTAGCTTCTTTTAGAAAGAATGAAACTGAAGTGTTGGTGACCTCAACGCCGATTGTTCTGAAGACACATTAAAGCGTTTCGTTTCGTTGCTGTGGCAGCTGTCGTTGACGTTGATGAGAGAAGGCAAGTGCAGCGAAAAGGACTAAAGCGACGAAGCGAAGCGACATATAGCAATTCTCGGTAGTAGTATACGCTAGAATTTAATAAGGTGGCGAAGCCGAGCGTACTCACTACCTCAACTGCTCTCCTAACTCTGCTATGCTTCCCACTTTCTCTTTGCTGCGTGGGACGAAGTCTGTTGGCTACCGAATGCGCACCGAAAGCCGCTTAGGCTGTGAGTGTGCTATACAAAACTCTCCTGCGTAACACCCACATGGTCTTTATGACTTTGTGGAGTTACTGACGGAGATACATTACATTACATTGACGCACTCAGCGTTGACCGCAGTTACTTGCGTTGGGTATCCTTTATTGCCCCGGCAGGAGAGAGGGTGGTCATGCGTTGGTGTTTTACATTTGCCAGAAATTATTTACAGTTCCTGAATAGTAATGACTAGGAAACCTGATATGGAATAATCTATGGTTAGGCAGCATATAAGATGAAGTTTTATAGTACTCCACCAGTATTCGCGCTCTTGACGTCGAGTCAGGCAATCGAGTTGCACTTTGGCTTTGAGCCAAGCGTTTCATTTGGCACCGGGAGTGCAACCACGGATACTTTAAGGGCGAGCCGAAACTGCATGACAGCGGTAAAAGTTCAGGAGGGTCTTCATGCGATCGATAAAACTTGTTCGACAATCAAAACTTGTGGGGGAGAAGAATTTTCAAAATAGCGGTAACGAGCCTAAGTTTGACCGCACAGTGAAACCAAAAGCAAGAAAGTGCAAGCAAATCTGATAAGCCTCAGTCAATGATTTCTGTGTGTAATTTTCTCGGACACTTTCATTGCTGTATGTAACACTAGCTCCAACATGACACACACGTGTCTCGCCAGCCATATTGAATTCCTCGAGACGGGCGCAGTAAAGTGAAGGTAAACTGACCAAACGGGCCACATTTAAATAGCCATCCATCCATGCTTCCATGCTTGCGGTGCACAATGAAGACTGCTAGCTGCAAGGCTAGAACCTACGATCTGGCTCCAGAAACACGACCAGAAACCCCTGAACTAAGACCTGGCGGCTATTGGGTGCCACATTTGCTTTGATCATGATGCCTGGGCAGTCTATAGAAATCTCAAGATTTTCTGGTCAAATGCTGGAAGCCCTTGAAATCTAAATTAGGAAATTGAAGCATTCCACAATCTATGAGGCTAAAATTTCAATGACAAGCGAGGTCTCCGGCTGCGCCGGCGACCCGAAGAAGACGGGCCGGAGACAAGAAGAGGAGGCGGAAATTATCTGACATTGCTGCACGAGGCTGAAGCGAGAAAGGATGTCATGCAAGGTCTACTGCGAGCAAAAATCGGCAAACATGCTCGGTGTGACGTTTTTAATCGCTCGTTCTCTCTCTCTATCTCTCTCCTCTCTCTCTCTCTCTCTCTCTCTCTCTCTCTCTCTCTCTCTCTCTCTCTCTCTCTCTCTCTCGCTCTCAGCAAAGCAAGCACTCTGCAACTACAGGTCATGTAAGCGCAGTGTCGCATGCTGTCTTTTTTAAGTGCGTTCCACAGATGGACGAATTTGACCGCTTGTACTACCTACCGCCTACGCACTGACGGGTGGCGTCCATTTTTCTCACCAAACACGGGGACTTGCGAACGCGTCTCTTTTAAGGCTATCGAACGACAAAGTGGACTTATGATTAAGTAATTCTAACCTAGGAGAATAATAAAACGAAAGCGATGGTACCAATATCTCCATTCAACGGGTAGCTTACGGGCTGAATCATACTATGGGCAAGACACGAAGCGGATGCCGCCACAGCACGGATTCGGCAGCGATTCTAGCTCGAAGCGCGGAAGCTGCCTGCACCCCCAATCTCCCGAAGCTGGTCATACTTCCGAAGGGCAGATAACTCCGTAATCAGCTGTCTCTCAATTAGCGCTTTCGGAAGCCAGCTGCAATTGACAAAGGCTTGTGTGCCACTCACAACATGCACGAGGGTACTCATTTTATGCTACTGCTGCCATCGAGCCAAGCCAAAGTTATTGAGATCAGGCGGATGTTGTTTCGCTGAATTGTGTACAGAGTCCGGTATGGACAGGCTGCTTTCAGCCTTCTCATACTGGCACTCGAAATGTAATGTCTCTCCGTCTGTAACTCCACACAAAGCCGCAGAGAGTTTTGTGCAGCGAGCTAACTGCCTAGGTGGCTTTCGGTGCCCATTCACTGGCCCCAAGACTTCGTCTCACGCAACAAAGAGAAAGTGAGAAGCGTAGCTGAATCAGGAAAGCAGTTGAGGTAGTGATTATCATGGAAGTAGCAGCTAAGGACCGCTGGAAAGCATGTGCCATAGCAGCACAGTAGTTGTCGTTGCTTAAGAATTGTGGAAATGAGTTTCACAATCAGAGATTTGCAGAGAAAAGCGTCTGTCGTCAACGGTCTTTAAGCTGGGGAGTGGAAGAGCTAATTTAACGTCCAGAGAGGACCTGAGGGCGCTAGGAGGCTGAAACAGGTGCAGCAGCTCAGCTAGGCATGAAAGGGCCGTGCCATAGCAGGCCCTGTAGGTCAGTCTAATAACTTTTTCTGTACCCGCCGATCAACCTAAAGCCATCAAAGCTCTTTCAGCAAACGAGCCACGCGGTCAAACCTCTGGGATTTGTAAACTGGCCTTGCAGCCACATTAATTGCTGCCTACAGTGGCCTACTGACTTTTTCAGTTGCCCAGCCAAAATAGAATTACAAACGGCCAGTGATGATGACCCAAGCAACTCAGCCGCATTTACTAGTCCAGCCGCGGCTAACGTGCTCATAATTTCCTACAGCGGCTTTACAACTGGACAACTGATATAGGGTGACTCGGACGAGCAGACATCAGTTGCTATCAAACTGGGGCAATTATTATGTCTAATTTAATATCTCGACAACTAGGCGGGGACTTTATTTACATTTATACACACACACACACACACACACACACATATATATATCCTTTCTACCAGGCTACAGCAATCGGTCATTCCAAGGTGTTAAGTTTCTGGAGCATAAGTGGCTCTTACTCTGAGGAATGCATGAAAAAGAGTATCTATGTAGTTGTGCGTTCTTTGCAGCTCGTCTATTGTCGCAATGCATCTCGATGTCTCCTGTCGTGCTTAAATTTCTGACAGGCAGAAGCCTAATAACTTGCTGAGCTTGAGGAGAGGCAACAGATAAGGCTTGAAGAGCAAATGAGCAAAAAGCCAAGAGAGATTTTGAGGTTTTTATGTAGGAGTTGCGGCTTATCGCTGAACAAATTGAGTTTTTCTTATCTTCAAGAGACGCAACTGAGCGAACAAGTGGTGCTAATTTTTTTGGGCATCGATATGCTGTATTAGTGTTAGGGATTAATTTAAGGGCTGCTAATAAATAGCATTTTAATGTGCAATAAAAAATACTAGGTAATTAAACAGCCTCTTTTTGTGTAGCGACAGAAGAGCCTTGACGGCTATCACCACCGCTTGCAATGGCTATAAAGGGTCGCCCTCCACAGGATTCAAACCCACGACCTCGGGGCCGAGGTTGTGAAAAGCAACCGCTTTACGTAGTGAGCCATTACAGCTCACAAAATGATGAACTGATTGAAAATAGTCCATCAAAAATCTCCCCATTTGCGGTTGGTAAGTACTTCTTTACGAGTCGAGCATCGGGTTAATTAATAATTTAATGAAAACATTTCCCCATTTACGTACAATTTAATTTACTGTCCTTAGGTTGACCAAAACTTCAAGAACTGTCTTCGCGCTTATGGAGATTTAATTTTGTCAATGGCTGCAGGCTGATTTTGATCGTGATGCCAAGCGTTATAAAATGTTCGTGAATTTTGAATAGTACTTTGAGTAAAACCTAAGTAATTTCTGTTATTTAAGATGAGTTATGACTTAGCTCTTTAATACCAAGGCAGGATGGTCACAGCTGCATTTAAAGTGCCGATGGTATATTGAAAAAGTCATTGAACATGAATAACAATAACAATACGTTTTTACTGAGACTTAAAAAGCCTCTTTCTACATACTCAGTATTAGATGAAAGAAAAAAATTCTGCCGATAGTATTGCTTATAGCAATCACAGATTTAGCCGGAAGCTGCATGCAGGACAATTCGAAAGAATTTGGTTTTGACTTGAGAGCAGGTGGGTTGGAGTGTGGTGGAATGGTTAATGTCGGCGATCTGAAGAATAGTGCAACAGCCCATCAGTGATGAAAGAGATATATCGTCTAAGTAAATTTTTGAATTATCTTTATTGTTGATTGTTACGTCAGAAAGTAAGCTGATTAAAGGATCTGCGTAAATTACTGTTCGCTGACGAACGAAGTGCTTTCGGCTTTCCGTATCTAAGACCATACAAACAGACTACGCCCAAATTAACATCTTTCCTTAAACCCATAGGTAAAATATTTGCTCCGTCTACGTAGCATAGCTACGTCAACCATAACATTCATCCTTCCGATGGATTTATGTGGTTAAAAGCAATATATACTGTTTATGAAGTGCACACATTGTGATTGCAATGCCGCAAAATTCTTTAGTCACTCGCCGTGAATGGCTACATTGTTATCCAGCTCATTAATATTTGAAGGCTGAATTTTTAAGGATTGGCTGGGTTTGCTGCGTTACAAAAAATCTAGAAGTAGAGGCTGAGCATAGCAAAATACTCTAGAAACTCTGAACAGAGGTTACTGGTAGGAACGAGAAAATTCTATAAACTTTTTAATACAGTCTTTGATGCCGTTTGCGTTTGTTTTCTCAGCAATCTTTATTTTCAGAGGCTACGGCCAAACGGAATGAAAAGCATCATGGAAACACCCACAGATTGCAATTTTCACGTCGTGGACACTACACTCTCCTGTAGAGAGAAAGTCCGTGAATGTGCACTTACGAAGTAACTAAACTGCAAGAAATCATAAGCCTTGGTTTCGCACGCTCTAAAAGCATGGGAATTACTTCCGACTGACTTCACGACATCCCCTGACACATTTAAAAAGATGCTTAAACGTACCTGCTCCTCGCAGCATTTCAGGGTCCAGGTGAATTTTCCTTTGTGTGCTTATGCGAGGTGACAATGTGCAAGTTACCACAAAGCAATCGACACGCTTTCTCGGCAGCACATGTCAAACAAAGTACCTGCGGAGATTTAGTTTTCCTAGGGTGCTATAGAAATGTCTTATTAATATAGTGCTGCCAAAGCCTGGAACTCACTCCCAACTTTCGTCTTAACATCTTGACTTGACCACATTTAAAAGAACTTTTAAACACACCTACTTAGGACAGCATTTAGTTGGTCCTTTCGTTAAGCAGGTTCGTAGCCCTCAATCCCCAGGAATGAATTATCACCAGGCATGTTGCCACACATCTTCAGGAATTGGTAAAAAACCTGACCTCCAGTGGGCATGGTAAAAACTACCGAAAGTTGTACGTGGTACAACACATTTGTGTGTCCTGGTAGCTCTGGTAGTAAAGCATAAAACTGGTACACATTCTTCTGAAGTTATGCCCACATTTATATAATCAATTTAGTGGTTAGATGTCAGAGATCTTTAGCTGTGCTTTAGATAAGCAAGTATAAATTATTATTGACTGAAAGTAACTAAATAAAGTAAGTACCCAAGTACTAACAGTAAACTATGGTTATGAGCACAACATTTTTAGGCAGATAGCATTCGATTGTTCAGTTGGTAGCTACATTGTAACCGTTTGCAGAAACGTGGAGTCACGAGATAGACTGTCGTTGCTATCGGCCACTTTCTGTGGTTAGCATCGGAACGTCACACCTGTTTGACAGGACTAAAATGAGTTTTTAAAGTAACTGTTTTGGCAATTCCCTGCCACAGCAGCTCTAGCCCGAGTTCGCTCTCAAGTAGCCCTGCATGGCAATTGAACCACGAGAATGCACCTTCCGGCCTCTATGCTGGAATTTCAACGATGATGCTCTCTCCATGGCCAGTGCAGAATTGAAGGCAGATTGCAGAGGTGCAAGGACTCCCCGCCGTCCCTGGCGCACAGAAAAAGCCCCGAGCGCCAAAAGAAAATCCTAGCTAATTAAACAGCCTCTTTTTGTATAGCGACAGAAGGGCCTTCACGGCTATCACCACCGCTTGCAGTGGCGATACAGGGTCGCCCACCGCAGCAATCGAACCCACGACCTCGGGACCGAGGTCGTGAAAGCAAACGCCTTACCTAGTGTGCCATCATGGCTCAGCGATATCGCCCTGTAAAAGCCCTCCGCCCACTATAAACCCTGCAGGCTGTATAAGCCCTGTGTCCATTTATAGGCACTGCACCTAATATTAGCCCCCCCCCATGCCTGATTAAAGCACTGGACCTAGCATAAGCCCTGCGCCCGGTATAAACCCTGCGCACAGTATATCCCCCTGCCCTCTATGCACTGTGCCCTTTGAATACCTCCGCCCACTATAAGCACGGGGCCCAGTATAAGCACTGTGCCCGCTATAAGCCCTCTGACTGGTATACCACTCTAGATTAATGTATAGAGCAAACGGTAGGTTTACCTGAGAAGAGAAGCAAACACTGAAACGCCTTCTCCAAGAGCTGTTTAGCCAGCCACCTAGAAAACGCTTGAATGAGATTTTGAGAGGCTGCTATTGTGTACCAAAAGTATGGTGGGCAGAAGTGTCGTGACCTTAAGAGCAACGAATCAATCCGCCCGGGAAGATTGGGGGTGCAACATGAGAGCACGTCTGCGACAGGTTTTCTTTGTGCTATCTAAAAAGATAATGTGTGCGTCACACCCAATTCAGGAGAAACTCCTGAAGATCTGCCTCCGGCAAGCCACCTCATATGGGGCTCCTAGCAAAAATTACCTTCGTTTTTTGCTCACGGCTTCAAACTGGTCCTTTAGGCGTCGGAAAGTCATATGCTACGGCGTTGCACACTCATACCTCTCCATAGCATCCTAGTAAGTTGGTGTATGCTAAGGACATGCCAAATTAATCTATTTGAAAAAAGCACCTGGAGAAGGACTTTGTTCGGTGACGGCGATATAAAAATGACGTACTATTACTATAACTGTTTTCATACTGAAAAAATAATTAATTGGCATTGCTTACATACGGAAAGCCAGAAGAATACCCTTCAGATTACTTTAGATATTTCTAGGTATCTGCCCGTTTCAAACGGGCATCTCAACATGAAATCCTCGAAGCTTTGGCCTGGGCACGCTTACTCTGTCCAAGCAGAATGACATCTCTGCCCTCGCTAAAATTATGAACTCGGTTTTGATAGAGCTGCAAGATAGAGATAGAGCCCCTTTTCTAGAAAAGACTAGAAATAGTGTATGCGCCCCGAGGAGCGAGAGGCCCCGTCAGCCTTTTTTTAACTCATCTAAGAACAAAAGTACGAGCTTTCTATGGAGTGGAGCGCGTTTAAGCTGCTCGGACAAGGTCGCCCGCATAAGCTCGACGATCCCGGTGCCGACTCTCAAAGGACCAGGTCACAACACGCAGAGGGGGGCGGGGCGGCGGCTCGTTTCCGGCAGTGCACCAGTAGCACAGCGCTTCCGGGCGACATGGCGGATTGGGCTAAAGCCGGCCTCGCACCAGCTTATAGGCCAGTCTGTGGGCCTGCTCATAATCTAAAGTGTACATCTAAGCAAGTCAGTTGCAATGTACACGGGTTACTCTGGCGCTAGTGGCGTACAAGAGGAGCTCGAGAGTATGGCGGCACTCTATGAGCAGCGCGCGGGGCGAGTGCACCTGCCGCTAGCCGCTGCTTCCTCCATGGCAGACGCCACTTGTAAGCAGTCCCGCGTGATAAAATTTCACCGCGGACTATGGCATCACACTTTCTTATGTGAAGGATTTTTTTCCGGCTAAACCACTCCGGTTAGACGTCCGCCTCACTGAACGAACCGGTCATGCACGTTGCGAACCGTAATTTGTCTTACTTTAAGTCACAACCTAACTAAGCCCGGGGACATTCGGTCTGGCCTGCCGGGCTTGAATTGTTAATCGCACGTGTTGGGCTTCGGGTTAGGACAGGAAGGTAAGGAACGGGCAATACTTGGCAATGAACTGACGCTCGCCAGCATTGCAGACGCCGCGAGCGCCTATTTGGCAAGCTTTTTTTGAGGTCGACGCATTTCCGCAATCCACCGTCGTCCAAGCTGAATAGACTGAAATCGACAGGACGTTGGCGTTGCCGAGCTCAAATTTTGAGCGGATTGTAATATATCTTTTATTTTATGTATCTACCAAATTTCAAGTGCGCACTCATGCAAATGATCTGCAAAGGCTGAGGTCTGTACCGCAATCCATTTCATTTCGCTCAAATCAACCACAAATCAGGTGCGTAAATCACTAAATTTTCGGGATATAAAACCACGCTGTATTTAAAAGTACTCGCAAAATTCCGCTCACGCGTTCTCATGAAGTCCTCTGAAATAGATTGCAATGGCTCGGGTCAATGCCGTAATCCACAGCAATCTACTACATTCCACAGAAAAACCAATAACCCTGTGCACTCAAATCCGCTGCAAATCATGCTCAACTCGTTAAAAACTTGAAGACCTAATTTACATTTTATGTGAGACTAGACCCAGTTCAAAGTGCATCCACAAAATTTCACTCCACAGTGCATCGACTGTAACAGGCCAGTCCCATACTGCAATCCAAAATCCACCGAAATCCACCACAAAGGACCAGAATGCGAACACTAGAAGCTCTAATCACAATTACCCGTTGCTCTAACCTTTATTTATTGTGTACTCGCACAGTTTCGTTACAATTGGCTTGATCATTCTGCAGCAACGCATTGCAATCGACTGCAACGGCGCGTGCCAATACCGTAATCTGCCGAAAACGAGCAGAAATCGATTTCTCGATGTTCTAATTTTGATTTCATATTACAAAGTACTTTAATAAATAAATCCTAGCTGATTAAACAGTCTCTTTTTTATAGCGACAGAAGAGCCTTTATGGCCATCACCAACGCTTGCAGTGGCGATTAAGAATCGCCCACCGCAGGAATCGAACCCACGACATCGGAACCGAAGTCATGAAAGCAACCGCCTTACCTAACGTGCCATCACGGCCCACCGACCTGTCGTGGAATCGCATCATTTTAACCAATGCCCCAATGCCTAAAATCTCGGGCAATCATGGCAATCGGTGGCAATGGCTCGGTTCAAAGCAGCAATCTACCACAATCTGCGGCAAATCGACGAGACATTGGCTTCGCACAGCTGTAATTGTCATCGCATTTAAAATTTCATTTTTTCAAAGGTCAACCAAGGATTTTAAAGCTATTTTTCCAATTAAATGCCAATACTGCACGGCAATCGACAGCAACAGCAGGGGCCAATACTGCAATCCATGGCAAATCAACGAGAAATCGGCTGCACCGAGCTCCGTTGCCTATTCCACTTAGCATATCAATTCGCTCGCACATAATTTCAGCCCACTCTGTGGTTCAATCTTGAGCCATGCACAGGACTCGACGGAAATGGTCCGAGAAAATATAGCAATCTATCATGATCCATCGCACATAACCAGAAAGTGACTGGGCCAAGCTCAAACTTTTCTTACTCATCACAAAGCATAGAGTTTTAAGGTGCAACCACATCCTCCTAACCAATCGCAAAGACACACGAGCGAGCAATAAGTGGAAATCTCAAGCAATAACGCAGGTCATTATCATAACCCGCGGCCAATCGACAAGAAATTGGCAGCGCGAAGCTCCAGGTGTCATTACATATAAAACTTCGCTGAGTCCAAAGTGAAACCGTGACTTTTTCAAGCTGCTTTGCACGTTAACTGTCAGCACTGCACGGCATGCAACAGATATGGTCGGGGTCAATACAGCAATCCATGAAAAATTGGCAAGATTGGCTGTGAGAAACTTGATTACTCATTCCACATAGCATCTAACTGTGCACGCGCTTAATTTGCACCAATTGGTCGAGTTAAATCGATGGCAATGCATAATGGCCCTGTAAAATATACCAATCCATAACGGTCCGTTACAAATGTACTAATTGTAGCTGGGAGAAGCTTCAAATGCTCTTGCATATTGCAGCGCACTGCATTAAAAGTGCAACAACTTCCTTATAAACAGTAGCAAACGTACAATCGAGAGCAACGCACGCCACTAAGCGCAGCTATAATACCGCACAGCAAAAAAATAAGACCAAGCTAAAAAATAAGCCCTAGCATAATTTTCAGTATGCTCGTAATATAAGCTCTATCCCAAATATTAAGTCCAGTTAATGTAGAATGGCTGTAATCCAGATTATCTGCTTTGGCATTTGCATAAAGACGAGAACAAATACCAAGGGAACGGAGAAATCAACATGAAACTTCTGAAGTCACTAAGTGTCTAAAAATCTCACGACTTTATTTAATTGAAGATTTAAATGGAATATTGTTGTGACTGCAGACATTATGAGTGCACAAATTACTTGCTATTCTGTACAAGAAAGCAACCGTGGAGGACTACCGGGGTAAAAATGTTACAACTTTCTGTAAAGATTGAATCCCCGAATGGTTCGAAAGCGAGCAGAGTGAGAAAGCTTGAATGAACAGCTGGACGAGGAAAACGCTAAAAAGTGCAATTGTGGATCGTATCGGCAACCATTATTTCCTGTGCCGGCAGAAATCATCTGTGAATTGATTTTACACATGAGATCAAATGCTTTGTTTGTGCCATGACTAATTTTCAAGCATCGGGCCTTCATAGGGCATCACACTAAGAAATATTCTGAGAAGATTTCAATGCATCATAATTTTTGTTGAGTTGCTTTCTTCCGCATTATGAACTGTCTCTAAGAAGACATAATACATGTGTATAGCGCCCGCAGAGAACTTAATCTCTTTCAAAGATTGACAACACTGTTTAAGCTGCAAACTTAAGAAGTTATTAAACGTGCAGTTGCATTCAAATACTTTGTTAATAGCATCGAATTTTGAAGTATCATTTCTCCAACACGATTGCCGTACATGAAACTGCAGTATTTATGGGCAAAGTAACTCATATGAAAAATTGATAAGAGGGGTGCCTCGTAAATCTAAACTTTTTCCACTGGTCACGAAAATACACCTGCAACAGGCTGGAAAGACAGCCCCACTTGTAATCGTCACTAAGGGTGAAAAAGATATGATGTGACGTATTTCGGGCATGTATGCTCTTGAAATTGAAAAATCCTCGTGCACACACGAAGCACTATGTAAATGGCTTGATGTAATTCGCTATTTGCGTTGCAAGGTGGACAATGAGGTACTCCTCTTTGGAATTCAGCAAGCAATCACTGCGCTGAGGACATGATGCACTTTCTTGCATAAAGAAGAATCAATATAATAATTATTCCCGCAGGAATGACTATGCATCCATTTCATCAGTCTCCTGTTATTGCAATAAACATGCCTGGGCATGCACTGGAACTGCTCTGCAATGGTTCAGGTCTAAAGTTCTTAGTGGCAGACTCAGCCTTCCTTGCATCCTTCCCGCATCTTTCAAAAAGGCCTCTACTTAATTAAGAAGTGAGCACTATATCAAGAAAACTTAAGCAACTACCGTCAAGTTCTTCTGTGTCTTTTCGTGTCGATGACATTGAAACGATTAGTTGCAGGCCATCTAAATTCATATCGTTACTTTTGATTCCCAACTGCTAAATAAATTGCCATAAACTGGCACTGTGCTGCAACGGTTCATTTTGGTTCTATGGCAGCGGGTCAATTTTAGAGCATTGATATAAATGGGCAAAAGTGACTACACCAGCTCGATTGTCAAGTCTACCTACTTTCCACTACGTTCGATTACAAAAGTTTGGGCCTCAGTAGATAGAGAGACACCACAGCCAAGCTGGCCCATGCATTCGTGAAATTCTGACTATAATTTTGTAACTTTCTACTGGAAGGTATTCCGGGTACAATTATTACTAAGATACTGCTTCCGAAGCTAGCCATACAGTTAGATCCCGATAACAAGTTATGGATTGTCAAACTAGGTGGCTTGCTCACACTTTTACTAGTTCCATGATTCTATCTCGGCTAGACTACTGCAAAACCGTCTTGGCAGGGATATGTAAGAGCCATTAGGCATATGCGGCACCTGATGGAACGCATGCAAGGCCATTCAACAAATACCGGAGGTTCAATCGCGTGTAACCTATGCTGAAGGAGCGAAGATGGTTCCTAGCTGATAAACAGATACTGAGCAGAATTCTTTCGCTGACCCACAAAGCCCGCCATGATTCGGCTCAGTCATTTCAAGCAGAACTGCTTCGGCTTCTTTATGCCCTAGGGTACTTTTTGGACAGTACGTTATCATAAGCTTACAGATCGTTGGCTGCAGACGCTTTTGCACTGCAGGTTCTAGATTGTGGATCTAATTTCCACAATTCATAAGCGACCGTATCTAATCTCCTGCCGCTAACTGATGCACATTCTTACCCGCCGTTCTGAGCTATCGCTTACTCTTTTTCATCGACTGGCCTTCTGATTCAGCAGTGCTTTTCACTATTTCTTTGTTGCTTGAGACTAAGTCTGTTGGCTACCGTACGTGTACCGAAAGCCACTTAGGCTTTGATTATACTATAATACATTCTCATGTGTCACACCCACTTAGGCTTTGAGACTGTGTGGAGTTAGAGACGGATGTACATTGCATTGTTTGCGTGCGCCTGCTGCTTCTGATATTGTAATCGGAGTAGTAGTATCCGGCCACTAATGCATGCCCCGCCTGCAGCAAGCGATTGGGTAGTTGACTGGGTACACATCCGGCCCTTGATGTCAGGATGTAGCCAGCCGCGGCTGCAGTCCGGCATCTGCGGTGAGTCAGACAGCTCGTATATGTACGCGTTGATATAAATAAAGATTGAGTCTCGTTTATTGCTCGCGTCCGCGCTCGTGTCTCAGTGAGACTCTAGAAGGACAGCTGCCACCGGAGCCTCTGTTATCCAACACATTACATTAGGAGTAAGTTTGAGCTGAAGCGATCCACCTGACATCTCCAAAAGAAGCCGCGAACGACTGAGATCTACATTTTAATTCACCGACAATGGCGCACCGGGTTTAATAACATAATTTCGCTTGATTTTGGATGGGCATATATATGCAACGGCCTCCAACGGCTTTGCCGGACTAGTTTCGCCCAGCTTTCGAACTGCGATCTACATGCAGTTTCCAGTATATTTTTGTTTAAGCTGCAGTCTCGATTCTGTATTATAACACTAGTGTGTCAAGTGTATTCAAAAAGTTTCTCATAATTTTGTGAGGACATTCTTGCGCCTACGGACGCCAATGGTGCCGCTCAGCGAGTGGCATAGCATGGTTGTACTGCCACCGACCTATTTAAAAAACTAGCTTGAAAAGGCGGGGCTTTGGTGACATATTAAGAACAACCCTTTTTCTGTGTACTCGCACAATTTGAAGCAATTGGGCAAGCACGTTCTTGTACAGATCGCCTCGGACAGCATGGCCAAGCCGGTTGCCAGGCAATATTGAACTGCGATCTATTTTCAGTTTCCATGACAAGTTGCTTGAAGCTACGGACTTAATTCCAGAATATAGACAACCATGTTTTTTGTTTATTAGCAAAGTGTCACATCATTGCGATTGCCCGTTCTTGTTTTAACGGCCTGTGATAGCTTGAATCGGATAGTGGCACTATACTTTCAAACTGTGATCAAACTGAAGTTTTCTTGATTAGTTGCTTGTAGCTGCCATGTTTTGGATAACAGATTTTCCGGCTTACTCGCATCATTTTATATGATTGCAAATCTGCATCATCTTGCAAATGGCCTCCAACACGGCCTCCTACGGCTTAGCATGTGGCCCGGCACTTCCGTATTTAGGTGCATCCACCTTTCCAGAATCAGCTGCGGGAAGCAGGTGCTCTTAAATTCATATGAAAGAAAATGGTATTTTAAAATTTCATCCAACTGTGCATGCACGATCGTGTGCAAATGACCTCCAATAGGTCACTATTCAGAGACCCACCCGGCACTTTTACATCAAGATCCGCCACCCATTTTCAAAATCTGATTGCTGAAACTGCAGTCACGGTTCCATATTAGAGGTAGCAGGGTTTTTGCTTAGCCAAACGCAATTTGGGCATGATTTCTCTCGTGCAAATGACCTCCATCTACCTATTCCAGCCAGTGGCTCGGAACTTTCCAACTGCTTTCCAAAAGATGATTAAAAAATAAGCTGCGCGAGGCTGACGTTTTGTTTCTGTATTAAAACAATGGTATTTCGGGTTAAAACATACAATTGGCTGCAAATATGCTCCTGCATACTCACGCCAATCGCCTCTACCGGCTTCCAGGCATTGCTGACTGCGATTCTCATCCTATTTAAAAAATAAGTTGTGAGAAGCTGCGTTTTCAAGTCTGCGTGTTGAGATCGCAATAGAGAGAATTCTTACGCCAGCCTAGGACGGTGCCGCGCCCAGATATTGTCTGCCAGTACTAGGCCGGGAGGGCCCTCCCGACCTTGACTGACCAATTGAGGCTCAGGGCTCCTGCTGCTGGCGCTAGCAACGGCGCTGGCCACTCGGAGCGCAGATTTCCTGGGCGCAGACGACAGAAGCTCCGGTTAGATTCGAACGTCTGTGGAGAGTCGTTGATTAAACGCTGCTGAGTTTGGTTGTGTTTCTAGTGCTCCAAATTTGCAGCCTGTTTAAAAACACGCACACACATACGCTCACAGCAATTAGTAGCAGTTAACGATTCAATCTACGGGAGTGGTACAATCCACGGGAATTCACAATCAGGAAACGGTGAGATGGTGTTTGAATATGAGGTATTTAGAGGCTTCCTCAAACTTTTGTCGTGGCCTAATTCTTTCAAACGGGCGGTGGCCCCACATCTGTCAATAGAAATGCCGCTTAAGCGTGTCATACATGGCTAGGAGCGCCCACGACCACGAAGTCATGAAAAAGGTCGTGCCAAAAAACTCTCCTGGCCCCGAGGAATCATGCAATGGATTGTCTATAGCGGTTGGCAGTGACCTAGGAGTAGAGCTACTCTGCCATAAGCAATCACATATTATGCATGCTATTTTTTATCGCTTGAATGCATAGTGGCTAAGAGTAAGGAGGGAGTAAAATTGTTGTGAGCGTGTACGTGCACGTGTACCCAGGCTGGGTTCGGTTGGCTGGGACCGGACGGCTATAGTGAGGGTCATGGTCACCGGCTAGGTCGGGGTCGGACCCTAAGGCATGGCCGGATGTATGCGGTGACGTGAGGTCACCGGGGCTCTTGGGTACGGGAAGTTGGCCAAGTAAGTCGTGGTGTTGGAGTATCCCGGTCTCGCCGAGTTATGCACCTGGATTCGTGCAGGCATGCTCTGGCGATGCTTCCACGCACGCAAGTGAACGAGTACCCAAGGCCCGAGCGGAGCTGGATAGCTCGCTCGTTGTTGACTTGTTTATACCGCGTTCCCCGTGTAGCGTGTTCGTGACCCCCCCCCCGTGTGTTGGCGTCTTTCGGTGGAAGCTTACGACCATGGTAGTTGTCGACTCAGAATAGCCAGCAGTTACTCAGTCAGCCGGGTTTTGGACGGCGTACGCTCGTACTGTTGGATTCGGAGTCGGTACAACGACAGGACTGCAGAAGCCGACTGACCCCAACTAACACGTTTGTTCGCGCTTGCTGCGTCGTCTTGCGCCCCCGTAGTGTACTGTGTATAGGACCCTCCTTGTAGACTTTTTTAGTTCCCCCGTTGTTGTTGGCGCATGCGTTATAAAGATGTTTAATCTGACGGCCGCTCGTCTTACCCTAGCTCGGCGGCATGGCGAGCGGCAGCGTGGCCGGAGGATGGCGGGGTTTGGCGGGAAATAGCCTTTGACCCCTGGAACCCGGTTACACACGTATTACTAAACAGCAAACGGCTTGGAGCACTTGGAACACAACCGAACTCGACAACGTTTAATCGACGACACTCTTCAGACGTTCTAATCTAAATAGAGCTTCCGTCGTCTGGGCCCAGGAAATCTGCGTTCCGCTCCGATTGGTCAGTGCCGTTGCTAGTGCCAGCAGCAGGAGCCCTGCGCCTCGATTGGTCAGTTAAGGTCGTGATGGCCCCTGAGCCTAGTAACGACGGACATCTGGGCGCGGCACTGTCGCAGGCTCGCGTATGCATTCTCTATTACGATCTCAACATACTTTATAGAACATACCATTTCAACTAACTGCGCGAAATATAATATAAATGTTTGTGCACATCGTTATGTAAAGCGCCTGTGACTTACCGGCCCAGCCATTGGGCCGGCACGTTCAAGGCTCCGTGCCACTTGCCATCCGGAGGAAAAGACTTTGAGCAGATCCGGAAAATGTTGCACATTGCAAGGGGGTGAGTTTAGAGTTTTCCTGCAAAATTTAGATGATTATTCTTGCGTGCGAAAACTACCATTCATAATTATGGGCTTGGAAAATAGACCAACATTTAACCCTGTAAGTTTAAATATCACTCTTGTCGGATAGAAGTGATCAATAGCTACCGGTTTGTTGAGCTAGAGCATTTTCGCTGCTACAGGTGCCAATGCTGCAAGGTCCTCCGAGAGCGGAAACTGAAATTTTGTGAGTAGGAACATGGCCATAGACTTGCAATATGATGTATTGTATCTATTTCTGTAACTCCACAAGGCTGCAAAGACTATGTGGATGCATACAAGAGAGTTTTCAATAGAGTACTCAAAGCCTTACCGGCTTTCGGCAACCATTTGGTAGCCAGCGGACTTCATCTCACACATCATGGAGATGGTGAGAAACATAGCTGAGTCAGACGGACAGTTGAGGTATCAAAGTAGCCGCTCGGTACGGCTGGAAATGATAACAATGATATATTAATATGGTTTGCGTTGACTTGATACATTTCACTACCGTTGGAATTCCCTTCTGGGCACCTGCTTCTTTTTCTTAAAGGTTTCGCCTGGTGCCCGGCACAACATGCACAGTCGACAGACCACACGTGGACACAACGGCTTTTGCTTGCTGCTTGCTTTATTCTCGGACAACTTTGCAGTCACCAACTGCTAGTCATTCGGCTATAAAATAGCGGTAATAATACGGCGTTGAAGTGGCAAACTCACAAGCGTAATATAAATTACCTCAATCAATCAACGGGACCATTCGGTCAACGAGCTTCCCGTGTGCCGACCAAGAGTTTGTTATTTCACGGAGTGGTTGTCCCAGCACTTTGATGTTGGCACTTTCGTAGTTTCGTATTCGAAATTTAAGGTCTCATTGTCTTTTTTCGTTCAGAATGCTGTAACTCACTTCGACCTCGAACTCATCAAACCATATGCCTAAGCTCATACTAAAATCCGTCACAATCTCCGTAAATTGACCGGATATTTGTTATGCGAAACCTATGCTTTGATTGAATATTACACCATTTTCTTTATATTGTAACCATATAATTTTAAGCAATTGTACACGTAAGTATTGGAAAGTGCACAGCAATTGATTACAACGGCTATGGCCATTACAGAAGTCCGGGCGATCCATCAAAATTCACCGCAAAATGAACAGAAACCACAGGCCATTAGCTCCAACAATGATTGCATATTCCACCGCAGTTTCTGCAAATTAAACTCAATCAATTTTCCTAAAATTTCTGCTGGTGCTGTAATGCGATGCACTGCGATATACTGCAAATGACCGGGAAAATATATTAAACTCGAGTTCTAGCAAGTCACATAGAAATTGGCTCCGTAAATCTCTGATTTCTTGGCAAATAATGTGAGCTCTTTTTAAAGTCCCCTCACGGCATGTATATGCATTAAGCGTGTTTGTTCTCGGGTAATGCATTATTGTAGTGTTCCATTACCATCGACACACGTACACGTATTGGTGCTGGGAGCCGTTCTCCAAGGCTCAGAGTGTCACCGTGACTTTTCGCTTGGGCAAGGACCAGACGGTTACCAACGCTCTGCTTTTGTGGCCCTAAGGATGTTGGTGCAGAGGCCGCCCCAGCCAATATTATGTCCTGCCGATAAAAAGATTCACAGCAATCTTTCAAAATCACCAAACATCCGCTTCGGGAACATGCCAAAGCAATATTGAACCGAACTGCAGATCAAGAGTGCTCACTAAGCTTGTTTGTGGCGGGCAAGCGCTATTATTTGCAAGCTTTGGCTGCAAATGCCTCTTCTGAGCTCTGACCTACGCCGATGGTTGCCATATCAACCTCGGAATTTATTCAAGCAATCGCATGTCAATAGAACACTTTCGTTACAAGTTCCGTTAAGGGCGGTAAGGCTAAACTAACCAGGACAGACCAGGTTCTAAAAAAATGTGATGGCAGTATAGCATACCCACATTCCATGAACATCTTGAAGTATGTTGTGTCAGAGAGTAGAGGTGCTCAAGCTGGAAAACTAAGTCTTAGAGGACAATTGAATCTGACAAAAAGTTCATTGTCACTCTCGATGTAATGGCTGATGCTAGTGAGTATTGACTACTTATCCGATCGTTTACGAGTTAAGAGGCGATGCAAATATCCTAACTTCGTCTAACTGTCTTTCCTTAGTCAGTGTAAAAATTCCCTGATGTGCGCATATTGGCTGCATTCTGATTTCAGATATAATTAGCATCTGAAATGCTTGGTATAGTTTTGTTTGTTCGAGCACCGGTAGATTGATGGTAAGCAAATTTTACAGCACGCCGTTGGATTCAACAGCAAGCTAGTCTTTTGCAGTGACGTAAACTGGTATCGATTTTATAGTCTGTGATAAATAATGCTTACTGCTCGACTTAAAAGGTCGGTTGAACTGAAGAAAACCAAGCTGTTGCTCTGCTCTGTAAGTGTGGCTTTGCTCAAGCTTTATGGACATACGTTGCTTCAATGCACCGCCCTAAACCTTGGCAGTAGACCGCTACGGAGTATTTTGGGATGTGGTGACCCTAGGAGCACTTTCATACGTCCATCCTCATTGTAGTGTTATGTAATGTATCTCCGTCTGTGGCTTCCGCTCTGCATTATCTAGCCAACAGACTTTTTCTCACGCAACAAAGAGAAAGTGGGAAGCATAGCAGAATCAGGAGAGCAGTTGAGGTAGTGAGTAGCATGGAATTAGCAGCTCAGGACCGCTGAAAAAGATAAGCAATAGTCGGCAGCAGGAGAGCAGTTTTCGTTGCCTAAGAATTGTGAAGCGTAGTCCACAGTCTCGGACCTGCAGAGCTAAAGCTTCTGTCGCTAACGGTCTTTAAGCGGAGTAATTGAACAGCTAATTTATTGTTCATACAGGACCTGAGGACGCGAAGAGGCTGAAACCGGTGGAGCAGTTCAGCTAGGTACGAAGGAGCCAAGCTGTGGCGGACCTTGTGGGTCAGCGTAAGAATTTAGCTCTGTATCCGTTGATCAACCGGCATTCACCCTAGCTCTTTTAGCAAAGGAGACACGTGGTCAAACCCCTGTGACTTGAAGATTAGCCCTGCAGCCATATTCAAAGCCAGCTTCGGTGGCCAAATCACCTTTTTTGGTAGAGCAGCCGGAAGGGAATTACAATACTCAAGCTGAGACAGAACTAAGGAGCTAGTTAAATTTTTTGCAAGCCACTGTGGAAGGCAGCTCCTAATCTTAGACAGGGATCTGACGTGATGGCTAGCTGTAGAAGCAGTCTTCGGAATGAAGCTATTAAAGTTTTGGCAGCTGTAGAAAACGATACCTAAATTTCGAGCACGTGGTGATAGTTGCACAGCAGAATCACCTATTAGAAGAGCAAAGCATTTGAATCCAGCCACACGCTTAGGGTGTCCTATGAGCAGCAGTTCGATCTTATCATCATTTAGTGTCGAGAAATTTTCCGACATCCAGGTGCAAATATAGGCAAGGCAAGCCTTCAGTTTATGAGTTGCTGCAGCTGATTCCGACGGTTTGAACAGCCAATACATCAGAACATCGACAGGTGACCAGTTTGGTGGGTGAGACCTGACCCGACACGCCACAGAGTGAACGCGATCAGACGAGTGCGATTTAAATTACGTCAGTGCCTGGTCTTACACACCAATCGTTGTTCTCGGTCGTTCAAGTAGGACATCGGGATCAATGGTGTCGAAGGCAGCTGATAAATCTAGCAGAGCTAGGGCAGTGACATTCCGGTCATTGGTGCCGCGTAGAGTGTCATTACTAACGAAGTGGAGAGCAATTTCAGCGGAGTTCTGCCTCATGAACCCCGATTGAAATGTTTCTGACATTTATTTTCTTTTCAATATGTGCAACCAGCTGCTTTGCGACAATTTTTTTAAGAATCTTTAACAGGAAAGAATAAAGGGAAACTGGGTTATAGTTTGTAAGGACCTCTATATCTAATTCACGCTTTATAAGTATCGGTCAAACGATCGCCGATTTGAAGGACTTGGGTACGACCTCTTCTTCAAAAGAAGCATTACAAATCTCAGCTATGGTAGGACCAAGTTGGTCTGCCAGTGAAGACCACAGAGATGATGGTATAGGGTCTTCAGGAGACGAACTTTTTTTACTAGACCTTATTAAGGTAACCACATCGCATGCAGAAACCTCGGAAACCTTTCAAGGAAGGTCACGGGTTGTGATTCCGAAATTGCTTTACTCGGAGAGGGCTTTATGGAGGCCCGAATGTGCACAACTCTTTCAGTAAAGAAGGCTGAACACTTTTCGGCTTAACCGTTAATATTTGGAGAGTCAGACCTCTCTGCATTGGCCAGTAAATTGTTTACTGACTTATAATTGAAAGAGCTCGCTTTTATGGTTACACAACCCCAATTTTTTTAGTCATGCGAAGCCTGCCCAGTTTTCGGAATTTAACTGCAGCCGGGCAAGCCAGCAGCCGCCCCTAGGCCGGCGATTCTCAGCTTGCTGTGGGTCGCGACCCCTTTGGGGTTCTAACGACTCTTTCACAAGGGTCGCTTAAGACCATCGGAAAACACCCATTTCTACATTTAGCACTCAATAATTGTATGGCTGGGGGTCGCCACAACATGAGGAACTGTATTAAAGGCTCGCGGCATTAAGAAGGTTGAGAACCACTGCCCTACGCTTTGCGGCCGTTTCCACGAGTACGCTTATGCTAACTACTGTCAATGTCGGTTGGCAAACTGAGAAAATTTTAGTGTTAAAGGCATTCGAAAGTCGCAAAGGTCTTTCTCTGGTTGGGCTGTGGTGGAGTGGTGTGCATTATGGTTTCGGCCCAGGTAGGCGACTGCAGTACTGGAACGCCTCTGCGAAATTTCTGGAAATATTTGTGGCTAAGAGGGCAGTGCAGCAGGCATTAAACAATTTACCGTCGCACCGCCGATTTATTGATTTTTATTTGCCAATTATTGCTGTTTCAACTTTGACTCGCAATTAAGTGTTGACCTTGAGTGAACCTCATTTACCATGTAGGGGGAACACCAGAAACCTTACTTGAATCGTAGTGTACGAATCCAATTTTTAGCTGCACCGAGCCGATTTCTGGTTGATTCCTGCTTAGAAAGAGAAGATAGTGGTGTTTACACGTACCACTGTGCACAGCCCGAGAATGAACATGCTCAATTCCTTGAGGTGATACGAGTAAACTTTGAACTGGTGCTCTAAAATGCGAAATTCAAATTTGGAGTTACACACAACCCATTTCTGAGCATTTTGTGGCGGGTTGCTGTATTGGACTGGGAATATGCAGTCGACCGCAAGGCAGTACCCGAGAACAAGCATTCTTAGCCCAGAGGTAAGGGGCTTGCTCTTCACGACCCGCGGCCGCTGGTTAAAATTCTGCAGTGGGCGATCCTTTGTTGCTTTTGCATTTATTATCACTTGGATGGGGTGCCGTTAAGGAGGGGAAATCAACTAGGACATGTGATCAATCATGAACAGAATCTCTATCGTATGGTTAGTTGCTGTAAAATACGTTCATGAAGACAAGAGGCTTTGAACGCAAGCAACTGCTGCCGAATGTTGCTGGCGGTCGGAAGCTTGCTGTACATGTCCCCACAGGCCTGAGATCTTGATTTTATGAAATCATTAACATTTACAGCAAACCTTATCCAACCAAAATCAACGCAATTTTTCTAGAATGTCGTGTTTCAAGCCGAGCCGAACTTCCATTTGAAATTTTAGTCTGATATGTGCAGTATTAGCTGAGTCATGAATTGTCTAAGGCATTAAGCAGCACTGAAGATGGAGATGTGTAAAAGCCACAAGAATGCACTTCAACAAGCTTTATGCAAGTACCTCCCCTATCTAAAAAGGTTCAACAAGTTGGGATGCCGTCGAATGTGATACAGAGATCAGCAAAATTGGTTGCTTGTAGATATTTGCTTGTGGTTTACATCCGTGTTAGACATGGTTTACATAATCAGTTTTATTTACGTGGAGGTTGTCAGAACTTCAGACCTTATTTTTAACATGATTCTCTTTTAAAAGCTACGCTAAAAATATTCAATTGCCTGACCAATTTTATAAATATTTTCTTGAGATTATCTCAGTGATCCTTGTCCATTGATGAGAGCGATAGGCAGGTGCACAAAAACCGATGACTTCAGATGCAGCTGTGGCTGCTCGCTTGTGAGGTGCGTAGCCATGCACGGCCGAATGAAGCAAAGCAGTCCAGGTTCTGCCTACTTTATTTGCGGTTCGATAGCTTTCAACAAAGAATGCACAAATAGGGCCTCGTCTCAACGGGGTCTACGCAGGGCAAGCACACTAGCTAAAAGAATAGAACGGTATGACAACACGACATGCGACATCGTCTTCAGCTGCTCGTGCACAGAGCCTCCCCTTGCCTACACTGGAGGACGCTGAAGCGCCTATGCTAGTGACTGTCTCGAAGCTATCGCACGTGAAGGCGAGCACAGGCACTTCCAATGAAGTATGGGCCACGAAACGGATAAAAAGCAAGCCATACTCATGAGAGTCCAGGGGAAGGGGTTAGAAGGCAAAAACAGGTGAAAATAACAAATTAGACGGAAGGAGCAGAGCTATGCGAAAATTAGCTTCCTTTCAATCGAAGGTGCCGAGCTCACGAAGAAGGCTCACATGTTCTGCCTTGGAAATAATTGCAGTTTTCCTTACATCAGCCACAATAGATCTCACCTGAAAACGAGACAAAGCAATGCTTTAGTCACAACGCACAACGTAACATAATAAGCACCGAAGATTAGCTTTGGAGAGCCAGTAAAATCCTTACTTTCTTTGCTTCAAGAAAATGCACGGCGATCGCATAACAAAGTCCCATGGTCTCCATAAACTAATGTCGGATACCTAGGCTGCAAAGCTTCACTTAAAAAAATCACAAATCGACCCAGAATGCAAGCTGCATAGAAAATAACCCTCAACTAGATAACATTGACATTAACAAAAATAAGCTGCTCATATGATATTATTTCGGCAAACAAACACCTGCACACATCCTTCCCGAATGCATTATTTGAACGTGCATGATATGAAAATCCGACCTCCATTGCTGGGCATTATGACTAAGCACCCATTGACACAAGGAACCACAGTTCACTCGCGACTGCAGCTTAACACGCTCAGCAGCAACTGACAAGCAAGCGTAAGACTGCCATTCTAGATGTAGTAATGCAATTTGCACGATCTCAGTAGCAAGTCGGACGGAATGCCAAGCGATTCTCTACCGATCACAGGTAAGTCCAACGTTCCAACTACACGTGGGTGAGCCGTGATGGCACACTAGGTAAGGCGGTTGCTTTCACGACCTCGGTCCCGAGGTCGTGGGTTCGATTCCTGCGGTGGGCAATCCTTTATTGCCACTGCAAGCGGTAGTGATAGCCGTAAAGGCTCTTCTGTCGCTATACAAAAAGAGGCCGTTTAATCAGCTAGGATTTATTTATTTATTTACCTCGTGACCAAGCATGGCTGCCCAGGTGAGCCCACAGCTTCCATTCAGGATTCGCCAGTGCACATCTCGCGCAGTCTACGGCACCATACTTGCTTCTGACCGGTATGCCGAAGGCGTTCTGCCACCGAGCTCTTTAGGACTCTTGCCACCGCACAGCAGGAGACTGAGACACACGCTAATTCAAAAGACTATATCCAAGACGGTAGAGATAGCATCTTTGCGACAGCAACGAATGCAGGAGTCCCGATTGGCAGAAAGAGCAAACTGATAGCAAGGTTCAGAGTCATGTCTACACTTGGGCAGATGTCATACAAAGACCATGGAGCGGCATTGCGGATAAAGCTGGCACGAGATCGCAGTGCATGGTGTGCATGTGCAATAAAACCTCTGCAGTCTATAACTTTGCTAAGTGAGCCTAATCTATCTGAAAGGATACCATCTAAACCGGCAGTGAGATGATAACGTGCAAGTCGAGCAGCAGTTGACTGCTGCAGTTACCGACAGATGGTGCGCAGGACTCGTTCTCGAAGTAGAATAAGTAAAAAGCAACGGTAAGCTGATTAGACAGCATCATTCACACAGCGCCAGATCTGCCATAGGAGGCTATTGCTCCAGCGCTGCAGAGGCAAATGAAGAAAAGCTTGCTGCAGGACTATAATTCACATCCTTTGCATCAGCTACCGACGACCCAGCCACATGATATGCAGGTATTCAGTGCGAATGCAAAGCATCTTTCCATGAAAAGCTGCAGCCAGCTGGTTACGACATTTAGACGAGAACCAGAGAGAGATCCTAGCTCAGTGCCAATTTAGAAAGTGCTCGAGAGATACTGCAGCGCTGACCAGCCAAGGGCAGTGTATCCCACTAGCCTATCGCTGCAGCGCACTGAGCTCGAGGGCGTAGGGCACTCGAGGTCCGCTCTCGCTGACCGAGTAGGCACGGGTTCCCCTTTTCCGACTGCGATGCAGTTGGGCATTTTAACTCGATGCCGACGAATCAATCGGCACAGCTGATCTGCTCTAACAACAGCATTTGAGCTGAACGTGCTGTAACCCGACTACTGTCCAAGATGAGATAAATAGGGCAAGGGTTACACAAACACAAGATAAGAAAGCCAGGAAGAAAATTCGCTAGAGGTGAGAGTCAGCGTATTACCTCTATCAAGACTAGCCCAATATAGGCTGTGCTGTGCCCACTGGACTGCTTTGCAAAAAGCTCGATTCTAAGTGCAACAACTAAGGTACGGCGAGTCAGATCTTATCTACCGGCATTCAAATATTAAGAAAGGTGAACTTGCAAAATCACGGATATTGCAGTGCATAGTTTCGGCCTACCATTGAGCTCTTCGACGGCGGCGGCAGTGCTTACCATAACCGTGAAGAAAGCGGTCTCACGCGGCTTCTCGTTGTAGCGTTCGTGCTGATCCAGCTGATCGTGTAGCTTAAGAATAAGCGTGTCATAGTTGGCACGTACCACTTCAAGCACCTGCTCTTCCGTAAGCGATGACAATCGATTTGCTGCTGCCCACGATTCCACTTTCGGCGAGAAATGATTTGTAATTGCTCTGCGAATAAGGAAAACTAGGTGCAAGACAGGTGCCAGCAAGTAGGCGATGAAACTGACACACTTAAACTTACATATAGCCAAACAAAACTATGCTGGCTTCATAAAATACAATAATAAGCTACTACTGGTACTACTCTGTGGAGCATTGGAACTCACTCACACACACGACTTCCAAAGCTGCCGGCTCTAAAAGCAGCTCAAAGGCTCAGGAGTGCCGTCCTTAGAAATGAAAATGATGGATAGAACCACGTGGCAACATGTAGGCATAGCTGACATGCCCACATGCATGCAATCTAAAAAAATAGGCCAACTTCCAGGCATAAATCCGCCGTTTTTAGAATCCCACTGCCTTTTCAGAATCAAGCTTTTACGAAGATAAACACGAACATTCTCCAGTGCATGCAAGTGTGCAAGATGGCTTAAAAACCTTCAAACTCCCTGCACGTTTCGACTTTGCCCCTTCCAGGCCATCGGGTGCCAGCCATTGCCACTGCAGCATGCCAAAAGGCAGAAGAGTACAGTGACTAACCCCAAAGCATTCAGCTAGCCCTTCACAAGCAGGGTAGGGGCTATGGTAAGATTGTTCAAGTACTTGGAGTGAGTAAAGATGGGTAATGGCTCTACGGTCCATCTAATAGCCACGACCCTAATCACAAAAGGTCATCCTACGATTGCTATCACCGATAGTTATTACTGTATTCTGCACATCTGGCCACATTGGGCTCTCATTCAGTCTGCAGCTTGTGCCATCCTTTTACATACAAAAACATAAGCGAGAGAAGACCTTTAAGCCCGTCGACAGTGATGCTTCCAGCGCGAAAATATCGGTGCTTAATCTTCCTTCTGACCTGTAATGAATGGTAGAGTGCTACAGCTAGACACCACTGGACGTTCTTGACGAATATGCACCAATGACTAAGCACACCATGCGCGCTCTCTCTCCGATAGCCCATGGTTAGACACAGACAATAAACTAGCTAGCTCTGCTAAGCTCATGCTTCACAAAACCTACACACAATATCGGGAATGACTGTCTGTCGATAGGCATACAAAAACTACTGTAGACCGTATACATCTATCATAGAAAAGGTTTAAGTCTGTAAACAATTGCCGAATCATAGATGCACAAGTAAAAAATGCAGATGTCTACTATCAAATATCTCCTTAACTGCTGCTAGATTAGCACCTTACCAAATGATCCTTGTAGCGATCTAGCAGATCACTTGTTAAGCTTTTTCGTCAGCAAGATAGATAAGATAAGTGAGTCTACCCCTAAAGTTACAAAATTCCAGTGAACTCATCTCCCTCAGTTACACCCACACACGACTTTTTCCCCTTAAGTCCTTGCAGCAGCTTAATGTCTGCATTCGAGCCTGTCAGGAGTGACCTCATTATAAGATACATCTCACAGTCGAAGCCCTTTAGACCTATTCACATCATCCTATTTCTGTGATGCACAGAACTGCTGCTGCCATGATGTTACTCGGCCACTAATTAGGCAGGGAACACTAGACCAAGAGAACTTAGGCAACTTCCACCCACCTCCTTCTGTCGTTCCTGTCAAAGGCACTGGAGCAGGCTGTGGCAGAAAAGCTGAACTCATTTATCAAAAAGTCAAACCCAGCAAATAAGTTCGAGTGACTTTTTTGAGCTAATCAGTCCACAGTCCACAGCTAACCAGTCCACAGAGTCAGTATTGCTTTGGGTGTACAACGATCTTATCAGGAATGCAGACTTAGATACAGTTTCTCTGCTTGTTTTCCTTGATCTCTCGGCAGAGTTTGATACCACGATTTGGATCACCAAGTCCTCTAGCGCCTCTCACCCCACCTGGGCATCACTGACACTGCACTGCAATGGTGTAGATCACATCTTTGTAAGAGACAACAAAGCCATTAGTGTGAACAGGAAAAACATCGAGGAGCCACTTGACTAACGAGGGTGGGGTATCTCATTGCTCCGAGCTTGGTTCGATCCTTTTCACAATTTATCCTCTCCCTCAAGTAAATGCGAGCGCCAAGCACAATCTGGGCTTTCACTTCTATCCCGATGACACGTAGCTGTACTTATGCGTTGATCCCTCCCAGCCTTGAAGAACGGCAAAATTTCTCGACTCACTTCGGTGCTAAAATTCGCGCATCTATGGTAGCAAACTTGTAGGGCTTTCCCTGCCCAGCGACAGCGGGTCTGCTTTGTCCGGCTCGCTTTGGTGTGCTGCTCAAGATGCCGAGAAGGTCAAGGCTCGATAGCACCTGGAGAGGACGACTGCAGGCCTTACATGAAATGGGCCAAAGCAAACGAGAAGTCGCATCAACCTTAAAATCAACCATAGAGCATTGAGCTATCTTATCTAATCTTAAGAAGCTTAAAACGCGGGGCTGTATGGCTAGTCGACCACTCACAGGTCGGCTAAGGCAGATGACCCTACTAGACGACTTGAACCTGACAGTGCTGACTCTTCACCAAAGAGAGACATCACTGCAAGAGCTTTCTCAGTCGCTGGATACTACTACCAGGGCGGTTATCAGCATAGTGACACTTCTCTGGAGGCTCTCCAGGGATGAAATATTTAGAAGACTAGCCAAACGCAAGCCTTTCCTAACGAATCAAGGCAGATGAGTCGTCGCTGATAAAGCCGTGAAACCTGCCCACTACACAGCAGACGATCGGAGTCGAGTTTTATGGATGTCAAGCCAGAATTCATGCTGTTCGTTAACAGCAAGCAAATAAAAACCGTAATTCAGCAAAAAGATGAGATGTGCTAATATCTCCAACAGGAAAATTCGGCGTTGGACGTTTTATTTTTGAGATTATGACACTACCGTTGGTTTATGGGCTGATGTGATTTATGGCAATTATGTATAAGTAACAGGCGGCAAAGGTCCAGGGAGTCAAGTCGAGACCGCCGGGCAGGGTTGCCCATACTGGCCCGCTGGGGTGTAACAAACGTCTTTGAGCCAGCTTCGGTGTTCTGCGAGGTATCTTGTACCTGCAGTTAGTGAGAACGTCAAACTACAGTATCAACAGATTAAGGGATCAACATATCTATAGTGATCTGATAATAGATGCTGGGATTCCAAGTACGAGAACTTTCCAGGCAAACGATTATACATGGCAGAACCACAATGACATATGCAAATAGCAAAAGCTTGCAAAAGGTTTTTGCTGAAGCAGCTGTCAAGAATCTTGAGTTGGCCGGGTCACTTGCCAGACCGGCCAATTCTCACAGTGTCCAGGCCAGGCGGGTCTCTAATCCTGGTGGTACCCTTCCATTTTTTTGGGTCTAAGTTTCAGCTTTGCAAGCATACCACTACAGCAACTTTGGCATAATGTCTAAGACTAAGGTCCGATTCAGTGTGTAGTACGACACCTCAAGAGCTGCTTAAACAGTTGCAGAAGTACTTAGGTAATATTACATCAGAGACTTGAAAACGGTAACGACCTCTACACAGCGACTCTTAAGAGATATTATAAAATCATAGAGGCCCACATCTTATTGAGTTAGTTGATCGGTAAATTATATTTGCTTAGTTACATAATAATTATAATGCACTTGATAAAGCGCACTCACAGAACTCATTCTGTTTCTAGGGACTTTACATTTTCTGCAAAGGAAACACGATCGACTGGTGAGTGGTATCATGCTTGATAAGCAACATAAATAACATGGTTGGTTAGGGTTGACATGCACAGGGTCAGCATGCAATAAGCACATAGAGGACGCATCACAGGACTCACTGAATGCTGTCATAAATAGCCACCTTTTAAGTCTTTTTAAATGTGGTCAAGTCAATGGATGTCGAGACTCAAGTCGGGAGTGAGTTCAAGGCTTTGGGAAGCATACAAACTAAATGCACGATCTCCGAAGGATTCGAGGTTTGTACGAGGTATTGGTACACTTGGATTCCGAAAAGCTGGTGGTACGATGCATGGCCTAGTGGGAGAGTAGATCTGATGGAGAGGCTGGAGCCAAAGAAGGAAGGGAACTAAAAGTGAGCAACAACACCTTTAAGTCGATCTGTTGCTTGACTGGTAGTCAGTACAGGTCGGCAAGAAGTGGTGTGATGTGGCAACTGTGACACTCACGACAGACAAGCCTAGCAGCAGAGTTTTGCATCAGCTGTAAGCGCCTGATTGAGCTCAGACAATGAATATCAGCTACGGTACAGGAGGCTTACATTTTATAATAATAGTAATGCACTTGATAAAGCCCCCAAAGAAAACTTAATTTCTCTCTAGGCGCTTTACATTTGCTGCAAAGGGAAATGCAATTGAATGGTGAGTAAAATCATGCTTGATAAACAAACAAAATGAATATTATGGTTAGGGGTGACATACACAGGGTCAACATGAAAATGTGGTTAGTGGCAGCATGCACAGTGTCAACATGCATAAGCACATCAAGGAAGAATCCTAGGGACGCACTAAATAATGTCCTAAGTAGGTGTGTTTTTAAATTCTTTTTAAATGTGGTCAGGTTAGGGGATGTTCTGACGCAGGTCGGGAGGGAGTTCCAGGCTTTGGGAGCATATGAACTAAATGCACGGTCTCTAAAGGATTTGAGGTTTGTACCGGGTATTTGTAGACTGTTGGATTCCAAAAAGCGGGTGGTACGATGCTTGGCCTGATGGGGGAGTATGTCGGAGAGATAGGCTGGAGCCAAAGAATGTAGTGACCTAAAAGTGAGCGACAAAACCTTGAAGTCAATCCGTTGCTTGACTGGTAGCCAGTGCAGGTCGCCGAGAAGTGGTGCAATGTGGCAACTGCGACGCTCACGACAGACAAGCCTAGCTGCGGAGTTTTGCACCAGCCGCAATCGCCTGATCGCACATGCCGGTAGGCCAGCGAGCAGTGAGTTGCAGAAGTCGAGACGGGATGTCACGAATGCATGGACCAACTTGGACGTGGTATCCTTATCTAAACAAGCCCAAATTTTAGCAATGTTATGAAGCTGAAAATAAGCAGATTTGACTGTGGAGCTGATATGGTCGTCTAACGAGAGGTCGCTTTGGAATATGAAACCTAGATTTCGAGCTGATTCAACTGGAGATATGCTGGCAGAGCCAATTTTGAGTTTCAGCCTTTCCAATTTGTGAATTTTATATCTCCTTTTGTCATTAATGGTTTTTTACTGTTTCAGCCGTTATCGAGTACAAATAATTGAAAAGACCATGAAAGTTCCCGAGGTGCTCAATCTGGACCACTAGCTCTTTGCTAGTTGGTCTCTGCCTTTGGGAATAGATCAAATCTAAATTTCTGATACACACTGCGACAATAAACAAAGGAACAGACCCAACAGCTATTAGTCAGGAATAGCCAAATAAAATTCGGGCAAAATCTTAATGCAAGGTAGTATTAGCCAGTGAATAGCCCCAGAGGCTGCCTACACACGTCCCCAAGAACTTCCAGTTCTCAGCAGGCACATTTCATGCACGTGACCAGTGTTGCTTGCAGTCCATAAGGACTGCAAAACCGGCAAGGTCATACCAATCCCGAAAGCTCGTACATACTGGGCTATGACTCACGGCAAACCATATGCTTTGGTGGCAGGTCTATGCCATAGTGATGCTCAGCCAATTGTGTTTATAAAGTCACGGTTGCAAATCAAGGTCGGCAGTTGCCAGGTCAGCCATGACTTTGGCCGGCCACCTACACAGGTTGAACCACTCTATCACACCGGATGGTTTGAGGGGCTCAATGATAACAGATCCACAAAGAAGCTGCAAAGGACCTCAAGGTGCTTATTTGCCTGGTCATTAAGATAAATAGGGCTACCCTTACTGATATGTGCCTAAAGACTAGATATGATGATGCTTCCTTTATAGCATGTGTAAAGTGCCTAGAGAGAGAGAGAGAGAGAGAGAGAGAGAGAGAGAGAGAGAGAGAGAGAGAGAGAGAGAGAGAGAGAGAGAGAGAGCCACACAAATGTATCACTTTAATTACTATATTATGTGGAATATCACATACAACCACCCAGTTCAGCGTTCCTGTGGCACTATTACTAGAAAAACCAGCTGGATCCCCATTACCGATGGATCTGAAATCTTTTATGTCAATGTCTTCCATGAATATGCAACCGTGGTCACTCAATTTTTGGCATTTGGTGCTTATCAATTCACTACTAGAATGATCGTTAGACGTCGCGATGAAGAGCTGTGATCACACTAGACACTTTGCTTATTCAAGACAAGGCCCAGCGTTAATCAGTTGGGTTATCCATAATTCACGCTCAGCCAAGAAATAGCTGATCATTTTGTAGCTAGTTCACATTCACTAACGAGTGCACATAAACCACAGCACTGACGTCTTTGCAAGTACCTGACATTTCCAAGTGCATTCGTTAATCGCAAGCCAGGTTCTTTCCACGTCCCGTCCATCGTGGTATGCCTTAGGCCTGAACATGCATACACAGAAATGATAAGCAAGCTCGATAGTCAGCCGATAGCCAAAGCTCGAAGCATCGCACATACAAAGCACTACCCAGGTAATGGGTGCCAAACCGACTACGAATCAAGCTGCTGTGAAATGCAAAGCCAACAGCAGCAGCAGTGGTAGACACATATCAACGACTCCAAAAACTAACCATTCGACATCACAGTACCGCTCAATGCTGGCTAACCATATTACATAGTAGTGCTTTTTTTTAAGGGTATTCATAGTTTCAAGACACGAGCCATTCCGGAAGAGGCCGCTCGAGAGGAGGCCTTCAACACACACAAATTTGCAGCAGCGAACGTAGAGAGAGCATGGCTCTAAAATCATTTTAAGAAGTCTTTTTCACTTTGCTCTTTTCAGGGCAGTGGGTTCTACTGAGAAACTCGTGTAACAGTGGCAAACAGTGCATTTATCTTCGCACATGCCCCTGGTCTGTTGCCATTAAACAAGAATAGGAAGGCACTAGCTTAGAAGTATGGCTGGCATGTATAGCTACATAAATTGACCTCGTTGTAATACAAAAGTGCACCATCATACCGATAAACAGATCTAGACGGTTGGCTGTGGGGTGCAATGACATTATTACAGACTTGCTGCATGCACCAATGTAGAACTCCAGTGGCCGGCCATCTGGTGCCATCCGGTGCATCGCATGAAGCTCGCCTCATACAAAGTACAAGGATCAATGGAGCTAGTTCCATAGATCCACTTCAGCTGACGCGAGAGTCTCTGGCATTTTACCACTAACCATCGCTCAACATGCTGAATCATAACTGACCAAAGTCAAATATGCACACGTCCCAGACCGACATAGCAAACTGTAGAGTTCTGCCCAACTGTGAGTTTAATGCACCAACAAGACTTTAGTTCTGCATTGTCAGATAACGAATTTGCTATCAAGCCAGTGGTAGAAGACAAAAATGCCAGCAGCAGGATTATGGCATAACAGAGTTAGCACATGACATTAAGCAAGAGATTGTTTTGCTGGCATACCGAAGAAAAAAAAGTTAATATTATCTAGATCATCTACACTAGTATTTTGGAGCCAGTTAGACAACTTTACTCACTCATAGAATACAGATTATTGAATACTTGATGCATGCGTATAATCTCATAGTACAGCTCGTCATAGCTGGTGGGAGCAGCCAGAAACGTATCACCATATGTGATGAACATATTGAATATGCTGACGGCCTGTAAAACAAAACAACTGGAGCACCGACTGGACAACCACATGTGCCTCAGTACCCCAGTTGATGTCAAACAGCCGGCAAAGTGGCTGCAAGTGCAGTGCGATGGAAAGATACGATGAATAAAGATTAAGACATGCAGCTAAACGACTAGTAGACCACTTATTTTGAAAAAGAAAGCAATCATAATGAAACATTAAATAAGCACCCTAATAGAGCTAAACACATTTCTATGCACTTTACAAATGCTAGTAAACAGCACTTTAACTGGGCGGTGATAAGGTGATAACGCGCACAGTGTCAGCATGCATAAGCGCACGAAGAATAGTTCACACGGACCCAGCAAATGCAGTGAGGAACAGGTATGCTTGTAACGTATCTTAAATTGTCAAGTCAGAGGATGTCGTGACGTCTCTATACACAGATAAATACTGATTATGTGGAGTGATTAGCCCTAAAACAGAACAATAGCTTACTTTCTAGGTACGATGTTTCGACATTACAGTTTAGCTGGTCTGCCACTGCCCGTTCCAGGGTCTTTCATATAGGCATAAACAGGGATGTTGGGCAAAAGTTGCTAACGTTCAGAACTAGTGTTGACTCCTCCATGAGTGGCCTCACAACAGTCTTTATGAAAGATTCAGGGATAATAATTGAGGCTAAGGACATACTTATTATAACTGAAGGTACGGAGTCTAGACGCAAGAGATTTTCTTTGTGATGAGGTCACTAGCAGCTAGCTTGAAGGTGGACTTTGGCCTACAACATAGACCAGATGGCACGGAGTCCAATGTGGATGTAACCTAAGGGACGAACTAGCTGACCTATCTATCTAGCTGACCTATCTAGCCGAACTATCTATCTAGCTCATAAAGAAGTGGGAAAAGATCTGCTGGATTGCCACCCGGATGATTATGTATGTTACTGAACTCAAAGCAGTTAAGTTGGTTGAAGGTCGACGTTACCATTTTTAGAGAGTGCATCTGTGATTCCACCATGTTTTTTTTATAACAAGAGACTTGTCAATAGCTAGAATATCTGCAGTAAGCCACAGGCCTACCAAACAAGGGCACACAGTAAATGGGCTTAGTCAGAAGAAGGTAGCTCATTCAGAACATCCGCTAGTGTCAAGCTATAGCACCCACCTGTCTACCGGTGAGGTCGGACAGAGAATTGAGCAGAAGGAGCCTGAAGATATTTTCTTTTGGGCAGCCACAATAAATATTGATATCAAACTGCAAATGGGATGAGATCCGTATGGCATCAGACGTGCAAAATTTGGTAATAGCAGGAGCTGAAAGCACACAATCAGGGAGGGGGCTTGGGCTGGGGCAGTGCGGAGCATATTTGCCGGTCGTGTGATCTTTGTTGCAAGTGGCCATGCACATGAGAGAAGAGAGATGCTGAATTAGCTAGTGTACAGAATTCACCGGACACGAGGTCAGTTCCGTTTTTGAAATTAAAGCTAAAATCAAGTGCAAGTAAAGAAAAATTTCCGGAACATAGAATCAAAACGAGATCTAGATCACAAATTAGAAATAAAGCAAGACTTAGTAACTGGGAGGGGTGATAGATCACTGCCACAATTGGTCACTTGCTGCAGGAGGGACTCAGTACCACGGATTTAGAAGAGTTACTTTGAGGGGACAGCAAACAGCTTACCATCGAGTAACGAGTGACAATGGCTATTTCACCACCAGTTTTCATCGACCTCGAGGGTAATAATAACAATAATAATAATGACATTTGCAGAGTGCCTTAGGAGAAATAAATCTGTTTCCTGTCACTTTGGCACAGGAAGAAAGAGAAGCCAGTAAGGGCAGAGTCGTTAAAGTCAGGCAGAAGGTCGATTTCAGTCAGGTCCCGGCCACAGCAAACAGGAGAGGGCATCAGCAAGAATCATGCATATTTGTATGGGTATATAGCACAATGAATGCGTATTCAATATATACACTTTAGGAGTTACTCGTAGAATTATGGTTTGCCTGTTGACCAATAAATTAAGTGATTCACTGCAGCGCTTGAGAAACACGGCACTGAACGGCTCAACAAAATGCAGGAAATATTGGAGATATGGCCTTTGCCCTCCTCTGTAACTCGGCTAGGCTTCTTGAGGGAGATCACCAATTCACGAACCCTGGCAGAAGCAGCAGCATGATAAAATGCACTTGAACGACAATGGCAAAAGATAATAACAGGCACTAGGATAGTGCCGAATAGTATGGTTACCAAGAGTGGTCGAATCTATAATTGCAGGCGATGCAGAAGTACATGCTAATCAGACGGTGGGCCCCGGAGAACGGTTAGACTGGACGGTAACACAAGCAACAACTATTAGGAAGACCATAAGAAAATGAAAAATGCCTTCGTTTACCAGATGAAGGCCTGTGTAACAGTCAGGGTCCAAAGCACTGAGTCATTCCTAAATACAGGGTCATTGGGTACACTGAAATTACCTTATATGACAAGTCAAATATGTTGAATTGTTGAAGCAGACTGGATTCATTAGACAGCAGATACTTCAGCAGATTTATGAGTGCTGCAATTGAAAAACTCGTTATCACTAGCTGGCAGCCTTAATAAATGGCAGGTTAAGGTAAACTAGCACTGCAAGTAAAATAGTATTTTCAGTGCCAGAGTTTCATGTCTTCCAAAATGTGCTGTCCACCATTGCCTTACAGACAGTACGATTGCGATGAGGCAATCTCAGAACATTATGTGTCACTCTCTTAAAAGGACATGCATAGAAGCTTTCAAAATAATGGGCCAATGAGTGAAAAGAGATGCTAATACCTCAAGCCCGAATTCGGAAGAAAGGCCAAGCATTTGACCAGAGGGACCATAATTCCAGCAGTTGTTATTTAGGTGAAACCATACCCAACCATCTAGATCGACCATCTTCCAAGAGCTTCTTCCATAAAACAAGACCAATTACTTTGGTCTAAACAGAAATGAGATCGCAATGTACATAAGCATGTCCAGTGCTTAGAATGTCAAAACTCGAAATTTGTAAGTCGACGGGTTTTACCGGATGCTAAGCTGTGCATCAGTGAGGAAGCATCACAAGTCTACTTGGTTTATCAACTGGGGAAATTGCACCAGTAGCAATAATTATGGGACACTACCCACAGCTGAAATGGTTGCTTCTTAAGTCATAAGTACCAGGACAGCTAAGGGTTCATTTCCAGCTTATATACACTTTGGGCTACACAGGCATTAGATTAGAATAAAGTCCATTCATTAGATAAGATTAAAGTCCACCACAGCTTTCCCATTAGATCTATAACAGCTTGCCATTCTTGTGGCTGTTGGCACCATAATGATAAGAGGGAGAGACAGACCAATCGACCGAGGGTGTGGCAGACATATTGACATAGGGAGGGAGAAAGGTTGAGAGAGATGGATCGAGACAGAGACGTAGTGTGAGGGAGGAGAGATAGAGTGAGAGAGAGACAAAGAGACAAAAAGAGACAGAAACAGACAAAGGGGGAGCATTCACACCCATTTTACTCACCGGACCTTATTCGAGAATGAGCAGCATTGGCACAAAATTTACAAAAACTGATAACAAAAAGCAATTTAGCAAAAACTAACCAAAATAATTACAGCTCTCTCACAACATGGTCGTTACATAGTACACATTCAAGATAACATTCCGTCAGCTAGTCATACGTGAGAAATCAGTGAACCTTAAATGCAGCCTTGTATTAATTATTAATGATATCTAGTCAGTGGAATACCTTCTCAAATACTCAGAAATTCTTTCTGTCCAGACTGGTATTGTAAATGAATGAGTGACTCAAAAAGAAAGATACGTATGTTTTACTAGTTGCAGCAACGAACGCGTTCACACTTAGCCAACCAGGCAACTGTAATGTGAAAACAATAGCGAGGTAGGCACATTTCCAAAAATACACCCCTCGGTGGTAGCTGGTAAGGTTTGGGCGACACATCTTAGAACTTTGTATGTTCAGCTAATTTTTACTCAAGCCTCAAAGCACATGCAAAGTTCAACACGGGCCATTAGCTAAGCTTAAGTTGCAAAGATACCAGATTTTGATATAGAGCCCCTGCACGGGGACTAAGCGCTGAGAAATAATCAATTATAGATCACAGCAGATGGCAGGCTATTAATGACCAAAACATATCCCCAGAGATCAAAGTCGATGTCACTTTTATACAGAATATGTTTGACGACCAAAATACAGCTGATTAACTTTGACAGCTTTAAGAACTTAATGAAGAGATCAACAAAATTATTCCAATTTGGATCAATACTGAAATCGACGTGATTATTGAAGCTAAGTGTGTGTGAGGGCACTACAGCAACTTCGAACATCACCACGACATCCGAACCAGCGCCCCCTGCAATCATGGCAGAATAGCATAGCTCAGACCTACCAGACCATACTACTTTCCAGGGATACTGAAGGCGAATCCTGCACTTCTTCTGGTAACACAGCAGCCGGTGAATAATGCCCAAGCTGAACATATAAAGCTCGTCGGGCATGTTTTTCATGAGGTGACTTACCAGAAATTCGTTCATTAAGTCTGAAAAAACCGACATTTGTGAGCTTAAGCATGATATATAAGCAAGCTTAGGCATATCCCGACGTAAGCATTGTCAACTCATGGCCAATCATTCTTGCTCTTGAGGTCACAAGCACTTTCTCGCTTGCTCAACATAGCAATTTTAAGACTGAGAGAACTGTGCAAACTAACAGCATACTATTAAACAGTGAAGCCAGCTACATTAGCATACATCAGATGATCGTGAATACTTGATGAAACTGAGTGTGGCACAGTGAAGGCAAGACACGATTGACAACCTATACTTCATACCCATTCACCATTCTGCATGCTGCAGGACAAGTTAGTGCCTGCAAGTAATAGATATACAACTTGTCAACATCGGCAGCCCAGAGGATATCACATAACCCCTGAGCTCAACCTACTCATCACAGAAGAAGCAGTGATTCCAGGTTGGACCCACATTAACAACCATGGACAGGTAGCAAACGAGGCATCATCCCTAATCACAATAAATGATGGCTCAGCAAGAAGAAATATGCTTGGCAGCAAGAGATGCCACGAACCACGAAACTTGCGCCAAAGCATTCCTATCCGCTCCAAACGAGATAGAGAATCCATCCTAATGTCGATAATGTTCATGACATACGATGCCTTCTCAGCAGGTCACCGGAGTTTACTATCCATGCCTACTCCCCCACACCAGAATTATTGGACTAGAGCAAACAATGCTGCCAAAAACCCAAACCTGTTGAGCATAAACTCCGATCAGCTTAGCAGCAGCAAGACTCATGATATAAACGTTACACACACATCAACGCACTAAGTTACAAGCACTAAGTTGACTTCTTAATTTTGTCTAGTTTAGAAAAATTGAGCAATTAGCAATGGTTTACTTCAATTTCAAGCCCTCCTAAAGAGAAGTCAGACGAGCTTCGAGCAGAACAGCAAATACCTGCAATTCGAGCAAAACAGCAGGGTACAATATATCACTGGTCCAAGAAGACTCATCTAGTGACATACCAATTACACCGCAGGCTAGCGGTCTGGACTGTGGCTGAGGATCTGACGTTGCCTTCCGATGACGCATTGGCTAAAAGCATAGAGTTCTTCGAAGCTAATTGCAAAGCACCTTTAAAACAAATGAAGCTGAGAGGCAGCAAATGTGATGTGCCGCCGTAGACAATGTTGGTGCTATGAAGGACAATCCAGCTAAGGAATGCCATATTTCGACAAGGGAGGATAAAAGAGAGATGATGTACAATTGGTAGGTCGTAATAGTATTCAAGACCTACCTTCTTATGAAGAGGAACTCGGTAATTCATATTAACGTCATGCATAAGAGAGTTGGCATACTGGTCCTGCAAAAAAATCTCTTTAGCATCAGCCTGCACAGGTAATGCATTTTACAAGACTGAGCACACTAGCAAAGTCAAACAAATCTTTTAGCAGTAAATTGCTGCAAAGCTGTCAGCAAGACGGATATTTCACTTTCTCTTTGTAGAGTGAGATGAAGTCTGTTGGCTACCGAATGCATACCGAAAACCACTTAGGCTTTGAGTGCACTATGCAAAACTTGCCTCCATAGCACTACATAGCCTTTGTGGAGTTACATACAGAGATACATACATTATCTCTGTCTGTAACTCTACAAAGCCACAAAGACTATGTGAGTTAACGAAGGAGAGTTTTGTAAAAAGCACTCAAAACTGAGCGGTTTTTGATACCCATAGGGACAATACATTAGCTGTTCGATTCCTCCTCTTAAAGACCGTTGGCAACAGAAGCTTTAGCTCTGCAGGTCCCAGACTGCAGAAATCGCTTCCACAATGCTTACGCAACGACAACTACTCTCCCGCTGCCGACTATGGCTTATCCTTTCCAGCGGTCCTGAGCTGCTACTTCCATGCTACTAACAAGCTCTCTCTCTAAATAGCGGCCTCGGGCGACTCCTAGCGTGGTGTGGACCTTTACTTGATTTCTCCGTAATACCTTCGGGTATTCCGCTGCTATCTTCGCTGTGACTATTTATGAGCTGTCCTCGGATATGCTACACAAAACAGGACCTGCTTAGCATAAGATGCGATGTCGCCATTAGTCGATACCTACCGGCGGCCTTCTCCGGCGGGTCAGTGAGAACCTTCCTGCATCCAGCGTTCGCCCTATCAACAGCTCGGCTATCAAACCTACGACTCGTAAGTTTAAAGCGCTGAATAGTACTTGTTGCGGTAGTAGCCCACCCGCCGTAGCCAGCACGTTGTGAAACGTCGTCCGACGGCCGTTACCAAGGTCCAATTCAAATTCGAAGAGCCAGCGCCCGCCGGGCCGGACGCAAACGGTAGAGAATACGAGCCACTTCATCGCCGTCGCCCAGTTGTTGGAAAGCCTCTTAAATTCCGCCTACTAAATGTCCGCTCGCTAAAAACCAAGGGGTTACTTATCCGCGATCAGGTGGTCCAGGAGAGGCTAAATGCATTTCTGCTTACCGAAACCTGGATGGCGCCTTGTACCAGTAGCTGTATTTCCGAGATCACACCACCCGGGTTCCCATTCTATCAGTCCATGCGTTCTGACAAGGTTGGTGGCTGGGTTGCAATTGTTGTTTGCAAATCGTTTGGCTATAGAATGTGCAGTTTCTCGCATGGGTCATCGTTTGAATCGGTTGCTATCAGGTCTTCATCAAAGACAATGCCTCTCACCGTTGCGATATACCGGCCTCCTTCTGGCTGTCTAAACTTGTTTATAGAGAAGTTTTCAGAGTTCCTCGCTAAAATATTTGTGTGTGACAGGCCGTTACTGATTGTAGGAGACTTCAATATTCACCTTTACAACCCTAGCAACAGCCAGGTCTGCTCATTTCTTGACTGTCTGGAGAATTTTGGTTTGGCCCAACACGTTAATAATAGCACCCACGTCGGTGGCCACAGTCTAGATCTCGTGATCACTAAGGATGTCCTGCCCACTGACTCTGTGGTGTGCCCACTGACCCTCTCAGATCATTGTTCGGTCTCGTTTACTGTTCCTGCTCCCTCGTACGTACAGGGCAATGTCGAATTTGCCAAACGACGTAACTTACAAAGCATTGACATGGACATGTTTTGAAATCTGTTTTGTGATGCAGGCCTTCTTGATCTGCATTCAGACTCGACCGGCAGCCTCGATACCCTCACTGATGCGATGAACATGACACTCAGGAGTGCTCTTGGCAAGCATGCTCCCGTTCGCTCTATTCGTGTTCAAAGTCGTCGAGATTCCTTTCAATTTACAAAAAACTCCTTAATATGCGCCATGTTAAACACAGGCTGGAACGTAGTTTCAAGAGATCGGGGCCTGAGGCAGACCTAGTCAATTTTAAAGACTAGAAGAATTAGAAAAAACTAAAGATTAGAAAGCTGAATTCCTGCCAGTCGGACAATAAACAGATTTATAAGACAGTAAACCATTTACTGGCCAATGCTGTGAGGTCTGACGCCCCAGATATTAAGGGCTCAGCCGAAAAGTTTTCAGCCTTCTTTACTGAAAAAATTGTGCACATTCGTGCCTCCATTAAGCCCCCTCCGACCAAAGCAATCGCCGTTCCTCAACCTGTGACCTTTCTTAAGAGGTTCTCCGATGTTTCTGCCTGTGATGTGGCTGCCTTAATAAGGTCTAGCAAAAAAAGCTCGTCTCCTGAAGACCCTATACCTTCATCTCTGTGGTCTTCACTTGCAGACCAACTTAGCCCTGCCTTAACCAAGATTTTTAATGCTTCTTTGGGAAAAGGGGTCGTCCCCAAGTCCTTTAAATCGGCAATCGTTAGACCTATTCTTAAAAAGCCTGGATTAGACACAGAGGTCATAGCAAACTATCGTCCAATTTCCCTTCTTCCTTTCTTATCAAAGATTCTTAAAAAAATTGTTGCTAAGCAGCTAGTTGAACATATTGAAAATAATGAAATGTCAGAAACATTTCAATCAAGGTTCAAGAGGCAGCACTCTACTGAAACTGCTCTCCTCCGTGTTAACAATGACATTCTACGTGGCAACGACGACAGGAATGTCACTGCCTTAGCTCTGCTCTGTCTGCTGCCTTCGACACCATTTGTCACGAAGTTCTGCTTGAACGATTGAGAACAACGATCGGTCTAGCAGACGAAGCACTGGCTTAGTTTAAATCATACTTGTCTGATCGTGTTCAATCCATGTCGTGTGGGGGTCAGGTCTCAGACATGAGAAGGGTCACCTGTGGAGTCCCTCAAGGGTCAGTACTCGGTCCCTTGCTGTTCTCCATTTATACACAACCTCTGGGAAAAGTGATTAAGGCCCATGGAATAGGATATCACTTCTATGCTGACGATACTCAGTTGTATTTGTCATTTAAACCGTCGGAATCTGCTGCAGCAACTGAGAAACTGAATGCTTGCCTTGCCGATATTCGATCCTAGATGTCGGAAAACTTCCTGAAATTAAATGACGATAAAACCAAACTGCTGCTCATACGACACCCTAAGCATGTAGCTGGATTAAAAGGCTTTGCTGTTCTAATAGGTGATGCTATTGTGCGACCTTCACCACGTGCTCGTAATCTAGGTGTCGTGTTCAACAGCTGCCTTAATTTCAAAAGCTTCATTCAGAAGACTGCCTCTACAGCTAGCCATCACATCCGATCCCTATCCAAGATTAGGAGCTGTCACCCACAGTGGCTTGTAAAAAATTTAACTAGCTCTTTAGTTCTGTCTCGGCTTGATTATTGTAATTCCCTTTTGGCTGGGCTGCCAAAGAAAGCTATTATGCCACTACAGCGGACTATGAATATGGCTGCAAGGCTGGTCTTCAAGTCCCAGCGGTTTGAGCACGTGTCACCTCTGCTGAAAGAGCTAGGATGGTTGCTGGTTGCGCAAAGGATACAGAGCAAAGTTCTTACGCTGACCCACAAGGCCCGCCACGGCTTGGCTCCTTCATACCTAGCTGAACTGCTGAATCAGTTTCAGCCTGTTCGTGCCCTGAGTTCCTGTGTGGACAATAAACTAGCTGTCCCATTCCTCCGCTTTAAGACAGTTGGCGACAGAAGCTTTAGCTCTGCAGGTCCTAGACTGTGGAACTCGCTTCCACAATTCTTACGCAACGACAACTACTCTCCAACTGCCGACTGTGGCTCATCCTTCTCAGCGGTCCTGAGCTACTACTTCTATGCTACTCACTACCTCAACTGCTCTCCTGACTCTGCTATGCTTCCCACTTTCTCTTTGTTGCGTGAGACGAAGTCTGTTGGCTACCGAATGCGTACCGAAAGCCGCTTAGGCTGAGTGCGCTATACAAAACTCTCCAGTGTAACACCCACATGGTCTTTATGACTTTGTGGAGTTACTGACGGAGATACAAGCTCAACTGGTCACCTGAGTCTGCTATGCTTCCCACTTTCTCTTTGTTGCGTTAGATACACCCTGTTGGCTACCTAATGCGTATCGGAAGCCTCATAGGCTTCGAGTGCGATACACAACTCTCCTATGTAACACCCACATAGTCTTTGTGGCATTGCAGACGGAGATAAATTACGTTACATTCGGTTGCCAACAGATTTCATCTCATGCAACCAAGAGAAAGTAAGAAGCACAGCCGAGTCAGGAGGACAGTTGAGGTAGTCAGTAGCGTGGAAGTAGAAGCTCACAGGCCAGACTCTTCGCACAATCAGATAGAAGTTCATCACTTTTCAGAACGGCTTACTTCAACCCAACATAAACTGTCTAGCGGCTATGGGTTCAGCACACAGAAATCCTGCACCTTAATACGGCAAAAAGCACTATCAGAGAAGTGGCATTGCTGCATACGTGCAAGTGGTGCCCCAATGACATCCGTGAGATGGTGAGCTAGAGATGGTGCCCCGAATGTGCCGTGACCAGGCCACCATATGATGCTGAAACGTGGTCGCTCTCTGATCGATCGACGGCCGACCCTCCAGCTGGACTTCACAGTCTTCTTCTTCTTACGTCTTAAATAGCTAAATAGCTAGGACTCTTAAAACAGCTCTTGGCACTAATTTGACTCAGTTACAATGCTCATGATTTCATCTTAAAAGGCCATAAGAAAATAAACAGTTTCTCAAATATATATCGGCAGCAGGCTTGTCTGCTGTGAAATTCACAACTATCTTGACACACCATTTGCTGACTTAAACGAGCTCCCCATCAAGTAATGTAATTTATCTCCATCTGTAACTCTGCAAAGCCATAAAGACTATGTGGGTGTTACACAGGAGAGTTTTGTATAGCGAACTCACAGCGTAAGAGACTTACAGTACGCTACGAATTCGGTAGCCAACAAATTTCATCTCATGCAACAAAGAGAAAGTAGGAAGCATAGCAGAGTCAGGAGAACAGTTGTGGTAGCATAGTAGCTTGGAAGTAGCAGCTCAGGACCGCTGAAAAAGATGAGCCATAGTCGGCAGAAGAAGAGCAGTTGTTGCATAAGAATTGTGGAAGCAAGTTCCACAGTCTAGGACCTGCAGAGCTAAAGCTTCTATCGCCAACGGTCTTTAAGTGGGGGGGGGGGGAGAATAGAACAGCTAATTTATCGTCCATACAGGACCTGAGGGTGCGAAGAGGCTGAAACTGGCGCAGCAGTTCAGCTAGGGACGAAGGAGCCAAGCCGTGGCGGGCCGTGTGGGTCAGCATAAGAACTTTACCCTGTATCTGTTGATTAACCGACATCCCTTCTAGCTCTTTTAGCACAAGAGACATGTGGTCAAACCTCTCAGACTTGAAAACTAGCCTTGCAGCCACATTCATAGACAGCTGCAGTGGCCCGGTTGCTTTTTTTGGTAACCCAGCCAAAAGGGAATCACAATAATTAAGCCCAGACAGAATTAAGGAGTTAGTGAAATATTTGCCAGCCTCTGTGGAAGACAGCTCCTGATCTTAGATAGGGATCGGACGTGATGGCTAGCTGTAGATGCAGTCTTCTGAATGAAGCATGCATCAACCAGCACACAGACTGCCAAGCAGTGGCACTAGCATCTGTGCGAGCTTTCATTCTGCTGCATCACCATACCTAAATGATATTTCCATTCTCATGACCTTTCACTATACAGTTTGCTGATTTACCTCAAGTCGTTTAGCAATACCTCTAACCAAGCCAAAATCGTATGGAGACCATGCATTGCATTCCTATGTAGCTAAAGCCACAAACCCGATCACCGATTGAAATCACGACGTTGACTTTCCTGACTGGAAAAACCTAAAAAAATGCTAAAAGCCTGACTGTCCTCGAAATAGCATACGATTATGAATTGTCCTATATCGGCTTTTGCATTCTACCATTGTGCAGCTTATCGCTGATCAGCTGATGGTTCTAGGTCATGAGGGAGTGACACGGCTTCCTCAATGCAGAGCACAAGATGAACCGGCATGACCATGTCTCGGCATGCTGTTCGTGAACTGAGATCGCATTTTGAAATCACCGTGCTCTTAAATAGTGCAAAACAAAAAACCTCACCTCAACTATGCACGTGAGAATTATGAATGCAAGCCTGGCGCTGCTCGAGGCCGACTTGTCTGTAACGAAAGAATTAGCGGTCAGTTCAGATAAGCCGACAGTGCATTGCAGAAAGAAAGATGCAGTGCATGTGCATGTGTATATGCAGTTGGTGACTGATATTCTACGATTAGTAAGCAGCTTTCAGCAATGCTCAGCAGTCCTAAACCAGACTCACCTTTAGTATCCTGCATGATGATCGATGCAAATTCGAGGAACGTCACCAGCAAATTCGACGGCTGTTCGTGCAGCGAGAGCTGAAGCTCGGCCTCTGTAGCTGCCGCACCGGGGGCACCTGCGGTTCAACAGCATCTTAGCTGGAGGCTAGCAATGCATGGCAGCAGCTTGCCTGGGAGATCACGGGATCAAGGAGATCAAGGCAGCAGCATGCTCAGGAAATCGCAGCTGTAGCATATTTAGATGAGACAATGTGTCTGTGAGCAAGTCACGATCATATAACGGCATGACAGGGAACCACCCAACAGCCTCTAACCGATCGCAGAAAGTCAGGTTTGCACACGTAAGGTCGATAAGATGGTGGATCGAGTGGAGAAGCTGACAATAAGCAGCAGAGCTTGCAGAGCTTGACCTTGAATGGCAAGCTTGGGATAGGTGGGGGTGGACTGAATAAATGCTCTTCTGGCACTGTAAAAATTAAGCACTTGAACCAGATATCTTTCCATTTTTCAAATCTCGGTATCCCATATTTGACTAGCACTAAACTTTCTGTGCCTTGCATATACGGTTCTATACGATCGAGAATTTCAACCTGCATGCAACCTATGGTAGAGGCAAACCGTCTCCGTGCCCTAGTTAAATAAGCATCAGTTGCCAAAGTACAAAATAAGCATTATCAGAACAATCCATAGCAAGGTTGCCTATAGAATTGCGATCGTATAGCATCCCATCGGGCACAACACTTGGGAGCTGCGTTTCGGTAAACTACTCATGCGGCTTAAAACAGTGCTCTGCCACTTGACCACACGACTGGTGCAGCAGGGTACCACACTAAAGTCAGGTTATCAAGCTTAGAAGATGAAGACAATGCAAAAGAGACTGGCAGTCACAAACACGGCCTACACAAGCTTGAAGGCCACCCCTCTAACAATGCACTTCTTCTAGCGCTGATTTTTCAGAAAATGCTGCATGGTGATAGCATGACCATCGTGAACAGGCAGTAATACAGTCGTTGGTAGTCTGTACATTTATTGACCCCATGGGTGCTAAGCAGCAGCAGCTGCTGCATGGCCGCATGCTGGCAATACCTGCTGCTGAACTGGTGCCAGCATCGGCCCCGTCGGAGGGTAGCAGCCCTGCTGTAGATGCCCTGCTTGCAGTCGTTGCCACAGCCTAAAAGACCGACATCATCGAAACGGCCAGCGTTGATAAAGGTCAACGGATCAAACTCCACTGCATGAACAAAGCAGTCGCTGCTTGTCGAAATAACAAAATTAGATTGTGAGTGATAACTTTCCTTTTCTCAGCCTGCTTCTCGCTAAGGGTCTGCTCTACTGGACCATCATAAGGGTGGGCTGCTATGGCAGAAGCAAAAGTTATCGACTGGTCTGTGCAAATCACTTGTGATTTTTTGGGTCATTGTGCTGAGCGGGAGCTTTCCTCTGCCAGTTTTTCAGGTAATTGATCGTCGACAGATCGTGAGGTGCCAGTTGGCCAACGGTGGGCAGAGAATTCTTGAACCTACCCGCTGTGGCGCTAGCAGACCATCGAACAACAGTGGTACGAAGATCATGTCTGTGCCTCAGCTGCCCGATTGGAAGCCTGAAGACACAGAGCTAGCTAGCAGGCTAGCTGCCTGCGTGGATCCAACCAGGCAGCAAGCAGTTCGTCTGGACTAGCTGGGGCAGGCGATGGTGACTGCTTTGTTCCTGGCAAAAGCTGCCGTGCCAAGCAGGGCCTGCACTGCCGCTCCAAGCGCAGAGGACGACCCAGGCTAGGATCATTCGTTGGTCACACGCGCGCCCCCCCCACACACACACAGACACACACACGCACACACACACACACACACACACACTGGAGGGGACAGGCTTGCCAAAGGCATCATCAAGACAGGCTTTCCCAGTCGGGTAACCGTGGGCTTTGGCAATACTCGTTTTGGAGTTCGATACCACGGGCGAGCAGCGGATCACTTATACTGTGCCTGCCCTTGTTATGCAAGCATCTTAAAGCTCTGCAATGCCAAGTCTCTTCTGCAGGCATAACCTGGCTGCTTTGTTAGTGGCTGAAAAATATGGCAGCCAGTTTAAGCGCAGAACCAATGGCTAAGTAGCTCACGGTCACCGACCGAAAGAAAACTTCAGATGATCTATACTCAGGCGCAAAAATCCTCTCACTATGGCAGCCGTTGAAGTGGCTATACATTTGTTAGGGTAATGAGAGGATTTTGCTAAAATTCCAGGCACAATAAAGTTACAAAACTTGTCAACACATTTATTGAAGACTTAGAAACAAAAGTACATGCTGCTCGTATGCATGTGGTTAGTGTGACACCATCCGACCATGATTCATTACGGCTTTCCTTGACTAGCCAGACATAGAGGCCACATGTATCTTCGGTGTATCTTCTGCTGAAGCACATTCCACAGAGCATGAGTTTCACAGGAAAGGTCGGATTCTAGTGTAGGCCGAACACCCTGCTTCAGCTGCCTGTCGATATCACTCTATAGTCGTTCTATGGGGTTCAAATAAGGCAACTGGCTGGGCCCCTGCACCAGCACTAAACAATGATTTCGTCACAAAGTACTTCAATGGCCCATCAGTTTGTACAGGGTAGGTATCTTGCAGCCAAATGTAACGATCCTCAAGCTGGGGATCTCAAGCAGAGTGCTTCCGCTCTGGAATCCAACCCGCTCGACCAACACTAATTAGAGTAAAGTGCTTTTTGTTTCTAAAGTGCTTTTTGAGGTCTATGTTTTTGTTTCTAAGTTGTCAATAAAGCTTTTTGTTTCCAAAGTACTTTTTGTGGTCGATATTTTTGTTTCTAAGTTGTCAAGAAATATTTTCACATGCTGCTCATAATTTCAGGATGTCTGGCACTGTAGTTGTTAACCCTCCTAGATCACGAACGAATTTACACCCACAGCAGTGGTGGCCCATACTGCACAGATTTGTTTATGCCTGAGTGTCGCTGCTTGTCATGCAGCAGGCTGAACGCTGGCGCCAAGACAATGGCAATCTCATGCAGGGCAGTTCAACACTCTGCCTGATGCATATACGAAAAAAAGCAGCGCTTGTAGCACGCCTGAAAACGAGTAACCAACACCAAACGGCTCACGCCACTTCGCTTACCGTTGCCAAGGTCGTGATGAAGTTTCTATTCAGGTGGATGGCTTCGTACATGGCGAGCAGAACGGCATCGTTGGTCCTGTGCAGAGACGAGGATTGCAAACGCACGGGCCTTGAGCGGCTAGCTACCCCTACACGCACCGTGCGCACGCAGGCCACGGGGCAGTCACGCGCAGTGGGGGGGAGGCGGCGGGCGGCACCAGCAACGGTGGCAGCTCTCACTCGAGAAGCGCTCTCCTCTCTTCGCCACCAGTGAACATGCTGCCGACCTGGAAATGCAGCGTCAGCAAAAACTTAGTCGCTAAAATTGGCCAGCCACGAGACGAAAGCGTCGGCGCTTGCCATGCTGGGGTGCGGGTGCAAGTGAGGGACTCGCGTGATCGCAGCTTTCAGCTTGCTGTAGGCTGCTCGCCCGGGCTGGCACACTCACCATGCTGCTCAAGGTGGAGAAGAATCCACTGCTCTGCTCCTGTTCGCTCCTTTTTGCGTAGGCCCTGCAAAGTCGAACCATCACTGAGAGATGAAGTGTGCGTGTGCAGGGGGTGTGCAAGTGAGCAAAGGAACAAGGACAGAGCAGGTGCTACACTGGACCTGTCCTCCGTACTGCACTTCAAGCCTTAGTGGCCTTCGATGCACACACGGTAGCCAACGAACAGACATCCATCTCATGCATCAAAGAGAGAGTAAGAAGCATAGCAAAGTAAGGAGGACTGTCAGGGAAGTGAGTAGCCTGGAAGTATAACTCCAGGACATCTGGAAAGTATGTGCCACAACAGGCAGCAGGAGCAAATATGTTGTCGAATAGGAACTTCACATGTGATTTCCCATGTCTAAGACCAACAGAGTACATGCTTCTGTCACCAGCAGTCTTTAAATGAAAAAAATAGAATAGCCAATATGTTGTTTGAGGTGACATGAAGGGATCAAGAAGCTGACACTGGCGCAACAGTTCAGTTTGGTATGAATGAGCCAAGCCACGGCAAGCCCTGTGAGTCAGAGTAAGAATTCTGATGTGTATCTACTGATCAAGCAGGAGAGCCGTCACAGCTCCTTTAGCAGATCAGACGCATGACTTAATTTCTCGAGTTTATTGAACCAACCTAGCAGACATATTCATCAACACCTGCACGAATTTAACGGCTATTCGCAGTAGCCCTACCACGAGTGATTTACAACATTACATCTAGTCTAGACACGTTCAGGAACATTGTAAGATCTTTGGCCCCCTCCCTGTACTGGGGTAAGCAGTCCATAATCCTGGACAGGCACCGATGATGATAACTTGCTGCGGAGGGGTGAGCCAGCTACTAAGCATGTGCCACAGAGTTCACAAAAACCGTGCCTGGAGTTTCAGGGTACGGCCACAGAAGAATCAGCCGATAGCAGCTTACTCGAGGTGGCCGGCCGACGAGGTACCGGACTGCAGGCAGCGCTACATTGGCTTTTGGGAACAGCTAGGCAACTGATGCAATGCATCGAGTTTCACTACCAGAAAATCCCTGAAGGCCATTCCTTCGATCAGCACAAATCAAACGACACACACACACACACACCAAGCACAGCGGTAAAGAGGAAACGCTTGCAGTTAAAACTTTGAGCAATTCAAGACCAGTTTCAAGTGTGCCGGTGACAACTCCTGCCTGTCAAGCCATCTGCTACAGGCGACTCTCATATTTTAGGATTCATTTTCGGGGTTTGTCTAGGTCTGTTGAGCTATCAACATATGCAAGTTATCTCTTTCTTATTTCTGCCTCAATACTGCTCTCCAACAGCATCTACTGCCAGCTCTTTCCCAGCATGTACATCCAGGTATCTGGTTAACTGGCTCAACTCAACACTTGTTAGTGTCACCACATAATAACAACATATACAAACATGCGCTCGAGGGCATATCCAAACGCTATGCTTGCGTGAGAGCATATCTCTTTCCCTTGCAGTCTAAAGGCAAATAGTAACAAACATGTTGACCAAGCTTCCACTGCGTATTGCTTATAAATATTCCATTTATGACGATCCTAATCCTCTACTGTGCATACACGGGTTTGAAAATTGCAGATATCATTCGGTCGCTACATTCCACGATTTCATTTTTGATAACCATAAGAACTTGCCCCACCTGCAATATAATACCAGCTATTTAAGTGACTGTGCATCATTTCTTGTCGAGGGACTCTAACGATCGCAGTTAGGTTACCCGATTGAGTCCATATAGTCGAACCTCTCTACAAGTCTAATCTATGTGTATTAATATACAGGCGGTTGGTTTTCGTGACCTTGACCTGCAGTAAGCAATCCTTTATTGCCACTGCAAGCAGTGATAACAATAGTAATAATAATAAAAAGAATAATAAGTGGTAACACATTTGCCATAGCACACTTAGAGAACTAAATCTTTTTTTAAGCAGTTTACACCTGTTGCAAAGGAAGCATGATCGAATGATTAGTACTAAATAAATTATAAATTATTATTCGAATGATTAGATCGAATGATTAGATCGAATGATTAGAATGATTTGCATGCTCAATGAACGACAAGCATAACATGGTTAGAGGTGACGTGCACAGAGTCAACATGCAAATATGGCTAGTTGTAGCATGCACAGTGCCAGCATGCATAAGCAAACGAAGAACCAAATACACAAACTACCTAAATGTAAATGGTGTGATAAATAGATGCATTTAAATTTCCTTTTAAATGTGGTCAAGTCAGGGGATGTGATAGCTCTTCTGCAGCTATGCAAAAATAATTTGTAAGTGGGCTAGTATTTATACAATCCGCATAATGAGAAATCAATGCAGTATAGCCACAGCTGATAGGCCTGTAAATTCATTCTAGTAATAATAGTTTTCTATTATGCCAGGCATACTAAAGTTACACACAACACGTGAAAATACTTATTATCAGCGCAAAAAACACATACTGCTGGTGAGTATGTCTTTAGCATGAAGCCGTCTCAACACGATTCTTTATGACCTCCATTGTCAAGCCAACACATTGAGGCCCCGAGCTTCTCATTTGTCTCTTTTGCTGAAGCACATTCCAAAAAGCCTAAATTTTACTGACAAGAGAGCCTACTGTTGCAGGCTGGACATCCAGCCTGCAGCTGCTTGTCGATATTGCTCCCTAGTCATTATGTGGGGTTCAAAGAAGGCGACTGGCTGGGCCATTGCATCAGAATAAAAAGCAATTCATAAAAAAAGTACTTCACTGGAGTGTCAGTGACTCAAGGTCATCATCTCGTTGCCAAATGTAACGACCCTCAAGCAGAGAATTTGAGCTGTGAAATCCAACTTTCTTGACCAACAATAACGTTAGTAAAGTACTTTTGACAAGTTCTTCTATAGTGCTGGCATATTGGCTCAGCTGATGCTCTGATTTGAACCCCATAGAACGACTATGGAGCATCGTCAGGCAGCTGAGGCTGGGAAGTTTAGCTTAGAGCAGTACCTGACGTTGGCTACTCTGCTTTGTAAGACAAGGTAGGTCATAAGCAATCTAGATCGGACACACTTATGGCATACATACCAACAGCACGTGTTTGTTTGTGGGCTATCAAGAAATATTTCACATGCTGCTCATAAATATAGTATGCAGGCACAGTACAAGTTTTACAAGGCTTAATGCATTCACTCCTCTGATTTATGATTTGCATTTTTGAGATTTTACATTTGGTCACTAACGACAAATTAAATGAAATCTCAATTATTCGTAAGCTCTACTAATCTATTTTTCGTTGGAAGTGGTTAGCCATCGTTATATATAAAAGTTTCGAGAACAGAAAATGAGCGAGCATGACTACTGGCAATCTCTAAGGGAAGCCGTGTCTCACCAAGGTCGATGGCAATCAATTCATATTAAGGTAGACATATGGCTTTTTGCTGTCATAATATCTCATGAGGTAAGGTGCTCGCTCTTCACGACCGAGGTCGTGGGTTCGACTCATGCAGTGGGCAATCCTTGATTGCCAAATGCAAGCGGTGCTGAGAGCCATCAAGGCTCTTCTGCTGCTGTGCAAATGAGGCTGTTAAATCAGCTAGTATTTTTAGGGTATCATGTATCTAGTATTGTGCGCGCTTTGCCCTGGAGGCAGGGTCACCGGTTTCACTTGGGATTGACCAGGAGGTGTTCAGTGACGGCAAGGCAAGCAGCTGCAGTATGGCTTTCCAGTCACCTCCCGTCAATCCTGCCAGTTGAACGTGTATACATGATACAGAGTCAGTTTACTGCCAGGAGGCCTAGTGCTGAGACCAGGGCTACAAACGATGCATCAATCCTGCCTACAAACCTTTGAATACGACTGCTGCCCATCACGGATAACGAGGTTGTGTCAAGGCTTGCTCAGAAACGCCCTTCTGTAGCCCATGGCAGCAAGTGTTACAAGTAGCAGATTCAAAAGTCTCGTTTCTACGGAGGCAAAAGAGCTTAGACGACTTTCCCCCAGCTTGCTTGTGAGGGGGGAGGGAGAGCAATAAATGATTGCGTAAAGCAGTACTCGAGAAGCAACAATCTGTGTTGAACAATATGTGCATTTTTAAGGCTGAGCTATTACCCAGCAATATACCTTGCGCACACCTGACTTTTCGTCTCTGAGTTAGAGTATCAGTGCGATTAATGCCCCCTGCTCTCCTTCCAACAAGCTCTACTTCTGGCAGCACGGCTCCCAAGTGAGGTGCTCTCACATGAGCGCCCACTGCAGGGGTTGGAGGGTCAGCACTGACTGGCCGACAGTAGTGGTGCCATGTTCACTTGGACACTTGCTTTGGACACAGACTTGCAATCCCACACAATTCAAAAAGAAAAATATGGGAAGGCCAGTTTGTCTGTGAACTTGATTCATATCGTCGGCATAGAGCAGTTCGCATTCTTATAAATATCTACCCACACAAGTGGTTTCAGTAATTTGCACCTGTGGGTAAGCCAAGATGCATGGTTGGCTCGCCTTATGAAAAACAAACAAGTTAAACTAGGGCAGGTTTAAAATATTGGATTGCTTTGATCTGAATCTGAGGCAGCAAAGCATATAAGGGGCAATGACCAAACATGGTTGTAACAATGAATAATAAAGGACACCCAAAGCAGCTTCATTTTTAAGCAAATGTGCTTCATTACAAGCTCAGGACTACATAAGCAGATGAAAGGGACTCAGTTGGATAACAACTCAATCCTGAACATGACAATAACCTGAGGTAATTGGTTGGGGATCACGTGTGGCAAGAGGCCAACTTCGTCTGAATCTAACAAGGCTCTTGGGCTAGAGAGAAGCAGCAATCTATGACAAATCCAGGAAGTTTTTAATGGCTACAGAGAATCAGGCCGTTGCATTTTAAACTGACAGGCCTACACAAATGCACACTCCTTTTCAAATGACTTGTTTCATTAGGAATGGAGATGCCCACTTGGTTCAAGCTGATAGCTCTCGATGTAGCATACAGAAAAAACACCAAGAAATTTCTGTGCACTAGATACTAGATGCATGTAAAATGTCCTTTATCACTACAAGATTATTTACAGTGTGAATCCCGTCATAGAATGTCGAGCCTCCACGGTTTTTATAAGCATCCATACATCGCAGTTACGAAGTTGCTAACCTCTTACAAGCCTCTAGGTTAATATTAGCACAGTAGTATGCACTGCAGCCGGCTAAACAACTCTCAAGGAGTCCTTGCAGGCACTGAAACAGACTTCAGACTGAGCTCCACGCTATGCTAAAGGCGCTCTGCGAGATTTTGGTCCGGCCACTGACTCGGTCAACTCATGACTCTCACAGCTGCTTTGGAAAAATACCTTCAGCACGCTAGTTGCAGTCAAATGCAATCGTTCAAATGAACTTCAAGGTCAGTGTACACGTGCTAATCCATAAATCCGTTAATACGGTGCCGAATTCCGACACATGAGCAGAAGCAACTAGATACTACGACACTTCCGACAACCCAATTTTACAGTTAGCTGGAGATGGTCAGGGTAGCATGTGTCATCTTTTTGCCAAACTTATGAGCGTTCTCTGCTTGCTCCAAGCAAAAAGCACGAATCCTGACTTGGTATCTATAAAACACGACTCCAGTCGTCTGCTGTGTAGAGGGTGTGTTTCGGGGTCAATCTGAGACGACTAATCTGTGTCGGCTGGTGCAAAAAGGCTTGCATTTGGCTTGTCTTCTAAAATACTTCATCGCTGGAAACCCTTCAGAAACGTGTCGCTATTCTGATGACCGCCCGGTAGTAGTCTCCAGCGACTGAGAAAGCTCTTGCAGTGATGTCTTCTTTGCTGAAGAGTCAGCACCATCAGGTTCAAGTCATCCAGTATGGTCATCTGCCTTGGCCGACCTGTGAGTGGTCGACTATATGGTCGACTAGCCATGCAGCCGTGCGTTTTAAGCTTTTCAAGATTGCAGCTCAAAGCTCTATGACTGATTTTAAGGTCAGTGCGACTTCTCGGTTGCTTTGGCCCATTTCATGCAAGGTCTGCAGTCGTCCTCTCCCGGTGCTGTGTGTCGACCTTCTAGGCATCTTGGAACAACACATCAAAACGAGCTGGCCGAAGCTGGCCCACTGTCGTTGGGTAGGGAAAACCTTCCCCTCGTGCCTACACTGATGGGATAATAATAATACTAATAATAATGCATTTGATAAAGCGCTACACAGAACTCAATCTCTTTCTAGGCGCTTTACATTTGCTGCAAAGGGAGACATATGAGAGCTCGTATACAGCACAATGTGGGGTAATGCAGCACAATGTAGGGTAGACATATGAGAGCTCGCATTGAGCACAATGCTAAAAAAAAACACAATTTGCAAACTACGAGCTACAGCTATTCCACTTTGACTTTTGTGGTCAGGTTTAGTGGATCCTGTTGCTGCGCCTGATGTCCGTCACCTGTTTACCAATTCGTGAATTTATAAATGTAAAACAATACTTGGGAGAAGGAGCATATCACCAATGTGATACAAACAACCACTACATTGTAGCTTCATAAGGGACACAAACTTACAAATTCTCCAATGCACAGCAACTGTTAGACCACAACATTTCCATGCTCGAAATCTGCGCAAGTGTGGCATCTTTTTGGGCTAACCAAAGCGCAACATGGCACATACAACGTACCAAAATGAAAAATGAAACCTCATTCAACCCAGTCATAGTATCAATCTTCTGGCTGACCCAGCCATGTACAACAGAGTTAAGTTAAGTAAGATCACACAATTGGTAACTCTTGCCTGAATGCACGATACTTTAAATTTGCACTGTACATCGCAGTATAAAATTGGCATTATTTCTGCGATGCAAATCACAAAGCTTCCCAGATCCAAGAGACTTTTTACCATGATTCTTCTGTGAACATGCATCCTGCATTTACAGACTACATATGCAAGTCAAGCTAATGGCTGTGTGCCCAATGCAACTCTGGCAGAATCAGAAGGCTTTGTGTCCCCATTAGCTTAGGCATTATGACACCAATGGAAGTCGCAGAGGCAGAGCGATAAAGACAACCAGCACGACATGGATCTTTGTCAGGTCAGATCTTTATAAGTCCTGTTTGGGAAGAAAGACATCCACAAGGGGGATATGAATAACTTCACGGGGTCGAATACTTTTGGGAAAGGAATTTCGGCCGACCTAGGCCATTTTACGAATAGCACTGCCGTTGTGGTAATTTCGGCAAAAGCCGACGTTCACCAAGGCAGCCAAAAAGCGCCACTGCCAGTACGAAAATCAGCCATCGGTAAAAACCTCTGTCACTTAGGCTATATCACCAAAGAGCCACCATGCCAGTCTGTCGGAGACAAGCAATGCCAGGGAAATGCCAGGGAAAGGTAAGTGTTCCTTGATTCGACATATGGACAGTTCTCAGATATTTCTGAATATTGCCCTGACTTCGAGGCATAGCTGAGGCGCCAGGCACAGTCTCACTCAAATCCAGCACACTCTGGCACACGATCAGTTTGCATCCGACTGCCACCCCCAAAGAATGATGAAAGCCATTCTATATCTATCGTGTCTGAAGTCTCAATACCAGCAGCCGGGCGAGTGGGACAACTACATAAACTGAATTAGAAGGTAGCATTCAAACGAACGACCTTTCATCTGAGATGGGTTGCAACTCGCCCAGGGTATGGCCACATTTTCTTGTCCATTCAGAGTGCCATTTTGCCATAAATCTCCTTAGGTCCACGGCCTGCATCACTTGAGCAGTAGTGGTAACAATACTGAGCATGGCTATAGAGAGCTTACGGTCTCGCCTGTTCAATTTTATAACAAAAATGTGAGTGATAAAAAACAAGAACATAAATGTAATCTCACGAGAAAATTGACAAAATATGAGCCAAAAATTATAGCAGCAATCCAACTCTAAAGATAAGACTTACCTATTTGTCGTGGTAAGAGAAGCTGCAACGACCTGAGCCAAACCCTAAAAAAGCATTAAGCAAAATATCAGAAGTGTCAGCAACTACAGCAACTGCATGACACGTGGGCTTGCTAAGTGTGAAAAGCAAGTAGGAACATGGTCAGGATCGCTTAGAAAGTTGTACTGTCAAGTGCATGCAGCATACAGTATGCACACGATATGCATTATGATTCACGAACCATAGGTTTGCCAGAAAAAGCGGCTGCAAAATTGAGGGTGTCAAAGGCGGCAGCTCCCTATAGACCAGAAGGCAAGGCACAATAGCATGTATTTTCCAAAGATGCTTCTACAAATAGTCAAAAGTATGTTTTGTTTCTCCAAGCATGTTATTCACCACCATTATGATAAGTGTCAACTGTTTTACATTAAACTCAAAAAATCTATGACCAGGGGGTTAGAGTGCTGTTAGGTCCACCGTTGATGACAGAAATCAGTGCCACTAGGCAAGGTACGATTGAGTTATAACTAGAGTCCTGGGCCATTGCTCTAAGGACAGAGCACACAGTACCCTCATAGGTAGACCTCTCACACCAAACCGTAGGAGGGGCTATTACCCGAATTGTAGGAATCAAGTATCTTTGCTGCTTGGGCTCTATTTTTTCACCCCTCTCTCTCTCTCTCTCTCTCTCTCTCTCTCTGCCCTTCTCACCCTCTCTCGAGTCAATATTTTGCTGACAGCAAAGTTTAAAGTTTTATGCACTGTGATGTCGTCCAAGACCTAATAGAAAAGCTTTGGCCTATCCACGGACCTCAGTGAGAGTGATCCAACTTCAGTTACTGAAACTGGCCCACACTGTTGCATAATACTGCAGCCCGCAAATTAAAGTCAGTAATATTACCAACTACTGGACAATCAAATACTACTAAGTTCGAACAAGAGCTACTAAATAAAATAAACAACGACTTGCTGCATGCATTACAGCAGTTTACTAGTCATCGGTTAGGTAACAGTTGTACACAAGAGGTATTATTATGGTAGGTGCGAGGACTTATTTGATTGAAAGCTGTACTCTATAACAGCTGGGATGGCACTGCTTTTGATAACTACATTTGGTGGCTGGTTGAACCAAACTGCAGTTGTTTTTAAATGCCAGCACAATGGCAGATTTCGAGGCTGTCTAGGATTGGAAGAACAGAGATAGTGGCAATGCTGTAATAAAAGATTTCAGTGCTCTCAAGCTGATGAAAGAAAATGTGAACCAAGCGACGCCCTGTCGCAGTGCATAACACTTACATTTAAGGCAAGCTCATTATCCAATATTGACAAATTGACAATGTAGGGATTAGTAGATTCGTATTTTCTGTACTGGACCAAAAGTGCCAACAGTATGGCAGCATCATTTCCATGGTGATTGCGCAGCTTGCCATTTTCCAGAATCTGCAAACAAAAAGCAGCTTTATCACGTATATTAATACCAAACAGCTAGTGCAGCAAGGTGCACCTCGACGGTGTCATGCCTGTGAGGGACGATTATGGGTGTGGAGTAGCAGGATTTTCGAAGGCATGAATCGCACGGTGCAATATTTTTGCTTAGCATCAGCCTAAGCTGGAGTAACATACAAATAGCAACATTTACCGTAAACTAAGTCAGAGACTTGCCAACTTGAGCAGGTGCTAGACACCGTCTCTCATTCTCAGATATAACACATTGCTTCATCGCAAGCACATCAGAGATTCATAAAGTAGGCTGAAAATAGGCAGAAGACAGCTGCCGAATGAATGCAGATGCACAATGGCACACGTGCAAGCCATCGATCGCCGGCTACACTGACTTAGGCTAACAAAACATACTGATAAGGACGTTTTTCCTTCAGGTTGTCTAGGCAAGAGTCTTGCAGACAAGTCATCTCCTGCCCAGCTTATCTTCGTTTGCGTGTGATTCAAGAGACAGATGTCTCCCGATACTAAAATGTCAGCTTAGACTTTTGGGTGCTACACTAATCACTATGCCCTTAGGTGGATATTTGTGGCTTAATCGGGTCAAGAGATATGCTGCCTGAACCTGGTAAGCTCCCATGCTTCGGTGTTTCACAATCGAAAGCAAATATTCGGGTTTCGGTAGCAAGTCAGCTAAGGTGCAGAGTGCAATGGCTGTAACACAGTTATGACATATCATGCCAGGGTGGACAGAATTCGAAGGTCGCAGTCAGCCATTAGGATGCGGTAAGAGCATAACGGCTGTTTGCACTTTTCTGCCTCTCTATCTGTCCCAAACATCGCTCGGCCTGCTGGAGGTAACAAGGCCATACCCTCAGGCCAGGGTAAATCACACACCCAAATTCCAGCACTTGCTTGGAAATCCAAAGGTGCTTGACAGGTCAATGCAAGAGTGGAGAATCAGACCAGCCAAAATGTTTGGTGTTTTATTGAAGATCCATCCTTGGGTGTTGTACTAGCAAATGCTGCAGCCTGGGGTAGCCTAGGCAGCAGAACCCATTTTATGATTCTCACATACTCCTCCAATATTGACTCCAGGCATCGAGACTTGAAACCAAGATCTCCTGTCATTATTGCCGCACAAAACCAGTGAACTGCCAGTCCAGGGCGTGAGGGGTCATGAGTTCAACTCTTGATATAGGCTAGACATTCTGCCAGCATTCTTGTCAATCGCCTCAACTTCCCTTGGCAATTGTACCGTTGAATAGGTCCAGCTGCAGGCTCAGATATATGAACACAATTGCTATTCGATCGCCTGAGATCATTTTATGGTCTTCTATCATTCTTTTCAGACCTAAATTTCAACTTCCTCAGATACCCTCTTAGGCTTCAATTGCAGTCACCTGTTTCCACTAGGTCGCGACTATGGCATCAGAACAGAACAGATCTCTTTTCAAAAATCCAAAGTCAAAGATTTCTCGAATCGGGTCAATAAATTCACGAGTATTTTGATAAGAGATGAACCATTGGAGAGTACACCACACTTTATACCAATCGAAAGACACTCTAATATATAAATCCAAGATATAACCAAACGTAGCCCTTAGCCTGCATATACACATAGTCCAAAAGCATGTGTGGAGTTTTGTTTCTTTCCCAGAAAAGTTAGAACGACACGTAATTGTGTAATTGGCCACCCGGAGGCCACGGGGGGGGGGCATATTGTGTCAAAATAAACATAGGCTTGCATTTGCAAACTAAATGAAAAAACTAGTGATAGGTGCACCAGGCCTACTTTACAAATAGTTGTCTGACAGCACTGATAAGACAATTCATGTAAAGCATGTAAATAATATCGCATCAAGTCAATCAATCACCCAGGAATGAATTACCCAGCTGCAGGATCCACGGACTAAACCTCTCTGCTGAAAATTCGGCCAAACGATGCTTAGGATTAGCAGAGATAGCGACTGCAGATTTCACCCACAAGCCAGAACACACAGCTGCTGATTCAACGATCACTCCTATGCACACTGCCACAAATCGACACACCAGGCTGTCCCTTTGAAACACCCCCTCAAAGCAATGCACGAGCTTTGCTTAGAATTCCTATTATCGGCAAGTATAGCTCAGAAAGGCACTCGATCATGAGATTCTGCAATAGACTATAGCCAGATATATTTCCAAAAGAATATGGCCGTCTGCTAGATTAAAAAACACTCACTTGTGAGAAACAAATTCGAATTACACTCGCACTCATCCAATACACCGATATAGACAAGTGAAGCACAGATTCTTGAAAGGAAGAACCGTATGAAATGGGGAAGAAGGTCCAGAGGCCCAGAAGTAAAGTAGCAAGACATAATGCCTACGTACCTGCACCAGCGACTCAAAGATGCTGTTCATCATCAGGTACTCAAGCAATGTATTATGGCTAACGTTGTCAGTTGCCTAAAACAAAACCGCCAGAAATCACAAAGTGTCATACGCCAGAACTCGTGATGCGCTCAAGTGCACCACCGGTGAAAAGATTCGATGAGATGCAAATTCTGGAGGCACAACCCATTGCAAGTGGGGGCTACTCAGAACTGATCTGCTTACCGTAACTAAGGCAAGCAGAAAGCGGAGGCAAAGGCTCTTCAAGCTCACTGCCATGCCGTCGTCTGTCAGTATCTTGTGTATGACGTCGATGAGTGACTGCAAAGCACCAAGGTAGGTGGTTGAGAGCGCATACAACGTTCGCGCACGTGCACGAACACACACACACGCGCGCACGCACACACACACACACACACACACACGCACACACACAAACACACACACAAACACACATGCACATACACCTACGCATGCAAGCACACCTGCATGCACACGCACACACATATACGAGGGAGTAGCAATTACGCGGGCCTTCTCGTACCAGGGGGGGGGGGGAAGCACATTATCATAGCGTTGGGGCATGGCCTGTGCTCAAGCCAATGGCAGCGATTTCGCAGGGGGCTACTTGGGGGGGGGGCACTACATCCAACATGCACGAGATGGAGGGTGAACACTCATGCGATCGCCAAGTGTCCGCCTCATGATGACATGACCGAACAACAGTGGTGCAGCGCAGTGCTTTAAGCTGCACAGTGAGTGCTTGAGCTGATACTCACATTCTCACCATTCGTGCTCTCTCTCTCTCTCTCTCTCTCTCTCTCTCTCTCTCTCTCTCTCTCTCTCTCTCTCCCCCCACGCGAGCACACATGAATCCAGACCCATTCTGCAGATTCAATTTTCTAATTTCTCTCCACAGCTCACTGTCACTTCAGCATTGGGGAACAACAGAGAGCTTTGCCAGATGCAGTATGAACTACACAAGCCGAGCAAGTGCAGATGGAGAGCGAAAAAGGTAAGAAAGAATGAGCTGCTTCTTGAGCCAGCAGGCAGACGCTTTGGCACCACAAGTCTGGCAATCTGCTCATTACAGCAGGAGGTTTTGAAAAGAGACCCTGTTGCCCATATAACTAAGGCACTGGGTTGTGCTGGGCAGGCTAGCAGCAGCAGCAAGCTACATGCTCCGAGCACAGTTGCAGGCTGCACGAGCTCTATCAGACAGGACAGCATCAAGAGTAAAAACAAGGTAACAGCCAGGCAGAATTTTGAATGCTTAATCCAACAAGCATTTAGGCATATGATAATCCAGTTTCATAATCCTTGTCTTGCAGCCCACTCGGTCATTAAGGGCATTCACATTCATAATAGACCGTGCCCCATCATACCCGGATGGCTACATTTAAAGGTGCATGCTGTCCCTGGTTCCCAGTGAGCTCCAGCCTCTGTATCTCAGACCAAAGATAAGCAGTCACAAGTCGTACCAAAATGCAAGAGATACATTTCCTGTAGAAAAAAAGCAGAAATAATTTACCCAATTACCCAATTAGATGGGAGCGTGCAGCCGGAAGTGCACCCTACAGCCAGACCCTGGACGTGCATGCCCTGCTGCTTCCATCCACAACGTAACGAAGGTGAGCCTCAGGCCAAAAGGTCAGTCGTGCGAAGCTATAGCAGCACAGTGCCTTCAGAAAACTTGATCTCTACCCAGATACCTTACAGGAGCGCAGGGCTAGAGCCCAAGCCATTGGTCGTTAAAGTTGATGACCACCAAACCCCTGGGCCAAACCGGGGCCGTAGGGCAGGATTTTCAGCCCTCACAAATGCTGACACATTTAACCTGTAAGCAAATGCAGAGCGACACCTAGCTTCAGGGCGTGTTCGCAGCTGGATGCATGCACCGCTTTGCTCTGGCCGAGAGCTCATGAGAAGATTCTGTGTGACACAAGGCACTGTAAAGGTAAGAGGGCAAAAGGTACACCGGCTATGTTGCCAGCATGCTGATGGTAAACCGTACCTGAGAGGTGCATAATGGCAAAACCTGTCGACAAAGCGCTTTCGACAAAGTCTCAAAGGCAATCAATGCTGGGCATAATATTTGGGCGAGAAGAAGTACAAATGTCCAAGTCGGATGTGTCACTGCCAGAAGTTGCCAGCAAAGCAAGTCACCGAGCTGCGATCTGTGATCGGTCACATGGCCGAGAAAACTCAGACGGCCAGATATATCTCAGATAATAGAGTCGAGTGATTTGTTGAACAGGCAAGCCTTAGCTGTACAGTGGGCAAGCGAGAGGGGCTCAGATATGTCGCGCATGGCATGCATCTGCCTACGCCGAATGCCAGAAAGCAGGCATCTCTTTATAAGAGCGCACAATCCAGCATGCCAGCTGCTAAGCTGCAGTCCGGTCACAGTCTCACGAACCTGCATCACGGTCTCGGCAGAGTCGAAGCCAATGAGGATGTCGATAGCATCGAAGCCTATGCTTCCGGCGCTCTTTGCGAACAGGCCTCGGACAAGACCTGACAGTGTCTACAAGCCGAGAGAAACGAGCCACACTTTTAGAGGCACAATAACGTGACAAATGGCACTTCAGCCGACTCACTGTATGCCACTGGGTGCTAATTGACTCTTGAAGAGGCCAACCTGGACTACATTGACTACTTTTATAGGATGGCTGCTTTTCATGCCTTCGACACATCTGTAGAATAGGTTGTTGATGCTGTACTACAAAAAATAAGTGGCCAGAAGTAAGGTTTCTTAGTCGCATGGTGTACAGGCTAACTTACTCAGGACAGCTCCATGCACGCACGCACACACATATATACATACATACATACATACATACATACATACATACATACATACAAACATACATACATACATATATGCAGACATATAAATACAAGGTGCAGCTAGCAGCCAAAAGTAAAGCACAGACGATCAAACAAACAGCACGAAGCACCAAGTGAGTATCACTTGACCTAGCAGAGCAGTTTTTCTTATGAGCTTTGGTCTAACAATACAAACGACTGTGAAGGCCAAAAACGTAGCACTAGATTCGCAGATCAATCCAGCAGCCAACCTGCCCCCCTGCAGCATTGCATCCTACGTCAAGTCGAAACCCATGTATCAAAACCAAATAGGTCAATAAGCTGAGAAGGGTCGACCATACAATCAGCACTCAAGTTTACACAGACTGGAAGCAATGGCTGCCGTTCGGATAAAAACTAAGGGAAATGTGTACTTACACATGCAAATAAGTGGCCATATTCCCATGCTGTCAGGGCTACAAGCAGACTAGTTTTCAAGAACAGCAACTCCAATATGCTAATGCACGTCATGTTTATCTAATGTGACAATTAAGCATCACAAGAATCATAGGTGCTACAAGTAATAGGCGATTCTCAGAAATTGAATCTTGACTTTCCCATGCACATTGATTATAAGGAACCTAGAGAGGCATTTCCAAGAGACTATGCCTTTTCGAACCAGCCCGGAAGACCCTCTAAAGGGAAGCTAACGTCGGCTGATCCACCTCATTGATTGATCCGTCGGCTGATTGCCTCATTTAAATAAAAGGTAAAAAGCCTTTACAACTATCACCCTGAAAGCAGTAGGCAATACAGGGATATCTGCTGCAAGACTTGAACCCACTGACTATTCAATGACAAGGTCCTGCTTATTTGCAGGACCATGTGCTCAGCAAGACCGTAAAATGCAATGATGCACAGTATAAGGAACCTGAGAGTAAAAATGGTTCTTGAGCATTAGTGCAGAGGGTACTCATTGATTCTGAAGGCTACTACCAAGCTTGTAGGAATGCTACTGTTCTGCAACCGGGTTGTGTTCTTAGTTGTGATCCATTCGTCATTGAACTGTAAGCTAATCAGTCGGCAATGACAAGTACAGCCAGCATTGATATGGACCGTAATAAAAAATCCTTGCAGCCGGTGTGTAATCAGTTGTCAAGAGCGTCCTATTACAATGAAGGTGCCAATGCATGGTGAGGTCTTCATGCCCAGCACTGGGCTTTCAATAGAGCACATACAAAATCATACGGGGGAAGGCAAGCAAGCATGGGGGATTGCATACAGAGTGGCTTGCAGCTAGGCAAGGCACACACAACACTCAGCACCGGGTGGCCCCAACCATCACCGCCTACCCTCCACCCGGCCGTGAGGTAGTTGTCAGCACACATTGGTGACTGACATGCTGCCTTACCTTGACAAGTGCTAGCTCATCACCTCCCAATCTTTCGAACTGCCTCTCCAGCTCCTCAACGTTGGCCTTCAAATAGAATGACAATGCTGAGATGTGCTAAAGAGACTTCGCCAAGTCCCAATAGATCAAGTAGAGAGCCAGAAGAACATAAATTGCATCGCAGCATCTTGCACAGCTACTGACATCGCACTAGATCAAAGAACACCACTAGATGGTACTATAAAAAAAGAAGCAGCAGAGCCGAATTTATCGGGTCATGGCTCACCAACAGATAGACTGTCTAGCTACTAAGAGAGGCAGACATCTTCTATGAAAACCTGAGACACCGATGTCTTTAGCAGTAATAAATACTAGCCTATAACACTGAAAAATAACGGTCAACTCTGACTTTGCTTAGGTAGGCCGGCCGAGTTTTCGCTGACCTAGATGGCAAGCCCTCTATTGACTAGCATTATGCTTAAATTGAACAACTGAACTGAAATAATGCTGATGCTCGTGCTTTCTCATCATTGGTCAGCACTGGCTAGCTAACCAGCAAACAGTGCAAGACAATGTAACAGTGCTTGTGTAACCGAACGCTCAGCTACAGAGTGCGCACACACAGGCGCGCACATACCCACGGCTCAGATTCACCTTGCACTTGCAAAAGTCAGCACATGCACCGACACATGCATCAAGACATGCAGGTGTGCACAGGCACACAGACACACAAATACACCGATAGCTCGGCTAGGCACGGGGCACATGCACACATACATACCCTTCAGTGGGCTCCTTTGGGCTGATGCTACACGCAGAAATAGAGAGAGGTGCCATTCGTCTGGTGGGACTGCGCAACCACACCTGACCCCATGCATGTTCGTGCATGTTTAAATGTACGATCGTGCATGTTTAAATGTACGATCGTGCATGTTTAAATGTACGATCGTGCATGTTAAATGTTTCCTTATTGTCACTCTACTGCATTTCTGGATGCTGCAGCTCTTGCTAAGATTCGTGCACTGGGTATCCCAAAAGGAATCCCAGAGGAAAATATACAAATATAATTTATTTGTATAGGGCCCTACCAGAAATTAATCTCTATTTAGGTGCTCCAGATATGCCACGGGGCTCGAGCCCACAGCCTCGGTCATCAAATATATTCACCTTGACGTTGGTTGCTTAATACAAGCAGGTTAACCACTAGGCCAAACCAAGGTGGCAAGAAGTAAGAGTAGTGGAAGGCATCCTTAGTTCTTCCCACATTGTTTCGAGCCAACCAGCTCACCCTCCCTTAAGCAGAGCAATGAATCACTTTAACTTGATGGTTACCAGGCAGACTATAACCCTCATGCAACTATCAAAAGTATGCCTATGGAATGCTCGGTCGTGTGCAATGAACCTGTAATAACTTGAGATATGAATGTAGACGATACCTATGACCAACTGGCTGTGATAGAAACCTAGCTGGGATTTCCTTAGCCTCAGAACTTGAACCTGCATCCAACAAAATGGCTGCTGCTTAGCTAGTCAAAAAAGAAGTCAAAACTACACCAGGAACACTTAAGTAGCGTTTGCCCAGTCAAACTATTGCTATTCCTATCAAAGAATGAAACGAGTAGTTGTCACCCAGCTAAAGTCTAATATAAACACTTACGATAATAATGCTACATTTGTATAGCACCCTCGGAGAACTTAATCTCTTTCTAGGCACTTGACATATGCTGTATAGAAAGCATGACTAAAACTTCAATGACCAAGCATTTCAAAACGATCAAGTAATTTCCAGTTAAGCTTTATAGCTAATAACTCCTCAAAGTCAGCTGTTGCAAGTTTATAACGAACTTCTCAGGAATGCTGACTTAGGAAGAGTCTCTTGGTCAGCTTGTTCTGCAAGATCGCACTGCAGTTGTTGATACGATTAATCATCAAATCCTTCTTTAGCACCCATCGTCACGGCTGGCCATCACTGCCACTGAACTGCAATGATTGAGGCCCTATCATAACTGGAGATTTCAGAGCATTGCTGTTCACGGGGTACAGCCACCTCACAAACTTTTAAAATGTGGGGCACCCTGGGGATCTGTGCTATTGAAGTCTAAACACACCTCCTAGCCAAGTTTATCGCCAAGCACAATATGGACTTTCACTTCAATGCAGATGGCACACGGCTGCACCTTTGCATTGATCCCTAACTTTTAGTGTCAAGCTCACTTAACTCTATTGCAGCTTCCGTTACTAACATTGGCTTGAATGGCAGAAAACGCTCTTACATTGAATAACCTTACAGCTTAAGGCCAACTTCCTAGTTATGGGCAACCCTAGTATTGCTCAAAACATTGAACAGCCTAGCCCTCAGAATGAGAATAGTCATCATTCCTTCTGTAGCCTTTGCTCTGGGTGTCCTGTACCATACTGACCTTTCACTAGATAACCAAATAATGCCCCAGTCATGTCTGCCTACCTGCAGCTGTGCACCATTGCAAAAATTAGAACCTGCTTAGATATGGAGACCACAGCCAAGCTGGTGCATGCATTTGTGACAGCCTGTTCAGACTTCAGTCACTCACTACTAGTGGGTATTCCAAACTGTACAATAAAAAGCTTACAACTGGTGAGAACCCCTGGTTGGCTGTCGTGAAAGCCAGGACTACTACGTAACAGCACTTCTCACGACTTGCACCGACTTCCCATCTAGGAGCATATCGATTTCAAGGTTCTGTTACTCACTCTTAGGTCCCATAATAATAATAATAATAATAACACACTTGATAAAGCGCCCTCAGAGAACTCAATCTCTTTCTAGGTGGTTTACATTTGCTCCAAAAGAAACACGATCAAGTGGTTTAAATAGCATGCTCAATAAACAACAAGAATATTATGGCTACGGGTGTCATGCACAGGGTCAGCATGCAAGTGTGGTTAGTGGCAGCATGCACAGTGTCAGCAAGCATAAGCAAATAAAGGTCGAATTACGGCAACTCACTAAATGCTGATATAAATAGATGGGTTTTACTTTCTTTTTAAATGTGGACAAGTCAGGTGATGTTGCGACTAAGGTCGGAAGGGAGTTACAGGCTTTGGGAGCATACGAAATAAAGGCAAGGTCTCCAATGGATTTGAGGTTTTAAAAACTTATATTCCGAAAAGCCGAAAAGGGAGTGGAACGATGCTTAGCATGATGGGGCAGTAGATCTGTTAGGTAAGCTGGAGCCAAAGAATGAAGGGACTTAGAAGTGATTGATAAAACCTTAAAGTCGATGCATTGCTTGACTGGTAGCCAGTGAAGGTCGGCAAGAAGTGATATGATGTAGCAATGGTGATGCTCACGACAGACAAGCTTGGCTGCCAGCAGAATTCTGCACCAGCTGCAAGCGCATGATTGCCCTTCTTTTGATGCTACTGCTGCTGCCAACCTATCAACAATATTTCTTCTTCGTCAGGGTTAGCGTAGTACCAACCACTGTTATGAGACCTACTTCAGTGGTTTAGCTGTGCGTCAAACCAATCTCGAATCCTTTGGAGAGAGCATTTTCAGTTCATAAGCTGCCAAAGCCTGGAAGTCGCTACTAACTGACAGCACGACATCCCCCAACCTGACGATATTTGAAAAGAAGCAGAAAACCCCCCTCGAGAAAAACCTTCACTTTGACCCCATTCACTTTCTCTGTTACATATACCGGATATTTAGGGCCCGGGGCAATGCGAACAGAGACTAAACAAGTCTATATTCATCGGACATACATCCAATTATGTTTTGCTCATCGCCTATGTCACAGAGGTTGTCAAGTCGTTCCAAATATTCTAAACCAAAGATTTCCCACGGTATTCTTGGCAGAAATGACCGGAGAGAAAAATCGACTCACTACTCCATTATCATTGAGAACTTCGAATGGCTGTATAGCTGTAGCAAGGCATCTGCATCTGCATGGCACTACTACAACAGACTGGCCATCGGCGAGGTCAGAGTAAGAATTCCAGTGTACAATCCCAGTGTGCCAACTTTCGACTGAGCCAATGATCGAATGGCTAGCAGGGCACTTGACACTGCAGTCGGTTACTGCTGCTGCAGTTGTGACAGAGCTAATGGTTCATGCCTTTGGTGAGTCGTGATGGCACACTAGGTAAGGCGGTTGCCTTTCACGACCTCAGTCCCAAAGTCGTGGGTTCAAATCCTGCGGTGGGCAATTCTTTATTGCAACTGCAAACGATGGTGATAGCCCTAAAGGCTGTTCTGTTGCTCACAAATGAGGCTGTTAAATCAGCTATCTGCTGAATATTTATTTGTTTATTTTGGATAGCTATCTTGGCTAACTTATCACACAGGTTGAGCAATATATACAACAGCCATACATAAAGCAGTCATTGAGAGCTTCGGACCTTCGAGAGCTTGAACTTTATATAGGGTCAAGCCTGAACACAAGCATTATGGTACCAGGGAAATAGGAACCAACTGACTAGACCGAGGGCCGGAACGATTACCAAAGGGCACAACAAGGATGTACTGGTCAGTGACTACATAGTATTTCCACAAAAAAACTACCTGATTCAACAACCTTTTTTGCATAGCGACAGAAGAGCGTTTACGGCTATCAGCACTGCTTGCTGCGGCAATAAAGTATCGCCCACCACAGTATTCGAACTCAGGACCTCGGGCACAAGGTCGGGAAAAGCAATCACCTTACCTAGTGAGCCATCACGGCTCTCCCCTAACCAGGTCAGTAAGCTGTCAGAGCTACCATTTCCCTAGTTTAGACAAATGCCTGGGGCCGAAATAGATGACAGTTGGCCATAGCCCAATATTGCTTCCGATTCAGGCTCATCAGCCACAGAGCGGAGTATCATGGAGTAGAGCAAACAACTATGCCACTACCTGCAAATCTTGCTACAAGGCAATGACACACACATAGCAACATAACAACTACGTGGTGCCGAGCAGCACAATCACCCTGCTAGAAGACCCAATGGGGCCCCTTCCTGAGCTAGGTGGGCAGTTAGGAATTACGAACAGATAATAACAGTAATAATAATACATTTGATAAAACACTCTCAGAGAATGCAATCTCTTTCTAGGTGCTTTAAAATTGATGTAAAGAAAACATGAATCGAATGGTTAGTGGTAGCGCACAGGGTCAGCATGCAATGAGCCGTGATGGCCAGGTAAGGCGGTTGCTATCACGACCTCGGTCCTGAGGTCGTGGGTTCGATTCCTGCAGTGGGCGATTTTTTATCACCACTGCAAGCGGTGGTGGTAGCCTTAAAGGCTCTTCTGTCACTATACAAAAAAGGCTGTTTAATCAGCTAGGATTTATTTCTTTATTTAAGTATGGTTAAGGGCAGCATGCACAGTGTCAGCATTCATAAGCACACAAAGGGCGATTAACAAGGGCTCACTAAATGCTGCTGTAATAAACAGACGGATTTCTGAGATCTTTTTAAATGCAATCAAGTCAGGAGATGTGACACAAGTCGGAAGTGAGTTCCAGGCATTAGGAGCATACGAACTAAAGGCAGGGTCTCCAAAAGATTGGAGGTTTGTACGAGGTATACGTAAACAATTAAATTCTGAAAACCAGGTGGTACACTGCTTAGCCTGGTGGGGGAGTCGACCTGATAAGTAGGCTGGAGCCAAAGAATGAAGAGACCTGAAAGTGAATGACAAAACCTTGAAGGTGATGCAGTGCTTGGCTGGTAGCCAGTGCAGGTCGGCGAGAAGTGGTGTGATGTGGCTCACGACAGACAAGCTTCGCTGCTGAGTTTTGCAACAGCTATAAGCACCTGATTGCACAGGCCGGTAGACCAGGAAGCAGCGAGTTACAGAAGTCAACACCGGATGTCACAAGTGCACGGACCAATTTAGACTTGGTCTCCTTGTCTAAATAAACCGGAATTTTAGCAATGTTCTGTAGCTGAAAGTAGGCAGACTTGACTGTGGAGCTGATGTGGTCGTCTAATGAGAGGTCACTTTGGAACAAGACACATAGATTTTGTGCATATTCAACAGGAGATATGCTGGCAGAGCCGATTTTGAGCGTTCGACTTTCCAATTTCTGAATCATGCTCGGTTTGATCATAACTAGTAAGTTTGATTTACCATCATTCAATTTAAGAAAATGTGCTATCATCAAGTGGGGATGTTATCAATACAAGCAGTGAGGAGTTGAGAAAATTCGACATGCTGGACGGCTGGGAGGGATCAAAGCAAAGGTACACCTGAGTGTCATCAGCACAGAAGTGAAAGCCTAGATTGTGCTTGGCAATCACACCGGCAAGAGGGAGAGTATAAACCATGAACAGAACTGAACCAAGCACAGAGCCCTGAGGTACCCCATATTTCAGAGGTTCCTCTGATGATCTTTGTCCATTCACATTAATACTCTGGAGTCTCCCACTGAGATGGGACCTCAACCATTGCAGTGCAGTGCCAGTGATGCCCAGGCGAGAGATGGGAGTTGCTCAAGAAGGACTCGGTGATCGATAGTCTCAGATACACACACCTTGGCACAAGGTATGGCATAACTGTGATCTGCTTCAATCAGGATTGTAAAAAAAAAGGCAGTAGTAATTATGGCTACACAACAACTGAACTGAGGCAGGGCTGCCAAAACCCAAAGGCATCACAGCATCATCAGATCGAAGCCAAAAAGCACTCGCAAAGTCACTGAGCAGCAACACCTGCTTCCAGCGGCCCTAAGCAAGCCGCCGAGGATGACCATGCACAAGCAGCCTGTGACGTCGACATCCCAAAGGGTTTGCAATTCCACGGCTGCTTGCCGAACCTGTTTAACAGCACCGAGTAGATGTGCAGCCGTTCGAGAATCTACCCACTAAACAGCTTTGGGTCATGGGGCATATCAAATGCATAACCTGCACCGACATTGCAGGCTTTGACGTGCAGTCGCACATAGTGATACATTTTCAGTGCCACGAAAAAGAATCAAGAAAGTCACACACCAATTCAAGAAATACTGGGACAGTGCACAGCAGAGAAGCGATCGAGGCTAGCACTAAAAACAGCATTTAAAATGGTTAGCAGTCAAACTGTCAAACAGGCTTGACGAGGCAGAGATAAACACATTGATTTCACATGCATAATGCTGTGCATCAAACATGTGTGCATGCTCCTGTCAAATAAAGTGGCATTGGGCATCGTCAAGCAGTTGACTGCTAATTACAGTCTGGCACACTTCCTCGGGGCAGGAGCGGCAGCAGTGGCAGCAGCAGCAGCATTGGCAGCTACTGCAGTGGCAGCAGCTTGTCGCCCATTGAGAGAATGATCATCACGGGAAGGGAGTTTAAATTTACTAATCCATGAACCATAGAATTGCAACAAGCACCAGGTAGATGCCATTCCTTCTTGGCCGCTACTGCAGTTTCGCAGCATGATCCAATCGACATGAAGTCGATGCAAAGTAAATACAAGCAGACATGCAATGAATACCGCGCAATGAGCCTCAGTAGAGACGTACCTTAAGCAAGAAGAATTCATCCCAGAAATGGGGATTAGCCAAAGATGGATCCTTGTTCTACAATCACGCCACGTGAATGATAACAACTGCCAGTTAGCGGCAGGCACAGCTTTGGAAGCAACCTGTGTGCACATTCAAGCTCACAGGTTCTACCGAACCAACTACAAACTACCTGACGGTTTATGTCATCCAGAGCCACTGAGGGTTTCATACAGGTAAATACATATGTCAAAAAAGAAACATCATTCGTAAGAAAAACCCGCTAACTTTGAGCAACGGTTATATAAAACTGAATGCATGGACTATCTAAGAATGTATACATATATACCATGACATGCACATACGTGTGCAGTATTAAAAGTCAGCTACATCTTCTGTTGGTGTAGACACCACGTACAGAAGTAAGACTGATTTCACCCATGAACATCGGCCAAGCTTTACCTGGAATATGGCCTCATAGTACTGGACCACTTTCTCCTTCAAAGTGGCGCTGGACGAGCCTTTACGGCTTCGGCTTACGACTGCGTCAGCAGGTGTAGCTAAAGGCAAGCTCATCTTATGGCGGCCTGTCTCCAAAGCGAAAGCAGCATAATGGTCCTGAAATGCAAATTTTTATGTACTAACAGCCTTTCGGCATTGAACTATTTTCCAGTAAATTTGCATAAAGACACTAATATCGCAGAGAGTACACAGCACCAGGGCCTGCAACGTAAGCAACTGCCATGACGGCTGGCCAGCCCGCCGAGGCCACTGCCTTCCGGTTTCGCAAATGACGCATTTTTTAATGTTTAGCCCTATATTTTGAATAGATTTGCTGATAGAAGGCACTGCTGATGCTGAGACAAATGACTGGCCACCAGTACCCGATAACGTTAGAGAGCCGGCTGAGTAGTTTCAGCCTCTACCTTTACAGACTTCACTCTAATCGCATAAATGAAGGTCTTTTTATCGGCTGACGATTACAGAATCAAGACAAGACTGACCAAGGATCGTAGAAGAAACTTGAGAAACGATGTGGGCTCCTTACGAGCCTCGTCCTGCGGGCTGCACAGGTCAAGGTTGCTGAGCTACCAATCGTACGGGTGTCACCGTCCTGGCCAGCATTGCTTCCGCCGCCCCGCCCTAATTGAGAGGGCGTGGTCAACGCACCACAAGACCAGCTGACCATCCAGGGGCACGATGGAACGGGCTGGCCTAGATCGAGCGCAGCTCAAAGCGAAAGCTTGCCGATGTAGCTCTTTGCGCATGCACCTTTTGTTTTCGTGCGTTCCTTAGCTTTAATCGATATTGGAGGTGGACACAGGATCGCTAGAGGAGGCTCGACACTTCATTCTCTTTAGGGCCGCTTTCGGCACCTCAGTGGCTACATGAAGGCGATGCACTGGCATCATTAGCATCCGAATCCGACCGCCTACAGATCGGGCTGCATAAAAACTGGCGTCCGGTAAGACGGCTGGCCAATATGGCGGCCCGTTGAGCGACGAACTGCCACAATTCACCGACGGCCACTCTAGTTAAACTAAAATCAGCAAGTGATCGGCGGTGCGGACCTCAAAGTTCAATTTAATATTGTAGCTAACTTTTGGTTTTATCTACTAACCCTATTCTTTCCTATTACGCTAATGCATCTTAAGCAGATGGACAGCAAAGACCCATACCTGCACATCCATCGAATAGTCAATTCAACCTCGATTCTGTAGCGCCCTGCTGGCCTTGGCTGAATTTTAGCACGAACAAGAGCTGTTCGGAGGCGGACTAGAACTCCTTCGTCCTGGAGCAGTGAGCCAGAGAGGAGCGTCAGTGCGGTTAGAGAGGAAGCGCTTAAGAGCAAGCCAGGAAGCTCTGAGACGAGCGGCGGCGATTCGGCCTTTAGAATTGGTCCGATACCCGCGGAAGCTGCTGATAGATGTTGGCTGGCCTGTCAACCCCGCCTTCCCTCTTTCCAAGGAAGAATCGTCTGGAACCCATTCGCCATTCAAGCTGGACAGAGGTGCCCTTCCAGTGGCCTGGGGACGGTATTAATTCCTTTCCGTAATGGGCCAAGGTGTCCGGGCCCAATACCACTAAGCTCTTGCCCCATTGTTTCAGCTAGGTATTTAAGAGTCAAGCGACGCTCGCTCTTGGTCTTACGGTCTTTTGTCTGTGGTCTTCTGTCTTTGGTCCGGCTCCGCCGTCGGACACGTTTCTCTGAAAGCGAGGGAGGAGGGCGGGCTGTTCGCCGGCGATTGACGGAACAGGACGAGACAGCGCTAGGAGGATTCGGTGGACTCCACCGAATACGGTCGTATCGCGCCCGAGCTGGCATTTTGTGTGTTCTTTCGTGTTTTGTGTTTCTTTTGTGTCGTGTGTGTGCGCGATAGCACGTGGTCTCGGCATAGGGATTTGCCGGTGCGAGCTAGGCGCAGTTGGCGTGTGTGGAGCCCTAGTTCCCCAGTAAGGGTTTAGGCTCCGGTTCGCGCTTCAGTGTGGAGAAGTATTTCCTCCGCAGGAGTGCTTGAATTGGCGTGTGTGGAGTATTCCTGTCGCACTGGTGGAAACCGAGTTCTAGTTCTCCGGGTAGGGTTTAGACTCTGGTTCGCGCTTCAGTGTGGAGAAGTATTCCCTCCGCAAGAGTGTTTAAGTTGGCGTGTTTGGGGTATTCCCTCGGCACAGGTGGGAACAGATTCCTAGTTCACCGGTTAGGGTTTAGGGTCCGGGTCGCGCTTAGTGTGGAGGAGTATTCCCTCCGCAAGAGTGTTAGTGCAGCTGAGAACGTGCGAGGGGTGTGGAGATAAAGCTGAACTAGACGCGTGGCGACTTTGTGCGCTTGCGAATAAAGTTCAGTAAAATCCCCAATCTGTGTGTCTTGCTTCCAATTCACGCCGCGGACTCACGACCCCCTTTAGTAACGGTAGGCAGGTCAGCGCCAGAAACGCTCGTTTCGTGGCGGCCAGCTTATTTCGCGTAGGCGCGCACCGAACGGCATTAGGCGATAGGCTACGCCGCTAGGTAAGCGGCAGGTCAAGCCTACTCCGCCGAGCCTTCGGCGTTACAATTCACTGCAATCCACTTTAAGCCCCAAAAATCCATCAGACGCTGGCTTGGCAAGGTTGCAGTAGTATGATATATTTTTATTTTTACCTATAAATTTGCGCCATTCCGTTTCACGTTTTCGTGAAGTTCACTGAAATAGGAAAAGTAAATGCAGAGGCACAGGCCAATATCTCAATCCATTACAATATACCCAAATCCACTGTACTAACCACGTGGCCAAAGAAATCATATGGTTAAAGCTCATGGTATTTATTGTATATGATATTAATTTTTATGCGACATTGCCCTCTCTGAATGTGTACTTTCACTTGCACTGGTACGGGCGTTATGGTGCAGTGGGCTGCAATCGACTGCAAAGACCCAGTGAAATACCACAATCCACTGAAGTCCATCACACAATGTCTAAAAACAGATTGTGGAATAACAATAGATTGCCGTATTGGCACGGCCATTTCTGCTTATTGCCACACATTTCCAATGATCGAATGCTGACGATTGGTTAATGTTATTAACTGGATGCACTTTAAACACAGTGAAGTGATACATGCAATTGGAATTAGAGCTTCGCACGGCCAACTTCTGGTCGATTTTTGACATATTGTGGCTTTGGACCCCATTGCTGCCGATTGCCGTGCACTGTCCCACAAATAAGGAGAAACGTACCTTGAAAGTAAAATAGCTTCACTTTGAAAGCAGTTGTGTGTGACATGCAATGAGAATCATGGCTTCGTTCAGACAATTTCTAATCCTGTTGTGGTTGATTGTGCCACTTTGGGCCAGCCTTTGCTGTCAATTATCATGCATTACCTGAGATTGTAAGACCAAACTGGACTCAAATCATATGTTTGCACATTAAGCACAGTCAGCTCCAGCGTGTATTTCACCCTAAGCGTATGGCTGGATTAAAAGGCTTTGCTCTTCTAATAGGTTATGCGGTTGTGCGACCATCACCACTTGGTCGAAACTTAGGTGTCGTTTTCGACAACTGCCTCAATTTAAAAAACTTCATCCAGAAGACTGCTTCTGCAGCTAGCCCTCACGTCCGATCCCTATCCAAGATTAAGAGCTGTCTTCCACAGTGGCTTGCAAACAATTTAACTGGCTCCTTAGTTCTGTCTCGGCTTGATTATTGCAATTCCCTATTGGCTAGGCCAATTGGCTACCAAAAACAAACGATTAGGTCACTGCAGCTGACTATGAATATGGCTGCAAGGCTTGTCTTCAAGTTCCAGAATTTTGAGCACGTGTCTCCTTTGCTAAAAGAGCTAAGATGGATGCCGGTTGATAAGAGGATTCAGAGCAAGGTTCTTACACTGACCCACAAGGCCCCGCCACGGCTGGTCTCCTCCGTACCTAGCTGAACTGCTGCATCAGTTTCAGCCAGTTCGCGCCCTCAGGTCCTGTGTGGGCAAAGAATTAGCTGTCCCATTCCTCCGCTTAAAGACCGTTGGCGACAGAAGCTTTAGCTCTGCAGGTCCTAGACTGTGGAACTCGCTTCTGCAATTCTTACGCAACGACAACTACTTTACTACTGTTGACTGTGGCTCATCTTTTTCAGCGGATCTGAGCTGCTACTTCCATGCTACTCACTACCTCAACTGCTCTCCTGACTCTTCTATGCTTTTCACTTTCATTTTGTTGTGTGAGACGAAGTCTGTTGGCTACCGAATGCGTACCGAAAGCCGCTTAGGCTGTGAGTGCGCTACACAAAACTCTCCTGCGTAACACCCACATGGTCTTTCTGACTTTGTGGAGTTACTGACGGAGATACATTACTTTATATTATTCAAAATTATAGTGATGAGAAACCAATTTCTGTGCGTTTTGTAATGGAATTAAGCGGATTTCGGGTATGAGAAGAGTAATACTACAGGATTAGGTATTATGCATGATTTGAGGATCATCTGCAGTGGATATAAGTGGACTGATGTATTAGCTCCGGCAATTTCAGGCGATGCAGGCCGCATCGCCCGAGTTAGTGGATGCAAACTGCGTTGAATTTACGTGAGTTGGTACTTAGTTCAGTGTACTTTGATATATTGCTAGTAGCTTGCAGTCAATTGCTGGACATTGCCAGAGCAATCCCGTGCAAATGAAATTTTGGAAGTAAATGTTTATACAATGTACCGTCATGTGCAATCAAAGCATGATCTTCTCGCTTCGTATTCCTTTAGCTTTGCCATAGAATGCAGTTGATTGAGGATTGATTGCAAGACAGGTATGGGTCTTGGCAGTCTATTTGTATGAGAACGCAGCGTGAGCATAATGACACAGCGATGGTGTGCTACAATATTCTCTCGAAATTTGAGCTTCGTGCCGCCAATTTGTGCTCGAGTCAAGCTTAATTAGTGTGGATTACTGTTATTCGTTGAACCTATGAACTGGGAGCAAACGGCCGGCTCCAGCTGTACTGAACCTTACACCCAAGTGTTCGTAGGCGAAGCGAACCAATTCGTGGTTTCCGGCAAGGGCAGCTCTGAGCGGAGCTTGGAGCTCAGCTTGGCTCAGCTGGCTGCCAAGCCACAAGCCTGATTCGCAATCACACAGGCGTCACTGTCGAACAGTCCTGTAAACACACTGCTCAAGTTCCCTCACGACTCTACGGATGTTCCACCGAAAGGAAAAAGGCGAGCAAAAAGCGGCTACTTGCTTGCCAGATACTTGCCTCCTTCTTTTCTGCTTGTTGTTATTGAAGATGCTTACAAGTCGGCCGAAAAGTGTTTAGCTTCTACGATAGTAAAAAATTAGTCATAAACAGCACAGCAACGCAATAGAATGAGAGACCAATGATGGCTTCCCAATATCCACAGTATAATCGTCGTCGAATCCTGCAGCCGGCCGAGTCTGCCTATGCATTACATTCTATCTCATTCCATGCATGGGATGGGACAATTTCCAGAGCGTGGCGAAAGGATTGCTGAAATTGCACCAAAAATCGCATGAAGCCCAGAAGGCTGAGGACAATCCTCAGTATCGAAGGATCTTGCAGCTTGTTTCTTTCGCGGTGCATTCAATTGCCACTGCCCGCATTCCAGCCCAGGGCGGACGTCTTTGGGAAGTGAAGATAAATCGAACGCGGTCGGGCTAGTCGAGCAAGAGAATGCGCCAGTGAGCTCCGCTGGAATCCGATGCATCGTTGGTCAGAGGCTTGGTCTTGGTACTGCACTGTCGGATATCGCCCTATCCGTATGGCAGCCCTTCTCACTGACCAGAGCTGACTCCAAATCGAGCAGCGACTTGACTACAGCGCTTTGCCGTTCTCAGCCGACGGTGCAGCAGGTCTTTTCTAGCGAATCTGCGATGCAGTATTGGCAGGGGAAATAAAATAATCTTTCAAGAATAAAGATTCCAGCCAAGTCTGAACTTGACTTCTTTAATGATAGCTTCGAGGTCAACGATGAGTTGGTCACTTTAAAGGACGATGCCTACAATCCATACGAAAGCTCATCGTTCTACGCTAAGCCGTCTTCACTCCTCTTCGATTCAATTGAAAAACTACAACATTAAAGTATTGATCCAAAGCTACTGCTTGGTCAGTTCACAAGGAATCGCGTGTGTTCTGTTTACAATTTGTCGTCTCACATTGGTGACTGTACGAAGAAATGAAATTTGAAGGCCTGGAATCACAAGTCTTTGCTGTGTCGTATGCAACATGCCCTACCTCAAGATGCTACACCACGCTATGGCGTAATTAATTGCGTTGCTTTGAAGTGTCTGCTTTAACTAAGGAACGCTCTGTGGCCAGCAACCCGAACTCTCATAAGTAATTATGTCTCCTAGCGAGTAATAATAATAATAATAATAATAATGCACTTGTAAGGTACAACTGCGTGTCATCTGCATATAAGTGGAAGACTAGATTGTGCTCGGGGATCACATCGGCAAGCGGGTAAGTATACACTGCGAAAAGAAGCGGACCGAGCACAGAGCCTTGAGGTATCCCGTAATTACCTGGTTCCTCGGATAATCTTTTCCCGTACACATCGATACTTTGGAGTCTCCCACTGAGATAGAACCTCAGCCACTGCCGTGCAGTGCCACCGATGCCCTGGCGAGATTGGAGGCGATCGAGAAGGACTTGATGATCGATAGTATCCATAGCTACCGAAAGGTTGAGCAAAACAAATGGATTCTACCTAAGTCTGCATTTCTAAGAAGGTCATTATGCACCCGAAGCAATACTGAGTTTGTAAGGATTAGCTCTAGAACCAGAGTGGAACTTGCTAGCTTGAAAGTTTTAATATATAGTTTTCTACCCAATAATATAGTTAGGGGAATAGACCGTTTGCCAGCTGGTGGTGTAGACGGTTTAAGTTGCTGTTTGGTCAGGCCTACAAATAGATTGTAGGGTATTTTTACGTCACTACATTGTTAACTGGACTGTAATGCAACGTGTTTGATTTTCATCTACTGCACGTCCGAGCATACATGGCAACGAAAGCAACCGCTGGACAGTAACGTCGCCCTGCCCCTCCGACCAGCGCCTTCTGCTTCAACGTGCGACGACGGACAAGCACCAGTCTCCCAGTAGCTTATTCCTGTATAACCCAGAGGCAGCAAATCTGTATGTGACTATACTCAGTCAGCAATCGGGCGATCTATGATGGGTCGGTTGCAAAGGTCTGACGCCAGAAAAAGCCTCGAAGTATGCAGTTATGCAAGCACTTGCTATATATATATATATATATATATATAGCTCTGTGCAACAGCACATAAGCGAGGTACTCCAAAATCTCAGGGAACCGATTTCAACATGTAGACGGTTATGGCAATATGGTGAGCATATATATATATATATATTTATTTATGTGTTTGTGTGGGTGTGTAATAATTTATGTTTATGTCTGTGTAACAATATATAGGCTATGTATGATTTTTCAAAATATTAAGCAACCAGAGGCCTTCTTCCATTCTATTGAACACTGACAGGAAATTTCACCTCCAGCCCAGCGGGTATTGGTCTCCTTTAATTTACCAATTAAGTACAATGCAGACTGAAGAGTTTCCATCTGCACTGCAAAAGCCATAACGAGTACGTGGATGTGACGCTGGAAAGTTTCATTTAGAACATTTGAGGCCTAAGTGGTTTCCGTTATGCATTGAGCTTCAATCGAGTTTAACAAAGGGAATGATGAGGGGACAGTGGAGTGAGACATAATAATAATAATAATGCACTTGATAAAGCGCCCTCAGTGAACTCAATCTCTTTCTAGGCGCTTTACATTTGCTGCAAAGGACTTCAGGGGTTTTGGTTTGTTCGTTGAATAACAAAACACATGATGCTAGTTCCAACGTAAATTTGTATAAACCATAGCCTCAATGATATGTAAATGTGAAGGAAATGTTTTTGGCTAGTAGAAAACTTATAATCGGCATTTTTATAGAAAAAGGTTAGCTGATTAATAAGCTTATTTATATTGCACCAGAAGACCACTAGCCACTTGCAGTGGGGTAAATGTATACCCACTGTACCACTCGTACCTCCGCAATTTCCCTCACTCGATGTAGGCGGTTCCTAGCGGAGCTAGCAATAACAATACGTAATAAGTCTTTTGTAGAGTACTCCGCAAGACCGTAATATCTATTCTAACACATGAAAATGAAATTTCAGCCTTGACATATGTCATTCCAGTAAGTAACGATGGGGTGGCTATCGCTAAGCAGGTATTGACTGTGCATAATAGTGACCAGAAAAACACGAAACGCTACTCAAATCGGTGGTAATAACCAAGAAGCAACAAAGCACACGTGCAAACTCCAAATTTTACTCGAACTTACTGACCAAGTGTAAATTATCTGGTTTTGTACAGCTTCAAAGAATGTATTAGGAAACCAATTCTATGTGGCTGCCTTTATTGCGTCCTGGAAGTCTAAGTGCTTTGTGAACACCCGCGACGCTTGTAGCCTTAAGCCTACGGGAAAGATGTACTTGGGATGTATTGTACCGGCTTTTACTGTGCCAGAATTTCGTAGCCGCGTGAAATATTGGGTTACTTTGAGTCGGACCAGGAGGCCACTGCATTCACTTTTACGACCTGCTTCTTCAGTAACTACAGGTTGGTGGTAAAAGAACAAAATTGTTTGACATGCATCCACACGAAGAAAACAAATCGTATCAACAAGCAAAAAGTTTAAACAGGCAATCTCACAAGAACGCATTCATACGTTTTGGCAGGGAGAGGATGTCAACTGAAACTAGCAACTTTGGGTAGAGCCTGCCGACGTGGCCAAGATAGACGTTGACCGTCGCCGTAGACATTTTACCATGACAACTTGAGTTTCACATTCGACTTCCCTTGTTTATGATAGCCCACGGCCACATTTCTATCACAGGGCTGGCGCCATAGAAACGGCAGTTTTATTAATATCTTCATGAAAAAAGGTTAAGAGTGGATCTCGACATCACTAGTGAGAAAATAATCATGCATCGAGGCTAAAGACCGTAAAGCTGATGTCACTAGCCTTGGAGCACATCGAATTCTCTCGACCCCCTTGCTGCATGTATTTATGACATCCACACATGGATGGCAGCACATTTTCTTAAATTAAGTTATGATAGAACTAACTTACTAGTTATGAACAAACCAAGTATGATTTCGAAATTGGAAAGGCTAACTCAAAATTGGCTTTGCCAGCATATCTCCTGTTGAATCAGCTTGAAGTCTAAGTAAAGTATCATGTTCCAAAGTGACCTTTCATTAGACGGCCACATTAGCTCCACAATCAAGTCTGCCTACCTTCAGCTATATAAAATTGATAAAATTCGGGCTTGTTTAGATAGGGATACCATATTTAAGTTGGTCCATGCATTTGGGACATTCCTTCTTGACTTCTGTAACTCACTTCTTGCAGGTCTACCGACATATGCAATCAGTGGCTTACAGCTGATGCAAATCTCTGCAGCTAGGCTTGTCTATCGTGAGCTTCGACATTGCCACATCACATAATTTCTCGCCGACTTGCACTGGCTACCAGTCAAGCAACGCATCGACTTCAAGGTTTTGTCACTCACTTTTAGGTCCCTTCATTTTTGGTTCCTGCCTACCCATCAGATCTACTGCCCAACCAGGCTAAGCATCGTATCACCCGCTTTTCGGAAACTGACCGTTTACCTAAGCCTCGTATACACCTCAAATCATTTGGAAACCGTGCCTTAAGTTCGTATGCTCCCAAAGCCTAGAACTCACTCCTGAATTTCGTCACGACATCCCCTGACTTCACCACATTTAAAAAGAGATTAAAAACGCACCTGTTTATGAAAACCTTTAGTGGGTCCATGGAATTCATCCTTTATGTGCTTATACATGCTGACATTGTTGCAGGCTGCCACTAACCCACTTGCATGCTAACCCAGTGCATGTCACCCCGAACCATGTTGTTCATGCTGTTTATCAAGCATGATATTTTCACTCACCATTCGATCATGATTCTATTGCAACACATGTAAAGCACATAGAAAGAGATTGAGTTCTCTGAGGGCGCTTTATCAAGTGTATTATCATTATTATTAACAAACATCGGAAGCCCAGCCATCGGCAGCAGAAATCATAGATGGTGACAGGCAGCGTCTTACCGGAATACTATCGTGGCGTCGTCCAAAGAAGCAAGTGGCTACCTAATGGGTTTTCACGAATGTCGCGCGTATTTAAAGAGGCGAGGGATTCCGCCCAGGTATAGTACGGAAACACACGAAGTGGAAGCAGACATTAACGCGGGCGGTAACGTTTAAGTGAAGGGTTGCCGGTATACCACATTCGTCCGTGTTCTAATGCGACATCCTGGAATGCCTGAAATCCATAGTTCGCGATGAATGAATACTAAGCCGCCGAGAGTATTCCGAGCCGATGTCCACACCTGAACATTCCAGAATCTCTACGTGACTGCCACGTGGACGAGGCCGTCACTGCCCAAGCTGCCCAAACTCAAAGGGCTGGCATGGCCTGGCCAGTGCGACTCCCGGCAGGCCGAAATACATTTCAGCAGGCCACTGCTGGCTAAAGGACATCACTAGGGTATAGATGCTTGTTTTAGGTGTATTTAGTTATCTTGCCAGATGACGACCTTAATCTAACCAGGGACCTCATTTAGTGAACTTGCCAAACGGTAAAGTTCTTATAACAGTTGAGATTATATGTGGCTCATGAATTATAATTATTAAGATCAAGTATATGATAATCTATCGTAGAGAATGTATAGAGCGAAATTTCGTTTAAAGCAGACTGTTTCAAAGCCTCATTCAAGTGATGATAAGACAGTCAAACTCTGAACTTCGAAGTTTTCATTTTGCACCGACTTCAGTGGTCCAAAAGACTGTGCTGATTTTCGACATGGACTCCCTCTCCCTCTCTCTCTCTCTCTCTCTCTCTCTATATATATATATATATATACATATATATATATATATATATATATGCCTTGATATATATATATATATATATATATATATATATATATATATATCAAGGCATGGGCATTCCGGATTGCCACCGATCCATGTTTTGGGAGAATACCTGTGAGTATCTCTGCAGCAACTAAGACTTTATGGCCGTGCTTGGAGATGCCAGCATTTCCCCCAGTATTTTTCTGGCTTCTGCAAGGCGGCACTGTTTTGTGTGGGCGTGTTTGAGCACGAGTACTCAAGTTCTAGAGCAGAGACGGAGCATTCGTTACGCATGCGGCATGCATGTGTGGCGCATACTCTCAGTTCTAATTCAAACCAAGCGCTTCGTTTGCTGTGCAAGGTCGCGAGCTCAGAGCTCCAACAGCAGAGTGTTGTGGCGCAGCTTCCATCCTGGAAAGGTGCCAACTCTCTGCGCGTTTAGGAAGAGCCGCTCGAAGAGGCTGCACTTTTCGGCTGGGACTACAGCAACCACACCGTGGTTACTTGCTGTGAAAGTCAGCAACGATCTGTTAAAATACCTGCTGCTTTCATTGGCAATGAACGTCAGCTGTGTCTTCGCCTTCGAAAAATTCTGCAAGCAGGTACTACTTGATGGCGGTTTTAAGTGCTGCTTCTCAGGATGTAGCGTTTCGGGAAACGCACGCGTGGCAGCCAGCTTGCTCAAGCAGGTCGATAGACAACCTTTGATTTTGTTGATTTCTTATTGACAGCTTTTTACTTGAGATCTATTCCCATCGGTGCTTTAACGTTTATTTTTTTTCCGCCGATTCCCGTTGGTCGTTAACTTAGTACCGCCCACTAAAAAAGAAGCGAAAGTGTTAGAAAAATAACGCCGCAGACTGTAACTTTCATTTCTTCCTAAAATGTACATATTGCTCTCTTTGTGATATTTCAGATATATTTTAATAAACATTTCGTTCGAGCTCTGAAAATGTCTTTAAATGTACATCAATTAAATGCAGAAAATAGTTGACTATGCACCGTTTAAGTACACACTTTCGATCGACTTTGGAGGTGAGCTAGGGGCCCAGTCAGTAAGCCGCTGGCGTGCAGTGATGCAAACTCAAGTCTAAACCGGACCAATCCCTGAACGCTTGATTGTGCTCGATCAAACTTCCATCTCGAACCTTGATTCTATGCACTGTATGATCTAACTCTCTATTTGATGTCAAACTAGGAAGCTGACTGCCGAGTTATTAAATATGGTGCATTTCTGGTCTATAGGCGGCTGTGTTTCTTGAATGCGTCAGCTCAGAGCTGAGACAGGATGATGCCAACACTATGACTGATTGCACTGCCTGGTCCAGAAGGTCGCAAAGCCTAGACTTCGGAAAAACGCGAGACAATTTAAAGACGCCCGACGATCAAGGTTTTTTTGGAAGACTTCACTAGTATTTGAAAAAAATACACTGCGACCTCATTAAAATCCTGCATACTTGGCCTCAGTACAATTTTCATGGTTGGTAGTATAGTGGCCTAGTTAACCGCTCAAAGGGACCTGCCGGGGAAGGGTCCTCTAGCTTTTGCTTAAACATTAGTGTTATTTTTCATCACAGCCCTGAAAAGTCATTACCGTCTCCCGTTCACATTAAAAACACTGCAACGAATTGCAGTAGACCAACTGAAATATTATATTGAGACCTCCAAATTTGCTAGTAACTTCCAGTCTTGATTTAAAGCAATTCAATAAAAAGAGTCAGCATTGCTTTGGGTATATAACGTCCTTCTCAGCAATGCAGACTTCGGTAAAGTCTCTCTGTCAGTTTTGCTTTATCTTAAACGCTCAAAATTAGCTCTGCTAGCATATCTCCTGATGAATCAGCTCGAAATCCAGGTGTCATGTTCCAAAGTAACCTCTCGTTAGACGACCACATCAACTCCACAGTCATATCTGCCTACTTTCAGCTACATAACATTACTAAAATTCGGGCTTGTTTAGATAAGGATGCCATGTCTAAGCTGGTTCATGCATTTGTGACATCCCGTCTTGACTTCTGTAACTCCCTGCTTGCTGGCCTACCGGCATGTGCAATCAGGCGCTTACAATTGGTGCAAAACTCCGCAGCTAGGCTTGTCTGTCGTGAGGGTCGCTGTTGCCACATCCCACCACTTCTCGTTGATCTGCACTGGCTACCAGTCAAACTACGGATCGACTTAAAGGTTTTGTCGCTCACCTTTAGGTCACTACATTCTTTGGCTCCAGCCTATCTCTCAGATCTACTTCTCAACCAGGCCAAGCATCGTACCAGCTGCTTTGGGAATACAACAGTCTACCAATGCCTGGTACAAACCTCAAATCCTTTGGAGACCGTGCATTTAGTTCATAGGCTCCATAAGCCTGGAACTCCCTCCCGACTTGTGTCACAACATCCCTGGCTTGACCACATTTAAAAAGAGCTTTAAGACACACCTATTTAGGACAGCATTTAGTCGGTCCCTGTGACTTGTTTTTATGTGCTTATCCGTGCTGACACTGTGCATGCTGCATCTAACAACATTTGCATGATGACCCTGTGCATGTCTCCCCTAACCATGTTATTCATGTTGTCTATCAATGATATTACTATTAGCATGATATTATTATTATTAATATTAGCATGATATTACTCAACGTTCAATCAGGTTTCCATTTTCAGCAAATGTAAAGCGCCTAGAAAGAGATTGTGTACTCTGAGGGTGCTTTATCAAGTGCATTATTATTATCATTATTATCTTTTGGGAGCGTTCGATAATATTGGTCACAAAGTCCTTCTTGAGATTTCAGCATCTCGTCTGGGCATCACTGCCGCAGCACTTCGATAGTTTAGGCCCTAACTAAGCGGGAGATTCCAGAATATTTATGTGAACAAATAGACATCATCCAAGGATCCACTTAACTAAGGGGTACCTCAGGGCTCTCTGCTCGGTTCGCTTCTTTTCACAGTTTAAACTTTCCCTCTTGCAGGTGTGATCGCCAAGCACAGTTTAGGTTTTCAATTCTATGCAGCGGATGACACCTTTACTATGATCCCTCCCAGCCGTCAAGCAAGTCCCATTCTCGGTCCTTCCTCGCTGCATGCATCGATTACATCCGCTAATGAAAGGCAGCAAAGATTCTTAAGTTCAACGGCGACCAAACCAACCTGTTAGTTATGGGCTAACTGTATTTGATTCAGATAATGGAAGACCTAACTCTTTGAATCGGCTTGGCCAGCTTTTCTCCTGCTGAATCCTCACAATCTTGGTGTCCTTTTCAAAAGTGACCTTTCATTAAATGACCACATTTACTCCACAGTCAAGGCTTTGATTACTTTACTTTTACTTTTATTTTTATTGATTACTTTTTGATTAATTTTATTACGTTTGATTACTTTCATTAAAATTTCAAAAATTCGGGCATGCTAAGAAAGGGATAATACATCAAAAGTGGCCCATGTATTTGTGACATCCTGCTTCGACTTGTGCAACTCACCTCTTGCTGGTCTGCAGGCCTCTGCAATCAGGCGCTTGCGGTTGGTGCAAAGCTCTCCAGCTAGGCTTGTATGTCGTGAGCGCCTCAGTATCCACAGACAACCACTTCTCGCCGATCTGCACTCACTCCTAATCAAGCAGTTCATCGACTAAGGTTCTTGCAATTACCTTTAGGTCCCTTTATTCTCTGGCTCCAGCCAACCTATCAGAAAAAAATCCTAGCTGATTAAACAGCCTCTTTTTGTATAGCGACAGAAGAGCCTTTTAGGGCTAACACCACCGCTTGCAGTGGCGATAAAGAATTGCCCACCGCAGGAATCGAACTCACGACCTCGGGACCGAGGCCGTGAAAAGCAACCGCCTTACCTAGTTTACCATCACGGCTCACCCCGACCACGGTAAGAATCTTACAAGTTGATGTTCTGACTCTTAACCTTTATCAATACCTCATGAGAACCTCAGAAAACGCGTCTGAGATCATAGCTTTAGTTCGTATTCTCACAAATACTGGAAATCTCTACTGACCCACTACACAACGTCCCCTGACATGACGCCATTCAAAAGGGAGCTTAAAACACACATGTTTATTACAGCATTCGATTTTTCCACGTGATTTGTCCTTCTTGTGCTTGTACCTGCTTATACTGTGTGTTTTCGGATGCTACCACCAATCGTTTGGTAATGCTTTATATGCCGCATCTGTAAAATGCATACAAAGAGATTCAGTTATGAGAGAGTGGTATATAAATATATTTTTGCTATTAATACTTCCATTATTTCATGTTGTTTTCATTTAAGCCATTTAAATGCTGGGCCATTGATTTGAAAAGACCTCGGTCGTAGCAGTTTTTGCCAGTTCAGTTGCATAATCCTTTAGCAAGATGCAGGATACATCTACCTGGAAGTCGTTAAAGCGAAAACAAACCTTTCACGGTTTTTAGATGTCAGCCACAGGCTATTCTGGATGTACTCACGCTGTAGAAATGCATCTTCTGCATTTAGCCTTAGTTTTGACAGTTGAACGGCTCAACCAGTATTTTGTGAGCTCTCATGCGACAGAGGGTTGCTTCTCACCAATCCCTCCACAAGCATGAATCACTGATAAATCGCGGTGGGGAGCACGCCCGTAGCTAGGAGGGGCCATACCTAGACGGTGACAGAGTGAAATGCCGAAAGGTTCAAGGGGTCGTCGGGTGACTTGGTCGTCCGACACGCCCTATAGGATGCTTCCAAAATGATTCCCGGAACCTTGCCGGCCCCTGTCGTGATAAGGCGGCACTGCCGAGGTTCCCTAAAATCATGGACAGAAGCACGAACAAAGAGGCAAGGAGGAGCCAACTTTACAATAGGGCCGCAACGCTGCCAGGTGCTTAGAAGTAACGACTATCGATCATTTATGAAATTTCTGTACACAGCCAGTCCACTTAGTTGCCAGGTTTGAGTGGTAAGTGTAAATAGGCATGCTATATGGATGTTTACTTTATCAAGGCACTAATTTAAGTCGGTTTATGGCTCCTTGGATGGCTCCTCCTCCTCCTTCTTTTTCAAAACCGGTGCTTCTTCCGTTGCACCTCGCGGGGCCAAGTCTTCTGCATAAAAAAGTGATCAGCATCGCTATGCCAGGAGGAAATAAACTAGGAAATAAGTGGCCCAAGTAGCAGCAGAGGAAAAAAGTGCCTCTGAGTTGGTAGGAGAAACGAGGGCTTGGTCATTGCGTTCAGAATTTAAAAATTTGTTTTCTCGTTCTACGATCGACCAATCATCAGGCTTTTGTCGCCAAAGATCTATACACGAAAGAAAAGACAACTAATGACTGGTACTGAGAAATACCGAGGTACGAGGAGGCTGAAACTAACACAGCAGCTCAGCTGGGCCCAACAAAGGCAAGCCTAGTGGGCATGCCTAGTAGGTCAGTGTACCAGTTTTACTACGCATCAGCTGGTCAACTGAGATGAAACACTCAGCGAAAAGGGATGCGTGACCGCGTTTTCCGGATTAAGTGACTAACCTAGCAGTGGCTACACTTAGCACGACATGCAGGCACTTTGCCCTTTCTTTAGAGAACCCTGCAGGTACAGAGTCTCCAATACGTACAGGGTGCCCAAAAGTTAACTCGAAGTCTTCCTTCAGTGCAATAACACGCTTGCTGTATGTGCAAAACTCAGCAGCGAGGCTTGTCTGTCGTTAACGTCACAATTGCTGCTTAACAGCACAGCTCTCTCGTATGCACTGGCTATCTATATAGTAGTGCATCGACTTAAGAAATTCTGCCATCTCTCTATGGGTTCCTTCGATCGATGGCTCATATCTGACATGTATAAATCAGTCTCACTTCAGGCCTCCGATGGCACTACTGCTCCAGTTGCCCTGATGTGGTAAGCTATTGGCTTCAAATTCCTTGGCTATTTAGCCGTCAATTACTATACTGTAAAGTTAGGAACTCACTACCGACTGTTATTGCGTAATCTCCTTAGTCGAAGTCATTTAAGGAAAAGCCGAAAAGTTACGTGTTAAAATTACCTGCGATCAGCACGAATTGCCCTTTTAATTGGTTAAACATTGGGAAACTGTGTACGTCAAGACTAAGTTGAATGCGACGTGCTTTCATACAGCGCCCTAGTGGAGAAGTCTATTTACCTGTGCCATTAGTTTTCCGTACGCGGTTGAGCGAACGTTACTTGCCAGGTCTTCCAATCCGACTGCCTTAAATCTTCCACATGCTTTTTCCTGCTTTCCGTAGCATGATAACTGTGTGCTCTTACGATCTTCCGTATCTAAACATGTCGGTTTCTTGCCTCTAATCAATTCTTGTTTGGGATCAAATATGACGTCCGGCTATGGACTCTGTTATTTCAATAAACGCCAATTGCTTGACCGGAGGTGGGTATGGAATGCCAAATATCTAATATAATGTATCTCCGTTTGTAACTCCATAAAGCCATAAAGACTATATGAGTTTTCTGCAGGAGAGTTTCGTATAAAGTATTCACAGCCTAAACAGCTTTCGCTACGCATTGGGTAGCCAAAAGAATTAATCTCACGCAACAAAGAGAAAATGGGAAGCATAGCAGAGTAGAAAGAGCAGTTGAGGTAGTGAGTAGCATGGCAGTAGCAGCTCAGGACCGCTGAAAAGGATGAGCCACAGTCGGCAGCAGGAGAGTAGTTGTCGTTGCTTACGAATTGGGGGAGTGAGTTCCGCAGTCTAAGACCTGCAGAGCTCAAGATTCTGTAAAAGAAGGTAACCTTAACAGACGGCGGTCGAACTTCACGATACCAAAACAATCCAGCATTCTTAACCTGTGTCTGACACGACGTGAAACTCGCCAAGACGAGTAGGCAGACGGTGTCCTCTGAGACTCACCGCACTTGCTCATTTTCGCAGCCTATTCACTTTTTATGCTAATTGACTTAGCAGCGAAACGATAGCCAAGGCTGATGGCTGACTCGCTGAAACCTTTAGTCCCCGCCCCCAGCTATTGGAACAATGGCTCAATGGCTGAGTGGAGTCCCCGACAGGCGCAGGCTCCGACAAGGCCTTGGAACAAGGGTATTGTAAGTGCATTGTAAATTTTCAAAGCTAGCAAAAAATGTATTTATTTTATTATAGAAACAACTGCAATATGTTATTTATGTACTTGCAAATAATACAATATGTGTTATTGTTATCGAAAGAAAAGATTATGAAATTGTCTGCAAAACATACTGCACGGACTTGTATAGTCTGCGATCCACACAATGTGGTCCGACTTAGGACTCATGAAGTGCTGTTAAAACTAAAATAATAAAACTAAACGACGATACAAGTTTTGCAATAACATAGGTATTACTGGTCTGAAAAATGGGATGAATTGCACAATAGATATATTTTTGCGAAGGTCTGGTTATACAGATCGTGCGAGTCAGACCCAATTAAGTCTACCAGGCTTTCGTGAAAATGCCCATTGCGTGGGTCTTTCAAACGCAAGCGTGTTTCCCACCCGCGCCCCCACACGAGAATAGTTGTTTGAAACGAACGCTCAGAACCATGGCCCTCGTTTAAGGGCAGCTGAAGTGATATGTGCTAGTTCTAGCGACATGTAGTTTTGGAAATGGCAGTTTAAGGATCCAATTGAGACAGTCAAGATTGATTCGCTAATTCAAAAGCCTCTTTGACGTAGCGGCAGAAGAACCTTAACGACAATGTCTACCACTTTTCAGTGGGCAATACATAATCTCCCACTGCACGAATAGAATCCACGACATTTATTGTGAAGAGCAAGCACCTTACCACTGGGTATGATGCAAGTGCGAACTCTTCATCTGGCCTGCGACAGGCTAATATTAATTCCTTCAACAGCACTGCATTGTCGTTTTTTCACTCCGCCACACCGTCTGTTTTGTCCTTCATAGTTATTCTGAAACCAGAAAGTTGTATCGGGTAAATTAAGCAGGTTCTCGGCATGGGTCGTAATAAAGAGGAAGCGACCAAACTTCAGACTGCCGGCTTTTAGTTTGCGAATAGCGTCTCCCTGTTCAGCTTCCGCTAGATTGTATCAGGTATTAAACTAGTTTGGTTTACTAAATAAAACATGAGAAAACATACAAACATTCAAAACTAATCGTCCATCGTCAGGCACACGAAGGCTACTGTGGGCCATACCAGTCATTACTAGCAAAGGCCAAGTCTAGGTTTGGCAAAAATATTGCTGATTCGCAGATATAGAACTAAAATACACTGATTTCTAAAATCAACATATCCTTAACCACTTCCAGGTAATGTTAATGTAATTTATCTCTGTCTATAACTCCACAAAGCCACAAAGACTATGTGGGTGTAACGCAGGAGAGTTTCGTTTAGTACACTCACAGCCTAAGCGGCTTTCGGTTCCCGTTCTGTAGCCAACAGACTTCATCTCACGCAACAAAGAGAAAATTGGAAGCATAGCAGAGTCAGGAGACCAGTTGAGGTAGTGAGTAGCATGAAAGTAGCAGCTCAGGACGGCTGGAAAGGATGTGCCATATTCAGCAGCAGGAGAGTAGCTGTCATTTCGTAAGAGTAATGGAAGCGTGTTCCACAGTCTAGGCCATCCAGAGCTAAACGTTCTTTTGCCAACGTTCTTGAAGCGGAGGAATGGAACAGCTAATTTAGTGCCAATACAAGACCTGAGGGCACGAGGAGGCTAATCTGGTGCAGCAGTTCAACTTGGTACCGAGGAGCCAAACCGTGGCGGGCTTTGTGGGTCAGCCAAAGAACTTTATTCTGTACCCGTTGATCAACTGGCAGCCATCCTAGATGTCCTGGCAAAGGAGACGCGTGGTCAAACCTTTAGACTTGAAAACTAGCCTCGCAGCCATATTCATAGCCAGCTGCAGTGGCCTAGCTGTTTTTTGGCAGCCCTGCCAAAAAGAAACTACAATACTCAACCCGAGACAGAACTAAGGAGCTCATGAATTTTGTTGCTAGCCACTGTGGAAGGAAACAATATTAGATTGGGATAGGACGTGATGGCTAGCTTTCTAAGTATTCTTCTGCATGGAGCTTTTAAAATTGATGCAGCAGTAAAAAACGACACCTTAATTTCGAGTACGTGATGAAGGTCGCACAACAGCATCACCTATTAGAAGAGCAAAGCCATCTAGTCCAGCCACACTCTTAGGGTGTCCTATAGGCAGCAGTTTGATTTTATGGTATTTAATTTGAAGAAATGTTCCGACGTCCAGGATCGAATGACAGCAAGTATTCAGTTTATAAGTTGCTGCAGTAGATTCCGACAGTTTGAATGACAAATACACACTGACAATTTATCTTCGCCTGTAACTCCACAAAGTCATAAAGACCATGTGGATGTTACGCAGGAGAGTTTTGTATAGCCCACTAACAGCCTAAGCAGCTTTTGGTACGCATTCGGTAGCCAACAGACTTCGTCTCACGCAACAAAGAAAAAGTGAGAAGCATAGCAAAGTCAGGAAAGATGCTGAGGTAATGAGTAGCGTAGAAGTAGCAGCTCAGGACCACTGGAAAGGATGTGCCATGGTCGGCTGCAGGAGAGTAGGTGTCATTGCCTAAGAATCGTGGAAGTGAATTCCGCAGCCTAGGAGCTCTGCATCTTTTGAGAAACCGAAAGCCACCCAAGCCCTTTTAGCAAAGGAGACGCAACGTCAGGCCTCTGGGATTTGTAAACTAGCCTTGAAACCATTTTCATAGCAAGCTGTGATCTAGTGGCTTTTTTTACTCCATTAAAAAATGAATTAAAATAAAGTAGTCGAGATAGAACTAAGAGCTAGTTAAATTCTTTGCAAGTCACAACGGCAGCCAGTTTTGTAGATCGGATGGGAAGGCCGGCTGTGGAAAAAGTCTGCTTAACGGAGCTTTCAAAATTTAGGCAGCTATTGAAGACGACACCTGAATCCGAGGAGATGGACGCAAAACAGGGAACAGCATCACATATGAGAAGACCCAAACTCTCTGGTTCAGCCACACGTTTTGGGTGTCCTATGAGCAGCAGTCCAGTTTTATCGTCATTAGCTTAAGCAAATTTGACAACAAACAGAATCGAATACCTGCAAGGCAAGCATTCAGATTATCAGTCCCCGTAGCAGATTGCGATGGTCAACTCTGCAAATACAGTTGAATACTGTCAGCATACAATTAATATCCTATTCGATTGGCCTGGAAAACTTTTTCCGGAGATTGAGTATTAACAGTGACCAGGAAAGGACCGAGGACTGACCCTTGAGGTGGTCCACAGGTGACTGGTCCGGTGGATGAGACCTGACCCCCACACAACACGGATTGAACATGATCAAAAAAAGTACAATTTAAACCACGCCAGTGCCTCGTCTGCTAGACTGATCGTTGTTCTCAGTCGTTCAAGTAGGGTATCGTGATCAATGTGGTTGAAGGCAGCTAATAGATGTAGCAGCGCTTGGTCAGTGACATTCCTGTCATCGTTCCTGCATAGGATATTATTGGTTTCACGGAGAAGAGCAATTTCAGTGGGGTGCTGCCGCTTTAACCACCGATTAAAAGTTTTCTTAGCTAATTACCTAGAGATCCTTGTGGTGACCTAGCCGATTGTTTATTTAGCTTCTTTATTTGCAAGGTAGATAAGATAAAAGAGTCCATCAATAAGGTTGAAGCATGTTTCTGAACTCCTGTTCCTAATTAACACTCAAGACTAATCTCCCTTAATTCTTTGCAGGGGCTTCGGCAGCATATCTCGTGTTGAATGTGCAAGTGATCTAGGTGTCCGGGATAGAGCAACCATTTAGCATAAAAACATATCTGCTCAATAGTCAAGTCTGCCATTTTTAAGCTGCATATGACTGCTAAAAATTGGTTTGCTTAGACAGGGATACTACATCTAAATGTGTCCCTGCATTTGTGACATCCCTACTAGACTTCTGCATATCACTGCTTGCTGGTATACCGGTGTGTGCAATCAGGTACTAAAAACTGATGCAAAACTCTGCAGCTATGCTGGCCTATCGCGAGCGTCGCAGTAGCTACATCACGCCATTTCTCACCAACCTGAACTGGTTTCCAATCAAGCAGTGTATCAACTTAAATGTTCTGTCACTTGCTTGTAGGTCCCTTCATTCTCTGGCTCCATCCTACCTATCAGAATTAGTTCCCCTCCAGGCCTAGCAGGCATTGTAAAACCCGTTGTTCTTGTCCAAATCGTTTAGATATACGTCGTACAAACCTCAAAACCTATTGAGACCATACCTTTAGTTCATGTGCTTCCAAAGCCTGGAACTCATTCCCGACTGTCGTCACGACATCTCCTTACTCCTCAAAAACTTAGGGAGGAGCTACGAATGCTCATGTTAATCCCAGCAGTTAGTTGGCTCTTGTGATTCGTCCTTCGTGTGCTAATGCATGCTGATACTGTTGCTGCAGCCACTAACCGTATTGACAGTACACATGGACAGTGTGCATGTCACCTCTAACCATGTTATGCATGCTGCTAATACTAACCATTTGATCACGCTTCTTTTGCAACATATATATATATATATATATATATATATATATATATATATATATATATATATATATATATATAGTGCCTTGTAAGTGATCAAGTTATTTGAGTGAGCAATACAAATGCATTATTATTATTCTTGCTTGTATTAACATAGTGCTTTAATCTTTGAAATAAAATTTAATTTTAAGGTTAAATTCATTTTTTATTCAAATTCATTCAAATTCAATTAATTGCACAAGTTGGTGCGAAATTAGGTCTGCTGAGGGAAGTGAGTCCTAAATGCTGGTTTGTCCTTGGAAGGTGAGCGTGTGGTTCGTGGGATTGTGTGGTTTCGCCAGTGGTTAAAATGCTCCCCTCGGCCAAGGCCGAGGTGATTTATTGGATGACAATTGTCGTGAGCTCGAATCCCGGGGCACATGAGAAGAGCCTAAATATAGATTAGGTTAGCTTAGGGTGCTATGCAAATAAATTATATAATATACGAGTCCTTACATATGTGCAATTGACCTAGCAGCTCTAAACTGAAGTGCATCTATAAGATTATGTATCAGTATGCTCAAGTAGCAACATCAGTTTGCAAATAGAGATGGAAATCTCGCATTCTTTGTGCGGGCACGTAATGATAACAGCAATACAAAAAAAATACATAGCGGCTTAAGAGAACTTGTCGTTTTTCCAACTAAAATATACTTTGCACATGCGGAGCGAAGCATGTCGACTGGAAATGTTTCATTCTGGCTATGCCCACCGACGGCTTGTCTGGTTTCTTGTACGCCGAAAATTACTTTCAGCACCCAAGTAAGATGCCTGATGGTCTAGAAATTCCGGTAGCCTGGCGCACCTACCTACGTCAGTACAAGGAATCAGAATTCACGTGTAGGTGCCTCAAGTTCTAAGGAGAAGTGGGAGTGAGTGGTTCATGAAAAAGCGTATCTTTTGTAATGCATTACCACCTGTAACTCAGCAGAGCCACAAAGACTAAGAGAATCTTAGGCAGACCACTGTTCAATTTCGCACTTAAAGCCTACGCGTCTTTGGTTACACATGTGGTAGCCATCAGACTCCATCTCATGCAAGAAAGAAAAAAGTGGGAAGCGTAGCTGGATTGGAAGGGCAGTTGAGGTAGTGCGTAGCATCATATAAGCAGCAGCTCAGGACCACTAGAAAGCATGAGCCTCAGCTCGCTTGAGGATCGTTGATGCGGTTACCTACGTATGAAGGGCGTTATGGACTTTTTATTACCACCAATGCTGAGAGGCTTTTGAAGATTGCCAATTGCTGTTGCTGCTGCTACTGTCATGACATTCATTACTAAAAAGACTCTCTGGCGACGTTTTTAATTACTTGTTGGTCAGGACCGCCGAGAACTCAAAGCTAATCCGAACACTAACTCCTCAAACTGGAACCTCACAGTTGGCCCCATATAAAACCTCTGTTAGATTAGTCAACTGCCAATTCAAATCCGGAAAGCTAGTTGGCATTCCGCAATGCATCGGGATTTTATTTTCCAATACATATTTTTCCTTGGTATGAGGCTAGCTCTACAACCAATCGAAAGCTTTTGATAATGGCTCCGTCTGAAGCAGGTGCCGGGCAGTAAGGCACGTTCTGCAATTGTACTTAGGTACGCCGTCCATAACCTTGGGCGATCGCTGAGCCTGCTCGGTGGCCTATATTGTCACCCTACATCTGCGTTTGCAGCCTTGCAAAAGCTGCTCTCGACCCTCCTAGACTGACCAGGGTGGTTACGGCCAGAAAACTACTGACGTGCTATGCCAGTGTCAGCTTAAATTGTTTTGAATCACCACCAAAATGAGTGACCTCTATTGAGTGTTGATGCTATTTTTGGTCAACTCTACTTAAGCCTGGAGAAATAATCCGTGTTTATGGGCGAGCCTAGGATCCAAGCCGGGTGTGGTGTGCCGATGGCGAAGCTAGCCACAAGATTTGTCTGCATTCCGTTGACGATACGCCGTTCCGATTGGCTATCATTAATCAAGTTCTCAGGTCTAGCCGATTGGTTATCGTGTGTGCACGAGCAATCAGTTATGCCAGCCTTAGGTATTCGCCGCCCTCGCTCGGAATAAGTTTTGCCAGAAGTTGCCATGTTGCCGAAGGTTGGCCCTGAAGAGAAGGATAGGCAGCTGGTTAGTTGGATTCAGAATGGCACACGGTGTAGGAACGTAGGAATGGAACGGCGGGTACGAGCTTCATGGCGGCTATGACTGGTTGCACCTCATGCGATTCTGCACATCAGCAGATCGCTCTCGTCGGTATGACATCCCGTTCGAGTCAATCTCCAGAGACAAGTCTCCCATTCTATCAGTCAGCTCGTCTACAGCAGCGCCTCAGCCAGAATTTGGCCAGCGAACTGAAGCTCGACCTGGACGAAGGCAGCGAATCGTAGGAGTAGAGCGGCGGGTAGGGTGGCTAATCAGTCCAAGAAGAGGCTCTAGCCCGAGCGCTCCTATCTCCCTACGGCCCTGCGGTCTAAACCACCACATTTGGCAGGGTTTTCAACAGCAGAAAATGCTGCCTACGACGTCTGTGCCGTTGGCTTAAGCTCGCTGTGCACACGGTTGGGCAGGACTTTGTTCGCTCATGATATACCTATCTGCATAGCTTCACTTCACCCGCACTTATTGCTAAGGTAATAAATATTACATGCGGAATATGGCGGCTTCCAAGTCGGGAGGCCGAAAACAAACCGCCGCGTGAAGTGCGCCAGACGCAAGTGACGCACAATGAATACCGGTGAAACTCGGATTCTTTGAACTGCACTAGGTAAACGCCTGCATGCGCGATGCACCGAAGTAAATAGCTAAGTTGACAGGAACACTATAAAAACGAAGAGACCCCATGTCCTATGCACTCAAATTTCTTTCCTTTCGCGTAGAAAAGTCTATTCAACATTGGTGGAGCGGGCTTCCAGAATCATCTTTGGAGTCCAGCAACTCCCGACTGAAAGAAAGCCAATAGCTCAACTTCTTTCCAGTATAAAGCCAAGAGCAAAACTCATTGCAGAGCGCCCGGGGTTAGCTTTTGCGCCGCATAACCATAGCTTATCGTATGGCTTAATTATTGTCCGTCGCGTCATTGACATTATTATTATTTTTGAACCGTGAATGCTATTTTGACAGTCTTAATCAGGCAGATGCTGAACACTAGCATTGCTTCAGCAAAGTAGTAGTTTTTAAAATCCGAGCTTGCCTTGGCCATGGCGAAAATAGCTTCGGATTAATGCGGATTATTACGCGTAACACCTTTCTACCGTTAAAAATCAGAACTGCACATACACGCAGGCTCACGGCTGCTAAATCACAGTTGTAGGTGGCACAGGAGCTACACGCGTGGGCGATTGTGGCGAGCAGCGGCAGACGAGTGTTCTCGGCTTTCAACACCGCTTGCAGTGGGTGCTATAGGATTGACCGCTGTGAAACTAGAACCCAAGAATCGGGCAGGGAAGAGCCAGCACCTTACCGCTGTCACAATGCTGAGGTCCAAATTACTCAGTGAGACGCGGGCGTGATTTACGAAACCAGTATATGATCGGAAATGTTCAAAGTAAAGCGTGTGTAAATACACGGATACCTACAGCATACAGTAAGTTCTTAGAAAGAGATTACTTTCTCTTAAGGCTATCTATAAAATGTATTACCATAGTTATTATTGTATTACAGATGGCAGCATTAACAGGCAGCTCAAGGTTAGAGAGACTCAGGAAAAGATAATCAAAAGACATCTCTTGGAGACTAGAAATTGCTTAAATTAAAATTAAATAATAAAATTAAAATTAAGAAAGTTATTCCCGATAATCCTTAATTTCCTCCGTTTTTTATTCAACTCGGAATACAGAAGAAAGAGAACCTTGTAAGAGTGGTAAGTAGCGATCTGAGATAGGTCTCGGTTACGGCAATACATTAAGAGCTTCGCCAAGAATTATGCTGCATTTTAATACGGTCTTCTTGAATAGAAAATACATTTTGCATAAGCATATTTCAGAAGTGGTCCCGATAATTCTTTTATAGGCTTGGTCTATATATGAATGTATACATATACACACACACATATATATATATATATATATATATATATATATATATATATATATATATATATATATATATACCATACACATACACACACACACACACACACATATATATATATATATATATATATATGTGTGTGTGTGTGTGTGTGTGTGTGTGTGTGTGTGTGTGTGTGTGTGTGTGTGTGTGTGTGTGTGTGTGTGTGTGTGTGTGTGTGTGTGTGTGTGTGTGTGACTTCTTAATAGAACTTGATCTCTATCCAGGCACCATAGATACACAACAGGCCTCGAGCTCACAATCACAGTCGTCAAAGGCGACCACCTGCTGAACATTCGAGAAATTAACTGCAGTGCTTGAGCGAGCATATTTCTACGCAGCTCAGATAATGCAAAACTAGCACTTTTGTAACTCTTCTTTTTCTATGTCTTGCCTTCCAGATTAAGTTACCGAATTCAGCCAACAGGGCAGAGGCAGAGGCACCTTTTTTTTAACCGCAACAGCCAAGCGATTAGAGTCATGACCCAAACTGCTGAACGTAAAGTAAGATAACGAAAAGCCAGCAAAGCTGCAATGGCCTACGAATCATGCAAGGGAGCGTCTGTCGACGCAGCAGGAAACGAGCACGTTCATGTATATACATCGGGCGGAAATCCGAACTTTGACCGAATACGCTCCCAGGTTTGAACGTCCGAGTGCACACAAACGCAAGCGCGCGCGCGCACACACACACACACACACACACACACAGACACACAAAACACAGACACGCAGGCACACACACACACACTCACGCACACACACACACACACACACACACACACACACACACACACACACACACACACACACACACATACAGACCCCACATACGCATACAGCTACGCACACTATTATTCATGAATAAACATACACATTCACATGCACGCCCATGCCTTACATTACATTACATGCCTCAGACACGCAGGTAAATGATTACTTCTGCAAGTGGGAATACTCACCTGACAAACTAATTTTCTATCATTAGCGTCTTTATTGAAAAACAATATCTTTAAATGAGTCTATGTAATTAGTTACTGTGTGATACATTATACATAAGCTAACACTAGTCTGCCGATATAGCTAGAACTGATTTCCAATGCATCCTCCCATCATTACCCGGCAATTTAAGTCATTATAGAGACGTCAATTTATATTCTAGTTACAGGACGCTCGGCCTATTCAGTTTCATTCACTTCTAGGCACGTTTTTGGCGTCTAGATTTAGTTTCAAGAAGCTTTTTGTGTAGCTGATAATGTAATATACGTAAGTATATGTTTGCGTCTTTGATAGGGAAACTTATTTTGACTTGGTCTTAAATAGTGGACAACGAATAGCTGTCATCACTCAGGAGCTTCAGCCACCCGGTCTTCTTCTTACTTAAATTCTTCTTACTTACTTGCACTTAAAGTTCGCTTCGTTCTTCAATGAGATTGTCATTGAGAAATCCAAGAATTATGATTAATCGAGTGCAATTGTTGAGCCATCCATTACCTTTCTATTAGCTAGTAAATATTCACGTAGGCAGAAATCCAAAAAAATATCTATTGTTTGTGACCTAAGGGTTTTAGTTCAGTGGCCCGGTAGTGATCTCGGATTTAATAAAATTAGTATTGCAATTGCATGGATAGAAAAATAACAATTATAATAATAATATTGCACTTGATAAAGCGCCCTCAGAGAACTTAATCTCTTTCTAGGCGCTTTACATTTGCTGCAAAGAGATATGCAATAGAATAGTAAGTAAAATCATGCTTGAAAAACAAACAAGATGAATAATATGGTTAGGGGTGACATGCCCAGGGTCAGCATGCAAATGTGGTTAGTGGCAGCATGAACAGTGTCAGCACGCATAAGCACATCAAGGACGAATCACAGGGACCCACTAAATGCTGTCCTAAATAGGTGTGTTTTTAAGTTTCTTTTAAATGTGGTCAGGTCAGGGGATGTTCTGACGCAGGTCGGGGGGGGGGGGGGGGGGGAGTTCCAGGCTTTGGGAGCATACGAGCTAAATGCACGGTCTCCAAAGAATTTAAGGTTTGTACGAAGTATTTCCAGACTGTTGGATTCCGAAAAGCGGGTGGTACGATGCTTGGCCTGATTGGGGAGTATATCTGAAAGATAGGCTGGAGCCATAGAATGAAGAGACCTAAAAGTGAGCGACAAAACCTTGAAGTCAACCCGTTGCCTCACTGGTAGCCAGTGCAGGTCGGCGAGAAGTGGGGTAATGTGGCAACTGCAATGCTCACGACAGAAAAGCCTAGCTGCAGAGTTTTGCACCAGCTGCAATCGCCTGATCGCACATGCTGGTAGGCCAGTAAGGAGTGAGTTGCAGAAGTCGAGACGGATATCACGAATGCATGGACCAACTTAGACGTGGTATCCTTATCTAAACAAGCCCTAATTTTAGCAATGTTATGAAGCTGAAAATAGGCAGATTTGACTGTGGAGCTGATGTGGTCGTCTAACGAGAGGTCGCTTTGGAATATGACACCTAGATTTTGAGCTGAATATGACACCTAGATTTTGAACAATATAATTGATTTCTGGCACGATATGTTCTTGCTACTTGTCTTGATTAATCTTTTACATTTCGATGAGAGCACGGAGCATCTGCTAACAACGTTACTTGTATAAACTAAGCCACATGTACAGTAAATTGAGCTAGAATCTACTGGCCTATATCTACTTTACTTTTTGCATTCAAGCACGGCGCGTGAGCCCAACTGGCAAATGCGAACCTGAGAATTTGTGAGGACAATATCCGTCAACTTTTTACAGTCGTGTGCATATGCAGCAACTCAGTTATTTTTTATATATTTATAACTCAAATGCAAACCCAAAGGGTCCGCTAAAAGGCAAGCTCACGTGTGTCCAAATGCTACGATATCGCAGATTGTGTAAAGGTATTTCCGGTTGAATCTACGAAATCTAGGTGTCATGTTCCAAAGTGACCTCTCGTTAGACGACCACATTAGCTCCAAAATCAAGTCTTTCTACTTTCAGCTGTGTAAATTGATAAACTTTGGGCTTGTTAAGACACGGATACCACATCTAAATTGGTCCGTGAATTTGTTATAACCCGTCTTGACTTCTGTAACTCACTGCTTGCCGGTTTACCCGCCTACGCAAGGAGGCGCCAATAGCTGGTGCAAAACTCTGCAGCTAGGCTTGTCTGTCAAGAGCCTCTGATTTGCAACATCTCGCCACTTCTGGCCGACTTGTACCGACTATCAAATCATGCAAAGCATCGAATTCAAGGTTTTGACCCTCACTTTTTGGTTCCTTTATTCTTTGGCTCCAGCCTACCTAGAAGATCTACGGAACGACCAGGTTAAGCATCGTACCATCCGCTGTGTGGAATCTAACCGTTTCCTCATACCTCATACAAACCTCAAATCATTTGGAGACCGTGCCTTTAGCTCGTATGCTCCCAAAGCCTGGAGCTCACTCCAGACTTGCGTCAAAACATCCCCTGGCTTGACCACATTTAAAAAGAACTTAAAAACACACCTATCGATGACAGCATTTAGTGGGTCCCTGTGACTCGTCTTTATGTGCTTATGACACTGAGCATGCTGCCACTAACCATACATGCAAGCTGACCCCGTGCATATCACCCCTAACCATGTTTATTCTTGTTGTCTATCAAGCATGCTACCATTAACCATCCGATTGCGTTTCGTTTGAAGCAAATATAAAGCGCATAGGAAGAGACTGAGTTCTCCTAGTGCGCTGATCAAGTGTATTATTATTATTATTATTATCAAGATATCTATATTTATAAGAATTGAGTCACGAGTATATTGACCCCATATACTGACAATAGCTGTTTACAATTCACATAGTACAATAACTATTGCAGGATTCAAGTCTTGAAAAAACATATTGAGATGTTTAAGAGCATATTGAGAAGTTTTGTCCTACACGGAATTCAGTTACTGCCTGGGATAATAGAATCTGATCGAACGCGGCCGTTCAGCAGAAAGCCGAGATGAATCAAAAGTTCAGGGGAGCGTCTAGAATATTATTCGCATTATCACACCAACCGGCTCAAACTCCGTCAAAAACTGCAGTGATTCGTTGTAACCTGAAGATAATCAGGCTAATTGTACTTCATGCGCTCTCTAAAAGTAAGCCCATGGGGATACTCTTACAATTTGCAGAGAAAACGTAATAATACGTGACATGAATGTTGATGATTCTCTAGAAATATTTACTACGAGCAAGATCAGTTGTAGTCAGCTAATTGCTCGACTATCCGTAAGACCTTAACGCAATCTTTGCTTTCTTCAAGAACGGTCAAAGAAACTATATTGGAAAACTAGAGGCATTGTCGCCTGTTTTCAATTTAAAGCAGTTTGCTGTCCCTATGGTTCAGGGTTTCAAATATATTGTACTGAGTCTCCCAACGTATGTTTCCAACAGTAACAGGAGCTTACCATCTACAGGATAAAAACACTTGCTGTACTTATGATGTTTCGGATCTGACTGGCTCATATAATATGGTAGTTTTGTGACATTTAAAAAGACGACTGCAATCTAGTACTCCTCAAGTCGTTGACGTTAGCCTATGAATTTCCGTAGTGCACGGATGTGCTGAAATAGGGCCTTTTTGATAAATCAATTGAAATGCTTCCTTTCTAGCACGTGTAGTGTGATTAAAAAGTGGTTTAGTTCTCTGAAGGTGCTCCGTACGTTTGAATGATTATTATTATTGGGTTTTATCTATATTTGTGTTCCCGAAATTGTACTCTCCTCGTACTAGGTACTTTAACAATCATTATGTCATCCAGCATTTGGTGCGTCTTTGTCGGTCTTTGGAGGTCATTACACCATTGGTAGGTCTTTGTGATTCGTCGTTCGTCTGCATATCTGCTTACGCTGTGCCTTCTGCTTGGAGATGTTACCACCAAACATTTGGTAATGGTTTAATAGGCCGCAATTGTAAAGTGCTTAGAAAGTGATTCAGTTCTCTGAGGTTTGTGTAAAAATATATTGTTATTATTGTTATCATATTCCAACTGAACTATTATGCACGACATTTTATCATTGTCTGATTAATATTTCTCGTTGCTCTCGGATATTAAGCCAGCTACAACAAAGGTAACCCATACTCAATTAATATATACTCCCGGGATTTTCTTCGGTCGGCTTATTGTATTATTAAATTTTACATATATGAACGCACCCGGATGTCATTAAATCTGCTATATTTTTACTTGGACATCAACATCGTTGGTTAATTACGAAATTTTAAGACCCCTGACATAAATGCAGTCGGCAAGAATTCTCCCTCACTCCTTTGCTCACTCCGTCGTCTGACAGACCTCTTTGGTGGACTGCTTCAGCACGATGCTAGCTAACGTTCTAGCTGAGTTTACTTCTCTGTCTAATCCAACTTTTTGCCCTTTCTCAGATTACGTACAGCCTATTGCTCACGCCTAACTAGCTAGGACTACTCGGTGCAAGCTTAAAAAACTCACACAAGATAATTCCTGGCTATGCGATCCTACTTAAGCTGGCCTCCGATAGTTCTTGAAATCAGTAAACTTAAAGACTTTGTAAGGTACCCTATAATAACTGTATCGCTCTCGGGCCCTTCATATATTCTGGAAAGGAAACACGTTAATTATTTGGTGATGGCAAGCACAGAGCTATTTGACCCATGTGCACGTAGGACGATTCTCACGGACTAAGCAAATACCGTGAAAGCAGATGGTACATTTCTAACTTCGCATACAATAGCTACTTGTATGAGAAGGCTCCGGAGTCCACTGGAGCTGATTTCCACACATTTCTAGCCTTCAAACTGAACCCATAGTATTCGAAGAATATGAGGCTAGCTTAAGGCACAGCTATGCAACTTGAGCCAGAAGAGTGGATGATACGATGAGGCGAAGCCCGATCAGGATATGTTCGGGTAGTTATCTAGTAGCCAGAGGATGAAGTAAAGGGACCGAAAGGCTTACGAAGATCGTGGAGCCCAGGATGCTCATTCTAGAGCTGCCCATATTGACCATAAATACCACCTTAACTAGAAATACTTGCCACAATCTATTCGATGAGGTTTCCAGATTTTATGTTAGTACGACCAACAGGACAAGAGAGCAATCCTTAAAGAAGCATCTCCAAAAGAATTTCCAATCACCTTAATTTGTTCAAACGCAATGTCATCCTCCAAAACTGCTGCTGAAGTCCTTATCTGAAAGTTCATATCCTAGTCTAGGAAGCTGCTGCAATCAATAAATAAAGTCAGTTAATAAGCTCTTAGCCGCTTCCCTTGTACTCAAATCATTCAGAAAGGCAGCTGCTGTTGGGGCACTTATTAACAAGTCGACACGAGAACACGAGAACACGATAACGTCTACCCAGTCGCCATAATTCCATTACGACGAAAGACACAGGAATAATAGCTTCGGGCCAACTATACTCTGATAAAAAACTTTTAACATAGTAAGAATGCTCCAGTTACATGTCAGAGCAACCAAATTCACAGATTAAGCACAGCTATTGTGTAGTGACTTTAAATGGAGTGCTACAAATAAATAGGTTTTCTCTAATAGTTATGCTGGATCTCTCGGCAGCGTCGCACGCCCTTTATCACTAAGTCATTATCAATAGCCAAGCATTCCACCTAGGAATGAATGGCTGCGATGCTTCAAATGCAATCACACTTGGAGATAACAGAGTATAGATGCAAGGATTGAACAGTAATAGTGTGAGCCTTTAAAGTACGGGTAACTCGAATTATGGGTGCCATAATCAATTTCCAAAATTTCTACCCTCTCACACCGCCGATATTATCTCCAACCATAATAAGATTTATAATTTCTAGGCAGATTGTATAAAGCTGGATTACTATGTACATTCTTGCATATTGAACGCTTTGAACATACCCGATGATCTTATTGGTAATTTTCGCACTTCGATTGCTGAAAGTTCTCGAAATTGAATTAGGAGAACATCAAATTCTTGTAAATAAAGCACTAGTACACAATTTGAAAGTCCAAACATCAGCATGGGCTTGGCCAATATATCCGCTATTGCTCCAACAAAAATCTGAGTGTCCTTTTACAAAGTGACCTTTCACTATATGAGCTAATCGGCCATGCTGTCCTAACTGTCTACTTTCAGCTAACTGCCGTTGCCAAAATGTGAGCTTGCTTAGATAAGGTAAATAAACTTAAGCTGGTCTATGGAGCAGTACCGTTTTAAATATCCATCTATACTTCACTTATCACAGGTCTACGTGCCTATGCAATAAGACCGCTGTAGTAAGTAAGAGCAAAGGTTGACGCTAGAATGTTCCACTATAGAAGTCCCAATGGCTATTTTACCGCCACTTTCAAACTAACGGTACTGGCTTTCAGTCACTCACTTTAACATACTTCCATTCTCTCTCTCTTTATATATATATATATATATATATATATATATATATATATTATTCAAATATATATATATATATATATTCAAATATATATATATATATATTCAAATATATATATATATATATATATGCTGAGATTTATAACCATGTTTAACGTGCTTATACACATTAACCAGTGGTGCCCTGCCCGGCCGGGGTCATGGGTGCTACCCGGGCTTCCTGCTTCAGAAACAAGGCTGCCGAGCACGTAATAGCGTCGGAGACGCAGTGCCGCCTTACAACCGTCCTTTCCGCGCGTTGGATGCCGAGGTCGGCCAGGCAAGTTTCATTACTTGATCACCAGCAGCCAAGAGCCCCGACCACGAAGGGCCTCACGACTGCCGACCGGTAGCCAGCTGTGCGGAAAGGCGGGGAAATGGCTGCATATTTATTGGTTTTGCTTCGGGCCGCCATAATCAGAGCATCCTCGCTGCTGCCGAACGGCACCGTCAAATCAACAACTACTACATCAGTGATACTGTCAATGACCAGGTCCGGCTTGAGAGCCAGACACTTTGCAAGCGGAAGGATGCGGCGTGCTGACATGAAGTTGAGAGCAGTGACCAGAAGAGCTCCGATTAGGCGGCCCAGAACCAGGTTACATCGGGTCGTAATTGCGTGCACCGTCGGCCGGCAGTGGCTTAACGCGTGGCAAGAGGTTTCTTCCCCCTCGCGGCATAGGCGGCAACTGTTAATCGCCCCAGGGTATGACCGACTCCCAGCAGAAGCCACTGGAAGCTGGCGGTTCGTGCATCTCCAGGCATACTCGGTGCATGAACTGCCAAGCCCGGAACGACAGGCCAAGACCCGGGGTCAAGAAGTGACTGGGATTGGCGTGTGTGTATATATATATATATATATATATATATATATATATGTATATATATATATATATATAAAATATATAGTTCCATCAAGGCACTACAAAATGCATAGTTATTAAGTTCCATCAAGGCACTACACAATGTATAGTTAATAATATGATATAGATTAAGTTTAATTTCATTATATATACTTCATTCATATATATATATATATATATATATAATATATAGTTCCATCAAGGCACTACAAAATGCATAGTTATTAAGTTCCATCAAGGCACTACACAATGTATAGTTAATAATATGATATAGATTAAGTTTAATTTCATTATATATACTTCATTCATATATATATATATATATATATATATATATATATATACGTTATGTATATATATGTATATATATAGCTAGAGAAATGAAACTAAACTTTAATCTATATATAATATTTTTAATTATACATTTTATAGTGCCTTGATGGAACTTAATAATCTTTGAAGGCACTTTAAATTGGCTTTAACCAAGGCTTCTCTATGTGAAATGCTTCTAAATCAGGCTCTGCATTGTGCCGCCTGCTCTTTTGCCTCAAGTATTTTTGCTACGCCTCAGATCAAACTAAAATCTTTTGGAGACCATGCTTTCAGTTCAAACTATCTATGAACCTCTTTTAATTGAATTTTAATGCTGCCAGAATTATTAAGATTTATGAAAAAGCCGACAACCCACATGTTTCTCTTAGCATGTGCTCAGTCAGTGCAAAGGTTTCTTTTTGTGTGATTAGGCTTAAATTGCACAGGGTATTATTTGCCCTCAACCTCTTTCTATTTCAGCATATTAAAAATGCCTTTACAGACATTTATTTTTTTTAGGGACTTTGCCCAGTTTGAATGATGTTCCTCATAAGTCAATTTCCATTTCGTGTCAGCTGAATTTTGTGTTACGAGTTAGACCACTGATTTTCCTCGGAGCGAGAAAGTAGATTTGAATAATGGAATGAAGCTGAAGGATCAATGCTATTGCAAATGAATGCGAATTATTCTTGGGGCTTCACACAGTAAAATTAAAAAGATTAGCTTAAAGTAGAGGAATTATTCTTTTGGAACTATTTCAGGAGATTGGGCACGAACTGTGGTGGTGGCACGAAATCTTCATGAGAATCCTCTAGTTCAGCACACACACATCGCTACCTAGAATCAGGCTTTGCGGGAAAAATAGGATTCCCTTCAGCTGGACGAGGATTTCAGAGCGTTTAATTTCCATGGCTGAATATTACAAGTGAACATCTTGACCGCTCGTATGGAAAACCGTCAGGGATACTCATTTAATCCTAAATAAGTTCTCAAGAAGAAAATTGACCTAAATGATGATATTTATTGTTAGCCAGTGTTTTCTGTGAAGCATTCGTGAAACCTCGTGTCGAGGTTCCACGTCAAATTCGACTTCTAACCAGGCCAACTACCAGCAGACAACAGAAGCAGTGGAAGATGCGCACATATCAGTTTTGTTCGAGTGCTAGACAGCCAATGTTAGCAACTTCTGCATTAGCTTTATCTGCATTGTATTTGTATTTTATCTGCATTGCATTTGCTTGTATTATGAAAGCTCCGTTGATATTGTTACATCTAATAGTGATGTTTAGAAAATATCATGTGAGGAAAAAACCAGGCAGTGTTTTTCATTGCCTAGATTGCTTTGTAAACTTTGTTGATACAAAGGCAGCCTGCAGGGCAGACTACTGTCATGCATTTTTCAACTATTAAAGCTCACTATTTGTTCTTTTTTCTTTCAACACGGCTCTAGGAAAACAATAAAAGAGCCAACTATTAAGTCGGAGCCCAGTGCGAATGTGAATGGCAAGGACTGTTGCAGTGTGAGTACGAGTTTCAGCAAGTACTCGAGGGAATACAGCGAGTATTTCAATACACTTAAACTGGCAGTGCAACTGAGACTAATAAACCGGATGTGAGGCAAGGTATTTAGGCATACTGAGTAAAGATTTGCCGTCTATTCTTTGATTTTAGATACGATTTCTAACGACATTGACGTTATTTAAGAAAGCACGCATGATACTAACATGAACTTCCATGAAGCCGCTCTAGATTCGAAAGCCTCAGTGATAAGTTTGATGATATAAAACATGTATTGAACCAAGAGTTACGCAATGAACAATTCAGTCGTCTCTGTCACAAATAAAATATTGAAGCCGAAAGACGTCATGGCCTAAAGAGAGGACGGGCTGTTGAGGAAAAGACAAACGCTGCGATAAGAATAACAGAATTACTGAAAAGAGTCCTAAAGGAATATTTGACAGTCATCACAAATAAATCAATAAGAGGTTCACTCTTTAATACGACACTAATACCAGTTTAGGTTCCTTTAGATGACGAGAGTTTGAGCTTTGGCACCGAATGTAAGGATTTAAGTTAGAACTACAAAAATGAATATGAATTTTACTTTTTTCTTCAGATTGATAGACAGGAGCCATGTAGATACATTTTAATTTCAGAATCTAGCTTTAGAGCCTCGCTATCACGAAAGAAAATTAAGACCTGGTGATCTTTTGTTCTTAGTTTTTCAGCGTGAAAATGAGTGTCTACAGAAGTCTTTGTATTGCTATGCATTACTCTTAGCAATGTATTCAAATCTTGTTAAATATTCGAGCTGCCATCAACAGCTGCAAAAAACATCTAGCAAGTAATAACCAACAATTTCACGTTTCCGAGTCCCCATTGGTCAAAATAATGTCTGTGATCTTGCTTTGCTGAGTGCGAATTGTAACGTAATGTGTCATGTCTGTAAGTCTACAAAGCCACATAGGCTATGTGGGTGTTACCCAGACGAATTTTTTATGTTGCACTCCCAGCCTATGCGACTTTCAGTATGCATTCGGTGGCCGACTGACTTCATCTCATGCAACAAAGAGAAAAGGGGAAGGATAGCTGAGTCAGATGAGTAGTTAAAGTAGTGAGCAGCACATTAGTTTCAGCTCAGGACGGCTGGTTCGGAAGTACCATAGTCAGCAGCAGGAGTATGGATTTCATTGCCTGCAAACTGTGTGAGCTCCTCAATCTAAAATCTGCATAGCCAAACTTCTGTCTCTTAAAGATTTTAATCGCATCACAGCAAATTTACATCAGCGAATGTAAACAAGGCAAAGTTACATAATACATAGTTGTTAAATAAAGCTACTCACAAGCTTGACAAGTACTATGAGCTTATTTAGGCATTAAAGTGTTTGAGCATAAAAGCAAGAAACAGCTGGAGTTAAAGCCTGTCAAATCCAGTCCACAGAGGTAGCATCGGCACCTACAGCGCTTTTACATGCTAGGGTGGTCCGAAAAACAGTTTCTTTCAAAAAGTGCACATTAGAGCTTCCCATTTTAAGGCATCTGCTCAAGCAAAAATTATGTAAAAATATAAAATGGTTTGAAGCATGCTGAGAAGTTGCACAAGTCATTCAATGTATCTGATTAAATCACAAAAGTAACCTTTTAGTCGATTAAACTATTTGGCATGAATATCAACAGCAAACAATTTATTATTATGCAACTGTACAATTGGGGTAACTCAATAACATAAGTTCTAATATTTATTTATATTTAACTCTGTGCAATTAATAGCAGTCTTTTGTGCCGATCTTCAGAGCTATTGCGTGGTTGTGTTCGGCTTTTAAAAGTCCCGACCGCCAAGTTCATTTTTTGGAATCTTGAAATTTGTTGGGATGTGGTAAACCACGTGCAACAAGTACTGTTGTTGTTCTTCAATGTTTTTAGCAACAAGTTGTAGTACTGTACGAGTTTCACTTCTCTTTCAATGTAGTCATTGAAAACGGTTATAGGCGTCACGATCTGTTGCGAGGCAATATGATTACTTTTTTTTTGCACTTTCCATGTGAACAATTCAGAAAGGAATCATTCAGCTGTGGGATCTCAAAATACTTTCCCGTGTTAAATGCTACAAGTGCACTCAGTAGCTATGAAGTACTTGAAGAATTTAGAGTCAAGTCTCTGTGGCGGATGGTCCGATCTAGTTTATACACGTTGCATGTGATGTCGTTGCTAATTTTTGCTGAAATCAGTTTGTGTATCGAAGGTAGCTAAACCAATAGTTATTTTGCTCAAAAACGATGGATGGTGGTTAAATGCTGTTACCATAGTCTGTCTAATGGCTTGGTTTCTGTATTCAGACAATTGGCGTAGTAAATGTTTGTCATTGCCCGTGCAGTAGCTAAACGAGGAGCCTGGAACTATGATTCAATGTAAGCGTCACGAATAAGCAAGATAAAATAAACAATTTTCTTTTTTCACCGGCTTCCGGTTTGAATTAAGACCTGAACATCCTCATTTTGAATGAGTAAACAATTCTGGACATCCAGTGTGCCTGATGCAAAGCTCCATGTGCTGTGAAATGAACGCCACGCCGTGGAGTTCCACTTAGGAAGACGATTGCTTACTCCACGAGTTCCTCGTAGTAATCTCGGGTTGATGGATTTCAATGTTTGTCTCAGTTTAATGAAATATCCGAGGTTTGCACTTAGTAGTGGTCTCTACCGCATCTGCCGCTCTCTGGAAGTTTCTTTGGTGAGTTCGGTTCAAATCTCTTATACACAAGAATATCTAGACCTGTGGATCCATATATCTCCCTTATAGAAAATGCTCTCTCAGCTACAATTTCCATAATTTGACGCACACCTGCAATATTTCAAGTTTTCTGTCGAGGGCTTTTTTTTATCAGGCTGCATGAGCCTGTATGTAAGCACCCGTACTGTTAGCAATTGTGTCAAAATATAAGCCTTCTATAGTGTCCCAAGCATTTCAGTCATTTACACATCGTTCAGTGGCTGCCAGTGCTTCTCCGGTGCCAGTAGAGATTTTTAGAACGTAAAGTAGCTGCTCTGTCTAAACACCGGATGCACTAACGGGCAGTATATCAAACTTCTCCTACCCATTGATGTCAGGAAGTAGCTTTCCGTCCCATTTAACAACTAACACTGAGCTGGGAATGTATTTTTTTCTCAGGTCTATTGCAAACTCATCACAAAATTGCATCCTGGCCCGACGGACAGAGCTACGACACAGTGGCTACTCCTGAAGAGGATAGGTCATAGAGGCCACCAGATGACGAGCTTCTTTTTCTTGCTACTTTAGCTTGATCCAAATCTGCCGCCCCATGTTTTGTAATATAAGTAATTCTGCTTGGCTTAAATGAGGATGATTTATTTTAATCTCGTATGAAAAACTGGCTCTTCCATAATCGCTTCCTCACTTTCACGTGTCTAAGTGCTACTACTGCACAATAATGAAACCTTCCTGATTAGAACTTCAATTCCTTTCATTGATTTTGTATGACTAGCGTTCTCCTTTTCCACCGAACTTTCTTTTAGGTCAGTTTCGGCTTCATAAATTTGATCTAATCCTGCCATTTAACCTTTTATGCATTCTCTATAAGCGATCAACTAGGCCCAATCCTCGCAGATATTAATCAGCGCTTTTGTATTCTGATGAGTGACTTACAAAATCTGGTTATAACGTTTGGAAAATGCCACCTCCTTCTTTACTTGAGTAGCAGTTCAAAGTTTCGCTGCGTTCTTCAGCCCTTGCCATTCATTGTGAATTATTAAACTCGTTTAACTACATTATGACGATGAGCAGCTGGGATACAAGCTTTCTCCCAAACGTCAAGAACTTTGAGCACTATAACCTAAACGGCTTCTTTCAATACCATGTTCAGCTCTTTGTTGCGATTAAAGAAGACTGAAAACGTCACGGGCAACGACTTCTTTGGCTAAGATTAGAGGCTGGTACTCCAAATAGCCACACTTTAAACTAATTTCGTGTCTTCATGGCTTTATCATTTGTAATTGTGTTGGTGGCAATTACAAACTGATGACAGCTGAAACAAAAACGCTACTGTGTTGATATGTAAGCAAAATGTGTGGTATATTTATCAAATGTAATAGCTCCAACCACACGGATCTGGCTTTTTTAAATTGATGATATTCATAAGAGTTTGTTAAGGGTTTTCAATAACTATAAACTTCAGAAATAAAAATGCAAAAATAATAACGTATATGATAAAGCGCCCTCAGAGAACTCTTTCTCTTTCTAGGCAATTTACAGTGTTAAAACCTATGTTATTCTGAATCAATTCTAATGACTTATTTGCATTTTATGAATGAAATATTCGCTATCTAATATACAGTTTACTTGAATTAAGTAATGCAAATTATTGAATTTTATCTATTTCTTACATTTAGCGAGCCAGTTAACCTATGCCGCCCTGAACTTCTGCACAAAGCAGTCATACATTTTATGAACTCATAGTAACTCCCAAATCAAGCAACATGGTGAATACTTAAATAACTCTTTTCCAGTCACTTGAAAGTAAAATAATGACGAGAATTTTCGGACTGACTGAATGCAAAACTATGGCATGCCTGGTTAGACTTTAGAGGCTATGTGCAACCTCTAAATATTCACCAAATTAAACAATATTCACAAATTTTAATATTTAAAATTCGGTATTCAGTTGAAACATTATCATGTGCAATAATAGATAGTTCTTTTTTATACCTGTGGACCACGTTAGAGTAGAATTATCCAAAAAGGGCCTTTCTGATCCCCGAACGGAGGGGGTGTTTTAATGATGGCCAAAAGGGCTATGTTTTTCTAGATAAGAAAGTAAATCAACCTTAAAATACCTGCGGTTTTCGAACACATCTATGCTAATTTTGGAAGTGCAGCAAGAATTAAAACACGCTATAAAGGTACTGAAAAGCCTTCTGGATCATCGTTAGACCCTTTACACAAAAACTAACCTAAAAAAGCCATTACTTGCCGACAAGTAGCAAGTACCGATAAAGATGGCTCCCAAAAGCATGGTTAACGAGTCATTGTTCATCGCCAACACAAGCCAGTTTTCCAACGGCAGCAGGGTAATGGAGCGTCGAGGCAATAAAAGGCGCTCTTGTCGTAATAAAAAAAGTTCATATCGGTATTATGGTGCGGAATATTCCAGTGGCAGAGAGAGACACGTGTGTAAAACACCAGCCATTTGATACAGCTCACTGGCTCTCAGCCCACGGTATACCTGACTCTTTTGACGCTTAAAGCATGACCAATTAAATAATATTTAACAAATATCCACTCCTAATAGGTCATAAGTCGGGAGCCGCTAATACACTCTAGAGCACTAATACTCCGGCAACACAACATCGTATGGTTTCAAAATACGCCCTCTCGTTACATTTTAAAATTGATTAGCATATTAAAAAGCTTGATTCGTGCAGTAGCGTAAGAGGCAGCATTCACCACGCTGCTGTGGCCGACGGAAATTGCCTCCGAAAAGACTTTCACGAGCCTCAGGTCATGGAATGCGAGCATCCTAGTGCTTAGCTAAAAGCAGGTACCCGCATGTTGTATAAATAATTAGTTCAACAGCGTACAAACATTCTAAGTAAAACAAGAATAATTTTAAGATTAAGGTTGATTCCGAAGAATGACGTATGACTTTTGATTCTCAATTTCCAGCTAAACACTTTATTGTTCAATGTCTTAAATGAAACGTATCCCAGTCTGTAAGTTCATTAGGCCACACAGACCAAGTGGATGTTGCGGAGGAAAGTTTTCTGTAACTCACTAACGCCTAAGTGGCTGTAGGTACGCTTAGTTAGCCAACCGACTTTATTACACGTGATAAAGAGAAATTCAGAAGCTGAGGTCAGACTGCAGAAGATTTATAGAATAGCGTGAGAATAGCTGCTCAAGGCAGCTGGAGATGATGTGCCACAGTCGGCAGCTAAAGAATAGATGTCGTTACGTAAGAATTTTGATGTAAGTTCCAGGGATCGCTGCGTTAGGATCTTGGAAAGTTTGGCACTGTTAACGCACCGCTCGCCCAATCAAAGATCATCCAGTTGCAATGGATGCAGCCAACTTAATCAATCCATTAGGTAATGCAAGAGTCACATGGCCAGCCGAGAGCTGCCCGGAAGCTTCGAGTATTAGCTCAGGGTTAGGCGCTCGGATTCAAGAGCCTTGCAGAAGCAGGCAGTCTCAGTGGTTTACGGCAGTAATCCTACCAGATTATTTGCTAGAGCAAATCTTAAGCGGGAAATTCCCACGTGCACCGCATATTACCGTTCCCGTGTGAAGCCAATCCAGGTAATCAGCTTACAGAAGTTTCAGGATGAGCTGTCAAGTTCCCGAGTCATATGCACGATAGAAGCAGCCCTTATGACGCAGCTTGACCCAGCCCACATGCTCTGCTCCTAAACGAATTTTTATGAGGATTTTTTACTGGATTATCTGGATTTCCTGCTCAAGACTGCTCATGCATATAATCTGGCTGGATATCAGCCATAAAACATTCAGAGCGGCTGCCTGCTTCAAGGGGCCTACCAAACCCGAGCGCTTTACCCTGAGCTAATACTTAAAGCTTTCGAGCAGCTCAAGGCTGGCCACGTGAATCTTGCATTTCCAGATGGCAAAATTAAGTTGACCTGATTTAACGCCACTGGACATGTGCTACGTCGTTTCGCTTCGTTATCGTTGTTCAAATGCATTCCTAGATGTTTTTGCTTTGGCTAGGGTTTTTGAATTATGCATTAAATAAAAGAAAGCGCAGCTAAGCCTGCACATGGGGCTGCGAATGGAGGCCCTGCTTATTTCCAGCACGGTCTCAACCAGCCCTGAGTGATCTCACTCGTGCTCTGATGCGCATTTCTCTAACTTAGTGGTCATCAGCACGGTATAACCCCAGTGGGCCATCTACACTCTTTTCTTAAGAATTCTCAATTACTTTGCAATAAACCGTAAACAGTAACTAACATTGTTAATTAGAATGATTCGGATCTGTTTACCTTGACCGAGACCTGGCTGAAATTAAATAACTGCCCGACTGTAGAAGACGAAACCCCAACGGGCGTCTCCATGTTTTATGCCTCCGAATAAATCTAAAATAGCTTTGGAGTCGCTGTCATCACACACTCATGCTTCCAATTGAAGTTTTTTGCACTTCCCTCAAAGCAGTCTTTCGAATCTATTGTTGTGAGTTCATCAGACAGGAGGCTGCCAATATAAGCAGTAGTCTATTGCTCCAAGGTACCAAGTCATTTTTTATCTGAGGTTTCTCTGATCTAGTTTCGATCATGTGAGCAAGAAATACCTATCCTTGATTAGCAGCATTCTCTCTGGAATCTCAACTCTGTGTAGCACCTTAATGTCTCCATTCAACGAGGACACGAGTGGCGTCATCCTAGGGTGCAAATTCCAATAATGAAGACGAGTCTTCTAAACTTGATTGTAACCATCCGGCTTCTACGATGCATATATCAGCTGCTGCCATGCATGATAACATCATAAGTATGCCATTAGCCTCAGGCCATGTCCCAGAATCTTTCAGAAAGGCTGTAGTCAGGGCACTACTAAAGAAAGAAACTCTAGACCAAGAAAACTGGAGCTACTGCCCCCAGTCTCAATTTACCACTCCTATCAAAGACAGAGTCAAGGCATACAGTTGAACTCATATATTACAACTCCACACCTGGCTAGTAAGTTCCAGCCTATTTTTAAAGAAATCATTTAATAGAGTCAGCATTGCTTTGGGCAGATAGCGATCTACTTATGAATTCAGACTTAGGTATAGTTTCTCTGCTTGTTTTGCTCGATTTTTCGGTAGATTATGATACTATCGATCACATAGTCCTTATCGTGTGCCTCATCTTATCTGAGCATCACTCGTATTGCACTGCAATGGCTTAAGTCCTCTCTGAGTGGGAGACTCTAGGCAAATGGCGAGAATAGAAAAAAGAGGTCATCCTACGAGAGCTACTAAAGTATAGGCTACACCAGTGCTGTGCTTGCTCGGGTTCTTTTCAAGGTCTATACTTTGGACCATGTGGTGGGATTGCCTGGCATATCCAAGGCATTACTTTAATGCAGATGACACCCAATTGGATCATTGCTTTGACTCCTCACAGCACTCAAGCACGTCGAATTCTCCAAACTGTCATGCTGCATGCACATATGATATCCACACGTGGATGGCAGCAAACCTTAAATTAAATGATGATAAAACCAACTCACTAGTTACGGGCAAAACCAAGTTTGCTTCTGGATTTTGAAAATCCAACAAATATAACAAGCTTTACCAGTATATCTCCTGCTGAATCTGCACGAAACCTAGGATTCATGTTTCTAGGATTCAAAGTTACATTTCGTTAGACAGCTGCATCTGTGCCACTGTTAAGTATGCCTACTCTCAGCTGCATAACTTTACCAAAACTTGGGTCTGCTCAGACTGGGCACTACATCTAAAATGGTCCGTGAATCTGTGACATCCCGTCTATAATTTTATAATTACCTGCTTGCTTATATTTCATCACGTGCAATCAGGCACTAAAATTCGGTTTCGAACTCGGCATCCAGGTTGGTCTGTCGTGAGCTGTTATAGTATCACGTTACTTTCCGCCGACCTGCACAGGCTCCCTGTCAAGCAGAGCATGGACCTCAAGGTTGTGTCACTCAATTTTAGGTCCCTTCATAATTTGGCTTCAGCCTATCTATCAGATCTACTCCTCTTGCAAGCTAAGCAGTGTCCTATAGGCTTTTCTGAATGGAATCGTTTACCTATGCTTGGTACGAACCTCAAATTCCTAAGAGACCTTTCCTGTAGTTAATATGAACCGAAAGCCTGGATCTCACTTCCGACAGGCATCGTGACAGACCCTGACTTGACAGAATTTAAAAAGAAGCAAAAAGCGCATTTATTCATGCTCAGCATTTAGTGGATCCATACGATTAATCTAGTGTGTGCTTATGCTTGCTGACACTGTACATGCTGTCACTAGCATGAATTGAATGCTTACCCTATGCACGTCACCTCAAACCATGTTATGTTAGTTCACTAAGCAAATTACCACTAATCATTTGATTATTATTCCTTTATGACAAATTCGAAGTGCCTAGACAGAGAATGAGTTCTCCGGGGTTGCTGCAACAAACGCATTATTATTATTATCATGTGAGCACGATACTTGTACAATTTCGTAATCCCACACACTCAGCCTATAAACTTTGTGTTGACGAGTTCTCTTGAAAGCAGTCTCTAGTTGTAGTACTCCAAATTTTGCTGCTTTATAGAAAACATGGCACAGGCCTTTCGGAAATACGTAGAAAATCGTTAATGACTGGTTCCTGCTAGATGGATGGAGACTGGATTAGATTAATGAGAGGCTGCCTCTATGTAATGCACCCTTAGTCAATATTCTAGGATGCCACAGATTGACATGGATTTGTATGACATCAGGTAAGGAGATGACCATAGCAGAAGTGTGGTTCGGAGGTCGGTGACTAATTTATGAAATCAATGCAGCAGAAAGCGATAATAGCCGGAGATAGACCTAGAAGAACACGTAAGAAAGGACAACAGTGCATACAATGTGTACCTATGCAAGTGTAATCAGTAAAGATGCTCAACGTATACATATGTGTATCATATCCCGGTGCATTTGCTTATCTGAAAATATCTAAAGCGCTGCAAACACATCTTAACCCTTCCATTGACTGCTCGCAGCACCGCATAGCTCTTAACAACAGTGCCATACTGGTTTAGTCCAGTGGTTAAAATGCTCACCCCGATCAAGGTCTGGCTGAGGTCGTGGGCTCGAGCCCCGAGGCATATGTGAAGCAACTTAACAGGGATTAAGTTCTCTTGGCGTGATATACAAATGAATCATATTTTTAATATTTTAACGTTTACGCGAACGATGGTACTAATGCAATCTGGCTTATGGTCAGCCTCAAACCACCTCTGGACTAATCCGGGCTGGTCTGCTCAGTTGCTCTATTATGCATCTAGTGCTAGGCACATGCTGCAACGTCTCGTGAAGAAATTCCTCTGCCAAAAACACAGCACACATAATAGTGGTAGTTTATGCCAACGTGCGATTGATACAGGTCGACCTAGTGCCAAGAAGCACCGATAACGAATCGTTGAAGCTGCTGTGATGCAACCAGACAATCGTTGGAGAAGGCAGAGGAAATCAAGCACCCGTACCTCAGAAAATCCATGTCGTTAACACAGAGCAACCTATTCGACAGCTTTAAAAGATAATTCTTCACAGGCTGAGTCATTAAACAAAGTCAATGGTTGAAAACATAAAATAAGACCGACTGGCCCTCAATACAAAAGTTCAGCCCTCAAAATCCATTCCACAGACTATTAAATATTGGCTCCCATTGCTTAGAATTCAGGAACTGCTAATAAATGTTATTAATCTTAATAATTCTGTTGGTGATTGCCTCAGAAACAGTCTACGGGATATTCGCGAAGCCAAAGCAAACACATTCAGCTGGCTGCCACTGGTCGATTTAGTATTTGCAAATCCTGTTGCCTTGTCGCCATATTTCACTGATATAATGCTGTGTTGTACAATACATAATGATTATATATATATGAACAAGCACATACTTGTATATGTATATTCAAGCACAAATTGTACTGCTAGCAACAGGTTGTGCCGGCCTCTACTATAATGTCCCTAGGCTGCAGACGCAGGCTCATCGTAGCGCCATTCCTTGTCGATGGACGACAAACAGCACTGAAGCCCTGGGACTTGGAGCGACGAATGCAACTCCTAGGTGTAGGATAAGTATACGCAGGTAGGCCAGCGGTATCGGAACGCAACAGAAAAAAAGAGAGCCCATCCCTTAGGGTAACAAATCCTCGAGTAGAGAAGTTGGTTCGACAGTGCCACTAGGTTGCTCGCATAAAAAAGCAATGCTTCGGCGTCCGACGACTCGCATTCCGTGCCTAAAGCGCGACTGCACTGCCAGCTAGCCCAAAGCATGAAACTGCAGCCCAGCTCAAAGTCGATATCTCAAATACATTTCTGCTAAATGATTTGGTTTTTATGCAGCCTCACACGTGACTCAGGTTTTGATGCAGCTTAACTGACGATTATTGTTGAACCGGTTCTTAGTGGTTATAGTTTAGGAACCTCGAATAATATTTAGGCAGTCGTAATGTCGTTTTAATGTAGCACATCACAATTTCCCTGGCCACCTTCCGCCGTCAGACCGGAATACTAATAATCTACCACAGCTAACTAGGGCCGTGGTTAACTTTTGACTTAGCCACCTCATTAAGCTCCAGTATAAATTGATAGCCGACAATTTGCAAGCACCACTAATATTGTAGCTGAAAGTGCAGCAGGCATAGCCAAGACTTAATGCTTCTCCAGAATGCTCGGCACTCGGATCGTCACACTTGACTTGGCTGAAGACAGGTGGCCATCACTAGCTTCAGCTCAATGTCAAAGCATTCATGAAGCTGTGTTTGCACGGGGAATCTTGCTTCTGTCCTGCTTCTGCTCTACAACAGTCTTTGATTTATTCGCTGTCAAGGACCCCCGAGAGCTTCAAAATTTAAGGAGGACTGAAGGAAAACTTGGAAGCTGAGAATGGTTCTACTCCTTGGGAACGACTAGGGGAAGACGGCAAAAACGACCAATCTTGGGCCTGTGAACTGCACACCTTATAGCTTTGAAAGTAATGATTGGCGACTTAAACAGCAAAATCATTGAAGCATTCAACCTAATTCCTTGTTCATAGGATGCTAGGGGCTCTTGATAGGATAATTAGATCGTAAGGCGACGAGTGATTGTGGATAGCCTGGCTAACAACAGCGATTTTCTGAGACCGCTGTAGGGGGTGGAACAAGTAGTCATCAGAAACAAGGTTCTCATCCAGTCATCAGCAATTATCCGACAATTCCGACACCAAATGCTTTAAACGAGTGCACCAGATTCCACTTCCAGACGAACGTTCCAGCAAGTACAGTGCTCCTATGGACCCTAGTCTCAGCCTGCATGTACCGATGACAGGTACTGAGCCGTATAATGATGGCTAGTGATTTGCACGTGCAGCACTTATACTTAAAATTATGCTGATAGTAGCAGACCATGGCAGCAGCAGGGAATTCTAATACCTTAAGATAACTAGCTCTTTACGCTATGGATATGGTTCGATAGCACATGGAAGTCTTTAAGACAGCAACTGCGGCTTACGACATTAAACGATGACCAAGAGGTACATCACCTCTTTTATTGCTTAGTGGCATTGAGCAAAATCCACTCCAATGCCCCTATTTCACCTTCACGAAATCTAGGTGTCCCATTCCGAAGTGGCATTTCGCTAGATGAAAAAATCAGCTCCACTGTATAATATACCTACTTTCAACATAACATTGCTAAAATTCAGGATTGAATAGACAGCGATGCTATATCTAAGGTGATCCGTGCATTTGCAACATCGGGTCTCGACTAGCTAAACTCTGTAGCTAGGCTTGTCAATCGTGAATGTCGCAGTTTCCACACCACATTAAATCTCACCAAAATGCACTGGCTTCCAGTCAAAAAGTGCATCTACTTCAAGGTTCTGCAACTCATTTGCAGGTCTCTTAATTCTATGGCTTCGGCCTACCTATCACAACTATTCCACACCAAGCCAATCATCAAACTGCCTGCTTTTTCGAATACAATCATTTAGTTGTGTATACCTTAGGCCAATCTTAAAATCTTTGGTGACCTTCCTTTAGCTCTGAAGCTTCCAAAGCATGGAACTCACTTTCGAAAGACGTCACTACATACTGTAACCCAACGACATAAATAAAGAAATTAGAACGTACCCGCTTGTCACCATATTTAGAGGGTTCCTGTGGTCCGCCATTTGTGTGCTTATAGGTGCTGATACTCAGCATGCTGCCATTACCTATATTTTCATGTTTACCATCTGCATGTCACCTCTGACCATGTAATGTTTGTTGCAATTGTCCATGCTGCAGCTAACCATCTGGTTAGGCTTCCTTCCAGCACATGTAAAGTGCCTAGAAAGAGATCAAGGTATTTTAGGGTGAGTATACAAATTTGCTATTATCATCATTATTAGCATACACTATCCCATCCAAGTAAATTGCCTCTTTCTTTGCAAGAAGTTAGTTCCAACGTCGACTATATATTACAAGTTCAAGTAGATTCTAAATAAATTTCTTGCTGGTAGTGAGCTCTTGCAGTTCATCGCTTGGATGAAGGTGCGTGATTATATTTGAATTTAAGTCTTAAGTTCATTCACGACGAATCTGTACTCATTCCCCGGAGAAGGCAATGGCCCTTTTCTCAGTCTTATAAAAACAGTGTATCCGAGTATATAGGATCTCATAAAAAATATTAAGAGAATCACTGGAAAAGGAACACTGTATCGAGGAACTAAATAGTAATATAACGTGACGTCATCTCGCAGGCCAATTTAAATCTCACGACGACGGAGCAGCCATTTTGGCGACAAAACCGTGGTTTTGGTGGAACGAGGAACACGAGGGATATTGTAGGTGTGGCCCCAGTGCTGCTACGATAACGACTATTGCTCTCCTGTTTCCGAAACGAGGTGGCCTTTTTGATATCTCTCCGGAGTGTTGGGTAGGAGCAAGAGAGGCATGGCCTCTTATGCCAAGACCTGATGGCCTAAGTGGAGCACTTTTCGGATTGTTATTTGAACTTGGGATGCAGTTTGGCTTCATTCGCATCAGATGTACAGTTTCGGCACAAAATTGGGCAGCATTGCAAGGGTTCTTGCTTTGTTGCAGGCGACTCTCTTACGCGACAATATTCCTCTGATTGGTAGACGTATAATTAAATGGACACATGCTAGTCAGTGCCTGGTCTGTTCCCACTGCTGTACTTTGCATCTGGCGTTGAAATACGAACCTTGCTGATGAAGGTGCCCTCCGTCCGTTAGATCTACCGGTACATTTGCAATATGTATGTGATCTGTAGGCCTAGGCTTGCCAGCCTAAATAAATGTCAACTATTCTAATTCAATATGACTTAAAAGTGGCTTGGTTGGTAGAATGTAGGCTTCTAACTAATCAGTTCAGGGATTGATAAGAGTTTTTCTTATTTGTCTGGCCACTATTAGGCTTGGTGGTCCACTCACCAGCAGTAAGTTGTCGTTTCAAATATACCACTCTAACTGCACGACTGAAGTTTTATATGACAGCTGCAACTTCTAAACTGACAATATTCAACCGTGGGCTCAAGTGAGTTAGCAGCTTTGCAACGAGTTTTGGCAGTGCAATAGCTTACCACCTGCCATCTCCTTTAGGGGGCGGGTGATGCCGAGCTTTAAGTACGCAAGATCAACATGTTATTTGTTCAAGTTTAACTGAGATAATTCAATGAAAAATTCTAAATTGTTCATAAGAATTTGTAGATACTTTCGCTTACTTTTGAAAAGGTCGGTATTCCTTGACAGGAATAATACTCGAGTTGTAGTGCAGCCTTCCCACGTGATGATATAGACTGGTTCAAATTTTCCTTATGCTTCTAGCGATCGACACAGTGGTACACCAACGCTAACTAAGAAGGATGGCAGGAGCCGATAATGACCGGTAAAAAAGCGAACCGGCTGGTACGATGCAGTTTAGGGATGATCTCGGCTTTTTATTGGCTATTTAAAATTGTCCCAGCTCAAAGCAGAACATTTCAGAAACCCATTCTGGTTGGATCCAGTTTCCATTGTATTCAAAGTCTGCATTAGGGATTAGCAAATCGAGCTGCCTTGCTGTGGGCCTAGCCTAAGAAAACAATCAAGGCTGTAAGTGTGAACGTTATACACTGATTGAAAGTACATTCTACTATATCTGATGGAGAGCCACTGGCTTTTGCGGGTACACTGAGCAATATTGCTTCAGACTGGCCTTCGTAGGACATCGTTGGTTGGTTGGTTGGCATGCATATTCTGCTGAGTGACAAACTAATATTTAGCACACGATCTTTGCTAAACATACCCGTGCCCTCTATTGTTGAGCTAAAACACTCACAGTATGGTGTGAAGCATGTGTGAACGTGCTTCAGACTAGCTCATAGGTATATACACACTGTAATGTCTGGAGGTTTTTAAGAATACTAAAACTTCTATATTCAGTTTGTGGTCATCCCGAGTAATAGTTTTTTGTGTTGGATTCCGAAAAGCAGGAGGTAATTCACTCACTCCCTCTCACACACACACACACATACACACACACAAACACACACAGACTCACACGGACACACACACACACCACCCACACACATGTTTACACACTTGAGCATACGTGTCATGCAGGCTATAACAGTGGTTTATGCATAGGTGGCGAGCAAGCAGTTCGTTCCTTACCTGCTCTTTCTGTCTGTCTCTGTCTCTCTCTTTGTCTCTCTCTCTCTCTCTCTCTCTCTCTCTCTCTCTCTCTCTCTCTCTGTCTCTCTGTCTCTGTCTCTGTCTGTCTGTCTGTCTGTCTGTCTGTCTGTCTGTCTGTCTGTCTGTCTGTCTGTCTGTCTCTCTCTCTCTCTCTCTCTCTCTCTCTCTCTCTCTCTCTCTCTCTCTCTCTCTCTCTCTCTCTCTCTCTCTCTCTGTCCCTGCGCTGACTCAACTGTTAGTAGCAGCCAGAGAGTGTGGCTGACATGCTCACGATACTTCTGTGTCAGCTCACATCTTAGTGGGAATGGTGCCACCAAGGGGAAGGAGTGTTATGGGGACGCGCTGAGAGTCCTGCCGGTATGCAGCTGAGAGGCTAGTCAGATCACGATTGTGGATGTCACGAGAGCGTTCTAACCTGCGACAAACACCTACCCGACAAAGAAGTTTGGTGATCGTTATTGCTACACTCGTGCTGCCTTTAATCATTCTCGTGAGGGTCCTGCATCACATCGGTGAGCACTCTAGACCACAACTCTCACAGTGGCTAATAAATCATCCTACTTAAACACTGCCCTGCTTAGTCACCATAGCAGTGTCCTCAGGTCTTTATTATTTATCAATGATGATTAATGTGGAGGTCGCAGGTGGCCAAGAGGTTTACTTATCTAAGCCATTAAGCCTCTGCAGCTTGAGGTGAATACAGTTGCAAGACTAGTCAGAAAATTGGGTTCAGCCTATAAATAATATTTATCATCCACTCCTTTGCTAAACGAGCTGCGATGGCTCCCACTTGATCAATGGATATATAGAAAAGTTCTTACAATACCATCAAGGATCTCCATGGCTGGCCTGGCACCTTGTCCTTGCAAGGACCCCTTGATATATTCTTTATTAATCTTAACCTTACCTGAAACGCTGCACCAGCTTCAGTCTCCTTAAGCCTTAAGGTCCTCTTTGGACAACATTGTTCCATCCTAAAGGAAAAAGTACTGCTGGCGAAAGAAGCTTTGCTCTGGAAGTCCTAGACCAGAGGTCTGCAAACTCAGGCCTTTAAGCCAGTTCCAGCCTAGCTAGTGCTCCACTCCGGCCTAGTGGCCCCTAGTTATTTATCAATGGATCTGGCCTAATTGAGTTGTCTTTGTTGTCCTTGAGTCCTGCTGGTTGCAGCTTAAGGTTGAACTACTTTCAGGCTCTTGCATAAAACAGAAGAGGCTGGTGGGGAGGTATGATAAATGTCTACCCCTAGAATTGCTGTGCTGTCTATTACAGCTGTTAATTTGTTCGTCTGGCCACGCCCACTCCACAGGTCAGGTGCAGTGGTCGTGGTTTCTTCTGGCCTAGTGTTCCTTCATGACCTCCTGAAATTGCCTAGCATTCCGAAAAGTTTGCCTACCCCTGTCCTAGACGGTGAAACTCAGTTCAATAATTTTTACCCGACCATATATACTCTCCTGCTGCAGGCACATCCTTTCCAGGCATACAGTGCTGCTATATCTAAACTATTCACTATCTAATGCCCTCCTGACTTAGCTATGCTCCTGGTATGCTCATTGTTACATGAGAGGAAGTCTGTTGGCCACTATACGGATACCGAAAGCTGCGTAGGCTGTGAGTGGGCAACAGCAAATTCTTCTGCCTAACACTCACTTAGCCGTCGTCGAGTTACAGACAGAGAGGGATACATTCCATGACGTGACATTAATACCCCAGTGCAGTCAGGAGATATTAAAATGTGTCACCACATCGATCCGATCGCAGGCCGAAGCCACTCTTCCTCGAATGACTAGCCATTCATCTTCAGCCGTAGGCTCGGCTGACAAAATTCCATCCTGCATATGCGGCTCACAATAGGATAAGACTGTATTTGCTCATCATAGCCACCATTGACAGCTGCAGTAATCGGTCCTGGGTCATAGCCCAACGGTAAGTGGCTACCAGCACTTCAGTACCCAAGTCATTGGTTAGGGTCCTGTAGCTGGCGAATCATAAATGAGACCTGCCGGCCAGGGTGAAGGCCGCAAAGGCTTTCCTGGTGCTCAATGATTGAGGACGATGCTAAGTTATCCAGCCTTCACTTTTCTGTTTAGTATTTCGATGACTTGATCTTGATGATCTTGATGATCCATTTTTTGGTTATTTACTTTTGGATTTAGTGCTATCGCAGAGCTCTTCTTCTCTGCACACGATTTCTAAGACATCAGAGTCATGCAAATGTGAAGCAAAGCTCTAGTTTAATGAGGTGCCCAGCATGCGTTAGCCAATATTGTATCTAGAGAAGGAGATCTCAGTTACTGTTATTTATGCAGGTACACATTTCTAATAAGTACTTAATTATTATACAGTAAAATAATAGTTTAGTGAATCCTGCTGAAAAATTAACACTTTTGTACTACTATAGCAAGAATTAACTCCATTAAGGATAAATGTTTGCTGCCTAAAGACCAACGATTTGCTGCCTTAAGACCAAAAATCTTTAAGAGATACAATTTTGATAACAACAATGGCGACCGAAGCTCATTTTTATCCTTGGTGCGAACGCTGCTTCAAATACTTCTTCTATTTCCAAATACATTTGCAATTGAATAGTTATGCAATGGTCTTACTATGCTTTGTGGGCTGTACATTAAAGTGGTCGGAAATTGTTATAGGCACACGTAAGGACTAAAACTAATGCACCTAGTTAAATTGATGACGTGCAGGGCGCCCGTAGAAAGATACGTATTATAGTTTGTAGGAAGGAGATCCTGCCAATTAATGATTCTCCAAAAATGCCAAGAGGCGCTTGAAAAGACCGATACAAACTTTATGATTCCATTACCACATTTTTGTGTGTTTAAATATGCTAATCAATATGTCGACTATGCATATGCTTATACCTTAAATAATATTTTTACAAAGATTAACATGCAAGTTGACCCAAGTGAGGCTTTACAGTGACAATATTATTAATAATACATTTGCATAGTGCGTCCAGATATATATATAGAAAACATTACCAAATGATTTTTGGTAACACCCGTAAGCAGCAGGCACAACGTAAGCAAGCATATGCACACAAAGGACACATCAGAACTATTGGCTAAATGATGGTATAGATAGGTTTTAATTTTTTTTCTATTGTCATTTCAGGGGACGGTTTGATGCACTTTGGAAATAAGTTAGAGGCTTTGGAAATATGAGAACTAAGTGGATGGTCTTTGAAGTTTTTGAGGTTCCTACATGGTATAGCTACAAGAATTGAGTAGGAACCGCTGGTTGCACAATTTTCAGACTGGTGGGGAGTAGTCGTGACAGGTAGGCTGAAGTCAGATGATAATAGGATCTAAAAGTGACAGAACTTAAAAGTCGATACCCTTCTCGATTAGGAGCCGGTGCAGGTATGTGAGATATGTGAACAGTTGTATGGTGCTGGTACTGGGACGCTCACGACAGCCATGCCTAGCTGCATAGTCACTAACGGTAAGCACCTGATTGGACACGCCGGTATGCCAGCATACGGTTACACAGTTCATAACAGGATGTTGCAAATTCTTGGACCAGTTTAGATGCACTATCCCTGTCTAAGAAAGCCCGAATTTAAGAGATGTTATGCAGCTGAAAGAAGGCAGACTTGACTGTGGACCTAATGTCCTGTGGAGGGCGATAATATAGTGCCACTGCAAATGGTGGTGATAGCCGTAAATTCTCTCCTGTCGCTATACAAAAGAGGCTGTTGAATCAGCTAGTATTTATTATTTTTATTATAACATGGTCGTCAAATGACAGTTCATTTTGGAATTGTCCACACAGATTACGTGCAAATTCAACAGGAGATATGCTGGCTGAGCCGATTTTGACCATTAAATTGTGCAATTTCTAAATCATAATTGTTTTACCCATATCTTGTAGGTTGGTTTTGTCGTCATTTAATTTAAGAAAGTTGGCTGCCATCCATATGTTGATCTCATCAGTGCATGCTTCCAAGGCATCAAGAGAATTCGAAGTGCTAAGACTGCTGGGATGGAATAAAGCAAAAGGTTGCATCTATGTAGGAGTGAAAGCCTGGTTTGTCCTTCGCAATCGCATCAGCAAGAATGATAGTATAAACTGTGAAAAAAAGCAGATCCAGAAAAGAGCCTTGAGGTACTTACATGGCTCCTTGTTGAGCTGTGTCAGTTTATGTCAATACTCAGTTGACTGCCACTGAGATAGAACCTTACCATTGCAGTGCTGCCCTGGTGATGTCCAGGCGCGATGTGAGGGCTCAAAAATGTACTCCCTTCGTTTGACGCAGTCCACCAGTTCGATGCTGCCCATCGGCTCGACGATTGCCTCGCACAACACCGTTGCCCCGAGGCACACCATCGCCGCCTGGCCGACCGTCACAGCTTGAAGAGCTGTTGCCTCTTGCCACACCGCGGCAGCCTGGCAAACCTTTGTCGCCCGGCACACCATCGGTGATCGCTGCTGCAGCTTCCGGTCGCTCCTGTCGGCCCTCTCAGTCCGACCAGCTTTTATCCCATCAGCTTGCAATAATCGCGCTCTTCCAACTGAGTACGTACGCGGAAGCAGACAGAACACTGAAGCTTTTTCGCAGGAATGTGTAATCTCGCTAGCGCCTGCAGGGCCCCCCAGACAGCCTGTTCTCTCCTAGATTGCCATTCCCTCTCCTTCCACTCCCTCCCAGCCACACCTCATCCCACTGGGTTCGAGGACAAAGCATGCCTGTGGTTATACCACAGCCGCCAGACCACAGCTGGGCACCAGCCAGTCCCAGGGCCACTGCCACCGCCTGTTACACTCTGGAGTGGTTTAGGGCACTAAAGGTCTGCCTGCACTGGCAGTGTGCCGGCGAGCCCAGTGTCTATGATCGAAGCATGGATACATAGAAACACAAACCACACTTCGCGATCAGTAGTATCGAATGCTGGCAAAGGATCATGCAGGAAAATCAGACTTTACCTAATGTCTGCTTTCTCGCTAAGGTCGTTATATACACTCTACAATGCCGACTCTGTGAAGTGATTAGCTCTAAACCCAGATTGGAACTTACTTGATATGTTTGTGGTCCCAATGTGGGAGTTCAGCTGGTCTGCCACAAACTCGTTCTTTCTTTGTTAAGAACGGGAAAAGGAAGACTTGATGGAAGCTGCTCAAGGTTCTTTTGGTCTAGCATTGCTTTCTTAAATAGTGGCTTCCCATCAGCTTTTTTGAAAGGTGCAGGGACGTGATCTCAGGCTAAGCACATATTTGGTTATTTTTTACACATGGCAGCATTGGATGTAAGCATCGTAGATGTAGGAAAGTGGAAATAGATCGTAGATGAACAGTAGCACTCTTTAACTAAGCGACAAATTTCGGAATTATGTCACTCATGGCCTCCTTGAATGTAGAAATCGTGGCACTGCACATAATTAAGTAACTGGCTACCTGATTTGATATAATTGAGGGACAGGAGTCCGGAGCCACTGCTGCAACCTTAGACATGAACCCTCTGATCTTGTCTACGTTGCAGCAGGAGAAGCTAGAGAACCGAACGGCTAGGCAACCGCAATGGCCACTAGATAAGGAGCTACTATGGAAGCATTTAAGCAGATATGGAATGAAATACAGCATCAGTTTTGTACTGTGCACATGCAATTTAACACTGTAGTATTTATATGGAAAGAATGAGTTGATCTAACACTAGATATTGAATGGAAACCTCACTACCTATGCTAATGTCAACTACATTCTATATCAAGGCATTTAAACATACTCTTTTGATAGCTACTTGATAGGTTAAATCTGCCAATAATCATGTGAAGACATTACAATTTCTCCATAAAAATCGCTTGGTTTTGCCAGATCATGTAATAACACTCAGTTGGCTTTCGAAAGCCGAAGCAACAACTTTCAGTAGTGGATACTTCGTTGCCTTTTAGTTGAAATTTAAATTGCTCAATGAAGTCTGACACAAACTTCAGTCAGCAAATAATAGACAGTTTAAAATTTTCAATCCTATTGTAAATGAATTGCAAAACCAGATTTTAGATAATGACCATTCGTCTCCACCAGACGTGATATGATATGGACCATTTTGGAGTAATACTGTCAAATAATGTGTAGCTGCGAGCAGCTGTCTCGTGCAATATGACTTATTCTACTTATACATGACTTATTTTACTTATACCTTATACTTATAGCCAGAGCTCACGCCGCATGCAAATTGACAATTGACAAATGCAAATATATATATATATATATATATATATATATATATATACATATATATATATATATATATATATATTTATCCAGTATACGGACAAATTTGTAAAAGCCGGTGGTTGAACAAGGATACGTGTATAGTTGATCACATGTTAATGAGGCGATCGCTAGTTCAATATATTGCATTTGAAAAATGACGGTCTCAATTAGAAGCGAATACCAACACAAGCTCCGAAATGGTGTCACGCCGGTCGCTAAAATGGCTTGCCGCTGTTTTCAATCGATGCAAATTTCAACTGGCCTATCAAAAGACTGGCTAAGATTTATGGATTCAAACTTACTTGAACGACAAAAGCCCAAATACTCGCACACGCATTAGACCAAAAGGTAAATACGCGTAGTACACAAACACGGATTCAAAATCTTTTGTTGTTTGCCACGAGAAGAGTAGACATAAATCACGCACATACAATTCTGACTAAAGAATTACATGAGCATGGATAAGCAATCACCAATAATGATGACTGACCATTAATGACTGATGAGTTTTACTACTGATAGCATCGAATAAGTAGCATATTTGCTTGACCTTGCTTCGCCGGTCTTAGCAAAAGGTTGGCAATGATTTCACCCCATAGTTTAAACTTGCTCTACGATCTCGACCAGATGGTTTTCCACGGGTTAAATAGCTGAGGCACAGTTAGCTTGCAAAAAAGCACGGAATAAGTGTCTTCTTATGAACATTACATGCGAAAATTATAGGCCATGCAAGTAAGCATATAGCTGCGTAATATCTCGCCCGCGATGACTGATCGGGCTGTGCCACATTTCAAGCTTGACATTCAATTTAATTTTGTAGGCTTATCCCTTAGCAATATGTCATATATATATTATCTTTGGATTGGCACATCAGCATCGCATAGTCGTTCACTTAAAACTTTTTCAGATAGCGAAACAATATCCCGTTCCACGTTCCTCTTCATCTTTAAAATTTTGGCATCGCTCAATTAGAAGTTTAGATACTGATCTCAATTGCTATGTTACAGGATATAATAGTTAATAGAGCGTCGTCCTAAAATATTAATCTCGAAAGGAAGTTGACGATTTTGGCGATACAGGGTCGTAACTTTGGCGTTTCTACACATTTATATTTGAATGATGTATTCATCACAGAGATATGCAGTTTCATTTTCAAGCAGGTAATGAAATTGCATTTTGTTAGTCAATTTATCATAATCATTAAATTGTGCACCAACTTGAATGTGTTAGAAAAAATCTTTTCAATGAGCAATAATTAAGGCAGCGTCCGGAGGTCCAACTGCAGTTTTGACTTTTCAACTGCAACAAGACGGTCTCGGAAGTCCGTGTACGAGGCTGCATGAGCCTTTTTATGACGGCATCTACTGCATCTCAGTCTATGAGCTGGTATGTATTTTCTGTCGCCGAAATTTAAAGTTCAATTTTTAATTTGAAAAAGACGAAAGTGAGCGAGTAATTTTAAGGGATTGCCTTCGTTCGAGTTTATTTGCTCATGATTTACAGCGACGATAGCCCATGACGTAAGGTGCTCGCTTTTCAGGACCGAGGTCGCGAGTTTAATATTGTGGGCAATTCTGTATTGCCAACTGCAAGCGGTCGTAAGAGCAATTAAGACTCTTCTACCGTTTAATAAATGAGGTTGTTAAATCTTCTAATTTACACGACGATGAATTCTGCAAGCAAAGCTACCGGTACTGAAATGACGTATTCAGCAGCTGTGCAATAATTATGGTTCCGTGTGGATTCAACCGTTGGACGGCTACTACTATTGAAAGCCATATGTGGCCCCAGAAATATTACAAGGCCTAGCCCAGCTAATACATAACTCGACTACACCACGCTCAGGATTCTACTCATGGATAATAGTCTACTAATTATTTGATCATGCTTCCTTTACAACATGCGTGACATGCCTAGAAGAGATTCATTTATCTGAGGGTGCTATACCAATTTAATATTATTATTATCGTAGTTATTATCGGTTATACACCAAACACACGCGACCCTGCTCATGCCTCTCAAGGAAATCCGGCAAAAGCGATCAAATCATGGCGGTAGGTGCAAAAACGCACCGAGTCGGTGAAATGCACGGGACCTGCGTCGGAGCGTCAGCCCGGCACGCAGTAGACAGTATTATCCCGCGAGCTTCCTCTCGCCTTCCAAGTCGCATTTCCGCCTTCCGCATTCAAGCAGCAATCGTCACGCCAAAATAGCTCTGCTCATTGCTTGGATAGTCCGTCGCACGTCATCAGAACAATCATCCTATACGATTAAATCATTTCGAAGCCACCGGATGTAATAAATTTGAAATATTCTTAGCAGTCGCTCGCACTTACGTAGAAAGGCACGGCCGCGCCTACGTCAGACCTCCTCTGAATCCTGTGGCCCCAACAGCTGCGACCGTCGATATGAAGCCGATGTAGCTTGAAGAGGGTACGCGAAATGGTCATCAGCAGCTGCACTTCTTGCTAAAGCCAAAGCCAGAGAGTAGACCCTATTATTCCTGATAACTTGGGCGACTGAGTGACAAAAGCTAAGCAGTTAGTGTACCGCTGCACCTCAGGACGTACTGGGCTATACTGCTGCGGCGGAAGCAGCAACAGAATTGACAGAACTTTGGTGGAGATGAGCTTAGCTGCAAGATGCGGCTGAATGTGCATTACCTGCTCCGTTCGTTTCCTCAGAAGTCACGAATGGCCGCACTGCATTCGTGTAAAAGCCGTAATGGGATAGGTTCAACGTAGGAACAGTGCACAACGAGGAGTGCGTGCCAATCGTTTCCTGAGTGGTAATTAAGCTGAACGCTTTGTTGGCTCGCGAACAGTGATGTGAATAATATTGATCAACTCTACCTCGGAAGTAAAATCTGCTCGCTCTGATCCCCGAATATAAGATCCAAGAAATACGTTCAGTGCACCTGACAATCGGCATAAGCGGGCAATGCTTTCTTTATCCAAGCCATTTAGGTGCCACTTGTTTTACGTGGAAACTGTGTTTTTCCACGGTGGTCGTGAACAATAGAGCGATTCATACTTTAACGCAGCCATCATGCATCATTATTAGCTCAATCCAGAGTTTGGCAAAGTCCTGCACATAGCCTTGCTCTCGCTATAGGTAGAGGTTTCCTTTCATGGTATTGAGCTCGGCAGCTCCTGCAGGACAGAGATCTTAAGTCATTAGCACTTCGTGGCGTTGGCAATACATCAGTTGACGATGTTTACTCAAGTAGAAACCAAGTATAAGCTTAAAATCGTTAGCCGTAGCCACAGGACTTTGGATGTAATGTCGACTGAATAGAAACAGCCAGTGCTCCTCGTGACTTTTTCGGACTGCTCTTGATGAGTTTTTTTTTAAATTACTGACTTCTACATTTTTCATCAGCTCTTATCTCTGCGCTTATTCAACGAGCGCCATACATGATCCACTCCTATAGTGCATCACGTGACTGTTCAATTTGTCCGCCAAGTGAGTGCTTTGGTTGCTGCTCTTATTATAATGCTCCTGCTGCAGTTATAACTACTAACTGTAAAAAGGAAAGGCAACGGAATGATACTATGTACACACTTCTTTTATACTTTTCATGTCTAGCGAATATCCTAGATTCGGCCGCAAAAGCTCCAATGCAAAACGTCACGAAAACGATTTTCCTAAAAAATAATTCGACATTGTTGTTACAGCTTTACGTTTACGCATTCCTCTGTATTCAAGGCAATTGAATTTATTCACATGCTAGACGTCGGAGATGAAGCCAATGGATATACAAAATATTCTCATAGAAGTTCAGACAGTATTCCCTGTATTAGCTGTCCGGTCGAATGGAAAGCCTTCAAAGTAATACGATAGCTGCTTACAGAATAATTCGTTATCTAATAGACAACCCTGCAGTCTTTAGCAACTCCTCACTATTGCAGTTTTGTTCACAGTGACTGGCCACAAACCGACCGGCAACTTGCTTAAGTCTAGGGATGTGCATGATTTTTATTCCAGGAAAATATCGCATACCTACACGGAGCATCTTTCGAAGATCCGCAAAAACAAATTAACAATAAAGATTCAGTTATACTTCCCTTACAATATTCAATATATTAGTAGATTTGCTGTGGGCGTGGTTCCAAGAAGCAGGCTTCAACTGCAGCAGGTTCGATAACTTAATGATAATATAATAATACAAATAAACTTGATAAAGTGCCCTCAGAGTACTCAATCTCTTTCTAGGCACTTTGCATTTGCTGCAAATGAAACACGATCAAATGGTGAGTGGTATCATGCTTGATAAACGAAAGGATGTATGATTAGGCGGTGACATGCACAGAGTCAGCATATAAGTAAAGTTAGTGGCAGCACGCAACAGTGTCAGCACCCATTAGCACATGCAGAACGAATCGCAGGGACCTACTAAATGCTGTCGTAAATAGATGCACTTTTAATTTATTTTTAAATACAGTTAAGTCAGGGATGTCGTGATGGAGGTCGGAGTGAGTTCCAAGCTTCGGGAGCATTCGAACTTACTGCACGGTCACCAAAGGATTTGAGGTTTGACGAGGTATAGGTACACAGTTCGATTCCCCAAAAGTGGGCGGTACGATGCTTAGCTTGGCAAGGTACAGGTACACAGTTCGATTCCGCAAAAGTGGGTGGTACGATGCTTAGCTTGGTCTGGGAGAAGATCTGATAGGTAAGCGAAGAGGCGAAGAGCGAAGGCACCTATAAGTGAGCGACAAAACCTTGAAGTCGATGCCTTTCTTGACTGATAGCCAGTGCAGGTCAACGGGAAGTGGTGCGATGTGGCAACTGCGACCCTCACGACAGACAAGCCTAGCTTCAGAGTTTTGCACTAGCTGTATGAGACTGATTGTGCATGCCAGTACGCCAGGAATCAATGAGTTACAGAAGTCAAATATAGGTAAGCGTCCAGTCAACCCAGTGGAGCACAAATGACAGAAAGGTTATCAATGACATTCCAATATAAGTAGATGAATGAGCGATTGAAAAATATTCATTTCAAACCATGGGGCAGCCTTAAATTGAGTTAGCTACATCTAATTTGTGTCTGGGGCCCGGCTTCGGTCACTTTGTTGTTACGGACGCAGGACAGAAGGACAGTTCTTTGTCAACTCGACTGCAACCCTTCGTCCGTTTATTCTTTGCACGCTCAATCCAACTGAATTATATCATTAATACTGCCAAATCGTATGATTTTAACTCAACTTTAATGCCGGCGTCTTAGTTTTAGAAAATTGAATGGTGCAGCAAGACTGTTTTTATGTTATAGAAATATAAAATGGACAAAGCTAATAACAGTATTTCCTACAAAATAATTTATTGCAAACTTGTTAGGATCGGTCAAGAAAAACGAATGGTACACGAAAAAGTATAATGACTCGACTAAAGATGAATTAAGCTAGGTGGAATTTGAAAGTGCAATGATTTGTGCGATGATTTTTTGTTTGGAATGAAGATAACAATCCAACATATTTAGTGTTTTGGGACTTGCCAATGCGAAATTAGGTGTGCAGAACCGTCAAGCTAGTTAACCTGAAAAATGCATCCTAACTGCTAAGAAAACTGGATGCGGTTAAGCATTCTGCTCGAGAAAAAAGTTAAATTTCTTAATGATTCATTTACTAGTGAATGCCTACAGTAAATAGAGCTTGGCTCTTAGTCGCAGGATACAGTGTGCAGGCAGCAGCAACTGAAAAGTAATGGAAGTGGAATAATTGAGTTATGACGGCTGTAATAGCAAAATTTGGAACGCCATAGCACTTTCTTCTTTTTCTGTTTTTAAAAGTTCTGTAATAATAGTTGAAATACCGATCGACTTATCTATCTTTTTGGATGTTAAGACTTGATAGGTAACAGAGCAATCAAATGGAGTTGAAGTATGGTATGAGATCCAGCTTAGGCATAAAAGATGCAACCAATAAGGCAACATTCCTGAATCATGAGATGAGCCCCAATAAAAATATCGGATCAATCAATTCGCTTACAGATGTGGCACTACAGTAGCTTAGTGCTTCACCAAAACCCGTTAAATATTCGGATATGTTGCACAGCTCAACGTACGCTAATTAATAGATTGATGTCAATTTTTTTTCCGAAAACGGAAGGTCGATATATCTTGGCCTAATAAGTTTGTTATTTTATTCTTAGTTATCTCTTTAATTTTCTATTCCATTTCATGCATCTACAAGATAATATTTTATAGTGGAGTAATGATTTTTAAAGTTAAGAAAAAGTGCATATCTAGGCAGAATACAAATTGGCAGATATTTTCAAACTGCTGAAGGGCTGATGGTGCTACAGCCGAAACTGTGAGCTTGGCTAGGTGGCCCTGAGTTGTCGTCGGGAGGTCAAGAGAAATTCACATGGAGCTGTTGTCTTGAGAACTTGGTAAACCTGTATAAATAGCAGGTTACTTATTGAAGATGGCACGATCGGCCGCAACAACGAATAATGGTGAAAATAGCGTCTAGAAGAGTACTTATTTGGTCGTGGAAACCATGAGAGTTTATTGCAGGTCAGCCAACAATAATAATTATAACATATTTGAAAAAATACTCGATCAGATAGCTCAATCTCTTTCTAGGAGCTTAAAATTAGCAGCAAAGTAAGCACGATTGAATGGTTAGTGGTAGCATGCTTAATGACAGCAAGATTAAAATGGTTAGGGGAGACATGCACAGGTTCAGCATGTAAGTGTGGTTAGTGGCAGCATGCAGTGTTAGCACACTTAAGCAAATGAACGACGAATCACACAGACCCACTAAATTTTGTGCTATAAATTCTTTGTTTCTTTTTAATTCTGATTAAGCCTAAGGATATCGTGACCCAAGTCGGAATTGAGTTTCAGATTTTTTGGGAGAATACAAATTAAAAGCACGGTCTCCTAAAGATTCGAGGTTACTTCGAGGTATAAGTAAACTATTAGAATCAGTAAGGTGAGTGGTACGACGCTTAGCCTAGTAGGACCGTAGATCTGATAGGTGGGCTGGAGCAAAAGTTCGAAGAGCCCTAAATATGACTGACAGAACTTTAAAGTCTATGAGTTGCTTATATGGGAGCCAGAGCAGGTTGGAGAAAGGTAGTGTGATATGGCAACTGAGACGCTCACGACAGAGAAGCCTAGCTGCAGGGGTTTGCACAAACCGTTTGTGCTTTGTGGCACAGGTCGGTAGAACATTAAGCAGTGAGTTACAGGAGTCGAGACTGGATGTTACAAGAGTATAGATCAATTTAGTGATAGTATCCCTGTCTAAGCATGCCCGAATTTTAGTAATGTTACGTTGCTGGAAAATATTCAAAGTTGACTGTGGAACAGTTGTGGGCTTCTAATGAAAGGTCACTTTGGAACAGGACACCTAGATTTCGTACAGATTAAGCAAGACATATGCTGGCAGAACCGAATCTGAGCGATCACTTTTCCGATTACTGACTTGTCAATGGTTTGCTCATAACTAGAAACTTAGTTTTATCTGTATTCAATTTTTCAATGTTCGCTGTTAGCGATAGTAATGCAACCGATAGTTTACTATTGCCCATATCTTGATTGTAGTTTAGTTTTTTTTCTGGCTCGGTATTCCTTAACTTGAGAAGAGCATTGTCGTAGAAGTAGGCTTGATGTGAGTCGGTGGGAAGATAGCCAGAGATTGACGTACCACATAAAATGCCTTCCAGTTGGATCTAAGCCGTATAATGTGAAGCATCCGTATACTAATAATTGAAGCTGTGGAACATCTAATAGTCACTAGCGACTACTGCAGTCCAGCTTACTTGCAAGCAAGCTTTACACTTTGAGCAAGAGAAAACAAATTATTATTGGATACTAGTGAGAACTTGTTATAGAAAGTGCAGCTGGGTCGATCTTTGACTATTTACTTTGGAGAAAGTAGGAAATAACTAAAATCATACAAATACAACTTTTGATGAGGCATGAAATAGGTATGCCCTCTATATTTGCTGTGCAAAATGGGACAGTTCACCATTTCTGTTGCTGCTCTCCTCCTTATTGTTCCTAGCCTGATACTTGACACAGTGAACTCAATACTGCACGAACAGAATAAAAAAGACGAAGCTGCACCATTTTAGAGATTAAAGTGAGACTAAAAGCGACAACTGCGGCTGCTTCTTCGACGCATTGATCACTTTGTATATTAAAAAAGCCATAAGCTAAGGTTGCTAACGAATATTTAGCCACCCTCCGAAGTCAAGCCAGCTAGAAGTAGCATGCTGACCTAAAGGCCCCATTTGCTTATGTTACATAGTCTCCTTGAAGCATGGTAGCAGCTACTTCCCGGTTGCTGCCAGACCTCAATGGCAGTGACTCTTACCTTAATTAGTTGTTGAAACTTATTGGAAACGTGCATTAGCCATGTGTTTTCAGTTGGTTCGGCTTTGAAGAGTTTAGGCCGCTTTTCCTTAAGTGCTAAGGCAGATATCTTGAGGAGCACTACAGCTTCAAGGAAGACCGCGTTAAAAAGGTCTTACTTGAAAAAAATTTGAAGCCATACTTCGTGAGGGTCAAATGCCGTAATTACCTTCTGAACGGGCTTGCAGAACAGCGAGCAGCTCGGGAATGCAGAGCATGCAGCAGCTTGAGACCACAAGAAGTGGTTGCTACCGGATTTTTGGTAACCAGGTCTGGTAAAAATCTTCTATACGACAAACGTCTGCCCTGAGCTCACACTTTCGTCGACCATATTCAATGAATTAGCCTGACTAGATCCTAGGTGATTTAACAGTCTCCTTTGTGTAGTGAAAAAATGCTTTTACTGCTATAACCACTGACTGCAGTGGCGATAAACGATCGCCCACCGTAGGATTAGAACCAACGACCTCGGGACCAAGGATGCGAAAAGCAGCCACCTTACCTAATGTTCCATCGCGGCCCACCATATCTATAAGCGCAGAAGCCGTGGATTAAATTAGTACTTCGGATGACGGTATTGCATTGTTGCATATGGTTACCGAGGCAGCCAAATACGACCACGAACAACCAGGACCGACAGTTCTCATGTCAGCAAGCAAGCAATTATTTTTGTGAAATTTAGAGACCGTCTCTGTGCAGGGCTGAGTCGCATAAGTGATTAGCCAGAAAGCAAAACGGTAGCTGTTACGGCACCCTACCCACGGCTCTAGGTTCTTTCTAATTATGTTTCTGATTTCAATCGTTTTTTTAGATATCATGCTAGAATGATCTGTAGCACAGAAAATATGCAGCATAATGCATTTGCACAACTTTACAGCAAAGCTCATACTTTTTCGTACACGATAAGTCTATTAAAGCAGCCGGTCGATACAACGATATTTATGATGAAGTAAGACTATGTGGTCATGTTGGAAATCACTGTGCATACTTCTATAACTTTATATTTCAATAACATGCAGCTCTTGAAAAAGCTTCTGGGTGCCGGTATGGTGTGTAGCTTAACAGACCGAGCAAGGGAAACCGGTTTGTATGACCGGAAAGTGTGATGCATGCATCTGGTTTCTGTCGCCAACTGCATTGGCAATGCATCATCTAAGTCTTCGCAAATGACCCGCATCTGTTCCGCTTAGCTTTCCGGGTGCCCATGTTAACTTGTTTTCCCATGTCTTTTAAGTGGTTAACTGAGCACGATTCAGCACCAAATATCCAGCGGGAGTCCCATGAGCCGGCAGGGCTGAATGTCATCTCATGAGCTCATGATCTCATAATTACCTAACGATGCAATTTGCGTGTTTCTGCACTAGTGTCTAAGTGATGAGGTAATACACATGCCCTCGTGTTTGGGCTGTGGCTTAATAATATTAATAATAATACACTTGATAAAGCGCCCTCAGAGAACTTAATCTCTTTCTAGGCGCTTTACATTTGCTGCAAAGGGAAATGCAATTGAATGGTAAGTAAAATCACGCTTGAAAAACAAACACAGTGAATAATATGGTTAGGGGTGACAAACACAGGGTCAGCATGCAAATGTGGTTAGTGGCAGCATGCACAGTGTCAGCACGCATAAGCACATGAAGCACGAATCACTGGGACCCACTATATGCTGTCCTAAATAGGTGTGTTTTTAAGTTCCTTTTAAATGTGGTCAGGTCAGGGGATGTTCTGAAGCAGGTCGGAAGGGAGTTCTAGGATTTGGGAGCATACGAACTAAATGCACGGTCTCCAAAGGATTTGAGGTTTGTACAGGGTATTTGAAGACTGTTGGATTCCGAAAAGCGGGTGGTACGATGCTTGGCCTGATGGGGTAGTTTATCTAAGAGATAGGTTGGAGCCACAGAATAAAGGGACCTAAAAGTGAGCGACTAAAACCTTGAAGTAAAGCCGTTGCTTGACTGGTAGCCAGTGCAGGTCGGCGAGAAGTGGAGTAATTGGCAACTGCGACGCTCACGACAGACAAGCCTAGCTCCGCAGTTTTGCACCAGCTGCAATCGCCTGACTTCTCTTGAATCGAGCCTGCGAGTACGTGCGCCGGAAATGAGACTGGATTCTGTTGGGCACTGTACACAAGATTGATTTTTTTCAATCTCATGCAATGCTTGTCTGGCAAAAAATTACGTAAGAACCTCAGGCATCTGTTAAGTAACCATGAACACACAGGCTCCTAATAAATATATCTGAGAGTTTCAGAACATTTTTATAAGCTAAAATGTCCGTCAAAAATAGACGTACTCACTGTCATGTTAACAAGCAGCAAGCAAGCTCGCGAACGCATGCTGTCACACAGCACTCAAGGGCTAGCTCACAGTACGGTGCTTTTTAGGTTCTAGTAGTGACACAGTAGAGCTTGGGGTTACATGTATTGCAGCTAGCACAAAGTTCACATAAGCTGCCTCCTTCTGACTCATTCTGCGTGGTATCAGCCACATTGTGATTGAAATGTTCATCGATCATTTCATAAATGCAGGGTGACTAGATGCTCAACAAAGTAAGGATCGGTGTTTGAAAAAGACTTCCTCACGAGTGGCTTACGACCAATAACTTTCTGACCTAGGTCCAAAGCTCTACCGATGAGTGATAAGGACTGTAGCTTATTTGGCACTAACGTCTTTCAAGCCTTGGCTTCAAATTTACACCTTCTCACTGTAGGAAAATTACGACAAGCCTGAAGCCATAGTCCCTACGATTGTTGACGACAACTGCAAATAATAATCCCTGGGTTGCGGCCAAGGGTGGGAGCAGACGGAACTGGTAAGTAATTTGAGAAAATGCATATGAACGTTTTAATTTTCAAATGAGAGGCTAAACACATTATTGTTGTGCAAGTCGTGTAATGCCAATTTTGGGATCTCTGCCACACCCTGGTCCGACGAATAAGTCCACTGATTGTCTGACTGGGTAATGGCTAGTGGCTAATTGGACAAACAGCTACGATTCTAAAGCTAGCATTCTAAAGCTAACATGGATTAACTTTGGTATTCACAGGAGCACGTGACTGCAATGCTCTTCTAGCTACTGTAAGGTAATTTGTAATGTGGACTTCCAAATATTAAAATTCAGTGATTTTTCGCACTTGCTTCATGCCGACATTCAGCGTTGGTGCACCAAATCACAGCAAGGCTGAGGTAAAGAAGCTCTCCATAGGACACTACCCCAGTCAAAAGCTTTTGGTTTCATTTCTATGTAAACTAGGGTACTGTTTGAAAACAAGTTCAGCAGTGTTGCTCTTTTTTGTCTTACGACCCTCAGTTAGCCGAGCAAAATTTCTCAAGTAAGCAGTCGAAACTTTTGATTCTAACTGACAATTCTGTAATTGAATAGTATATATCTCTAACTGTAACTGACAAAGTCACATGACCATGTGGATATTGTTCAGGAAAGATTAACATAGCAAACTCTTAAAAGCTAAAGCGGCTTTAAGTGTTCATTCGATAGCCACCAGATTTAGTCTCAGGCAAAAAATAAAAGTTAGACGCATAGCTGAATGATACACAGCAGTTGAGGCAGTGAATATAATAGAATAGTTCCAGACGGCTTGAAAGAATGCGCCATTCTGCAGCAGGAGAGTAGATGCCGTTGCCAATGAATTTCTGACATGATTTCTAAAGTCTTGGACCAGCGGAACAAAAGCTTTTGTCTTCAACCATTTTATGCTGTTGGAATGGAACAGCTAATTTATTGTCCATGCAAGACCTGAGGGCACGAGGAGGAAGCTGAAACTGGTACAGCAGTTCAGCTAGGTATAAAGGAAACAAGCCGTGTTGGGCTTCGTGGGTCAGCTTAGGAAATTTGGCTCTGTACACTAGATTAATCTGTAGCCATCCAAGGTCTTTTAGCAAAGTAGACACCTGGTCATTCATTTATGATAAATAAACTATTCCTGCAGCATCAGCTGTCGTAAGCTAACGGCTTTTTCTAAAGTTCAGCCAAAATAAAATAGCGATATTCTTGCCGAGGAAGAACCAGAGAGCTATTTAGGTTTTTTGCAAGCCACATTGTAAAACAGTTCCTCTTGTAAAAAGGTTCGGAAGTAACAGCTAGCTACGGAAAAAGTCTTCTCATCGAAGCTTTCCAAGTCTAGGCAGCTGTCGAAGACAGCATTTCAATCCCGAGCACAAGGTGATGGTCGCTCAACAGTATCAACTATTGGTTTTTTAGTACATCCACACGCTCAAAGAGCCCTGTGAGTAGCAGTTCAATTTTTCATGGCTAGGTTTAAGGAACTTTGCCGAGATCCAGGATTAAATGTTCGCAAGGCAAGCATTTACTTTATTAGTCACTGCAGCAGAACCAGACAGCTGATTCAGATACCTGAACAACAGCAGAAGGCTGAGGACGGACACTTCAGAGAGTCCACTGGTGACTGGTCGGATTGATGAAAACGGCCAGCCGTTTGACCGAGATAAAGCCAGATCGGACAAATGAGATTTAAATCACGCCAGCGCTTCGACAGCCAAATTGACAGCTGTTCTCATTCGTTCAAGTTTAAAATCTTGGTCTGTGGTCGATAGTAGCTGATATATCTAGAAGAGCTATTGCTGTAGCATTCCCATAATAGTTGCTGCATAGGATATCCTAGGTTATGCCAAGAAGAGTAGTTTCAGTGGTACCGCTTGGACCCGGTAGAAGTTTTCTGAAATTTCATCAATTTCAATTCGTGCTAACGGCTGCTTAGAAATAATTTTTTTAAATAATCTTTGCCGAAAAGAAAAGAACGGAATATGGGTCAATATCTTTCAAGGACCTCTGTATCTAATCCAGATTTTCTTTAGTATTGGCCTTATGATGGCCGACTTAAAAGACTTCAGTGCAACCCCCTTTCCCAGAGAACCAATACAAATCTCAGTAATGGCTATGATTAATTTGTCTGTCAGCAAAGAGAACGTAGATGATGGTATATGGTCTTCAGGAGACAGTTCCTCATACTAGAGCCTTTCAAGTAGCATATCGCATGATGAAATCATGGAATACATCTAACGGAAATTTCATGTGGTCGCAGGTAGAGATCTAACAATTTCTTTAGTCGAAGGGAGCTTTACGGAGGCATGAATGTGCACATCCGTTTCAGCGAAGATGGCAGTGAACTTGTCGGCCAAGCCGTTAACATCTGAGGAGCAAGACCTCTTAACATTGGCCAGCTAATTGTTTACCATCTTAAAAATCGGTTATGGGTCTGACTGGCAGGACTCCAGTTTTCGAGTGAGAAAAACTCTTGCTTTAAAAGTATCTGGATATAAACTCCAAGAAAGTCTTTGAAATTAACTCGATTCCTATTAGGCCCAGGCTTCCTAAACTAGCCCTCAAGCTTGAGCCCAACGTGGCACATCTTTGTTTTAGAATTGTAATTTTTTAAATTAAAAGAAACAGCGAATCTTTAAAAGACAGATCCGAGAGGAGAAATATCGTCAAGGACATCCCCGAGTGTCATGTTCACTGCATTAGTAAGGGTTTCAGGCGGTCGATCGAGTTCGGGTGCACACACAAAAGACCGACCCCACACACAGTGCTCGAACATGTGTCCTGATCCATGGTTCTTAGTCGTTTCGCTCTGCAAACTCGACGTTATCCTGCATGCACAAAGGAACAGGAACAGTAATAATAATAACAATAATGCTGTTAACATTAATCAAAGCTATCAAAATAACACATTTCTATTGCATCATCGTGGAGCTGATTCTCTTCCTGCACACATAAGATATGCCACATAGAATGCATGACTAAATGATTACTCGTTACATCTGCAAGCGGCAGCTGCTGTATAGGCAGGCAGATGCAGACGAAGGACGAATCAGAACGACCAACTAAAGGCCTAATGTAATAAAAATGTATTTTCTTAAGCTTTTTTGAAATTTTATATCCGGGAACGTTGTGACTTACGTCGGGAGTGAGTTCCAGGCTTTTGTTGGATATAAATTACAAGTATCCACTGTTTTTTAGGTTCGCAGGAGGTGCTGCTGACTATTTGAGTCAGCGAATTTATTTGTACGATTCTAGGCCTGGTAGAAGGCTAGTTCTGAGAGCTATTCTCAAGCCACAGAATACAAACTTCTAAGGTATTTGACAGAACCTTGAAGTCGATATGCTGCTTTGTTGTGAGCGAGCGAAATTCAGCGAGAAGCAGCGTGCTAGGGCAGCTGAAAGGCTCACGACAGATGAGCTTAATTGTATAGTTTTGCACCAATGTTAGCTCCTAGTTGCACAGGCCGAAAGACCAGCAAGCAGTGAGTTACAGACGTCGAGACGAGATGTCGCAAATGCGTTGATAACTTTAGATGTAGTATCTTGCCTAAGAAAGCCCGACTTGTAGCAAAGTTATACGGCTGAAAAGAGGCCGAATTGACAGTGGAGCTGATGTGGTCGTCGATAGTACGGTCACAGGAACAGGACATCTAGATTTCGTGCTGATTTACAGAACAATGGGAAATACGATGGCAGAACCTATTCTGAGTTTGAGGTTTTCCAGTTTCTAAATCCCACCCGGTATGCCCAGATCTAGTAAGGTAGTTTGATAACCATTCAATTTAAGAGCTTTGCTGCCATCCATGTACTGAGGTCAATATATGCAGCAAGGGTGAATAGATAATTTGACCTGCTCTGGGACTGGGAGGAATCAAAGCAGAGGTACAAACGAGTCTCAGCTGCATAAAAGTGACAGCATAGGTTGAGCTATGTGCAACAGTAAACGAGACCGAGTAATAATTCAAGATGGCCAGCATTCAAACAAGGTCAGTGGATCAGATATCCTTATTGATAATGAAATGTGGGATATGTAAACTGCCATGAGTGGTATCATTAAAGTTTAATATCAAACCAAATGTCTCTAGACAATCAAGAAATGAGGAGTACGGTCATGCTAAGATTGTCAATGCGAACGTTGAAGTCTAGGGCAATCAGTAACGGCCTGTGATACGCAAATACTTCGTGGAGGATCACAGAAAACTCCTCTATAAACGAAAGCAGACGCCCAGAAAAAGTTCTGTAGATCATAAACAGTGTGAAGCATGGTCTTTGATAAAGACCCCTTGCATCTGATTCAAGCAATGGCCCATTAAAAAACCGCAGGTCTAAAAGCTAACTGATTTACGTACGACATGATCTCAGCTACCTTGTCAGACCGCATCAAATGAAAAAATAAGAACCCGTCTGGGATGGTTTCAGACACACAGCAACCAGAGCATGAGGTTTTTAAATTACCAGTCAGCAAACAATCATTATCCTTCTCCTGAAAGCCTGATCGCAGTAAGTAAAAAAGGAAAACCTACATTTTTAGTGAACATAAATTTAACAGGCGAAGTTTAAGAGGCCATACAATTAGAGAGACAGGCTGATTAAATCTTTCTCACTCTGGTCGGCATGTAGCAGGCTCGTCAGAAGCTGCGCCTTCAAATTTAAAGTCAACCTAGTAATAGCCGACGCTAAGCTTTTTACTATCCTTTGAAATCACGTCGAATGAGCTATTGCTACAACGAGTGCTAATCTGCACCTTACACTTGTGGATCTTGGGCTTGATAGCCGAGGAGTTGCCAGGGCGAAAGCAGGATGCAGCCAAGTTTTATCGACCAGCCAAATGAAGGCCCGCCGATAAGTTTTGACAAATGGCGATGTCGCACCTTATGTTATGCAGGCTCTGTTTTGAGTAACCCGTCTGAAGCGTGTGAACAGTCACAGCGACGATATCAGCGGAATAACAAATGTATTATGAACAAACCAGGTATAAGTCCACACTGACCTTGGAGTTACTCGAGGCCTCTCTCTTGCTATGAGAGGAAGGAGACATGTCAGGCAGACTGCCTACAGGAACTGCACACAGAAACGCTGTGCACACTGCTGATGTACCTAGGACCACGAGCGTGCCGACATATGAAATGTAAAGCGCCTAGAAAGAGATTAAGTTCTCTGAGGGCGCTTTATCAAGTGCAATATTATTATTATTATATTAAAACTGAGTAAGTAGCCTATTCTATGAACTTTTGTAGCTCACTGGCAACCACGAAGTGTCTGCAGAATATGCAGCCACATCGTATTGGGAGATGCAAACACCTGTGAGCTTTTACAGAGTGGTCGGCTATTACCTCGGTGCCATACATTCGTTTTCTATTAAGTAGACTTACCCCGATGTTTGCTTTAGACTTGAAGCAGGGGCTGGCTGGATTGCAGCCGGCCTTTCTGTGAGTAGCCTACCTTTGTCCTAGGGATTACAAGTGAGCAAGCAGGAAAGGAGGACGACAAGCTCCAACTGTATCCTATGGGAGATAGGTTTGTATGCGTGATTAGATAATAGCAGTCGTCATCTTTGGCAACGTTTCCGCTTCCATAGTCAAATCAGCTTGGTACCTCATCACTTGATCTCGAGGACCGCAAAAGGGCTCGGCATGGTGAATCGATCACGCCCCTGTGCTCCCCCAGTCATTCACCGGTGCCATGCAGCAGAAATGGTTTTATATGAGTCGTATCAATCAGAGTCACGCCTTGGTGCAAAGCAGCCTTGAGTATGATTCCTTAAAGGCAGCTTGATGAAAACCAACTACATATCTCGGCTTGTTTTGAATTTGCTGTGGCGACTGTAATACAGCACTGACTGCTCAAAGCTGGCTTCAAGACGTGAGCTCAGACGCCAATTGAGCGTGTGTGGGTCAAAAGTTGTCTGAAAGTATCCACCCCACGGTTTTATTACTAGTCCTACGGAAGAATGACATGCTGCGAGCTTTGAATCCCTAGCATTTAAGATGTTTACCGAGTGGAATAATAAGAACATTGACCCACCAGCAACGTTCAGCTTGGCCAAAGCTGGCTTTAGCGTGTAGCTAACCTAGATATTTAAAGCATGAATATTGCCCGGCTTGCCCGCGGGCGTTGGAATAGAGCTTGCTGGTAGCGTAAAAGCAACAATAATGAATGTCAGACGCCATTCAGCCCGTAGCCACGCCCGTGTGCTGGTCAGGGTTCGGAGCTCTGCTGATGGTTCAGCCCCCAGGTAAGAAAGCTGTGGTCGCACCTATGCTAATGCACATAATGAAATGTTCATCAAACGTTCATCTAATGCACGTTCATCACATTCACATTGCACCTCACTGGCAGAATTGTACGGTATTTTAGTAGAGTCACAAACAGGCCAGTGGCTGTCCGTATTGGAGATCTAGTTTGTTGAATCTGGCGCTGACCAGTTTCTCATCAAGCTCATGCTAGGGCTCTCATGCTCATTTATTAGTTTTTCCGGTGATTGAATCGGCTTCTTTAGGCAGCATAGCCAAAAGGAGCAAGGAGCCAAACAAGTGTGGATGGCACTCAGAGTTTGCAAATCATCGTGTGGCAGTTTTATAGATTATTAATTGTAACTGGCAAAATACCGGGAGCTTAGGTCTGTGCCTAATAGTTGGCCACTATAATCGGTAAAGCACTAGACCGTAGTTTTAAGTTAACATCTGGTGGGGCATAAACTCAAAAAATAACAATTCACCTCTAATGCGAAAGTTCACGCAATCTCATCGTGGTGTGGGCAAAATATTACGAACTCACTCAGCACCACAAAATAATCGTCAAAATGTCGCCCAGGGAGGTGCATCTGCTCAGTACGCTCAGAATAATGTGAACGTCTCTGACAGGCAACGATGCGACATGACATCTAAAACAATCGGCAACTCATCTGAGGAGCATTTGAAATTAGCATTGATATCACGAGTCCGAGGTTGGATACCTTTCTCCACGATGTATGCTGTTTCTCTCATTTCCGTTAATCAAGAAAATGTGGGCAATCATTTGTGTGCACCTGGCCCATCTGTAACACTAGTTACAGATGTGCCAGGTGTGCACTAGTGGTAGACCAGGATTTTCATCGAGGTAGGTGAAAGAAAAGCTAATTTTCTTATGTAGGAGGTGAGACCATAACGATTTTTGTGTAAGCGGAGGCTAGACCCACGATTAGAAATCAATAGAGCACAAAATTGTACTGCTTTTTTTGGCAATAACTCGGCGGCTGATAATCAAAAAGAGTTCAAGCATGACTTCGGCACTACCAACGGTCGAGAGAGCACAGACTACGTCAATACCCTGATCTAGGACGGAGTGGGCAAGCCCTACCTTCCCACTGGGGTCGCCTACTGATTTACCAGCGATTGAATAACTAACTCTCTAAATGCCAGTACGTTGAAAGTACTTAACGCTTCTGCTGCATGCATTGCTGAAATCCAGCCTTCGATGGAAGCCATATTTCTCAAATTGAATAGCAATACAACTTACTAAATAGTTTTTGGAAAACCCATTGCGATTCAGAAACTTTTAAGCTTATTCCTCTAATTGGTCTCGGTTCACATTTCTCTTGAATCGTCTGCATGCAATCTTGGTGTGCAGTGCAAAAGCAACCAATCTCTAAATTACGGCATCTGCCACACTTCTAAGTTTTTCAAATTTATTATTTTCACAATTCCAAAAATTTGAGCTTTCTGAAATACAGACACAAGCTTCCATGCTCCCGTCTATGCTTTTGTAATCTAACTCCTAGAATACTCTAACTCATACTCTCAGTTCTTGCTGTGTGTGAACGTAACACGCTTAGGTTCGCTCTACAAGTCTGTATCTCTTCTTTATCTCTTGAGCGGGCTGCCTATGGAAAGCACTTCCTTACCGGGCTTTGCAACGTAGCATCTAATATTTCATTCAAAGTCGCTCAGTTGTTTCTCTTAACTGAACTAAAGTCACATTGAGTTTTTGTGTTCCGTTTGTATAACCCTTCATACTTAAACGCAATGAGAATATTGTCCTGATATCCCCAGACTTGATGTCATTGGAAACGTAGCCAATAACTCACCCGATCATCTTAGCATTTGCTTGAACCGTGGGCATTGTCTTCGTGCCTAAAAAGACACCAAACTCTCTTACAATGAGCTTCGTATTTACTATTGTCAATAACAAAAATACTAGCTTATTCAGCTGCTTCTTTTGTGTAAAAGCAGAATAGCCTTGGCGGCTATCACCGCCGCTTGCAGTGGCAAGATAGGATCGTCCACTGAAGGATTCGAACCCAGACCTCGGAACTGATGTCGTGAAAGGCAACCACCTAACCTAGTGTGCCATCATGGCTCATGTATCTATGGTGAATGCAATTTGTGTACGCTCGATTGGGCACTTCCTTAGTTGCTCATGAGCAAATACATTGAGATATTTTACCATCTCACACGTCAGTGTGGGTTCCTCACATATGCAAAGTTTTATTATAGCCCCTTCCCAGTGTATTCCTACTGAATTGCAGCGACGGCTGCTGTCTCACGTGCGGTGTATAGTCGTAGGAAGATCCATTATTGATACGCTACTGGCTGGTCAGCTATATCGATTCTTTATTTATCCTTGTTTATTTATCTTTATTTATTATGCTCTTGCATCTCGCAGTAAGTGAACGGTGAGAGGAGCTTTTTTTGGTGGGTAAGAGCGCCCTGGCAGTCACCTACACTCGGAATTGTGGTAGAAAGCATTATTGCTTGACTTGGGGTTGCAGTTGAAGGTTTCTCCAGTAAAAGGTCACACATCTTATGCGCCCGCTCACGGATGCAGTTGTATTTCTTCTTCTGAAGTCACTGATTATCGTTGCCAAGTCGATTAAAAACTGCGTGACCGGAACTGCGATCGTAAAACCATAGGTTTTGGTGTACAAGGAATAGAATGGTGTAACTGGCAGTGCTCTGCACAGCGAGCAGCTCAGCTTACTGGCTCTAGTGGGTAATATGTGCTGACGAAGCTAAGCTAAAAATACGGGTTTTAGCACTGCCCAGTGTTGACTCAGCATTAGGGTATCGAGAGGGTACGAAAGAAACATGGTTTGACTCGACAATTCGTCCCAAGCAGTGTGCTCATGAAGGCTTCCTCTGACCAGGCAATCGACGGTTGGTCAGAGCATTATAGATCAAAGCAAAAAATACCTACAGATTCTGCCACTGGCGTGTCGGCTCAAGCTAATTCTTCAGGCTAATCCAATAAGAGAGGGGTGCGGTGCGATAGTAGTCTCTAGGCCGAGGTGCCTTTTGCGCAGGAGATCTGCTGTCTAGTCCGTAATCCAAGCCGTTTATCATCGTACTGTTACTCCACGAACGTGCTCACTTCTCTGCTCCAACATCTCTGGCTTGCATTGACGTATTTTCTCTGCTGGAGCTATAAGCATTTACGCAAAGAAAAGGCACTAACATTTCAAGCTTCCTCGAGCTCACTTTCCTAAGTTAACGAGAGTGGGAAAATACCAGGAGTACTGAGCCGAAAATCTTTGCCGACTTTATTCAACCCCTCATCCTGCACAGTTGAGTACGTTTAGGATTTATCTTAAAGTCGAGTACCCTCCCTGAGTAGGTTAATAATGATGCAGCAGAAATAGTTGTGAGCCACACTTGAAAGCATGATGGTCTTTACATGCGGTTCAATACAGATGCTAAGAGACCGATGCTATTTTTAAAGTTTTGCTGAGCCAGTCATTTTTAAATTTCGGTATGACCGTCTTTCAAAGTGAGGCATGCCTGATTGGATCTCCATGCTATCATCTGCCTTGGGAGACATTTGCGATCGCGGCTGCTACTACAGTTGCACGCATCACGGGTAGCTCAAGCTAACAAACGAAACAAAAAACAAGCAAAAGCCGCCAGCCACTCAACGTCAAAGCAGGCGGGAGAACTCAGGACGTACGGAGAACTGAGAGTAGACCAGCGTTCATCACAGCTACGGAACCTAGGTGCAGGAACAGTATGCAGCTGCACTAAAGACCTAAGGCATTAATGCATGCATTCAGGCCGGTTATGAATAGCTCGGCCTCGAGATATTCGTTACTGGCCTGAAATAGTACGTCAGCTTGTGAGCTGCTAGCTACACACGATGAACAGACACTGATTCTATGTGCATTCTCACTTCGTTTCTTGTAAGTTACCAACAAGTTAGGTACTCTATCCATCTGCTGGGCCGTTTGCCTTCATTATTTTGCCTGCATCCTGTTGGGCAGAAGCAAGCAAAGATGAAAGTGCTGTAAATAGCCGGACTTCGGCTCGTGCTACCAAAGCTCCATAAGTCCTTGTTTCTGTAGCCGGTCATATACTATCTATGGCGTCTAATATGCTCAGCTTCGTGAACTACAGACATCGCTGAAGCCGCCGCTTATTCTGACTTGTTTATCTCACCGAAACTGATGCTATGCAAACCAATCTTGTGCAAGTGGTTTCATAAGCTAGGTGTAAACATATTTTGAACTTGGGGCCATCTTTATGGCTAGTTCCTGGTTTAGAGCTTATGTAAATAATTCATGACGATAGTGACACGTTGTTTTTAATATAGAGAACTAAATATCTTTCCATGTGCTTTAGACTCGCTTCAAGAGAGGGTACCCTTTGTTTAGGGACGTGCAGAACGGCATGCTAGGAAAAGCATACAAAAGCACGGTTAGTGTTTATAGTACTTTTAGTGTTTTGGGGCTGTCACTCAACGGTTCACCAGCTGGCGTGCCGGCAGTACGGCTCCTCGTTCGGAAAAAGTAGTCAACCTGAGCCATCGTTTGCTGTGCGTGACTGCTGGCACAAATGAAAAGTCAGCAGGATGACCCGAATCCAGTGCAGGTGTGCACCGCGAGCACCGAGGAACAAAAAAAGAGAGTTAATTGGGCTGCAGGGAAACCTGAGCTCAACGTATCACGTGCCACTTTAGGTGAGACTATCGTGATGCAGTGACACGAGCCACAAGCGAAGTCCACACTTTGGACGAACTGCAGGCCCTATGAACGCAAGGTGTCAGTTTAGCTAAATTTTCACATATAAACGTGATATTCCTGTTGCTTGTCGAGCATTCTAGCACTAACCGTTCAACCGTGCTTCTTTTGCAGCAAATGCAATGTGCCTAGAAAGAGATTGAGTTTTCTAGGAGGGTGCTAAATCGAATGCACTACTATTATTTTTATTGGTTTATTTATTGCTTGGAGCGGCAGATGTCTGGAAGGAAGAGCAAACGCAAGGACTTGAACTGCAGGAGCAGCAGTGAGCTTGGAACGCTAGGCTGATCCAAACGAGTGCAGCGACCAGAAGGCCTAATAGCCATGGAGAGATTGAACCTGAGCGACGGAATGATTGCTGGTGACAGTTGGAATCGAGTATTTTCATTTGCAGCACCCACAAAAACATGCATAGCAACTGTAGGACGAACGGTGTACAGAGAACTGAACTAGACTTCAACATTGCTGCCAAGTACAATAATGTACAAGCACAAGTGCAGGCAGATCTTTTCTAGCGTATCGACTGCTAATGTTATAACAACAAAGGGCAGTTATACTGCACGGTATGGCATACGAAATGAAGCTGCAGTGATAATGAAATTAAGACAACGAGGATTTGTAATAGTGCTTGCTTGCTGTGATTCGAAAACTTCTCTGGTCTTATGGTCGACAGCGAAACATCTTTTGGCACAGGCAGTGGTGCACAGGAAGACGATTCATCCGAGTTATCTAAGCATTGTGCAGCCGCCAGAGACATACCTCAGAGGGAAATCGGTAAAACGGCAATGCATCGAAGTATCCTGTGAATCAAAGACCACCCAACCAATCACTCTTCTCGCGACGACGGGTCGCCACCAAAGCACCCAGCCATGCGTTCAAAGAGCTTGCCATCTTCCCTGGTAAGAATACTCCACTAGTTCTCTATACATGCACTTCTTGTTGAACTTCGTTAGGGTGATGCTCCTGCTGCTCCTGCTGCTGAATTGGTCGAAAGCTATGGAAGCCAGATTAATGAGAGCTAAGACATTATTCCCATCTCCTGAACTGAAACGACTAGGACCCGGTTATATTATAATCTAAGATGAGGAGAGGGTAGTAAAAGACCGACGTATGAAATAGTCGTGCAGTAGAGCTCCAGCTCGTACACAGATTTGTTCTTTATGGCTGGTGCTTTACACTCTTCACCCACTGAGAAAGTAAATTACGTTGGACTACTTTAAAAACATCAACTTTTTACTGTAAGATGTAGGTGTATTTATGACAGCAGTGCTCATCTACTCTCCGAATTAATGTGTACATTGGTCTTGTAAACACAAGTACTTGGTCGTTTGAAGCGTCGGTCGTGCTGGAAGCCTAAGCATTCCTCAAAGTGCATGTCTTTCTTTTTGAAACTCATCCATGATGTTCGTATATATTGGGGCCACCTGTGTGGCTGTCTGCTGCGACGGACAAGAGGGTACCACTGGTGTGCATGCTTTCTTGCCGGGCATTATTTTAAAAATGAGTACGTCTCTTTTTTGTGAAACTACAATCCGCCGTCTTCTCGTCCTCCTTCCAGGGCTGCTCGATTTTTCGGACACGTCCGGCTTAGATGAGGCTAAGGCAAAAAGCTCACGGAATTTTTACCGCATTTGCGATATATCAGCAGCACGTCTGCAATTTGGCTCTCGCATGATAGGGCCATTTTCTCCGGTCTAGCAGTCCATTTCTCCGGCGGCACGAAGAGCAGCGGCGATAACTGGGGCTGGTGTGTGACGGTCAGTTTTCTCTTTCTATATACTGAAAGACTGGCCATATTTGTAAACAGGCGAAGTAAAGAGTGAGTGAAGCAGCAACCGTGTGTCATATGTTCGGTGGAGAGCTGCTGTCTTCGGATATATCAGCAGGGTCAGCCAAGACCTTGTAACGTAGCAACATGCCTGCGCCGGCTGATATTTTAGCCTGTGTGCATACCTTGGACAGAATTAGTTCGGATATCGCACAGGTTCAGTATAACCCTCTTCTAGAGAGACGACAGCGACGGAGTTTTGTGGATATTTTGCTAGACCGGAGATACAGTTTCTTTGGCCATTTACGATAGCAGAGATCCGATTGGCTTCGCCACAAATCGGCTTTATTGTCGAGCTGGACTTTGAGGCGGCGGTGAGGAGTCGCAGTAACCAGTTATGCTAAGAGAAGGTTTACATTACTAAGGTTTGCATGACTGGCAGTAAGTAGCCTCATCACGTATTTTTCCTTTTTGAGTTGCACAAACCATCATATTGGTCCACGATTTTGGAAAACAGTAAGCATTAGCTTTTGTGTACTGGTTGTTGATTCACTTTTTATTGTTTTTGCCTTGTCGTTATGATGCGAATATAGCCCCTCTACTTCATTTATTAAGGTCACTCGACAGTTTTTTTTTGCAAATGGCATTGCAATAGAAAAGCGTCTGGCTGATTGTATTTTGTGTACCATTAAGGAGCAAGAGACACTGCATACGTTTGCTTCTTTTGGTTCAAAAACGACAGTTGCAGACCCAATGTGTCGGCGATTTCATAATTTCTACATATGCATGAACGAAAACATATGGCTCTAGCATATTGGCCTTTATTGTGTACGGTCCTAGCGAAACACTAGTGGAAACCCTCCCGACATGTCCCAAACCTGATGTTGGCGTATATAATCCTTTTTCTAAATTCTACCCTATGTGCTCGATAATTCTATTTAGGTCTGCATAACCTCAATTTAAAGACATGCACTTACGTTTCCTCCAACACAAGCGGATGTTTATCGACATAAATTCTGCCTAGGTGCAGTATTTATTTAAATGAACACCATGTAGACAAAATGCTTCTTCGTCGCTGAATGAGCTGAATAATCTTTGGTTGCTGCAATCGCAGGTAGTTGGCTGCGACACGGAGAACTTTCCGCATAGCATATGCACGTTTAGGAGCACAGTAAAATTTCTTTTGATAGGCGAGTAAGATTTAATAACTTAAATCTTGTTCTGATTGTCGCCATAATGTAAGGCTTTGCACTTTTTATAGTAGCAGCTGTTTCTTCTATTGTTTTCAGTGAAGTTGCTGCTCGCTGCTGCAGAGAAGCAGGTCTAATGTAATCACTCTATGCTGGGAGTAGATCGTGTCAAATGGCCTTGATCTTAATCAGAAACAATAATAAATTCACCGTTTTCACTCCCAGAATAACTCACTTATATGGATGATAGTCTTTGCGTAAAAGATGGCTATCCTCCGAGACCAGAAAACCAAGCCTGAACCAAAATCGTTTTAGGAGCTATCTATTTACTATTCGTTTCAATCGCGACCCATTGTAACGTTGGCATTTTAAACCTGTCACACTATAATTGACAAATTGTATTAGCGCTTCCTGAGTAATAACAGCAAGGGAAATAGTTTTTGTTAATCTATAGCTAATAAACATACCAACAACAACCGCGTAGTTGGCAGTCAGTTGGTTTCCAGAAGTTGGTGTCTTGGCATTAGAGCAGAGTTTTGGCTCTATTGGAGCCACTAAGCCAAACGAAAGTTGCTGCATGTCACGGCTGCTGTGGAATCTGTGTCACCCTACGTCACTTTCGAATTGACTTCTCAATGGTCCGGATATGGATTGGTAATCTGTTAATCTACGGCACTCTTTGTCACTGCCGTGTTTTGCTATTTCGTTACACCTGTGTGCCCCTACCAGTACGCCTACGTGCAACTACCAACCGTGAGCAGTGAATTCGGCCAGTGCTCTGAGATTCGCTCGTGTTTGTTGCATGTCGGCTGGGACTATAGCCGTTATGCGTGTTGTATTTGTTACTTGTTTGGCTCTGATGTATTTGTCATTTCATACCATTTGCAAGACAGCCGTGCTCGACGGCTGTCGGAATACCTGCAAGCTAGGCAGCTAGACAGGATCTGCAGGACTCCCACGTGATGCCTTGGGCTTGGGGCCTCGTGTATATTAATCCGGCTCAGAGTGCTTCAGCTCACTAAAACAAAGCACTTGAGTGCGGAAACCACTAATACACGTCTGTAACGTTTTTTCGGAATTTTTGGATGCCTGTTGAAGAGTCCTAATAGTCGGCTAAAGGGCGTCATAATATTGATGGGCCTTGCACTTGAAACATTGTTATCATATGGAAGTTCTAAACGCGTAAGCGGCTGGAGGAATTGCTTGCTCGGAACTTTTATCGCTGCCTACTTTGACAAAATTAGATAAGCACAAGCAATATCCAGCACATTTTACAAGTGGTGTATTCACGGACTAGGACAAGAGTTGGGATGCAGCTACAGTGCATTTACAACATTAGAACAAGATTATGATTCGACTTGCACAATAATAGCAATGATACCAATAATATTGTTAATTTCTATAGCGCCTCAGGAGAACTTAATCTCTATTCAGGCGCTTCACATATGCCTCGGGGCTCGAGCCCACGACCTCAGCTAGACCTTGGCTGGAGCGAGCACCGTAGCCACTGCACCAAATCAGCTCGGCAATATTGCCATCGATAGGGCTATGCACATGGAAGTAGCAAACACTTTGATAAAACAGTTTTTTAGCCTTTTAACGTAATTGATCAGAGGATACTTTACGTCAGTCATTAATGACTCTGTGGCTTTTTTGTATGCACATTGAAGGTAACGTCTCCAAAGTATATCATTGTGGGTAGAGGCACATCTATGTAACCATAGCAACGGAAATACCTTGTACGAGGAAGGATTAAGAAGTCGGTATTTCAGATCGACTGCCACGGAAACTTAGGAACGAGAGCCAATAGGGAGTGATGGAACCATAAAATCCATAATTACTTGATGGTAGGCCATCGTGGACTGCTAAAATATTGTAATGTGACAGCTGCGAGGTTTCCAACAGACGAGCCAGGCTGCAGAAACTCTAATGAATCGATTGTAGGCGTTCTATAACGCACCCTGGACGACCGGTGGTGTGTGAGCTACAGAGTAAAATCTGCCAGGACACCAATTCAAGAGCCAGCGTTTCAATTGTATCTTTGTCTAAGCTCGCAACAATATCTTAAACGCGTCTCAGCTGAAAGTAATCAGAGTTGACGGTAGAGCTGATGTGGTCATCTAATGAGGCGAGATTGTATGTGGGTGGCACACGATAAATTCTTGCCCAGCTCCTGTTAGGTTTAGGCAAACGGCAGTTTCTGAGTTTCACTACGTAGAACCTCCTCACCCCCTCCAGTGCAGTGCAGTGCTCTGGGTGCAGCCCAGCACCACCGCTTGTTCGGGTCGTCTCGCCGTCCCTCTCTAACTGAAATTCATGTTTAGGAAGGCGGCCTTTGCTTCATTTGTAATTAAGTCTGGATATTACTTGCAGCGTATGCAAGCAAATGAAATCTCTTTTGCATCATTTTAGTCTGAACTAAAAACCCTCCCGTTTCCCACAGCAGCTTCTCCTTCGTCAGCGGGATGGGAATTTTTGCTTCCGTATCCCTTGCCTGCTTAACCGAGCTTGGATCACTGAACACTACTAGCCAGACATCCGACTAACCATTGGCCCCCCGTGCCTTCTTTGGGATTTAAAATTGTTTTCTAAGCATAGCGCTGTCTGCTTTTGCACGCTTCTCTAAGCATGGTAGCCTGCATGCCATTCATTCTGGGTAATCTCTTCCAATGAGTTGTAACACACGTTGCTACAGATTTAGTTCTCTAAGGGCGTTATGTAGGCGACCCATTATTATTATTATAATTTGCTTATATTACAGTCTACTGGTATGTTGGGTCAAGAGCTGCTGAAATAAAGAAGTTTGAAGCGAAGTATCTTACGCTAAACATTACGGTTGCGAGAACTCCCTGAAGGTTAGGGAGTCGCATTGCACAATGGCAGCAGGCTAACTAGTTAGTTGAGTTTTTTTCTCCGTGGCAGCCTCATATTTTATATCGGATTAGAAAATGTTTCCACGGAAGGTTTAAACGTTAGAGTGGAGGTAAGCATGAGCCTGAGAATAAAATACATGAGAAAGTGCGACTCTCATAAATTCGGCCATCATTCGGCAAAAGACAGCAAAGCAACATGCATATTCCTCCATTCTCAAAAGCATTTGTTGATACAGAATAAAAGAAGCTGTGTGAATTTGAAAAGATGGATCTGACAGGTTGAGATCAGTTATTTAATCGTGTGCCATAATTGCCTAAGTAAACCCCAAATTTGAAGGCGACAGTGAGAGGCAGCATATTCGTCGCACATGTGAAAAATTTAAGTGACTACTTCAGTGATTCCAAGCACCATGATTGCGGAAGTGCCACATACGTAAAGAATTTTCAAAGATTAGTTAACAGCTAGCATAAGAATTATCCCAGACAGGATTATAGGTGCCTTATCCTTTTAAGTAGACTTCAGTTGTCGCCGACATCCTTCTCCTTAACAGCTGCTACCGCCTATTGAGTGGCTAAATGCAATTGACACTGCGACACTTTGCTACTTAAGACACCCAGCCCTGTCCACATCTAATCCTAAAATGATGCCCCGTGTCGTAATTCTGAATGGCACGATGACCTGTCGAGGGCGTATCCTAAGGATGGTATACCTACCTGAATGGATAATAGGGCGTAGACAAAGCCACACTCCTATTTTGGAAACCACGAGGTTTTAGCTATTATTGTGATGACGTTTTCCGAGAAAAGTGCTAATGTTAGTGCAGGCACTCTTAAGTGTCCCATTCCAGTTAGAAATAACGAGCTTGCTGTTACAATTGAGCCTACCGAAACGACCGCCACATAACTAATGATGGCAGGAGAGAAAATACTAGTGATGATAAAAACGGTATTTGCTCAGCTTCAGAAGGCAACTAAGTTCATTCTGGACACTTCAAGTTATTCACAGATAAAAACCTTTCCAGCGATTAGTTATAATAACGTACTCAATGAATGTATGCGTAAGTTAATAAACGTCAATTCACAGGGATGAAGAAAATATCCGATGAGCACGTGGGTTCTTCAGTTTCCCTATAAGTATTTTCCAGTAATGGGACGTCAAGATGTCAGTCTATAGTTCACCAAGCTGCGAGTGCATGCGACCTGCACAGGATTTGAGGTCAGTCAGAGGTGGAGCCAAGCAAAGCGATTAGGGGTTGGCTGGTGGTGCAAGGCGACATGCTCAGACCACTGAGCATGTCACCTTGCCCTGCCAGCCACCAACCCCTAATCGCTTCGCTTGGCTCCGGAGTGACAGTAAAAAGTGAGGGTCATGAGTATGCAGTAAACCCATTCTTCACGGGGAGCCAGCCCAGGGAGAGAGAACGTGGTAACTGCCACTTTCACTTACGAAAGTCTATAAGTGAGTCATTGCACTGCAGAATGACCTGCAGATTGAAGGTTACGTAAGCCTTCGTATAACGCAGAAAAGTGTCTGCCTTCATCCTGAAGCAGGCAACTTTCGATCGTTCTGTATTTAAATGAAATTACTGTCGCAATTGTAACGGCCTCGCAAGGCCACACCAGCATTATGCAGCCATCCGTGGGCGGCAAGAATCCAAGGAGCAGCAGTGGGCCTACACTCATGCAGTACTTCTTTCCGTCCAGCTTGACTGGGTAGGCCTCAACCGAGCGCTCTGAACGGATACACGTGACCTTATTGATACTGGAACGAGTTCTGCAGCGCAATCTGGAATAGGTTTTGCATTTCAGAACCAAATCGCATTAAGCCAAAACAAATGTATGCAAATATATATAACATCAAGGTACAAGTCAGGTTTTTAAGCCCTGTGTCAAGAGCACTGAGGTCGCTGTCTTCGTCACTCAATCGGAATGCCTGTAGACCTGAAATTGGATTTTTCCGACCGAATAATTGTTTTGTGGATGCACTATTTATGTATTAATAATAATAATACACTTGATAAAGCGCCCTCAGAGAAATCAATCTCTCTCTTGGCACTTTACATTTGCCGCAAAGGGATATTTCTGCTTTAGGTTACTAAAGCGAAATTAGGTCCACACTTTCGTCAAATCTTTGCATTTACGACCTTTTAGATTGGATAAAAGCTCATCTAAACCTGACGAACAATCTTGGTTTTTGTGGCTGACCTGAGATGAAATTTAAAAACCCCGACACATTTTTAGGCTGCCTTTTGCAGTCCAGTCCGGAAGCATCACGAAGCGACGGTTGAATTTGAACACGGATAATTTACCGGCTCATGAGGCTACAGTTGCTAACGGATATATGCTGGGTGAGCATGCTCATTTTAACAGTCTGGTCTAAAACTGAGCTTGCCCGCAACTGCAAAAAGTTAAGTAAATGCATACTTATTCCGAACCACGTATCTTCCCATTTCAATTGCTTTGAATAGTTTTGGTCTTGGCCGTCGTCTTTTTTGCTGATTATGAATAACTCAAGGAACATCAACATTTGGTCGTGCAGGTTAAATTTGCCAGCAAAGCTAATATGGAAACGATTTAAGATTGCTCTACATGGACATGTTTTACATCTTGGAAGCTGACACAACTTTTGTTGTGAAGGATGCAAGCCACTATTGCTTCTCTGACGGTGGGGCGTTGTTACCAGCCTTTGAACTCGTGCCCCATCTTTATAGCTCTTGGCGTGACCAACAGGTTAATTTAATTTTGCGTCCGGATTCAGAATGCACATATTTTCTTTTATTGGAATGCCTGCTGCAACTCAAAATAAACATTTGCAATGCTTCTTCAAACCCACGTGGCTCTGTCACTCTTTAGGTCTGTGTGAACTACTGATTTCATGTATTGCTCCATGAGGTTGTATGTGCAGCTCAAAGCCAAGGAATAGTAAAAGAATATATCCCGATCTTTGTCTGGAGCATAGTACTGTACGGCAAAGGTATGTGTCATTCAATTAAAAATTTCAAACCTTGCTAGATGCTCCAGTCAAGCTTTAGAGCTAATCACTACACAGAGTCAGCATTGCTTAGGGTATACAGCGACCTACTTAGGAATGCAGACATGGGTTGAGTGTTTCTACTTGTTTTGCTCGATCTTTTGGCAGCTTTGAAATTATCGTTCACAAAGTTCTTCTAGAGCGCCTCTCATCTCGCCTGGGCATCACTGGCGCTGCTCTGCAATGGTTAAGGTCCTATCTCAGTGGAGGACTCCAGAGTATTGACGCGAATTGACAAAGATCATCCGATGTATCTCTCAAATATGAGGTACCCCAGGGCTCCGTGCTAGGTCCGGATCTTTTCATGGTTTATACTCTCCCTCTTGCTGGTGTGATTGCCAAGCACAATCTGGGCTTTCACTGCTATGCGGATGATACTCAGTTGTACCTTTGCTTTGATCCCTCCCAGCCTTCGAGCACCTCAAATTCTCTCAACTCACTTGCTGTATGTATTGAAGACACCCACAAATGATGGCTGCAAAGTTTCAAAACCTAAACGATGATAAATTTAACTAACTAGTTATAGGCAAACCGAGTATGATTCAGAAATTCGAAAGGCTGACGCTCAAATTTGGCTCTGCCAGCATATCTCCAGTAGAATCAGCTCGAAATCTTGGTGTTATCCTCCAAAGTGACCTCTTGTTAGGCGACCACATCAGCTCCACAGTCATATCTGCTTACTTTCAGGTACATAACATTGCTAGAATTCGGGCTTGTTTAGATAAAGGATACCACGTCTAAGTTGGTCCATGCATTCGTGACCTCTCGTCTCGACATCTGCAGCTCACTGCTTACTGGCCTACCAGCATGTGCGATCAGGCGATTGCAGCTGGTGCAAAACTCTGCAGCTAGGGTGGTCTGTCAATCATTCTCGCCTCCTGACATAGAGAGCTCAAACGTGCTTTCGTGTTAATTGCAGAATTCTTCTGAAAACCGAAGTTCTTGCGAACATCGTATATGGAAACGATACAGCTAAGAACTGTTTAAAGTTATTGTGATTCTTATATGACCGTTGCGCTTAAGAAATTACGTGCCTATTGACATCTAAACGCTTATCACTTCGGGCTGCTCTATTTCCCACACAGGCAGCTGCATTAGCTACGCCGGCAGCTAGTAACCTGCTTGTTAGTTAAGATCGTCAGCAGCTGCTATCGCTTCGTCATCGTAAATCAAATGCATTCCTAGATAATAATGTTGTTGCTAAGATTCATGAACTATGCATTAACAAAAGAAAAGCACCCAGTAGCCCCAGTGGCTGCTGGAACCGCATGATCAGAAGCAGCTCGTTGGGCAGGAACTGCGATCTGAGTACCCGCTCGTTTGGTATTCCTAGCATTGTCTTGAACCGCTCAGCACGCTCCCCCACATGCGTCACTGTAAATCTCTCTAACTTAGTGGTCATCAGGCCTGTTGTAACTTCATCGGTGAGACTTAACGCTTGCCTTTGGAATCCTTGCTCACTGTGCAATAAACCTGTGGTAATAAGTGTCCTCATTTCTGAAAATGGTTTTGACCTGCTCGCCCTAACTGAAACCTGGCTGAAATCGATAAACTGCCCGACAATTAAAGACTCAACTCCATCCGGTTTCTCGTTCTTTCGCACCCCTAGATCAATCAAAACTGGAGGTGGAGTTGCTATTATCGTTCGCTCGAAATTCAACTTCAAGCCATCTGCAGTACCCTCGAAGCAGTCTTTTGAATCAATTATCTTGGTCTAACCCGAAAAAAGCTACCGATAGTGGCAGTAATCTATCGCCCACCAGGTACCAGATCCTCCTTTATCTCAGATTTCTCCGATCTCATTTTGATTCTGTGTGCAAAAAATCGATCCTTCGTCGTAATGGGTGATTTCAACGTTCACTTTGATAACTTATCTGACGCTTTCAGCACCAAATTTCGTGCATTGACTGACTATTGTCTCTTGTGGCTCATGTGCATGGCCCTACCCACACCAAGGGTCACACACTCGACCAGATTTTCTCATACAAGTGCACTTTGTCATCACCAATTATTACCAAATCCTGCTTATCTAACCACATGCAGATCTCATTCAATCTACAGTGTGTGCCCACATCCTCTTCTAAAATAACCTTTGAATCGCGAAACCTCAAGACCCTTGATATCGATGCTGTCCGTGCAAGAATATCTGCTTCCACTCTGCTGCTCAGTCCTCCCTCTGATCTGTCATCATTGGTAGATAGCTACAACAAGACGCTAGCTGACACGCTCGACGAGTTTACACCTCTGACAAAGTGCACTGTGCACCCCCGCCCAGATGGCCTATGGTTTACCATAGACATTAAACTAGCCAGGTCTACTAAAGGGAAGCTTGAAAAAGCATACAAAAGATCCGGACCAACTGTCCATCGACAGGCATATGAAGACTACTGTAAGTCGTACCAATCGATCCTAGCAAAGGCCAAGTCTAGCTTCTATGGAAACATTGTTGAATCACAGATGCACAATCCAAAAATACTGATGTTGACAGTAAACCATCTCCTCAACCATTCCCAGATTAGTTCCTTACCTGATGATCCTTGTGATGATCTAGCCGATCGCTTCTCTTGATTCTTTGCGCAGAAGATAGACAAGATCAGGGAATCCATCCCTGCGATGAAACCTCCCACAAGAATGCTGTTCCTTGGTTCCTAGCTGCACCTTAATGTCTGCATTTAAGCAAGTAACTAATGATCTAGTCATAAAGTTCGTATTGCAATCAAAGAAGACAACAAGCCCTCTGGACCCTATTCCCACTGTCCTGCTCATATGCTGCATTGATCTCCTGCTGCCATGCATAACTAAGATCATAAATATTTCATTAGCCTCAGGTCATGTCCCAGCACCTTTCAAAAAAGCTGTAGTCAGGCCTCTCCTCAAGAAAGCAGCACTAGACCAAGAGAACGTGAGCAACTACCGCACAGTCTCCCTTCTACCATTTCTGTCAAAGACACTCGAACGGGTCGTGGTAGACCAGCTAAACTCACATATCAAAACCTCACACCTTGCTAGTAAGTTCCAGTCCGGCTTTAGAGCTAATCACTCCACAGAGTCAGCATTGCTTCGGGTATACAACGACCTACTTAGGAATGCAGACATGGGTAGAGTGTTTCTGCTTGTTTTGCTCGATCTTTCGGCAGCTTTTGACACTGTCGATCACAAAGTTCTTCTAGAGAGCCTCTCATCTCGCCAGGGCATCACTGGTCTGCTCTGCAATGGTTCAGGTCCTATGTCAGTGGGAGACTCCAGAGTATGGACGTGAATGAACAAAGATCATCTGAAGTACCTCTGAAATATGGAGTACCTCAGGGCTCAGTGCTTGGTCCGGTTCTTTTCACGGTTTATACTCTCCCTCTTGCTGATGTGATTGCCAAGCACAACCTAGGCTTTCATTTCTATGCGGATGATACTAAGTTGTACCTTTGCTTTGATCTCTCACAGCCTTCGAGCACCTCAAATTCTCTAAACTCACTTGCTGCATGCATTGATGACAACCGCACATGGATGGCAGCAAATTTTCTAAAACTAAACGATGACAAGACTAACTTACTAGTTTTGGGCAAACCCAGTGTGATTCAGAAATTGGAAAGGCTGACGCTCAACATTGGCTCTGCCAGCATATCTCCTGTCAAATCAGCTCGAAATCTAGGTGTCATATTCCAAAGCGACCTCTCGTTAGACGACCATATCAGCTCCACAGTCAAATCCACCTATTTTCAGCTTCATAACATTGGTAAAATTAGGGCTTGTTTAGATAAGGATACCACGTCCAAGTTGGTCCATGCATTCGTGACATCTCGTCTCGACTTCTGCAACTCACTGCTTACTGGCCTACCAGCAGGTGCAATCAGGCGATTGCAGCTTGTGCAAAACTCTGCAGCTAGGGTTCTCTGTCGTGAGCGCCGGAGTTGCCACATTACTCCACTTCTCGCCGACCTGCAATGGCTACTAGTCAAGCAACGGATTGACTTCAAGGTTTAATCGCTCACTTTTAGGTCCCTTTGCTCTATGGCTCCAGCCTATCTCTCCGACATACTCCCCCATCAGGCCAAGCATCGTACCACCTGCTTTTCGGAATCCAACAGTCTAGAAATACCTCGTACAAACCTTAGATCCTTTGGAGATCGTGCATTTAGTTCGTATGCTCCCAAAGCCTGGAACTCCCTCCCGACCTGCGTCAGAACATCCCCTGACCTGACCACATTTAAAAGGAACCTAAAACAGACCTATTTAGGACAGCATTTAGTGGGTCCTTGTGATTCGTCCTCGATGTGCTTATGCGTGCTGACACTGTTCATGCTGCCACTAACCACATTTGCATGCTGACCCAGTGCATGTAACCCCTAACGACGTTATTCATTTCGTTTGTTTTTTAAGCATGATTTATTTACCATTTAATTGCATTTCTCTTTGCAGCAAATGTAAAGCACCTAGAAAGAGATTAAGTTATCAGAGGGCGCTTTTTTAAGTACATTATTATTATTATTTTTATTAAGAGCATGGCAGTCGCCACATCACACCACTCCTCGCTGACCTGCAATAGCTACCAGTCAAGCAACGGATTGCCTTCAAGGTTTTGTCGCTTAATTTCAGGTCACTTAATTATTATGCTCCAGCCTATCGCTCTGATCTACTCTCCCACCAGGCTAAGCCTCGTACCACCAGGTTTTTGGAATCCAGCAGTCTATCAATACCTCGTAAGAACCTCAAATTATTTTTAGACCGTGCATTTAGTTCGTATGCTCCCACATCGTGTAACTCCCATCCGACTTGTATTCCAACATCCTTTGACTTGACCACATTTAAAAAGAACTTAAAAACTCACCTATTTAGGACAGCATTTAGTGGGTCCCTGTGATTCGTCCTTCATGTGCTTATGTGTGCTAACACTGTGCATGCTTCCACTAACCACATTTGCATGCTGATCCTGTGCAAGTCACCCCTAAACATGTTCATATTGTTTATCAAGCATTGTATTACTCACCATTCAATTGCATTTCCCTTTGCAGCAAATGTAAAGCGCCTAGAAAGACATTGAGTTCTCTGAGGGAGCTTTATCAGGTGCATTATTATTATTATGATAACGTGTGTAGGATTTGTAGAGCGATTGAAGTGCTTGCTGTAATATGTCAGGAAACATGGCAACCGATATCTTATGGGCTGATTGCATAGATGTAGGTCTATCAATTGCGGCCCGAAAAGTCCAACAGGTAAAGCAGCTATGGACTCTCCTACCGAGCTAAGATGACACTCATTGAAAAGCAATAATATTCCAGTTCTTTGCAGTAAACAGAACTATTGCCATAACTGCAGAAGGTTCAATGAGATCCAAGCGATCGCGAGGACAAGTTTACAAACTGAAAAGACAGTCAGAGCTGGATTGGTCCCTCCTAACCGCGAGGTGTGACTTTGCAGCACTGGTCCCAGTACGAGAACCGGCCAGCCAACAGCCCGTGCACCCTTTACTGAAAAAGGGGATTTTGGCCGATGAAAGCTTCACGAATGTTGCCAAACTCGCTCACCAAGAGATCAGGACGACGTTTCGGAAGTTAACGAGTTCCAATGCACAGAACCTTAGTAAGGACTGCTAATTGGCATTTCAGATCAAACAAGCTACTCAGAGTTGTACAGTTTCTAGATACTAAGATTAATGGGTACGTAATGCTACTGGTATAATGATAATCAAGTATTAGAACACTAAAATGAGTAGTGCTATATGACAGTGACTGAAGAGGTGGCTGTTCTAGTGGGTGTCCAAGTGAGAGACACAGCAGGCAAACGTAAGCTGTAACGAGACTCCACTTTATGACTCTCATCGGGCACTTATAGGAGAGCTCGATCAATCGCAGCAGACGACACGAAATATAACATGCATTAGTGGCCTGAAGCTGGGCTTCGTCAAAGGCTTAGCTTTGGGTCACAGTTGAGGCATGTAAGTTAGTGCCAAGGCCCTTCACTAATTTCAAAAGCAGAAGCTCCAGGTGCACACTCTATCATTTTTCCCATGTAAAATAGATTTCAGAGTCCACCAACATAGGTGGGGAGAGGGCGGCCCTCACGACTAGAATGTATCGTTGGCTTTCTGAGGTCTCCCCTTCTGCCTGCTCAAGGGGTGCCCTGTACAGTGGTTCGTCTTTCTGGCTCTATCAGGATATTATTTTAGCAATAACGATCTCCGACCGGCTTGGATAGGGTGCAGGCTACGTGACAGTCACTCGCAGGAGGCACACATCAGCTCTGCCCCTCGCGAGCACCCAGTCGTAGATGCTGCCCACCTTTTGGCAATGGTGGGGCACCGCTCCCACTGTCAGGCAGTTCCCGATGGTCACCTACATGCGAGCCCAGATGGCCGGTCTTATGCACTCTTTGCCGGCCGGTCCGTGCCCTTCGAAAAACACTGTCATATTGTGGCCTCGATGTTCTCGGAGTTCCACTCAGCCAAGCCAATCTTGAGGTTTCGCTGCCCTTCGCTCTGCATCGAGAGGTTCGTGGGGGTGCTTTCCTCCACCGTAGCAACTCACTACATCCTGTGCTTCGCCTAAGCTCCGCTCTCTCTCTCTCTCTCTCTCTCTCTCTCTCTCTCTCTCTCTCTCTCTCTGTCTCTCCCTCTGTCTCTCTCTCTGTGTCTCTCTCTCTCCGTCTCTCTCTCTCTGTCTCTCTCTTTCTGTCTCTCTGTCTCTCTGTCTCTCTGTCCCTCTGTCTCTGTCTCTGTCTCTGTCTCTGTCTCTGTCTCTCTGTCTCTCTGTCTCTCTCTGTCTCTCTGTCTCTGTCTCTATCTCTGTCTCTGTCTCTGTCTCTGTCTCTGTCTCTGTCTCTGTCTCTGTCTCTGTCTCTGTCTCTGTCTCTGTCTCTGTCTCTGTCTCTGTCTCTGTCTCTGTCTCTGTCTCTCTCTGTCTCTGTCTCTGTCTCTGTCTCTGTCTCTGTCTCTCTCTCTCTCTCTCTCTCTCTCTCTCTCTCTCTCTCTCTCTCTCTCTCTCTCTCTCTCTCTCTCTCTCTCTCTCTCTCTCTCTCTCTCTCTATCTCTGTCTCTGCTTCGTTTGCAGGCAGCCTTCGACGAGGCGCAGGCTACTCTTGCCTCGCTGCCGGCTGCTATCTTAATCTTGCTGTGCTCCTCTTCGCTCTGCACCGAGACGCTCGTGCGGCTACTCTTCACCGCCACTAAGACACTCTCGCTGCTGCACTTGGTGGCCAAGAGGTCGCTCTCATGGACACACTTCAATACACTGAGAAGCTCTCTCTGTTTCTTTTTGCAGCTAAGATGTCGCTCTAGTGGGCCGCCAGCACCTGGTCGCAGGCTACTACCCTCTCACTGCTGATGGCTATCTCTCGGTGCTTCTCTGTACTCAGCGCCGAAACGCTTGTGTGGGTGCTCTCCACCACCTAGAAGCTCTCGCAGCTGAAGCCGAGAAGTCGCTCACTCGGGCACTCTTTGTCGCCGAGATGCTCTCTGCAGCTATGAAGCTCTCGTTTCTGAGCTTCCCAGCAGAGACTTAGCTCGATTGGGCCGCCTGCTCCTTGTCACATACTACCATTGCCTCGCTGCTTACCACTACCACCTCGCCACTGGATGGGAAGCCGTCATATGTTGCACCTCCTTCGTCTACGTCTGCTGCAGCTGTGCACTTACATTTTTCTGGCGCTTTACAGCTGTTGTGACTACTCTGTCGGAAGCTGTCCCATACCCGCTTCCTCCAGCGGTATTGCCATGGGATAGCTGTGGTAGGTGGATGAATTTGGCTCGTCTGTATGGCTCTTGCTAGCAGTTGACTGTGCTATCAACCTGTGATGAAGCTGGCTCGTCGCCTAACTATGTCCTGGTCGCGGCTCAGACGAGCTGCTCCTGCTCCAGCCGAAACCTCTCTGTCTCAAGCTCGGCCTCCTCATCCGTCAACCAAGAGAAGATCAGGATAAATTCATTTCGCAACCTGTCGTAATCTTGCTTTTCGTCGGTCGGCTGATCGCCCCAACCATGTATTGCGTTATCGCCCAGCCTCACTTGCCAAATATGTTTTAATGGCATGGCATCGCTTAGCCTTGCTACAGCCCTCTCAAGCTTTAGAAGCTGAAGCATGAATTGTGGTCCGCAATTAAACACTTTTTACCTCAGTGTAGGCGGCTCATCTAGATCATAGAAGGTCTGGTACTCTTTTCAGCTCGAGTGGACAATTCTCTGCAGCCAGTTTTTGTATGACAGTGGCTCCGGAAGCGGCTGTTCTAGTGGGAGTCTCACTGAGCCGAAACAGGCTAACATGTGCTGTAACGAGACTCCACTTAATGACTCTCAAAGGGCACATATATGAGAGCTCGACCAATCGCCGCAGATGATACGAAATATAACATGCATTAGTGGCCTGACGTTGGGCTTCGTCAATTGGCTTAACTATTGGCCACAGCTGAGGCATGTACATTAGTGTCATGGCACTCCTCTTGTTAAAACAGCAGAAGCTGCTGTTGACCCCTACTATCCTTTTCTTTTAGTTCACTAGCATGTTTTTTGTCTCTTCTGTGCGTCATGGTTTGCTCAATCGTTACCGTCGACCATCTTTTCAAGAAAGGAAACCCCGATCTTCTTTCCTGGTGATGATCTCTAGATACCTTTGTTTATCTGCCAGTCTACCAAACCAGTTCTACTAGGTAATTAGGTATGGGCCATTTAACTTAGTGCATAACCCACTGACGTTCCTGACTAACCTTCAGCTGGGCTTGCAAGAGCTTGTATGGTCGGTTGGATGAGCTCCCTGTGGTGAGTTGCAGAAGTTGAGACGAGAGGTCAAAATGCTTGGACAGGATTCCTCCGTCTAATTAGGCTTTAATTTACATGATTTTATGCTGCTTAACTTAACGGTGGATCAGAGGTGGCTGAGTCAAGAAAAATCGCTTTGGAACATGAAACACAAATTGTTTATAGAAACAGGAAGATATATGCTGACCTAACCAATTTCGAGCCATAGGTTTTGAAATTTCTGAGCCGAACTCTGTTTGACCATAGCTGATCAGTAAATTTTATCGTCAGTCATCTGAATAACTTGTATTGCCATCCAAATGTGAATGTCAGGAACAAGCTGAGCAAGTCGGTTGAGGGAGTTGAATCTCCTTGTAGGCAGGAAGGGATCAAAGCATAGGGACAGGAGTGCGTCATTGGCATATAAGTTAAAACCCAGACTGTGGGCCTAGCGATGGCATCGGCAAGACCGAGAAATCAAAAGACGAGAGGACGTGACGTCATGCAACTAAAAGCCCGCTCCTTCCTATTAAGTTACTGAAAGAACAATGTAATGCTAGATTTTGACTATGAGAGTGTGTGCTTCAGCTATATATACTGCTAATATACCCCGGATTTTTTGACGTGGCACTGACGTTAGCGGTTTCTGCAACTACTTTCACACGATCATTCATTTTCGCCGATTTCTGTGGTTAGTTTTTGACTGCCACAGAAAAACTAAGACGAGGCCATAGCCAAACCTAGTGTTTTAAAAATTTATTTTTTGCAAACTATTATTGAAGTTGAGCTTGTTATTTACCGGCTCAACTTATTGAAGCCGAAACTTGGTCATTTCATTTGCTGTTCCGTGCATTTTTTACACCGGGTAAGTTCGAGTTCAACACCAGCTAGTCTCCGAGTTACCGACGGGTAATTGCGACCCTCTGGCTCAATGTTTAGGCTCAGTCATCTATTTTGAGCTTCCCCATCTCAATTTCGCAGGCTGTAGTCAATTTTGGATGTAATGCATGCAGTCACCTTCACCTAAGCACACGCCGTAATTTTCTTTAGGTTTGGTATCCAATTTCGTAGGAAGTGTACCAAACTTTCCAGTTTCGCAAAAAATACATCTAAATTATTTCCTTCCTGTAGCTTAATATTCGCGATCAAGGACGCTGTTCTCGTGCACGAGCATATTAATCAACTTTTCTTTTCATCCCAAGATCATTTGCACACGCAAAATGAGTGCTAGTTTTATGGGCATCACTCGGTTGCACGTAGAAGTATTGATCATGGGTTTTCTTTGTCAAAATTATAGGCAGTTTACAAATTTTCAAGACTCGAATATCATTCTTTTGAAAATTAGTGTCTGAATTGTAAATAGCCAAATTCCCGGGTAATTTGTCGCAGTTTTTCAAAAATAATTCTGCTTCCTGCCTTCCTGCTCGCCTAGCCTATAGTCAGTGCATAACGGTAATAATATTATGGTGCAGATTTCAAACTTATTATAAGGTAAGCATTGCAAAATATTCTTTAAAGTACGACAAAATTTAAATTGCTCTTTAAATGAATTTTTTACTTAAAAATTAAGACTAATACGGTAGTGCAGCAAAAGTGGAAAATGTGACAAGCCAGTCACAATTGCCTTTACATCGGGTCAGCTCAAATGAGTTATTTCCAAGAAACACACATACACATGGTCACATACACTGACTTTTTTGGCTGTCACCGTTTCCACCGAATATAAAAACACCCCGAGTAAACTGCGGCGGCAAGGAGAGGAGGGAGGCAATTTTAGGGATGATGGCAATGACAAGGAGGAATGAAGCGACAAGGAGGAAGAAAGTGATCTAGTCGGCGACATTCAGGATCAAGTCATGCTTGCTACCAAGCCGGTGAACCTTCTGGATCAATATTGGGGGGTGAGCTGCTTGAAAGGACAATAATGAAAGAATATAGGATATCACTCTAATCGAAATTTTTTTTTAGATATTCAAAGATATTTTATATCAGTTTTTTAATTCTGACAACGTTTCCGCGAATAAAAAAGGAAACCCTAGTTAACCATCAATCAATGTATTGGCGAAATATAAGTATCCTTCTTATCTGCTTTCCTATAATAGCTGTTAGTTTACAAAAACTTGCACTATGTCACTAATGATTGCTATTGTCTTTTAAAATAGTCAGCAACATTGCTACCTCACTGCCTTTACTCTACTATGTTCACTGCCGAGGTTTAGCCTCAGGTGCACAGACAAGTCTGAAAATTCTGCTGACCGAGGGAATGTCCAATCTATAATTTTCTTTTTTAAGTAAGCACGAGGGTTAAATAGAGGCATAGTACGTAAAAACCTCGGCTCTGGAACACAATGTGAACGGATACAATTTGGCTCATGTCGCTAGCAGGAAGTCAACTTACAATTGCTGGTAAGTGGAGCACTCCCTGTACTAATTTTCATGGTTTGCTCATGGAAATTTTTTTTATATTAAAACTTGCACTTGCTAAGTCGGCTAGATCTTGGCAGTGGTCGTAATTCTTACCGTCTCCTGAAAATTTCGTATTAGGTACCAAAACATGTGATTCTTGGTAGCTGAGCTTCAAGGACCTAACTCAAGGGGTATCAGACATTAACAGTTAATAGCACTGTATTTGTGGCCAAGGACTTGACTTTAGGAGCTACTACGGAGCGTTCGGTACAGTGTGCGTCTCAAGGTGATGAGTTCGTTGATAAGCCACGTTCACATTTCCGGTTAACTTGTAAACCTCAGCCACCAGTAAGAATGCATCTGGTTAAACTTGAGGAGTTGATGTAATTTATATCGGTTGATTCCGGACCTCCTGCATTTAATTAGTGCGACCAGCCAAAAAGGGGTGACAAATTGCTAGGTAGACAAAAGCTGCTGGCTATATTAGGAGTATTGAGTCCTAACACCATTCTTCTGTTTACCAAATCAACCAAGAAACCTTTAACGGCGAGCACTACTCAGTACTATTCACCAACATCTTCTTTTGTTTATATTGTTCTCATACGACTCTACAATGATAGCTGCAGTGGCCAACCCAAATTCTGCCTGTGTCGGTTTGGTGTCTCAAGGCAAACCCTCTTTATGATAATGATGATAAATAATAATGTTAAATTTGATTAAGTTCACTCAGGAGAACTCACAATCTATATACCCACTTTACATTTTCGGCAAATGAAGCACGATTGAATGGTTAAAGGTAGCTAGCTCAATGACAGCTAGCATAACATGGTTAGGAGGACTAGAAGTAGTCATTCCAGACAAATAACAGTACTCAACCGGGATCTCTACCTTTCTGAGGACTAACTTTTGACACAATCGTTTTGCGAGCGAGGAAAATCAGCAGCTCTTTTTCCAAAAAGTGTAACATCAAGTATGTGTGCAGAAACACATTTACATACCTGCAGCTGTAGACATGCCGATCGGCACAATACGATCTGGTGCATCAGGTTTGAAACAAGGTTAGTAGCCCATGTGCATTCGTTTGATGCAAATCTAGCTTTAATCAAAGATCCGTTCGTGCCTTTGGAAAACTGATTGCACATCGAAGTCAGCAGCCCAACTATTTCATATGTAGCCATAAAAGCAGGAAATGCCGGTCGATTCAACAGCCTCATTTATGCAACGAGCCAAATGCCATATCACCCGGCTGGAAATGTTAAGATCTTTGGCTCCAGGAGTCAAACTAATGATCTGGGTCGCTTATAGAAAACAACTAATCCCTGGTGTGAGGCCTGTGGATAACAGAGGAAAAAAGCTGATGCAACAACCTTGTTTATTTTAGCAATGAAATAGGCTTAAGGGCTATCGCCCGCCAGCAGCAACTTCTTTTGTTTGGCGACATGCTAAAGGCTTGGCTAAGAAGTAATAAGAGTTACCAAAAGACCATCAGCAAGCTTGTAGCCAAGTAAATCTACCTGGTTGACAGATGCAGGCTTCGTGATAGTGAGGAGTTGAAATCAGTCCGAACGTGGCTAACGATCCGACCGGGACGACGTGATCGGACGCCCAAAGGTGCCGAATTCTTATCGTTACTATATGCTAGGTCTATTTGGATAACAGTCTCCGGGATTAAAGCATCTGCTGTGAGGGGGACTAAGCCAGCCATCGAATCTGTCGTGGGCAGGACTATGTCTGTCGCGTAAAAAAAGGTTTTAACTAGGAGTAAAGTTGGCGTTTGTCAGGTGGAAGTCTGCCGTGTAAAAGCAGCAAAGTCCTGGTAGTGAACTGCTAACCAGCCAAATTGAGGGCAGACAGCACCTGGAGATAATCTTTGTATAGTTGGAGGTCTACAGGTCAGCAGTGGGTTAACTGTATTCCTGAAATCAGACAGGTCTAATCCAAGCACACCTGCTGATGATGCATGATTAAGGTATGCCTGCAGAATTTACCCCTTGAGAGTAGCTGCCTGAGCAATAGATGAGTCAAAAACCAACGGGTTGTTGATCATGTCTTGCTCTGAGCTCGGTCCACGAGCTGCCGGTGCCAAGCATAGCTGCCTTTGCAATATAGTGCATACAATGGCTTGATTAAACAAGCTCTGTCACACGAAACAATGATTTAGAGAGGCCGAAAGTTGCCAGTTTCCTGGAATGACCTCAGGTAGCTTGTAAAGTGAAAATTCGGGCATTAGTCTTGTGCAATGGACCGCAAGACCAGTTGGCAAGCATGATCTGGTAGTAGAAGCTTCTGCCAAATTGAGTTCACAGCTAACCACAGTATCCGTCCAACTGCAGATACTAGCTGAGGTCCCCATTAGCAGTCATCTATTGGCTAGAACTAGAGCAAAAGTCAAATGTAAACAGTGAGGACGAAACACGGAAGCTCCTAAAAGCGACATCTCGGTTATAGAGAGACCATCGAACCGCTAATGACAAATCTAGCAGCTGCCGCCTACAGATATCTTCAATCCAACGTGGCATTCCGTGAAGCCTTATAAACATCAGCCTTTAGCAAATGCCGATCAATAAATCTGTGCTGAGAAGCACCTGAGACACTTATCAAGCAGCACCGCCTTTGAGATTACTTCAATGCTGTGTCAAAAACTATGTTGTACCGAGCACCTATCAGCATTGAATGCTTAAAATGCTGCAAAGTATACCATTTATGTGTATACTATTGCATACACAGTATATAACAGCTTGCACTGGTGATCGTAACATGAAAACTTCAAATTCACTGTGGAAGCTGGCCTCAGTGGCCTGACCAGTAATCGTTGTCCGTCGAACTCACTTTGGCAGCTTTCCCACACGTTAACTCAGTACGTCAAAGCTAAAGTGCCAGAAGTGTCACTCGTTAGTTCGGGCAAGAGCAAAGGGAGAACTCAAGTTAGTGGAATGTAGTAGCCAGCCCTTCAGACCTGTCATCGTTGCTAGAATGCAGCGGAATACTACCTGACATGCTTAACGAGTTTGCACCTCTGCTTAGACACATCAACCTCCCTCGCCCAGACGGCCTGTGATATACCGCAGACTTTAAACCAGGTACGTCTGCTAAGCCCAAGTTTTGGAAAGCAAACGAAAGATCCGGAATGACTGTCCATCTAAAGGCATACCAGGACTATTGTCATTGTAATTTTGTCTTTGTATCTCCATCTGCAACTCCACAAAGCCACAAAGACTCTGTGGGTATTACCCAGGAGTGTTTTCTATATATCACTCACAGCCTAAGCAGCTTTCGGTATTCATTCAGTAGCCAACATACTTCATCTCACGAAACAATGAGAAACAGGGAAGCACAACTGAGTCAGGAGAGCAGTTGAGGTAGGAGCTGCATGTTAGTTTCACGTCAGGATGGCTGTCAAAGATGAGCCATAGTCGGCAGCAGGATAGTAGTTGTCGTTTCTCAAAGATATTGGAAGCTAGTTCCACAGCCTAAGACCTGAAGAGCTAAAGCTTCTGTGGCCAACGGTCTTTAAGCCGAGGAATAGAAAAGCTAAATCATTGTTCATACCGGACGTCAGAGCACAAGGAGGTGGAAACTGGTGCAGCCGTTCAGCTAGCTATGGAGGAGCAAAGCAATGGTGGGCCTTGTGGGTCAACTTAAGAACTTTGCTCTGTATCCATTGATGCACAGCCATCCTAGCTCTTTCACCAAAGGAGACATGTGGTCGAACTTCTGAGACTTGATTCATAGCCGTAAGCTGTGGCTTAGTTACTTTTCTCGGTAGCCCAGCCAAAAGGTAATTACAATAATCAAGCCGAGACAGAACTAAGGAGCTAGTTAAGTTTTTTTGTAAGCCACCGTGAAAGACAGCTGCTTATCGTAGATAGGGATCGGGCGTGATTGCTAGCTGCAGAAGCAGTCTTCTGAATGAAGCTTTTACAATTTAGGCAAGTGTCAAAAACAACACCTAAATTTCGAGCAAATGATGAAGGTCGCAAAACAAGTATCACCTATTAGAAGAGCAAATAATTCTAATCCAGCCACACGCTTAGGGTGTCTTATGAGCAGCAGTTCAGTTTTACCTTCATTTAGTTTGATGAAATTTTCCGACTTCCCGGATCTAATGTCGGCAAGGTGAGCATTCAGTTTATCAGTTGCAACAGCAGACACATACTGCTGGATATCGTCAGCATAAAGGTGATATTATATTCCCAGGGCCTTTGATCACCTTTGCAAGAGGTCTTGTGTAAATGAAGAACAGCGATAGACCGAGGACTTAGCCTTGAGGGACTGACTCCACAGGCGACCGGTCTCATGAGTGAGACCTGACCCCTCACGACACGGATCAAACCTGATCAGACAAAGCGATTAAAACCACACCAGTGCCTAATCTGCCAGAATCGATCAGATGTCTCTATCATAGATCCTACCCGTCCTTCCAATCAAGGGCCAATGCTAGCTTTTATAAAAAAAAATTGTTTAAGAACTTATCGAAAATCGAGAAATCCAAAAATGCTCATTTCTACGATCAGCCGTCTTCTTAGCAACTCCAAGGTCTGCTCCTTACCTGGTTATCCTTGGATAATATAGCTGATCACATCTCTAATTTCTCTGTTAACAAGAAAGACAAGATCAGGGACTTCATCCCTTGGGTGATAGTGCACCCTTTAGAATTATGTCGCTCAATTCCGTGTAGCTCATCAACGTCTGCATTAAAGGAGGCCATGAATGACCTCGTCGTGAAGCTCACGTCCCAATCAAAGAAAGCATCTAGACCTTCTAGCCCTCTAGACCCTTTCCCCAGTGTTTATCTTGTACTTTTCATAGACCTACTTCTGCCATGCATAACTAATATAATAAATATGTCAATCGCCTCAGGTAATATCCCAGCCCCTTACAAAAGACTGTATTCAGGGTTCTACTAGACTTACGATACCATATATATATATATATATATATATATATATATATATATATATATATATATATATATATATATATATATATATATATATATATATATATATTTATTTATATATATATATATATATATATATATATATATATATATATTTATATATTTATATATTTATATATTTATATATTTATATATATATATATATATATATATTGAAACTTCAAACTTAGCTAATGAGTTCCAGTTTGGTTTTATTGCTAATCACTCACTAGTCAGCATTTCTTAACGACCTTCTGATGAATGCACTCAGGTAGTCTCTTGAGTGGTTTTGCTGAATTTTTATGCAGCATTTTATACTATCGATCCCGAAGTTCTCTAGAGCGCCTCTCATCTCAGCTGGGCATCACTGGCACTGCTCTACAATGGTTCAGATCATATCTCAGTGGGAGACTACAGAGTATTGACGTGAATCCAAAAAGACCATCCGAGGTATGGGATAACTCAGGGTTCAGTGTTAGGTATAGTTCTTTTCTCGGTTTCTACTCTCCATTTAAAAAAATGTTATTGGTAAGTAAAACCATGGCTTTCACTTCAATGCAGATGACACTTAGTTGTACCTTTGCCTTAATCCCCAGCTAGACAGTGCTTCGAAGTCTCTCAACCTTGTTGCTGAATGCATTGATGATATCTGAACATCTTTTGCAGCAAAGCTCCTGAAACTGAATGATGATAAAAAATGACTAGTTATGGGAAAACCAATTATGATTCTGAAATTGGAAAACTTAATTTCTAAATTGGCTCTGCTAGCATCTGCTATCACCCGTTGAATCAGCACTAAATCTAGGTGGTCTGATCCAGAGTAACCTTTTATGAGACGACTACATTGGATCTACAGTTAAGTTCAGCCACGTAACATTACTAAAATTCGGGCTTCTTTAGACAGAGATACTGAATCTAAACTGGTCCATGCATTTGTGACATCCAGTCTCGACTTCTGTAACTCACTCCTTGCAGGCCTACCAACCCGTGAAGCCAGGTGCTTACAGCTTGGCAATACTCTACCTCTAGGTTTTTTGGTCGTGAGCATCGTAGTTGCCCCATCTCATCACTTCTTGAGGACCTGAACCGGCTCCCAGTAAAGCAATGCATCGACTTCAAGGTTCTGCCACGCAATGTTAGGTTCCCTCATTTTTGGTTCCTGTCTGCCGATCAGATCTACTGCCCCACCATGCTGAGCATGGTACCGCCAGCTTTGCGGAATCTTATCGCATACCTATACCTCACACAAACCTCAAATACTTTAAAGACTGTGACTTTAGTTCATATGCTCCAAAAGCCTGGAACTCACTTCTGACTAGTATTACGACATCCCCTGACTTGACCACATTAAAAAAGCTACTACGGAATCTATTAATCACAGTATTTAGTGTGTTCACGTGATGAGTCCCCTGTGTGCTCATACTTGCTGAAGCTGCTGCCATTCACCATATTTGTATGCTGACCGTGTGCATGTCACCTCTAACGCTGTTATTCTTTCTGTCATTGAGCATGCTAACACTATTTGACAATGCTTGGATAATGTGGCTGGAATCAGCAACTTGGTAGCAGCAACAGGTGCAGCAGGAGCAGTGGCAGCCGCAGTAGAAGAAAAACCAAGCAATAAGGCAGGGGATGGCTCTTAAAGAGCTTTTAATATTTTGGATCGCCGGCTTGTGTCATCGTATAATGTAGCATTGGAGGGCAGCAGAAGCTATAGGAAGCTTAATGGAGGCACCTGGGCTGGCAGGCTAATGCTGAAACATGACCACCGTTCAAGCATGCCTGCCAGGCAAAAGTAATTAATGAGGCAAGCTGCCCACTGAAGTGAAGAGCTGCTTCCGCCTAGGCTCCAGATCTAACCAATAGTTTGCCTCTTAAGATAATTACAGTGATTACCTTGGACGTCATACAATTTGTCCTCTTTTCTACAGTGTTTCTTAACAATGCTTTCTGTTGATAAAAAACCACAGTGTAATTACGTTGCTAGTACTCTAGGGTTAACTATTTCTACTAACCATGAGCAGCACAGCCGTGTCAGTCTTAGAAAGCGAAGAAGAGACGCAGTAGAAATTGCAGAATCTTGTGTAGCATCTCAGCAATATGCCTCCTGCCCAGCCTCTACCATAAGCTATAGAATTTCTAGAGTAAGCTGACAAATCTACTCAAGCTTCGATGCCCATCCCAGACAAAGGAGAGCCGAGCCCCGAATGTTGGCATCGTAAACAGCCTCGACCACATGGCCTTAGCAGCTAGTTCACCGTGGGTGGGGGCGGCCAGCTGATGCTATTGGGGCTCTCTCTCAGTGATCCTTTGTCGGTGATGCTTGGCTGCTGCTTGCTCAAGCTTGCTTAGCAAGGTCGCTCGCGACCGGAGACGTGACTTTCAGGCTGAGAAGTGCAGTGGACAACGATAGATCTCTCAACTTGAGAAGCCAGTTGATACAAGAAAACAAGGAGCTGATGTTATGCCGGAAACCTGGCAGCCGAGAGTGAAAGTTTGACCTGCACAGCCTGACGACTCTGCCAGATACCAGTTGGCCTGATCATTTTTATCTGCCGGAAATAACCCTTGGGCTGAGCATAGCAGCAGCTCTCAACTGGGCAAAGGTGCCATCTCACTAGCCTCCGGCGAGCTATCGGCTACGTTTCACCCAAGCAGTTACACTAAGCGAACACGTGTGAGGTAGTTTTCATTTATATATTATTGCTATATGAGAATGAATCAGTATTTAATTTTTGCATCACGTTGTCCTTGTCACGTTACACCTACAGATTATCCAACCATACTTTTTAACCCCTCTTCAGTGGCAGGTCGTGATGAAAAATCGCGAAGTCTAAGGAGGACATTACGGCTTGTATGAGGAATAAGATCAACAACTTTTTCCTTCAGAAGGACATGAATACCGTTAAGCTAAAAAGATTGCTAGTTTTGTACCTCCTAACAAGGGCTTTAGAAAGAACTTCTTGGCTTTATCTTTACATCCAAGATTCCCGAAAGAAAAAAGATGCATTGGGTAATTTTGTCTAGTACATTCAAGCTGATGCTACTCTCAGTGTAAATACGTTAGCTAGTAGATTGTATCTCATTAAAAGAAGGGAAAGCCCTAGGCACAGCTCAGTTTGGAGGACAATCGCGATAGTGAGAAGCTTGGAAATGGCAGCGCTGGGAGAGGCTGCTGACAATCTGTTCCACAAGTCAGCAGTACGAGAGAAGCTGCAATTGCCTAAGAATTGTTACATTAATTCCTCGATCAAGGTAGGGCCTGCATAGAAAAAACTTTCAGTCTGAAACTTACTTAAAAGAAGAGTTTAGAAATTATTTTTAAATTGGTCAGACGATCAAATATTTGCTTATGGTACCTTTCAAACGACGAATGTGTAACAAATGAGATTGACAGCTCAGACAACTTCTATGTTACAGAAAAGTAATTAAACGCATAATGTTTCACTCGAATTTAAACCAAAAGAAAAATATCTGCAAATAAAATCTAGCACTTTCAGAGTCATATACGTCTTGCATCTCAACTTTTGAACAATGGTAAATCGACGTGCCTGTATGAAGCTTGACGAGGTGCATCACTGTGACATTAGGTGCTTCATTGTCAGTGTAACTTTGCACCTTTTAAATTTTATAACCCAGCCATTAACTTACTTATAAGAGTGAAATTCTTCTATGCCTTGGCCCCACAATTATTGGTGATTTCGGCTAAGGAGGTTTTGCTTTACATATCCATGATTGCTAAAAGTACAGCTCCAGAATGCTTGATGAAATTTACTGTAGGTCGTACCAATCGATCCTAGCAAAGGCTAAGTCTAGCTTCTATAGAAACATTGTTGAATCACAGATGCACAATCCAAAAATGCTGATGTCGACAATAAACCATCTCCTCAACCGTTCCCAGGTTAGCTCCTTACCAGATGATCCTTGTGATGATCTAGCCAATCGCTTCTCTCGATTCTTTGTGCAGAAGATAGACAAAATCAGGGAATCCATCCCTGCGATGACAACCTTCCCACTAGAATGCTGTTCCTCGGTTCCTGGCTGCACCTCAATGTCTGCATTTAAACAGGTCACCAGTGATGTAGTCCTAAAGCTCGTATCTCAATCAAAGAAGACAACAAGTCCACTGGACCCTATTCCCACTGTCCTGCTCCTACGTTGCATTGATCTGCTGCTGCCATGCATAACCAACATCATTAATATGTCATTAGCCTCAGGTCAGGTCCCAGCACCTTTCAAAAAAGCTGTAGTCAGGCCACTTCTCAAGAAAGCTACACTAGACCAAGAGAACTTAAGCAACTACCGCCCAGTCTCCCTTCTACCATTCCTATCAAAGACACTGGAACGGGTCGTGGCAGACTAGCTGAACTCGTATATCGAAACCTCACACCTTGCTAGTAAGTTCCAGTCTGGCTTTAGAGCTAATCACTCCACAGAGTCAGCATTGCTTCGGGTATACAACGACCTACTTAGGAATGCAGACATGGGTAGAGTGTCTCTTCTTGTTTTGCTCGATCTTTCGGCCGCTTTTGATACCATCGATCACAAAGTACTTCTAGAGCACCTCTCATCTCGCCTGGGCATCACTGGCACTGCTCTGCAGTGGTTCAGGTCCTATCTCAGTGGGAGACTCCAGAGTGTTGACGTGAATGGACAAAGATCATCTGAAGTACCTCTAAAATATGGAGTAGTACCTCAGGGCTCTGTGCTAGGTCCGGTCCTTTTCACCGTTTATACTCTGCCTCTTGCTGATGTGATTGCCAAGCACAATCTAGGCTTTCACTTCTATGCGGATGACACTCAGTTGTACCTTTGCTTTGATCCCTCCCAGCCTTCGAGCACCTCAAATTCTCTCAACTCACTTGCTGCATGCATTGATGACATGCGATCATGGATGGCGGCAAATTTTCTAAAACTAAACGATGATAAACTAACTTACTAGTTATGGGCAAACCTAGTGTTATTCAGAAATTGGAAAGCCTGACTTTCAAAATTGGCTCTGCCAGCATATCTCCAGTTGCATCAGCTCGAAATCTAGGTGTCATATTCCAAAGCGACCTCTCGTTAGACGACCGCATCAGCTCCACAGTCAAATCAGCCTATTTTCAGCTTCATAACATTGCTAAAATTAGGGCTTGTTTAGATAAGGATACCACGTCCAAGTTGGTCCATGCATTCGTGACATCTCGTCTCGACTTCTGCAACTCACTGCTTACTGGCCTACCAGCATGTGCGATCAGGCGATTGCAGCTGGTACAAAACTCTGCAGCTAGGCTTGTCTGTCGTGAGCGGCGCAGTTGCCACATTACTCCACTTCTCGCCGACCTGCACTGGTTACCAGTCAAGCAACGGATTGACTTCAAGGTTTTGTCGCTCACTTTTAGGTCTCTTCATTCTATGGCTCCAGTCTATCTTTCAGATATACTACCCCATCAGGCAAAGCATCGTACCACTCGCTTTTCGGAATCCAACAGTCTAGAAATACCTCGTACAAACCTTAAATCCTTTGGAGACCGTGCATTTAGCTCGTATGCTCCCACAGCCTGGAACTCCCTCCCGACCTGTATCAGAACATCCCCTGACCTGACCACATTTAAAAGAAACTTAAAAGCATAACTATTTAGGACAGCATTTAGTGGGTCCTTGTGATTCGTCCTCGATGTGCTTATGCGTGCTGACACTGTTCATGCTGCCACTAACCACATTTGCATGCTGACCCAGTGCATGTAACCCCTAACCATGTTATTCATTTTGTTTGTTTTTCAAGCATGATTTTACTTACTATTCTATTGCGTATCACTTTGCAGCAAATGTAAAGCGCCTAAAAAGAGATTAAGTTCTCTGAGGGCGCTTTATCAAGTGCAATATTATTATTATTTTTAATTATTATTATTACTCCAAAACCTTCCTGACCGAAACCGGAAATAAGAGGCAGTGAGGTCAAACTCGCTTAACTGACAGTTCCTTTCGGCGAAAAGATTTAAATCAAACTGCTTCAAAAACAGCTTTAAAACGACATTCGAAAACCTTCCATAGAATTTATTGTAGAGACTAGAGAGATGATGAAGCCAAGTACTGACATTTCTCTTAAATGTTAAGACAACTTTCCTTTATTATTATGGCAGAGGACGGTCATAACTTCAGGAGCAGGCAGTGATATGGCTTGGTCATCTAATTATTACTGTCGAAATAGTATTCCTGGTTCCTGAATTACAACGACTAACAAATGGTTATATCAGAATCTGCAGTTAGGTACCATTAAAGCCTATGATGTGTAGTATGCAGTCAGTTTGCCTGGCGTTAGAGCTAGACTGGTGTTTTGTATAGGCTTTGACTTCAAAAACAGTACAGTGGTCCACGGATATCGCTGGAGTTGCTGTAAGCTGCGACTGATGCTGGACACATGTAACAGTTCGTAGCTATCAAATGGTTACAGGTCTAGGCTAAACATATTTGACTAGCTACTTTAGTGATTAGGTGCTCATCATGCTGGCGTGCTTTGTGACCGGCTGCATTGCTGCACGTATTAGTAGTGAACTACATTAGCTGTGATTAAAGGCTCAAGAATTGCCGGGATTGGCCATTCCTCAAAGGCTTGCAACGCTCCGAGCACTGCGTCAGAGGCAGATGGGCGTTATCGAGGAAGTCACTGGAACAAGTTTTGTACTTGCCAGGAAAGACGGATGACCCAGGCGATGGTTCCTTACGAAGCGAATTTTGTTTATTTTTTGTATGATTGTTGTCTGCGCTTTAAATGTGTTATTGCTGTAGAAATTCGGCAAATAAAGCGACAAGAACAGTTGTATCTTTTTGAGTGCCTGCCCTCATCTATTGCTAATACCAGGCCAGAAAATTAAGAGGGTGCCTACCCATGCAGTATTTGTAGACAGCAAGAACAGTTTCCAAATGAATTCACGATTCAAGCAGAAGCTATTGAGGCTTCCCAGCAATGTAGTTTGAGCTAGATGTGGATTTACTTCCTACGGAGTTAGCAGGATTTCTATTTCGCTAGCATCTCATGATTGCTCATGCTGTGCCTACACTGGTAAACATGGGTAGTGAATCGAAAACTCCATCGACTCGACTCGATTTGGAACAAGCTTTGGACTAGCCACAGTAAACACTTCCGCCCGGAGTAAAGAATGATGTTTCGTTGTCGCGATGCAGCTGGTTTCTGTGCTCTCATTTGGTAACACTAGAGATCTCACAGTGTTGAGTTAAAGCTTCTCGTTTAGCGGCCAATAGAGACGAGGCAGCAACCACCCGAGAATCTGCTGCTGCCACCTACCTAAAACGAACCCATGCGAATGCAAAAATGGAACACTGTGCATGGTGAAAACATTGTCTGAAATTACTCAGTGCCTTTGCTTACAGCTTTCCTACACACTATTGTGGATTCCACAAAAGTGCGAAACTTATGTACCAGGGCAAGATGACACTGCCGAGAAACAGTGCAGCAGTTGGAAAGCATATTTGGCAGAGCCCAAGTTTACACAGTCCTTAGCATAACCGCATTCCAGTGAGTTAGGCCACCATCGCTCATCTCGGTGACTACCTCAGTATGCTTGTTACCTTTAGCATCGCAGCAGTGCAAACCTCAGGTATTCTACTTCCAGGCTAACTGCTTTTTTGCCAATCGGACTAGAGCAGGAAAGTTGATAATGTGCCACCTCTAGGCGGGGCTTGTTTGCAGGAGCGCTTTTTATACCTGTGTACCAGCCATTGCAATTGTAGCTACCATCCTTCTACATGAACATTTCTTTAACTAAAATTGGCTGTATTCCGAACTACTGCAGTCCCATAGATTGGTCATCCCAGCGCTTCCATGGATGGAGCTTCTCTTTGGATTTTCTTTGTCGGTTACTGATCGGTTGCTACCCTCAAGACGTAAAAAACCCAGCTTATTCCACAAACTCATCCCCGGATGCTCGGATATTTCCGACCATCTAGCGGTATTCGCTTCATAGAATTCGAATTAACAGCCTTTGGTTGTTGAGACTCTCGACTTTGAAATTTTGCCAACGTAGGCATAGCTTGGGAATACATTTTAATTTTTGAAGCAATTAGCAGCATCTTTGAAAAGTGGCAGTGTGCAAAAGTTCTTCGAAAATTGCAAGTGAAAAAGCCGACTAAATGAAGCCAAATATATCATACACAATTTAAATTGTCCTCTGACTAAAAGATGAGCAGGGAGGACAAATGATAATTGGACCATGTTCAAAGAAATAAACCCACGATTTTGGTTGCCATGCTCGCGGAAGGAACAAGCACTTGTCGACATTGAGACCGAACAATGCAGTGTCTGATCTTCAATCGCTTACAATTTTGAACAAATACTGAAGCTGATCAGGGCATCAGTAAGTAAAAGTACGCATCTTCTACTCACATTCACAGAGTATCTAGCTCATGATAAAGGCCACTGCAGTGTCGTTGCTGTCTGGGACTCACACAAATAGTATATGTTAATGTGCGTGGCAAAGCTATATATTATGGAACTATTTACGTTTATAAACTGCTCCCGGACTATATGATTAAGAACAAGATATGTCATAATCATTATTTGGATACTATGAAATCCAACTTATTTAGTTAAGTAGTTGGTCAGTTGTACTCTACTGTGGATATTGAGCCAGTCAGTAATGCACTTGACTTCCAGCGAGGGAGTCATATGCTACTTCAGCTTCAGTGCATGCACTTGTAACCGCCAGTGGCTATTGAATAGACTGCTCTACGCAAGACCAAGACAAGGGAATGTTTAATTGTTTTATCTTGAAATCATGATCGTCCTTTACCACTGCGTAAATTAATATATAAATAAATACTACCTGAGGTAAAAGCCTTTTCTTTATAGCGAAATAAGAGCCTTTACGGCTATCTCCGCTGCTTGCAGTGGTGATAAAGAATCACCGACTGCAGGATTCGAACCCATAACCTAGGACCAAGATCGTTAAAAGTAACCACCATACCTACTGTGCCATCACGGCTCTATCCGTGCTCTGCTAGCTATTGTCACAATACCTGTGTGTAGTGGTTAAGCCAAAACCACTAAATGGTGGTGCTGCTAGGAGCCAGCTCTCCGAGTAGTTGGTACTCTTCTGCTAGTCCAGTACCCAATATGTGCCCTGATTGTGCGACAAAGAACCATCGTTCGGGAGCCATTTCAGCATGCTCATAGCAGAAGCTATTCGCGGCTGCATGCAATAATAATAACACACCTTATAAAGTGCCCTCAGAGAACTCAATCGCTTTTTAGGCGATTTACATTTTATGCAAAGAAAAAACGATCGAACGCTGAGTGGTATCATGCTTGATTGACAACATGAATAACATGGTTTGGGGTGGCACGCCCATGGTCAGCATGCAAGTATGGTTAGTGGCAGTGTGCAACAGTGTCTGCCCACATAACCACATAAGGGACGAATCACTGGGACCCACTAAATGCTGTCATTAATATGTGAATTTCAAACTTTTTTTAATGCGGTCGAATCAGGGGATGTCACAACAAAATTCACAGCTGCAAATTGCAATGGCAGTGCCGGTGGCTCCGGCAAATAAAGAATAGCACAGCTATAAGCACCTCACTACAAATTCAAAGCAGCCAACACAAAAGAGTATTCGGAGATTTGAACACCAACTTTCTTCTGTTGAGATAATGGGTGGCACTCAAGGCCTTTTTCTATAATGCAGCAAAGAAAAGAAAACCTCGAGTCTGAACACGACACAAAGCAAACATGGCGAATGTCACTCGTGACGCCTAAACCTACTCCAACACCAAGTTTGAGGCAAAACATAAAGAACTTATCGCCTTTTACTAAATATTATTGTAAGTCGGTGTTATAAAGATGGATGCAAAAATATACAAGGCATCGTTAACCTACACATACTAAACTATTAAGGGTATTACTATTGTGCAAAGAGCTTTAAAACTGAGGTATATTTTTGGACCGTGTGCAAGGCATAAGACCAGCACCATGCATTGGCAACAGTACCCAGTCTTGCAGGTACTGCAGTCTTGACCAATTTCACTTACATTGCCGATGAGATGGCCGAGGTCGTGGGCGCGAGCCCTGTGGCACATATGAAGTGAATTATTACATATTAATTTATCTTACGATGCCATACACATTAATTGCATTTATTTATTAAAGAGCAATCGTGTAGCTCTCAGAAGTGTGGCTCGTGTTTACGCGATTGCTAGGCTTCAATGTACTATTGAAAAAATCAAGTTGCAAGCCAAAGAGCAACAGACGAGGGTGGGCACTCAATTGCTTTGGTAGCCGTAGCCGGTAAGGTAAATATCTGTAGGCTGTATTGACTTAGCCTATGTTGCTCTGTACATACATTTCACTCTGCAGTTCGATCTAGTTAATCTCTTGAGCAGTGCTGGTCAGTTTCAAGTAAAATGGATTAAATAAACTACCGATTAAGATCCAACTGATTTTGATTTTATAGATCATAGCTTAACCGTATGTCGAGGCCGGTTATTTCTGCTACTATCTCAGCCGTCACAATGACTGTGCTACACATTTTCCTTTTCCCTTTCCATTTCACGGTGCTCACTTTCTTCTGAGCTGCCTGACAGATTTCTTCACTAGTTCGCTGTTATCCTCTCTAAGCAATCGATTATGTACTTGTGACTGGGCAAATGCCTGGCTGGGCTCAGCTGGTGGTGAAGCATTCAAAGTGATCTCGTTTGCTTCGCTTGGACGATGCCACGAGCACCAGATTAAGTTGCCAATTAATTGCACGTCTAGTCAAGATAAAGAACTACGCTGGACCATTCATCTTAAACTAACTCTGGGGGCTCAATTATTTGGCCGTGCCCTTGTTTAAAGTAGGCTCTCGCTCTTGCTTGGTTTTGAAAAAATCTATGCTCCTTACTATCTACTTGGTTTTAAGGATATCTCGGTGATGTGTGCATGCAATGACAATGATATGGCTGCTGTGCTTGCTGCTATAGCTCCTCAAATCAACTGAGAAGTTTGATGATTGAGCTCAATTGTTTTTGTAGTTCGCGGCTGACTTGACAATGTTTTAAACTTGAAGTTTATTAGAACTCAGAAAGCCCCACTTCGATAACGTCAAACCATTTTGTGGCCCTCTAGTTAAGCAATCCACAGATGACTTAACTCTCAACTCACTTGCTGCGTGTATTGATGACATTCGCACATGATTGGCAGCAGACTTTCTAAAACTAAACGTTGATAAAACTGACTTACTTGTTGAGGACAAACCCAGTCTGATTCAGAAATTGGAAAGGCTGACGCTCGAAATTGGCTCTACAAGCATATGTCCTGTTGAAACAGCTCGAAATCTAGGAGTCATGTTCCAAAGTGACCTCTCGTTAGACGACTTCGTCAGCTCCGGAGTCAAGCAATTCTGCCTACTTTCAGCTACATAACATTGCTAAAATTTCTGCTCGTTTAGATATGGAGACCACGTCTAAGTTGTTCCATGCATTTGCGACATCCCTTCTTGACTTCTGTAACTCACTGCTTGCTGGCCAAGCTGCATGTGCCATCAGGCGATTGCAGCTGGTGCAAAACTCTGCAGCTAGGCTTGTCTGTCGTGAGCTTCGCTGTTGCCACATCCCACCACTTCTCGCCGAGCTTTACTGGCCACTAGTAGAGCAACGGATCAACTTCAAGGTTTTTTCGCTTACTTTTGGTCACTTCATTCTTTACCTCCAACCTATCTCTCGGATCTACTCTCCCAACAGGCCAAGCATCGTACTACAAGCTTTTTGGTATCCAGCAATCAACCAATATCTCGTACATACCTTAAGTCCTTGGAGACCGTGCATTTAGTTTGTATGCTCCCAAAGCGTGGAACTCCCTCCCGACTTTTGTCAGAACATCCCCTGACTGGACCACATTTAAAAAGAGCTTACAAACACACCTATTTAGGACAGAATTTAGTGGGTCCCCGTGATTCGTCCTTCATTTGCTTATGTTTGCTGATACTGTGCCTGCTGCCACTAACCACATTTGCATGCTGATCCTACCCTTTCATTCTTAACCATGCTACTCATGTTGTTTATCAAGCATGATATTACTCACCATTCAATCGCTTATCACTTTGCAGCAAATATGAAGCACCTAGACAGAGATTGAGTTCTCTGAGGGTGCTTTATCAAGTGCATTATCATTATTATTATTATTATTATGACAGTAGAGTAGCATGATGGGAATGAATCAACCATAATACAAACCTCCACTGTTTAAGATTAGCTGATATAGCAGCCTCATATGTGTAGCCACAGAAGATCCTTAAAGGCGGTCACCACTGCTTGCAATTGGCAATACAAGATTGAGCAATGAAGAACTTGAACCCACGACCTCGACCGTGAAGAGCATGCACCTTACTTCTTAGATATCACAGCCGAAACCTGCGAGAGAACTTACTAAGCAGCAGCAAGCACAAGGAATCAATTTTGGATTGCTTCATTGAATGAGGTAATGCTAAGGATACCTAAAGCGCCCGTAAATGAAACGTTGAGGATTATAAGACCTGCACATGAAGCTGCCGTACAGCTTTACAGCTGTACGGCAGCTTCATTTCCCCTCTACTTTGTTCGGAAAACATTATAACTAGCCCTTTCGACTTTGCCGAGAGATCGTTATTGACGTCAAAAAGAGTCGCTGGTAAAGCCGACGCTCAGAGTTTATTGGTAAGGCGATTCCTAATGATGTATTAGTTTTGGGATGAGGCCAAAGCTTCTGGGTAATTCAATCTGTGTAACTGCCATGCATGTTGGCTTTCCAATAGGCTGTTTAATTTATCAGCCTGCACTCTAATCCGGAAAATAAAATCATTAGTGTTTCAGATCGGCTTTTCGACAGTACTGTCCATAATAGCTAGGCAAAAACAAGGTCTCTAGCATGAACTTCAGTGGTATCACCGTCACCTTCAGAAATGCCGGCCTTAGTGCTAGACAGCAGTACGTTGAGAAGGGCAGTACAATCGACAAAAGCCACTACACGATTCGACTTTCGCAGTTTGACTCTATCGGTTTTTTTTAATAAATGTACCTTCATACATAATTTGATTAGGATATTGAAAATAATACAGTGCACACGTTTGTCTGAGTCTTCCTGTGCAGTACATCTCTTCATCTTTATAGCTTCATCATCGAACAAGTTGCACAGATGTTAGATTATTGGTTCTGTGGATGTACAATTTGTGAGTATTTAAGCGTACAAAATTAATAAACTACTAGATCTGGTGACAAGATGCATTGAGTCCGGCTCCTTCGTCCGACCGGTATTTGTTCTATGTAACTGACGGTGCATGAAGTGACCCCAGATTCGGCTCAGGCCTCGTTGCTAGCAAGGCATGCTCATTCGAGCCATTCTGTAAACGATAACCTGCCGTACGATCTCAGTCAGACCCTGAAGGAGTCGTCCAAGGCCGTCAGTCAGACACTGCGACGTCATTACAGGTGAGCTCGATGCAAAAACCCTGGCTAACCTACTTCGGCAGTGTGGTCGAGCTTCGTATACATGGTTTTTTAATAGCCCTTTGACTTGGAGGAACAGCCTGGCTTGCAGGCCTGAGTGGCCTATCAAGGCTATCTGGCTAGCTGCCAGAGAAATACAGCTGTATGGGCAGCATGTTCGTGTTTGCTGCGAACTAGTTAATGGCCGCAAGCTCTGCTAACTGCTTTGACTGGCTTCGCCTTCATAGCTGGCTCCCAGCGCCGTGAAGCTCCGAAGCATGTGTTTCTGCAGTGACAATCACAGAGGACCAACATTTACCTGCCCTCGTAATGGGAGACCACTGGGCAAGCATCTGCACGACTGAGCGCCTGTGAGACGGTGGACCCATGCTCGGCAGCTGAGTAAGTTTTAGCACATCCCACTCACTACTCGTGCACGAGTGTGCACACGAGTGTGCACATGAGTGAGCTCCACTGTCTTACACTATGCCTGCAGCTTGCTGCCGCTATCACCAATCAACTAATAATGCTTTCTATACAGCATATGTGAAGTGCCTGGAAATAGATTAAGTTCTCTGCTGGCACTATACAAATATATCATTATTATTATTATATTTTTAATATCAACTGTCTGGTTTTCTTATATTTTGTCTGATATATTTGGTAATACGAGTTTATTTTTAATTAAAAAAGTGTTACTTCATGTACAGTAATGTTTTATTTATAAATAAAGAATCGTACTTGCAAAAAATTCATTTATCGCTGAAAATTCTAGAACTGATCGATTGTGTTTAACGAGGGACGGTGCACTGTTACTGAGGAGTCAGCTTACCGCGACTGTTTCTCAGGCTTTGGTGCTAGTTATTTTACGTTTCTGTCTGAGAATAGGCTGAGCTAATCGCATTACTAACTTATTCGAATGTTTTTCGCAATTTTTTAGGTATGTAGGAAACTAGTTGCTCTTTTACTCCATGCAGACACGATGACTACTGCATGTTATCCTGGAGAGATTTCAATAACTCTTTCAAAGCCTTACCTACTTTCAGTTCGCAAAGTAAATGCCTGCTGCCGGATTCTAACCCACAACCTGGGTCAAGAAATGCAAGTACCGTAGCCCTTGGCCAAAATACGAGGAGTCTAAAGAAGGTGATATTCATAAAATGAAGTTGAGAATCCAGTCATGATAATTCTACGACATACGAAGTTTCGTCTCTACCTTCATCGCATGGTAATTTAGGCGAAACCGCACAGTTATATCTGTATTACCGACAAGAGTTTAGACAGTGAGGCTGCTCGTACGATGTTCGCACAGCTCACCAGCCGGTGCCCTAATGCAATCGCAGTCTGACTCAACCTGGTTCTGGGCCGCCTAATCGGAGCACTTCCAGTCGTCGTAAGCTCTTGCCTACAGGCGTGTCTCTTCTTCCGACTCGCTGATGGTCCGGTTCTCAAGCTGGACCTGTTCATCGACAACGGCACATACTTGGTCGTCGTCAACATGTTGGTGCTGTTTGATGGAAGCAAGGATGCCTTAGTGGTGGCAGCCCAAAAGAATAGATTGAAAAGTACAGCGTCGTAGCCCGGTTTCTTCCGACCACTGGCTAACGAATGGAAGTTATGAGGCCCTTCGTGGTCCGTGCCATCGGCAGCTTTCGGCCTGATAATGAAGCCTGCATGGCCGAGTACTTATTTATTGTGTATGGAAGGTGCTGAAAAGACTGAACTGTAACTGCTATGCTTCTCGGATGCCAATGTTGATTATATATATATATATATATATATATATATATATATATATATATATATATATATATATATATATATATATATATATATATATATATATATATATATATATATATATATAGTCTTCTCTTGTTAAGCACGGTTACTCGGTTTCAGACTCTGCCAAGACAGGTAAATTTTGCAGAAGTATGATTTTTCATTTATAAATCAAATATTTTCGTAACTAGAGCATAGGAAATCTGTTCACGACCATCTAATTTGGTTTTAACATTATTAAAGCCCGTGGACATAAAATAACACCTTTTTAGTCACCATCACAACCATTTTGCCCAATATGTTTATCCAAGTAAGGGATAATAGGACGTATTAGGCATTGCAAATACTATAATATTATTACTGTGCATTAATTTACACCCAGTTTTTACACGCAAGTACTAACTTATGAACATAGTGCGATGTTTTTGATGATGATGAAGAGGTAAACTGTACGGAAAATAATAGCAGGGTTAGGTGCTCTCAATGAGGCTGTACTTGATTTTTAATTGCACGTACAGTAATTTTCATTTTAATTGCGATGCATGGTTGTGTAACTGACACAGACAACCGAGCGCCTTCTGAATCAATTTATTATTTTCATCATCTCGTCAACTTTGAAGTTTTCTCAAAATACCGCGATAGAGTGAAGCCAGGAATGTCGATGCCTGCAGTAAAGATGGACAGCTGTATACATATACTTGTCATCTGCTGCTGCCTGCGATCTGGAGGGGCCTAAGAAAAGGTTTAAGGACAAGATCGGGCCTCTAGGGCTGCTGACCTTAACATGCTCTGCTAGCATGTCACACTATAATTAAGAGGGAAAGTATATTCGTATTTTCACCGTCCTGGTGGCTTACAGAGATAGCAACACCTTAGGATGGTGATTGAGCAACACGGTTCTTTCTTTGGCATTGCCGGGCATCTGACCGTTGAGCAAGGAAAGCGATCCTCTTCGAATGTCACCATCATCCAACAGCTGACTGCGGTAGAAATCCCTGCAGTGCCATCCTAGGCGTTTGTACGTATGTGTACCTTGCAGCTCGGCCTAGCCCAAAGCGAGCTGCAGTGTAAACGTTATGGTCCTAAGAGCTTGACAACACGAATACCTGGGTACTTTCATCAATCACGAATTTTCATCCACTTTATCAGGCCTAGTCAGCTGACATTCCGATGGGCGAAATGAAAAATGGCAGACGAGCATTGGTGGAAGCACCATGCATCCGTGCAGAGGCCCTCTGCTCAGCCTGCTGCTTTCATTACAGACCTGAAGAGTGTGGCTGGCAAGATCCTGGCCCAGCCACCCGGCAATCCATCCTGGGCGTGAGAAACGCTCTGGCGGCGTCCACCTTCGTATGGGGTGAGAAGCATCGAGACAATCACGGGCTTGATGTACATGGTAAGGAATTGGAACATTTCCTCAATATCTGCACCTCATGATGCCGAAGCCCTATCATGCATTCAGGCAAATTGCCCAGTCGCCACCACTGAGCTTTGGCGTGTTCCTGTCATGCAAAAGCAGAGGAAGCAGCGCTCCATGGTAGCCAAGCTGGTGCACCACAATCAGTGCTTTTCAGAACGCACGTGCAGGCCCATGATGTAAGCCACCAGACGTACAGCTGAGACTAGCAGCTGCAGACCATCGCATAGGGCCAAGGAGATAGCTTGGTCGTCGGCCTGCTCCTGTCCACTATCTGAAAGCCAGAGGCATCGTGAGCTTGGAACAATCGACAATGAGCTCAGTACCAACATCTTACAGGACAGGTGCTAGCAAATTACCCTCCCAGACGCCCAACGATGACGGCTATGGTAACCAGTCTTGATCTTGGACATGCAGCATAACAAATGAGTCAGCCTATAGCCTTTCAATAACTTGGCATAAGTCCTTAGCTGCACCCACTTTGCAAAAGAGACGGTCGTAGCAGCTGCTAAAGGCCTTCAGAAGGTCCAGAAAGGTCCCAAGCAGGGTGCAATAACTAACAGATCCGCAGACCATGGTGCCAAAAGTAACCAGCTCCCATAGGGTTCTGTTATTGAATATCGACTATATCACAATTCAAGAATAAATATTAACAAGCAACTACATATTGGTATTCTCATAAGCCTCTGCTTGTGGTGGGTACTTTGTAAGTGGTCTTCAGTTCAGAGTCATTGGCCAAGCCCAAAAGCTTACAATTGCGAGGCTTTGCACTATTCGCACCTTAAAGGTCATGTCCCTTTTCGAAAGTTAATAGCCTAAGGGTTCGTTGTGCTTAAGAGCCTCTGCTGTATTGATCGATATTAATAATAGTAATAATAATAACAATGCACTTTATGAAGCACATTCAGAGAACTCAATCTCTTTCTAGGGGCTTTACGTTTGCTGCAAAGGGATACGCGATTGAATGGTCAGTGATATCATTCTTGATAAACAACATGAATAACATTGTTAGGGGTGACATGCACAGGGTCAGCATGCAAGTGTGATTACTGGCAACATGCAGTGTCAGCACCCATAGGAACGTGAAAGATGAATCTCAGGGACACAATAAATGCTGTAGTAAATAGGTGTGTTTTCAAGTTCTTTTTAAATCTGGTCAAGTTAGGGGATGATGCGGCACAAGTCGGGAGTGAGTTCTCGGCTTTGGGAGCTTGCGAACTAAAAGCACGGTCTCCAAAGGATTTGAGGTTTGTACAAGGTATTGGTATCCTGTTGGATACCAAAGAGTGGTGGTACGATGCTTGGCCTGGTAGGGGAGTAGATCTGAGAGATAGGCTGGAGCCAAAGAATGAATTGACCTTAAAGTGAGCGACAAACCCTTGAAGTCGATCCGCTGCTTGACTGGCAGCCAGTGTAGGTCGGCGAGAAGTGGTGGGATGTGGCAACTGCGACTCTCACGAAAGACAAGCCTAGCTGCAGAGTTTGGCACAACCTGTACTCGCCTGATTGCACATGCAGGTAGGCCAGCAAGCAGTGAGTTACAGAAGTCAAGACGGGATCTCACAAATGCATGGAACGACTTAGACGTGTTATCCTTATCTAAGGAAGCCCAAAGTTTAGCAATGTTATTTAGCTGAAAGTAGGCAGACTAGATTGTGGTGCTGATGAGATCGTCTAACGAAAGGTAATTTTTTAACATGACACCTAGATTCCGAGCTGATCCAACGGGAGATATGCTGGCAGAGCCTATTTCGAGCGCCAGCCTTTCCAATTTCTGAATTACGCTGGGTTTGCATATAGCTAGTAAGTTAGTTTTATCATCGTTTAGTCTTTGTGCTTCCAGACGTAGTTTGATTAGGTGATGTAGGCTGGAAGTCGAAGTAATGCTAGAATAGAGCACTTTTTCTCTCGCTGGTTGCATGGTAGCCATGTCCCCATTTGCCGTAATCAAGTGAACAGCTGGCTTACAGCTGACTCGCCTTTCCTGCAGTTAACCCACGGTTGTCATACGGAAACAGCCACTATTGAGTGCAGCAGCACTTACTGGGTCCGTGTGATTCGTCCTTCACGTCAATATGCCTGCTGACACTGTGCACGGTCTAACTAACCACACTGGCATCTGACCCTATGCATGTCACCCCGAACTATGTTATTCATGTTGTTTATCAAGCATGACATTGCTCACCATTTACTCGCGTTTTCCTTTGCATAATGTAAAGTGGCTAGAAAGAGGTTGAGTTATCTGAGGGTGCTTTATCGAGTTCATTATTAATATTATTATTATCACTTGTCCCTCTAGTGCAAAAGAATTTGTCTGTCTATACTAATTCATGGTGACCACTTTACAAACTCAAAGAAAAAAAGCTGAGAGCCCGGTGAAAAAGACCAATCACTTTGCAGAGGAATCTGAGCTAACGCTGTTTTTGTGGTACATCACATGTCAGTAGCGAACACTGATAGGAGGCGAAGAATTACTGTGCTTTTTTTAAATCAAATAACATAAGACGACAGATATAAAATACACGGGAGAACTCAGCATCGGACTAAGAACTTTGACCGTTTTGAATTACCAAATATGTCGATCTTTCAGTCTTCTACTATTTATACTGATAAAAGCATCCCACTGCCAAGGACTTTCCGTTTAATTATCATCGCTTGGTAGACTGACTGCATACAATCTTCTGATGACTTGCTCGACACAGATAACTCACTTGTAGACCACTATCCTCCTTCAACAACCTAACAGAGACCTCTGCACCTCAAAATTTCCGAATGAGAATAGGAGGGGTTAACATGCATTGTGATTTCTTGCTTACCCCATAGAGTCACCAGAGATGGTAGGGCATTCCCGTTAAATAGGTTTGCCTACAGGTTCGACGACTCAAAAGACCGAAGAGTTAATCGTCTCTTGTGTCTGGGAGCTCATCTATCTGCCTCAATTTAGTGCAAGCTACCCCTGTGCTGACGCTTCCAAGCTCTGACGCAAAATGGTTTCGAATGAGCGGATAGACACGAGCTTCACATGGAACGACCTCACTGCCAACTAATTTTGTAAAACCAAGGAAAATACAATTATGAGCTACTGGCCAACGTTCAGGAAACGAGAAGAGCTAATAAAATATGCGAGCCTCTCAAATTGGGCCCACATTATGGCGAGTCAATGCAGAATGGTAAAGAAAGAGGCTACAACCATTAGGACATCAATATTACGACAGCCACTTACAAAAGGGCTCTGAATGGAACGTGATCATCAAATCACGGCAACGAGAGAGTTTATTCTAGTCTCCTGATCCTAACTAATCACGAAGAAAGCACAGAAATAATCCAGTTTATAGTATACAATGCCAGGTTCGACGGAAGCCAAAATAAAGCCTCAAGGGAAGGTGTTCCCCAGAGAACACGAATCAGTACTCCAAACTCATGCAGCTGGATGACAGGTTCGCAGTACCCAAAATCGAACAACACCTCATGTCACCCACATAAAACATGAATTTTGTTTACGTTCTTGCAGAATTCTTGGTTAGAAACTTGCTAAGGCTAAACAAACGTTTCTAAAGCTGGACGCCATAGCAACCAATTAATCAGCATTATTTGTTGTGAAATTGGTCTGAAACCAAGTTGACTTGCTCAATCGGATACAGTCGCAAACCCCTAACAGATAGCTCATGCGGGTATTATTAATTTTGACCTGCCTTATATCGTCAATGTCTGACTTATTCTGGGTATCACGTACTGAAGTGCCTTGGTTCTGACCATCACCAATGATCTTGAGAGTTGCGGAGAGTCATATATTTTCCATCACCTAAAATATCTAAATCGCTGTCTTTCCCAATGCAGGTCCACGTGAAAACAAATAATACTTCAGCAAACTATAAGCATGCACTACTTTAATATGTAGTGTAGATTGGACTTTAAAACCACATTTAAAAGCACTGTTTTAACAACAATCCAATAATTTGATCAGGGGCTCAAAGCCACATTGACAGTAGCTTCTTTTTTCAGGGTTTAAAAAGCCGCATTCTATCACCGGGTTGCATTGCAACCCCGAGGGCTTTCAAACGAGCTTAGTGTTTGTTGTCATCTGTGCAGAAGGGCTAGATTTTCTAAACGTAAATATGTAAGCCCTTTTTGCATGTCTCCGATATGTTTCCTCAGCTTTTATCAAAATGGCAGTCATCCTGGCAACAGGTCTAACAATAGCAGGTGTCCCTTATTTAGCCTCAATCTAGCAGGAGTGTACCAGTAAGTTAATACTCAGCTGAACAGCACGCCATCACTATAGGCGGCAAAAAAGGCCCAACCATCACACTTTAGCTGCAGTACTCAGCCGTACTCACCACCAGTGTAAAACTATACCGTTCCACCATTTAGAGGAGCAGCCTGTGCTATTTAGATATTTGACAGCTTGCAGAATTCCTTAATACAGCCGACTCAAAATTGCTGCTTTTTATAATCTATCAGGCGTTTTAAGAGTAAAGAAAATCGAACAAAAACTATCGGCACCTGTGGCCTCGAGGTCTTAATCTGTCTACCTTTAGAAACAGTTGGTTAAGTAATCTATAGCAATACAGGTGTGTTTTTTCCCAGTGCCACCAAGTAGTCCAATGACCAACACCACCTAATAAAGCTGTAGCCCTGCTCTGTGAAGTCTGGGGACCCCTCTCCACACAGCGTTCGGGTAGGATTTGCCATTCTTGTTTACATTCCTCCTATGTTGATGCAATAGATTAGGTTCCTTAGATAACTCACTGTCTTCTTTACCCGAGGATTTCTTCCTTGGGCTAATTTCCTGCTTCAGTGAGCACTGTGGACAAATCTGTCGGAGTCCATAGTTCCCTAGTTGCGATCAGACTACCATGTCTGCTTTTGAGATTGTCAAGTAGTCGGTGTAACTGCAAGGTATACCAAATTATTTCTTTTCTACCACACGAGCTCGCTAATATCGCTCAACGACACTGCTCAGCATAAAAAGTAGTGCCCTTTTTTTATTAATGCTTGCTGTGATTGCAACAATATGCTAAGCCGAGGCCACTGTGCAGTAAAACTGAAGCCATTCATAAGTGTAAGGGCTATAGTAAAAATAGCACTCCAGAAATCTCGTGTGTAAGTAAGAATTTCAAGCACCTACCTTAATGTCATCCATAATGAAGCACGACGTCAGATGCACGTGTGCTTATGCATGTCAGGTCGTTCTCAACCGTACCACCGACGGGCGCTCGTGAGTCGTTCTAAGCTGGAGCTCTTGTCTTGGGCACAAGAAGACAAGCTTGCTATTAACTTTAACAGACTTCGGCACGATAGTGGATGTTTGCTTTACACAGCCTGTACAACAGGACCAAGGACCAGAGAAGCAAAGCTCGGTGTCCGAAACACGAACCACCCCCCAGGAAAGTAGGTTGGATTCCACGGGTCTCAAATAGCACTCCGGTAGTCTTCTGAACATGCCACTCTGTTACTAGAGAGGGAAACTGAATTTATTAAAAAACAACTTGTATTTGTTGTAGGGCGTGTTATTGCTAGCAGTAAAAACGTGTCCATTTAGGCGGACTATGCATTGTAAGAGTTGCTAGATGTCACGTGACTACCATTACCACAAATTCGTGCTTATGCCAGACAAAAATCAAGGCTAATGTATTTGATGACTTAGGTTGTTTGCTCGAGCCCCTTGGCACATTCAAAGCACACGAATAGAGATAAAGATCTCTAAGGGCACTATTCAAATGAATTACTGTAATTTTTAATACTATTTAGAAATACAAATTTTCTCTGGACGCCTGGAGTTTGAGCATGTCCCATTGTGACCAGTAGTCTTAGTTGCTTTGATATGGAGAGATACCTTGTCGCATTAAGACAAAACCTGGTTTAGCTTATCCGCAGTATTACCTGGTTGGTTATAAGGTGCGACGTCCCCATCAGTCAATATCTTACTCTGGTTCTTCTCTGCGCATCAGTCAGCACGTCCCTGCATCCTGCACCGGGCAATCAAATCCAAGAGCTGTAAGCTTAAATAACTATTTAACACTTCCCGGGGTGGTGGCTCAGACGCCGTACCCCAGCACCAGGCAAATAGTCGACCTATGGCAGTTACTGAGGGTAAATTAATTTCAGTTCGTAGGTGCTGCGTCTTCCGACCAAGCCACGTGCCACCAAGCTAGCAAGCCATTTAATCAGTGTCGCGTAGTTTCTACTTCGCTCTGAACGACCAGTAAATGAACCAAATAACTAGACCTGCAGTCTCTGTCCGCCAGCGAACGTTAAGCATGCTAGCTGCTGCCCCACTAATCCAAGTAATCTGCCCGAAGGAATGAGAGGCCTCTTAAATTCCTCTAGTTAAATTTTGGCCCACTAAAAACCAAGAGGTTACTGATCCACGATCGGGCAGTCCAGGAGAGGTTTGCTGTATTTCTGCTGACTGAGAAGTGGATGATGGCCTGCTCGATGCTGCTTTTCCTAGACCAACCCACTCAGATTATCCTTCTTTCAATTAATAAGGTCTGATAGGTGGATGGCTAATGCTATCGTTTGTAAATTATTTAGCTGTAAGACCTTCGGTTTTTCAAGTTGACCATAGTTTGATTAAGCCCCTATCGGTTAACCGAGAAATACTATGCCTCTCTCTGTTGTAATATACCGATTTCCTTCAAGCTGCCTATCCTTGTTTACGGTGGAGGTTTCCGAGTTCCTGATCGAAAATAGCTGTGACAGGTCGTTATTGATTACTCAATACCTCAACGTTCATGCTGACAACCCTAGCAACAGCCTGGTCTATACTCAATTCTCAGCTGTCTAGAAAACTTTCGTTTGGTCAAACACGTTAATCAGACCACACATATATGTAGCCGTATCCTGGATCACGTTATCACTAAGAATTACTACCCTCTCTGACTTTTATGTGTGCACATTAACCATATGAGATCATTGCTGAGTCTCGTTTACTGCTCCTTTTCCGTCGTGCATGCAGGGTAACTGTGAGTTTTTCCAGCCGCGCAAATACAAAAAGATTGATACGGGGAAAGTATTGAAATCTGTCTGTGAGGCCGGTCTTCCTGATTTGCAACCAGATTCAGCCTGCAGCTTCGTTTCCCTCGCTGATGCAGTGAACATTAAACTTAGGGGTGCCCTGGCCAAGTAAACACCCGTAAATTCTATCCTTATATGAAGAAGTTCCTTTCAATTTACCAGAAAACTTTAAAATACAAGACGTGTTAGACACTAGCTTGAACGCCCCTCTAAGAAGTCTGGGTCTGATGACAATCTAGCCAATGTCAATGAGCTCCTACAAGTCTAAACCTGAGAGGCCAGAGCCTTTTGTTCACCCGAAAACCAAAGTTCCACAGTCAGACACAAAAGGTGTATAAGACGGTAAATAGTTTGCTGGCCAAATCTCCACTACCCTAATGCCAATGGTTCAGCCGATAAGTTTTCATTGTTCTTCATGAAAAACACTGCAAATGTATGCCTCAATAAAGCTGCCTCTGACTGACCAATCGGTGAATCTCAACCAGCAACATTACATTAGAAATTGTCTGATATTTTGGCATGCAATGTGGCTATGTTAATATAATCTAGTAAAAATAACGTGCCCTAAAAAACCTTAACCACCGCCTCAGTAGTTTTCGCAGACAAAAAACGTAGCCCGGAAATAGCTGATATTTTTAAAGCTACTATTGAAAATGGGGTCACAACCATGTCACTCAAATCGACCATCGTCCAACGGATGCCAAACAATTCTTATTGAGAATCAAAGACTCTAGAAAACTATCGCCCAGTTTGGCTCTTTCCTTTTCCGTCAAAGATTATTGACAATTTTCCCTAAGCAGCTTCTAGTAATTGTTGCAAAAGAACAAACTGTCGCACGAATTTCAGCCGGGAGTTGAGCAAAAAAACTTCAATTTAACTTATCACTTCCATGTAGCTTATGATGTCCTACGTAGCAAGAGTGCAGCAAAGACGGAAACATCACAGGCTTAGCCCTGAATCTATCGGATGACTTCAATGCTATTAATCCCAATACCCAACTTGAGCTTCTGAGGACACAGCTTGGTGTAGCAAATGAGGCCGTTGCACGGTTGACATAGAACTGGTCAAATAGTGATCAATCCGCGTTTTGCAAGGATCAGATCTCATGCAGCACCAATCCAGTCACGTAAGGGGTCCCACAAGGTCCACTTTCGGTTCTCTTTCATTCTCTATTCATACTAAACTTCTAAGAAAAGTGATTCGGGCCCATAGAAATGGCTGTGAGTTTTATGACTACGATATTCAGCTGTCTGTGTCGCTTAAACCATTAGAATATGGAGTGGTGAGTGATAAAGTGCATGCCTGCCATGCCGAAATTGGATCCTGGGTGTAAGCAAACTTTCTAAAATGTTACTGTTAGAAAACGGAATTAATACTCCTAGGACATCCCATGTAAGGGGTTGGACTAGAAGACTTTGCTACTACGGTCGACGATGCGTTTTTGTGAATTTCACTTCTAGTTTGGAATTAAGATGTCCTCTTTGGCAGCGGCTTAAATTTTGAATGTTCTAGTAAGAGGAATACCTAGACATTACGTAAGATATATATCTAAGATTTGTGACTGTTTACCAAGGTAGCTTGCAAAGGATTTAATCAACTCACTGGTTTGGTTTCAACTGGATTAGTTAAATCTGTTTCGGCTGGGCTTCCAAGAAAACATTAGGCCACGGAAGCTGGTTATGACAATCGCTGCAAGGCTAGTTTACAAATTAAAGATCTTTGATCACGTGTTTGATTTTTGGGAAGAGCTTGGGTGAGTGCCGTTTCGTCTGTAGAACTAGTGTAAAATTCTTATTTTGACACACGAGACTCACGACGGCTTGGCTCCTTCATGCCTAGCTGAAATTTTGCACAATTTTCAGCGTTTTTGCTTTCTTGAGTTCCCTATGGACAATAAATTAGCTCTTCTGCTCTGAAGTTTAAGCACTATTGGTGACAGAAGCTTTGAATTGGCTGGTCTAGAACTGTGGAACATAATACGAAATTCTGATGCAAAGACATATGCTCTCCCGCTGCCAAATACACATATTGCATCTAGCCATTATGAGCTGCTACTTCTATGCCATCAGTACCACAGCTGCTCTTCCAACTCAGCTATGCTTCTCGGTCTTTCGTGGTTCTTTTTGAGCCTAATTTCGTTGTCTACCAGATTCGTATTAAAAACCGCTTCCGCTTTGAAAGTGCTTTGGATAATTCCCCAGCGTAGCATACATTAGTCTTTGTGGCTTTGTGGATTTGCAGATGGAGGTACATAATGGTAACGGTTTTAAATCGTTGTTTTGCTTATGCTTTGGTGTCATTTTGCAGCTCGAGCTTTGATGGGTAAGGCTTTTTGAATATTTACAGTTTATTCGATAAATTGTGTACAGTTATCGTTATAAACATTTCACAGAGCCTATTTAAATCAACTTACTACTGAAGCAAATCTTTTGTCGAAATATGTAATCTGCCTTAAATATGTCTCCAAGGTTTGTGCATACGAAGTGGTTACCTTAAACAATGCTACTAAAACATCTCTTTTCCTCAATACCCTTCTACGGTCTTAACTGGCAAACAAACTTTTAAAGCAAGCCGGTTATAAATGCTACTCAGGTAACTCAGTTGATCCGAAGTCTTTCAAATCGACAAAAGTTTAAAAAATACTTCCAAAGGCAAGGATTTTTTCCAGAGGTCACGGATTATTACCACATAATTTTACTTTTTCAACAAATTTATGATTTCTTTTTTAGCCAAAGCAGCTCGTAAAACTCTTTGAAAACAAGGAGTTGTCAGGTATAGTTAGTCAAGATTAGGAACTCAACTTCATTGAAAATTTTTCTCCTTCATCAGACTGACATATTAAGCTAAATGATGAGGTCAATTTAATTCAACTTGGGTATGCTGCATCTAATCACTGTGCTTATGCTGTTGTAAAAAAATCGTATTCTAAAGATTGAGGAGAATGATTGGTCTGGCAGACGAGGTACTGACGTGGCTGCTCAAATCCAACTTGTCCAATCTTCTAAAGTCCTTTAAGTGTGGCGACCAAGTCTCATTTAGAAGGGCACTTATACGCTCAGCTCACTTTCACTCTTGGTAGTTTACTATTCTATATGTATACCAAGACTCTGGGAAACCTTATTCGGGCTATGGGATCGGCTATCATTTCTAGGCTAACGTCACTCAGTGCTGTTTTTTTACCATCAAGATCAGATGCAGTGACCGATTAAGTAAATGCTTACCATACATATATTTGACTCTGGATATTGGCAAGTTTTTGTAAACTTAACGACGATAAGAACCGAACTCTTGTTCATAGGGCACCCAAGCATTTGGCTGGACAAGGGGACCTTGCTCTCTAAGAGGTGATGCTACTGCCTGAGCATTACGATGTGCTGGAAATTTTAGCAAACTCGTTGATAACTGCCTATTTTTTTAAAGTTTCATTAGGATGCTGGCCTCAAAGCAAGGTATAACTGTTTTGGTCAAGATGTTACGGTGCTTGCAGCAACCAAGGTCCTCCTCGAACCCTCAGGTCCTCTTAGGATAATGCATTAGCAGAAGTTCCATTCAAACTCTCCAAGACCGTAGGCATCAGAAGGTTTAGCTCTGTAAGTGTAAGACTTTGAATATCACACCCACAATTTTTAAGCATCGACATCTCTCCAGCTGCCAACCACCGCACATCATTTACAGTCGTTCAGGGCTACTAGCTCCCTGGTAACTATTTCAGTGACTGCATTTGTTGCTAAACAATGATTAGTCTTACCTATTTACTTGGTGAGATGAAGGCTTTTGGCTACCATGTGCGAACCTAAGCCGTTTGGGCTGTGAGTGTGCAGTGGAAAACTAATTTTGGTTACGCCGACTTTATGGGGTTTTAGATGGAGATACATTACAATAAGTCCTCCGAATCTTTTTTATTCAAAATCTGAGACAATACGGTGATATTTCGGTTTGTCTTTAATGGTGTAATTGTTTCAACCCAAGGAACAGGGCTGACCACTAAGGCTATCGGCATTGCTTTTGAAAATTTTAATTCTGTTTAATTATTTACTACTGGTAAAACTGACCGACCCACCGAGCAAGTAGTTCTTTTAGACCTTCGAGTGCAAAAAACCATTGCAAGGTGAAACGATATGTGCAGATCCCAGATCCAGCCCCATAATGTTACTTACGGAGATTACCCCGATCTTTTATGTTGGCTAACCATTTCTTTCTTAAAGATAACTTCCGCTCAAGGCCACTTCAGACGTTACTTAAACAAGCAAATACTGAATACTGAATCGTGCTATCTTTTGTCACGTATCTCCGTCCGTAACTTTAGTAGCCACAAACACTACGTGAGTGTTATTTAGGAGAGTTCTCTATAGGACACTCAAGCTTAAAGTGCTTTGTGAGCATGATCAATCCAACAGCTCTATTCTTAGACTTACAGAGCAAGCAACCAGTACTGTGGTTTCTAGCATCGCAGTCCAGAATATAGTGAGCCATTAGGTAAGGATACTTAAAAATAAGGCACAGTTTCCGACTCTTTTTTCTCATGATAAATCTAGGACTATAGTAGCAAACCTCTAAGCTTAAGTGCCCAAGCAACACCTTTAAATGTAGCTTCAAGCTGTCACAATCGCTGTTCGAAAAAGAGTTTTGTAACCGACACAAACTGCAGACCGAATGCATTCATCGCATGGTCACATGTGCGGAAATCGGTTTTAGTAATAGCTGACTGCATTTAAACCTCGGAGAATATATCCGACGGAATAACTCAAGTGAGAAAATGAGTCAGCCAAAGAACGGTATTCGGCAACGGTATTTGACAGAGAGGATTAGTTAGGTCAGCTAACTGAAAGTTAAAATCTCTGCTGCAGAAAGAACGGGTGATAATATGAATGCATAATCGATATGAGCGTCATTCAAATTCTGACTAAAAGCAGGTATTTGTACCTGGTGACTGTATGTATGACTGTATAATGCCACCATTGCCTGCCACAGCTCGAGGGCAACCGCACAAGGACTGCAGACGTCTTAAAATCAGCAAGGCGCTGCTCCTATTGTGGTTTTAATTGGCTTTGGAGTTGGAATGCAAGTAATGCCTACTAGGAGTGGCTACGATCTCAGTCAGGCAGTTAGTCAGTTTCAGCCAGTTTTTGGTAACAGCACAATATTCGCAGGCGATGTCCAGAATCACATCAACCATTATTAGGGTTTTGCTCTTTTGACAGACGCTCAAGGCACCTATTGAGTTTATGGAACGGCAATGCAAAGAATAGAATGCATTGGATTGCCATTACTGCTCTTACGATGAATAATTAATTTTGGCAGTATCGATACCATCCAAGACAACATGCCTACACTGAACTTATTGATGCCCGTCTTTTTAACTTTGTTCAGCCTTCACAGGTGCGGTCTTCATTTGGCTGCATAAGAGAAATATCGAGAGTGAAATAATCACTTGATAATCACCGTAAGCGGAAAGCTGAGCAGTGGTGCAGTACGCCATGTAGCCGCATGCTCTATACAACTAAAACCGTTCAATCAGTGACGATTTTAGGGTAGGCTGCTGCAGCCGCTTCAGCCGCAGCAACGAGTTCCGTCTGCAGTCAGGGATGGACTGAAAACAAGCAAGCTGACAGAAGCCTTCTTTCAAGCGTATGTTGATGGCTTCTATATAATTCCAGATTAGTCCTTTCTATCGTTAACAGTGAAAAGCTTCGCGAATTCATCCTTTCATTTGAAAATGAAACTTAACCAAATTGGAATTCTCCTTTTGAGCGCTTGCTGCTGCACGAAGTCCGAATCTCATATTATATGAAGCCACTTTTTGTAGCTTTTAGATAGCTTTCTTAGACCCTACCGGCACAGGTGAGCTATTCACTTTTTCAATTTACACTCAAAAACGCCATCATAATTACGTGCAAACCATTTATTTACCCTGAACTTCACCGTGCAAGAAGCTGGTAAGTCCATGTGCTAGTGCCACAAAAATGACAACACACCGCTTGGTCATAAAAAGCAGTCCCTCGCCAAAGGCAAGGTTTTCACTGTCAACGATGCAGCTGCTACGTAACTAGACCACCTTTGAGCTCGTCGTGTTTGACAACTGGGCCAAACCTGTGTAATAATAGCACGTTATTTCGGAAGCGCCAGGGTCAAACGCGAAGCATGTGTTCTTTAACCAGCTCATATCTGTATTGTCATCGTTACAGGTCTTTGCAAGAACTTTTCTTTTCAGACGAGAATTCATCACAACGGCCATAAAACTTTAGTAGTGCTTGGCGTCGGCATGAGAGACAGAAGGACAACAGAACACGAAGAAAGAAAGGGAGTTTTTCAAAAAGTTACCCATCCTTGCTCTCCTCCTTGGCTCTTAATAAAGAAGACAATACAGACCGTGAGATGCCTCGTTGCATCTCGCATGAAATCCACCTAACTGACTAACATTCACTCTGATGCTTAGGATTCACAGTACCACGGGTTTACTCGAGATCAGGTCTACATTCTGAGCAGCATTACGTTAAAAATCAGAAGACAAGAAGCAAATAACTAATTTTTCCAAATTTAAAGGGTGCTGGGAGTATATATGTATGCCTTTCTGTGTATGCAATACCCCCTCGTTAATTTTGTGGTTAATAGAGAGAGCGTTAAAATGATGCATTGGAAAAAAAGTCAAGCTTTATTTTGAACACTGTTATCGCACCTGGTCAATTTTGTAAGCAAGTGCTAGATACGTTAGCTGAAGTGCCAGATTATCTGATAATTTTAATGGGAGTGTCGCCTGTTACAAAGGAAAGTGCAGCATTTAGATATCTTCTTATTAATGGCAGTCGTGTGCAGGAACTATTTTAGGAAAACAATAGTATTGAACTGTCCCGCGTCAAGCGATGCAGGTCAAGTACTTGCTTTTGTGGGCATATTCATTAACTAAACAAATTTATGAAATGATTAATACTGTACATTAACTCTGTGTTGCACTACGGTAAATAGTTTTAAGCTTGGATGGTAAGATAAATACGCCACATATTTCACAAACTTGAATCGTGCTGTGCTAGCTGAGCCTATTTATTTTCCAGGTTCTCCACCCTGAGGCTCCTTACATTATGGAGTTGACGGCAGCACTAGTTATTTTCTAGATTTAACCAGTTAAATCATGCATAACTTTGTCGCTGAGAAACGACGATCTTCACTGGTCTCAGCTTGAGGCTCTGCTGTCAAGTATTACGCTAAGCTGACCTACTGTGCAGCTGGCGCAGGAACAGGCACCGAGGACTTTCGCTGAAATCAATTCCAGTCACCGGTTATTGCTTCTTTTGCATTTCCAAACTTTTTGTAAATCTAGTCATATGCGACCGATAATCTTGTCCTCGGTTGATTTATCAACAATTCGTGTTCAGTTGATGCACGCTGTGAAAGCTACATCCATAGTAGTCGCCATGGATTCAGTGGTGTGGTGCCCAAAGTCAGAATAGGCATGAGGGTAGGTATTGGCTGGTAGTGTCTTATATCACAGTCAAGTTCTAAGTGATACGGTATTGAATTGTAATAAAGAAGAGTTGCTATTATAAAACCTGTTAAATTTAGTTTGTAGTGAGTCTCAATACAGTTTTGTAAGAACTTTTGATTTTAAGGTCCCTCCACGAGTTGATCAACTGGGAAATAAACAATTCCAATTTGTTTATCATAACAGCAATTATCTCTTGAACATTTTTTGGATATACGGAACTTAAGCTAAACGCTCAACCTGAGTCAGTCCCTAGCTTGCATACACCGCACTCTTGGGAGGCCAGTAGCAAGAGAGACAGTTTAGTAAGAAAAAACTGTACCTCTGGTAAATGTGACCAGATATAAGCAAAACTGTGCTGTAACACAGCCTACAATCATTTCCATTTTTCTTCCTGGGTGGTTGAAGTCAATCCGAAGGCAGAATGCTAGCAAGTTAGTAAAGAAATAAATTCATTTAAAAGCGTTAAAAATCTACCCGAGTCGCATACAATATATTGAAATGTGACAGAAAACATTCATTTTTACAATGCCAGAGAAATAGCCAGTCAGGCTCTGACCTTTGGCCTTTTACTAGGGATTCCACGCCCTAGCTACTTTTCTCATGTATCGTTACTGGGTTCAGCGAAGAAAACTGGTAGCCGGCATCGAGTGCTGTAGTCTATGAGGGATCAATGAAGGGGACTCATCCTTTTTAGACTATGTTTTATTGGGCAACCTGAACCTACCCATGAATGGAGCGACCAGTAATGATGTGGCTGAATTTTTAAATACTTTGTGGTTGCTACCCTTTCGTAGGTTGTTAATATTATAGATTGATAAAACTCGTAAGTTTGCATAGCACCCTCAGATAACTTAATCTAGTTTGAGTTTAGTTTGAGGCGCTTTAAATATACAGGAAAGGAAACTGGACCATTCGATTAGTGGCTTTGTGTACGATATCTACATGCCGAGTATAGTTAGAGATAGCCTGTAAAGCGTCCACATGCATAAAATCATTAGTGGTAACACGCACAGTGGCAGCATACACCTTCTCACAAAGAAGGTTAAAAAATCCCACCGAATGCTGAATAGCAGCCCTAAGGACAACCTGTCGTCAGGCTGGGTATGGGGACCAAGCAAAAACTCACCTGGTATTAAGAGCAAGCGCTTTACATGGCAGAAACCGCACACCTGCCATAACCAGTCTACCAGCACAGTTTACGGTGGCCGGCGTAAAGGGGTCCAGTGAAGGGATTCAGTGGAGGGATCCAGTGGAATGATCTAGTGGAGGGATACAATGGACGGACTCAGGGCCTCCTTTTCCGTTTCCCTCGCACTCCGAAGGTAGCCCTTGTATTCCATGCATGAATATCGTTTGCATTTACGGGCTACCGCTCATTCCAAAACTGTCCACAGACGGCCCAGTTTGTGGTAGACAGATGTCCCGAGAGATGCTGCCAATCCATAGATTAGTGCCCTAGTGCTGAGTAATGCAGGGAGATTCGTTGTCCTCCCCTCAACCGCTAGAGACCCTGCGGCCGATTAGACAGTCTGATCCCTCGAAGAGCCTTCGCCTAGTCCATCAAGGTCACATGAGTCACGTTCCTCGCATTATGAGAGAAACGGGTATGTTTTTAGCTTCTTTTAAACGCCCGTCGAGTCAGGGAAATTTGGGACTTCAGTCGATATTGAGCTCTAAGCTTTGGCCGCATACGAACTAATGGTAGGTAATCCAAAAGCTCTGTGGTTTATTTGAAAGATAGCTTAACGATTTGAGTCAGAAAGGTGTCCGGTACGAGGCATAGCCCAATTGGAAGGTAGTTTGGATATATGGGCTTGTGCAGGAGAATAAAGGGTGATATATGAGTGACAAAATCTTGAAGTTAATGTGCTGCTCATCGGGAGCCAGTGCAAGTAAAAAAAAAAATTGAAGTGGCAACTGAGGCACTCGAGAAGCACGAACCTGGCAGAAGAGCTGCACACCTGCTGTTAGTGCCTTATTGTATATGCCGTTTGACGAGCCAGCAGTGAGTTGCTAAAGCCGACCGGGATGTCACAAATGCATGGAACGACTTGGCTGTAGTATCTCCATCAAACCAGGCTTGGATTTCTATTCATATTTCCATATCTCTATCGAACCAGGCTCAGATTCCTATTCATATTTCTGTAAATGTGGCAAAGCCAAATTTGAGCTATTCCTTTTTTCCATTTCTGACATTACCGATCACGTAAGTACACTTTAGAAGCTCCACATCCTTTCAACTCCGTAGACAGACAATTATTTAAAAGCACATCTTTAATAACCCCTGCCATCGCTAAAATCATACACGGCAATGGGAATAAACGAAGGGGTGATGCAGGGATGCCTCTGTAGTCCGGTGCATAGGCCCGTCGGACTGGCGGACTCTGCATGCTTGAGATTCCCTACCGTCTCATGACAAACCTTCATTTTATTACGGTAGCCTCTGCAAACCCTCGTAGCAGTGCACTCTTCTAAACAGAATCGGAATCTACGAAACGTCAAGAAGAGCTCTTTATTCGGTTTAAGAATCCGAGGCTCCGATATTCGTAGACCATGAAGCTTAAAACCTTGGGTGCACTATCCGGAAGCCTCTTCAGATGATGCATACAAATGAATTAGTGCCCTTGCTACTAGAACCCGAAGCAACACGCCGTAGCATATTTTCCCCATCGGAGAGTTGGCCTCGTGAAAAACCCTGATAGCGTTCCCCTGCATAAGCACTCTGAGGTTAAGCACCGAAAGTGCTCCGCCACTAACGTCCTGAACGGATTTTTCGATCCCCATTTTTGGGGTGGAGGTTAAAGTTATGCCGCCAGTCGTTAGCAGAGCCGAAAGCATGTGCAGACTTCAGACCTGAAGAGAAGCTGGTACCCTACTTGAATGCTGACCCAGTGCATATCATCCTACCCACGTTATTCCTGCTGTTTCATGAGAATGCTACCAGTAACCAGATCGTGCTTCTTTTGCAGCAAATGTAAAGTGCCTATAAAGAAATTTACTTCTCTTAGGGCACTTTATCAAGTGTGCTATTATTATTATTATTACTTTCGGGCTCTTGAAGTGGTGTGCCAAAGGCAAGGTCAATTAGCAATCTTCATGCTAGTCTAAAACGATTTGTTAACCAGCTCCAAAAAATAAAAGCCCGAGTTTTGAACGAATACTTTAGTACATACTTGATTCTATATATCCACCAAATGTCATGTCATTGTGCACAAGCTCACACCCACAACGAGCTTTAAAGACAGAGGCATGCACTGCAATCCACCACATTCATCCGAAATCCGCCTTATTCGCCTCAAATCCACCTGAAATCAGCCAGGATCGTTAGATGTCACTCTGCACCGTTTTTACAATGCAATCACATCCAACCAATCGTGCATGTACAATTGCAAGCAATTAATGGCAGTCGACAATAATGGCCCTGGCAATACCCATCTCCGTCGCCAATCGTTGAGAATTTGGCAGTCTGAAGCTCAAATTGTTATTTTATGTAAAACTCAGCTGAGTCCACAGTGATACAATAGCTTTTTCAAGCTGATTGACTCGCTAACTGTAAGCAATGTATGGCCATTGACCGTAACGGTCAATGCCAGTACTGCAATCTGTGGAAAGTCAGCAAGATTGAATTTGCGAAGCCGCTACTATTATTCCCATTTAAAATCTCAGTGTGCAGGAGCATAATTTGTACCCACTGTACAAATTCAATCGGTGCGATGCATGGCAATTGACGGCAATAGCCCGGGAAAATAAGCCAATTCATAACGGTCCATTACGTATAGACAGACAACTGCTTGGAGAATATCCAACTTGCCTTGCATGCTACATGACGTTTCTGTTCCGGTCAGCATTGCCTCCTATGACTGTACATGCATTTTTTGATCTCGTGAGCTGTGCTCACTTTAACTTGTCCGAGAATCGCGCTGAGGGATCTTTCATATAACTATTTTCTTCTTCTAGTTGCTTCGTGATTATCTATAAGTGCCTACACACAGCCCAAACCCTTACGCTTTCAAAATATCGAAGAGCTCTCTAGGGCTGGTCTTGCACTCAAGAACTGGATCAACACAGGAGTCAACATGAAAGAGGGAAAGCAAGAATATTTTATTGCTTACCGATAAGCGGTCATCTAGCTTCTGCTACCCATCGGGCGCAGGGGGCATTATGACAGGCATTGTAGTCTGGAGAGCTATTTTTCAGTCTTCGTGGCTCAGCTTTAGTGCAGTTACAACCCTATACGCATGGTCACCAGTTTTTGTGTTAATAATCCTGCAATTATTCGCCATTATTGGACGCTATCATCCTTATAAAAAACCAAGATTACCATCGGCCAATTGTAGAAACATGGTTCTTTAATAGCAATCAATTCAAGCAGACAAGATCAAAGCCAGGGGAATAGGCAGGTGTGGGCAACCACTACAGACAATAGCAAAAAACGGGCAACAGGAAAAGCCACTGACTGTGTCACTGAAATGGTCCGACTCGAAGCCGTTGCTGAAAATAAGAAAATGCATCGTATCGGACAAACTCTGCAGAAAAAAAATTAAGGAAGCCCATAAGCATGTCGCGCTAAAGCTTGGCAAATGTCTCGCTCATAATAAAAAAAGTCAACAGCAGAGCAAGGCTGAAGGTGGGAAACTGGACGACCCAGTTCGTGGGAATGATTCCTTGCCAGACAGTAGGCCGGGCTTCCTAGCTCGCTCGGTGGATACATTTATGATTTGCAATACCTACAGAAATTTCCCGTACTTTTCACAGAAATGAACTAGTCCAATGATTACAGTCCATTTATTCAGTCTGTCACTGCTGCTTCTGTCCAGCTCCTAGATTTTCCACCTTTTAGCTTCCTGCTTGTCGACAATTATTTGCTGCAGGAGACGAGGTATTTTGGCAATGACATGCAAACTAGATGTCACTTAGGCTTTAAGGTTGTCAAAAAGGAGTCTAACATGTAATGACCGTGTATTTCTCATCAATTTTTGGATTTATGATTGGTGCGAAATAAATAAAGCAGCTCAAATGACATCTCCACCTTTTTCAGCTGACAATTTTTTTTCAAATAATGTGTATGATTGATTCATATTCCTGTCGTTCTGTCTCACGCATTTTTCCAACGACCTGAACTCGAAATGTTTCTTTCTCATTAACTTGTACAACAATACTCATTTCAATTAAATTGATACTTGGTAAACGCCGTATGTGAATTAACAAGATATCTGAGGCAGAGAAAACTGTTCAGCTCTGGTATAGAAAGTGAGAGTACCTAACTTTGCTTTAGGGGTGCATTGTTCTGACATGGGTTGCAAGTTGGATATCGTCTGATAAGAGAAGCTAATTTCTTGATTATTTGTAGCGAATTTCCCTAGATTGTGCGGAACTTCTATGCAAGCTCAATGCCCTTTGCTAAGTCGAAGGAACTTCCCTTTTTGTACTCTTGCCCTTCACGCCCTAGGTCATGAGTTCAGGGCTGCTACGCCGACGACTAGATTCAAGCATCTGCCTCAATCCTATTTCACGCCAGCATACTGAAACCGCTGTGAAACTAAATCAGCCAAACTATGAATGATATTCATTGCTAATGGTTCTTGAATTATAAAAATAACAAATTGATTATGAAATAATCTTTGGCGTGGCAGCAGAAATGCCAGAGCCATATAATAAAGTTTATTTTGCTCTAGAATTTCACATTGGCATTTGTGCTGACTTTCGCTCATCACCATTGAGTCCTACAAAAGCAGTCAAATGCCACGACCAATGATAAACGCCTCCTTTCCTCGGGTCAGTGTCAAATGACTTCTATAACCTATGGTTATGGAGCGATTACATTATGGTATTGGCTCACTCCGTCGCTGCCGTCTTCCACTACTGTTGGCCGATCGGATTGCATCGGTGCTGCACCTATGAGTCGTTAGCCGCAATTCTATGACTCTGGATTTAATCGGTGCTCTTCCATCGTCGACCAAGACTAGCAACGCTAAGAGGAAATTTGTTGCAGCCTATAATGTCCCGTGTGGAATCCACAAAACTTCGTTAATACCAGTGTTGTGGCCAAGCAGCTGGTCGAAAAAAGCCGCTAAAGCTTAATAGAAAACAAAATATGAGATTGTAGCTGAATGTTCTCGGTCGGCTAAAAAGCTGGCATGCACCTGCTGTGGTTTTTTGGAATATCGATGCACAGCAACACTCTCAGTTCGGCCAATTCTTTGCCGTACCACAATGCTTTTTGCCACGACCCTAGTTGCCCACCAGTGCAGCTATGAAAGCCAGAGTGTGGCTTACTAAGTAATCTGATTAGCCTGCCTACAGCCGTACTCGGCCAGAAGATCTGTACATGCACAATTCCCAGCATTAAGTACCCTTGACGGTCTTACTGCTGATGAATTGTTTTGCTCCTCAGATACTAACTGACTGGATATCGGGCCGTACCTAAGAAGATGAGCTGGACATGCAAATGATTAATTGTGAAATCGGTGGTGTGACTAGTGAAAGGCTGGGGGATGGCAGCGATGTGTTAATTTTCAACTGCTATCCAGCTCAGGATCTTCAGGCTCAAGGTTAAGTGCAAATGCCGACTTCACACAGGCTGTATATACATGCGCAGAGCTCATAACTACTCATGCAAAGCCCTCGCCACCTAAACTCTGGGGAATTACTGATAAAATGACGGAGCCCCTCAAGCTAGCATCGGCTACACAAGGTATTATTAATGATCATATAAAAATAGAAATAGAGATGCATAATAGCGACAGAGAAATTAATCTTATTCATTTCTAGGCACTTTAAATCATCAATAAAGAAGTTATGTCAACGTGGTTAGTCGTAATATGCACATTGTCAGCGAACGTGAGCATGCAAATGACAGTTTACTAAGACCCAGCTACTGCAGTGAGGAAAAGGTACCTGCCTAGCTTCTTTTTAAATGCCGTCAACTCATTCTCGCCTCCTGACATAAAGCCCTCTAACGTGCATTCTTGTTCGTTGCAGAATTCTTCCGAAAACCGAAGTTCTTGCGAACATCGTATACGGAAACGATACAGCTAAGACCTGTTTAAAGTTATTCTGATTGTTATTTGACCGTAGCTCTTAAGAAATTACGTGCCTATGGACATCTAAACGCTTATCGCTTCGGCTGCTGGGTTTCCCACACCTGCAGCTGCCTTAGCTTTGCCGGCGGCTAGTAACCTGCTTGTTAGTTATGATCGTCAGCAGCTGTTATCGCTTCGTCATCGCATATCAAATGCATTCCTTGATAATAATGTTGTTGCTAAGATTCATGAACTATGCATTAATAAAAGTAAAGCACCCTGTAGCCGCTGCCATGGCCGGAGCCGCCAGCTCAGACACCACTCGTTGGGCGGAACCTGCAAGCTGAGTACCAGTTCGTTCGGTATTCCTAGCATTGTCTCGAACCGCTCAGCATGCTCCACCACATGCGTCGCCGTAAATTCCTCAAACTTAGTGGTCATCAGGCCTGTTGTAACTTCATCGTTGAGACTTAACGCTTGCCTTTGGAATCCTTGCTCACTGTGCAATAAACCTCTTGTAGTAAGCGACCTTATTTCTGAAAATAGTATCGACCTGCTCGCCCTACCTGAAACTTGGCTGAAATCGATAAACTGTCCGACAATTAAAGACTCAACTCCATCCGGTTTCTCGTTCTTTCACACACCTAGATCAATCAAAACTGGAGGTGGAGTTGCTATAGTCGTGCACTCGAAATTCAACTTCAAGCCATATGTGGTACCCTCGAAGCAGTCTTTTGAAACTAATATCGTGGTCTAACCCGAAAACAAGCTACCGATAGTTGCAGTAATCTATCGCCCACCAGGTACCAAATCCTCCTTTATCTCAGATTTCTCCGATCTCATTTTGATTCTGTGTGGAAAAAATTGATCCTTCGTCATAATGGGTGATTTCAACGTTCACTTTGATAACTTATCTGACGCTTTCAGCACCCAATTTCGTGCATTGACTGACTCATTGTCTCTCGTGGCTCATGTGCATGGCCCTACCCACATCAAGGGTCACACACTAGACCAGATTTTTTCATACAACTGCACTTTGTCATAACCAATTATTACCAAAGCCTTCTTATCTGACCACATGCAGATCTCATTCAATCTACAGTCTGTGCCCACATTCTCCTCTAAAATAATCTGTGAATCGCGAAACCTCAAGACCCTTGACATAGATGCTGTCCGTGCGAGAATATCTGCTTTACCTCTGCTGCTCAGTCCTCCCTCGGATCTGTCATCATTGGTAGATAGCTTCAACACGACACTAGCTGACACGCTAGACGAGTTTGCCCCTCTGACAAAGCGCACTGTACGCCCCCGCCCAGACGGCCTAAGGTTTACCGCAGACATTAAACTAGCCAGGTCTACTAAACGAAAGCTTGAAAAAACATACAAAAGATCCGGACTAACTGTCCATCAACAGGCATATGAAGACTACTGTAGGTCGTACCAATCGTTCTAGCAAAGGCCAAGTCTAGCTTTTATAAAAACATTGTCAAATCACAAGTGCACACTCCAAAAATGCTGATGTCGACAATAAACCATCTCCTCAACCGTTCCCAGATTAGCCCCTTACCTGATGATACTAATGATGATCTAGCCGATCGCTTCTCTCGATTATTTGAGCAGAAGATAGACAAGATCAGGGAATCCATCCCCGCGATGAGAACCTCCCCACTAGAATGATGTTCCTCGGTTCCTTGCTGCACCTCAACGTCTGCATTTAAGCAGGTCACTAGTGATCTAGTCCTGAAGTTCGTATCTCAATCAAAGAAGACAACAAGTCCTCTGGACCCTATTCCCACCGTCCTACTCTTAAGTAGCATTGATCTACTGCTGCCATGCATAACTAACATAATTAATATGTCATTAGCCTCAGGTCATGTCCCAGCACATTTAAAAAAGCTCTACTCAGGCCACTTCTCAAGAAAGCTACACTTGACCAAGAGAACTTGAGCAACTACCGCCCAGTTTCCCTTCTATCATTCCTATCAAAGACACTCGAACGCGTCGTGGCAGACCAGCTAAACTCGTATTTCGAAACCTCACACCTTGCTAGTAAGTTCTTGACTGGCTTTGGAGCTAATCACTCCACAGAGTCAGCATTGCTTCGGGTATACAACGATCTACTCAGGAATGCAGACATGGGTAGAGTGTCTCTGCTTGTTTTGCTCGATCTTTCGGCAGCTTTTGATACCAGCGATCACAAAGTTCTTCTAGAGCGCCTCTCATCTCGCCTGGGCATCACTGGCACTGCTCTGCAGTGGTTCAGGTCCTATCTCAGTGGGAGACTCTAGAGTATTGACGTGAATAGACAAAGATCATCTGAAGTACCTCTGAAATATGGAGTACCTCAGGGCTCAGTGCTCGGTCCGGTTCTTTTCACGGTTTATACTCTGCCTCTTGCTGATGTAATTGCCAAGCACAATCTAGGCTTTCCCTTCTATGCGGATGACACTCAGTTGTACCTTTGCTTTGATCCCTCTCAGCCTTCAAGCACCTCAAATTCTCTAAACTCACTAGCTGCATGCATTGATGACATCCACACATGGATGGCAGCAAATTTTCTTAAACTTAACGATGATAAAACTAACTAACTAGTTATCGGCAAACCCAGTGTGATCCAGAGATTGGACAGGCTGACTCTTAAAATTGGCTCTACCAGCATATCTTCTGTTGAATCAGCTCGAAATCTAGGTGTCATATTCCAAAGCGACCTCTCGTTAGACGACCATATCAGCTCCACAGTCAAATCTGCCTATTTTCAGCTTCATAACATTGCTACAATTCGGGCTTGCTTAGATACAGATACCACATCTAAGTTGGTCCATGCATTCGTGATATCCCGGCTCGACTTCTGAAACTTACTGCTTACTGGCCTACCAGCATGTGCGATCAGGCGATTGCAGCTGGTGCAAAACTCGGCAGCTAGACTTGTCTGCCGTGAGCGTCACAGTTGCCGCATTACTCCACTTCTCGCCGACCTGCACTGGCTACCAGTCAAGCAACGGATTGACTTCAAGGTTTTGTCGCTCACTTTTAGGTCCCTTCATTCTATGGCTCCAGCCTATATGTCAGATATACTACCCCATCAGGCCAAGCATAGTAACACCTGCTTTTCGGAATCCAACAGTCTAGAAATACCTCGTACACACCTTAAATCCTTTGGAGACCGTGCATTTAGTTCGTATGCTCCCAAAGCCTGGAACTCCCTCCCGACCTGCGTCAGAACATCCCCTGACCTGACCACATTTAAAAGGAACCTAAAACACACACCTATTTAGGACAGCATTTGGTGGGTCCCTGTGATTCGATCTTGATGTGCTTATGCGTGCTGACACTGCATGCTGCCACTAACCACATTTGTATGCTGACCCTGTGCATGTCACCCCTAACCATAATATTCATTTCGTTTGTTTTTAAAGCATGATTTTAGTTACCATTCAATTGCATTTCACTTTACAGCAAATGTAAAGCGCCTAGAGAGAGATTAAGTTCTCTGAGGGCGCTTTATCAAGTGAATTATTATTAATATTATTAAGGGATGTCGTGTAGTCAGTTGGGGTGATTTCTAGGGTTGTATTATAATAATGTATATATGTCATGTTATATATTATATATAATATATGTTATATATTAATCCATCATTACTTAAGAACTAAAAGCACTGTCAAGAAAAATATTGTTTGGAGGCTAATCTAGAGTCAGAAGAGCTGCAGCTGCGATCACTTGCATGATTTAGCAGTATTTCTGAAGGTAGGCGGAGCAAAAAGATGGAGTGACTTTAAGTGAATAAAATGCCTTTAACTGGACGGGCTTCGGGGAACCTGTTTCATTGGGCTAGAATCGGTGTAAATTGGCAAATGCTGAGCTCGTGACCGACATGCCGTGCTGCCAAGTTTCGCACCAAGTAGGAATGCTTATTGTACACATCGGTGAGCCAAACATTAGTGAGCTTCAAAAGTTGAGACGGATTTAAAAAATGCACGGGCTATCTTCTGTACCATCCATACGTACCATCTTACCATCTTACAGACCATCTTACCATCTTATCATCGTGGTATGCCTGTCTAAGCAGACCTGAATTTTTACAATGTTAAGTTGCTGAAAGTAGGCAGACTTGACAGTAGAGCTGATTCTGTCATCTCGGTAATGGTCACTTTGAAAAAGGACACTGATTTCGTGATGATGCTAACAAGACGTAAGCTGGCAGAGCCAATTTTAAGAAGACTATCGGTTTCGTTCCCATTCGACTACCGAAATAGTCTCAGATTTTCTTTGGAAAACCGGTGGGTTTGCTTCTGAGTTTAGGTAAGATTTGTCATCCGACTGGTCTGCCACTCCAGTGCAAGGCGAAAATATATTTGCACCATTAGCTCTAGCTTCAATTTAGCCTTCATAAATAGTGCGAGATTTAAATTATCCTTAATATAACAGGAAATCGGTAAAAACCCTGTGGGTTTAATAAAAAGAACAGCGAATTCTAGAATTAGTTGACTTCAGGCATATAAATTGAATTATAAGCTTATCGAAGGACCATGTTTGCCTCTATATTCAAGCAGGTGGATTGTGCAGCAGTTAGGTTGTAAAGCATTAGAAAAGACCTTACTTTAGATCGGCATCTTGAATTCTGATGACCCTGGCTGGTGACCTATGCATCAGCTGTACTCGTGTAATCAGCAAGGCAATGTAGCAGATTTATCATTCAAACGCAACTCCCTGTCTGCTTAGAGTTATGTTTGAAAAATACATACTTACACACACGCACATATTTATATATATATATATGAGTGTGTGTATGTAGTGTACAGCCTTAGTGGGTCACGAGGTGCTAAACGCATGCCCCACCGACCTTATTTCGTCAGAAGGCATATCGTGCATCAGCTGGATGCCTATTTAGAGGAGGCGAGTATAAGTGCCCCTAAGTGTCATAGCTCGCTGAGAGCTAGACCATTAGCAGGTAGTCGCAGAGTAATTAAAGTAAATGGTGCAGTTTTGGGTCGCGTTAATAGTAGCTGCTTAACTAAAGAATCTTCAGAGTGGCCGTAAGTTCGGCAAATGCAAAACGTTAAGTGCTAGCCACGGTATTCCGTTTCTGCGTTCAGTCACTGACCGCGTGGTGGAATCACAATTAAATCTTGCTAACGTTCTAATGTACAGCTCGTGCTTGAAAATGCATCCACACTGATATGCTAACGAGCATTCTTTTCACCTGCTTGAGTGACCAGCATCCAATCCAATGGCTGCTCGCATAACAATGGTAGGCCGGAGCTATACTTGTGGACATAAGAGGAAAAGAATAAAATTTTGAAGGCAACATTAATTATTTGCAAGAAACGGAACGTGAGTCAACACAGTAGCCAAACACAAGATCGTGAACTAGACCGGAGTTTATCATCTTAGGTAGAAAAGGCAGCAGTAACCGTTAGCCGGACCTTTGTAGCACGAAACACTCACAAAGAGTAGTCTCTTAACGTAAGGCAGTGTAATTTAATGCATCTCCATCAGTAACTCCAAAAAGCCACACAGAACAAATGCATATTAGGCAGGGGATTTACAATAGCACACTCAAAGCCTGAGTGGACTTTAATACTCATTCGTTAGCCAACAGAATTCATCTCACACAGCAAAGAAAAAATTAGAAGCATAGCTAAGTCATGAGGGAAGTTGCAGTAGTGAGTAGCATAAAAGTAGCAGCTCAGGATGGCTGGGAACGATGCTCCATAGGCGGCAGCAGGAAAGTGATTGCCCAAGAATTCTGTACGTGTGTTCCACAGTTTAGTACTTTCAGAGCAAACCTTTCTGTCACCGATGGCATGTAATCGAAGGATCGGAGCGGCTATTTTATTATCTACACAGGACCTGAGGGCACGAGAAGGCTCAAGCTGTATGCAACATTTCAGCTAGATAGGAAGGAGAGTAGCCGTGGCGGGCCTTGTGAGAGTCTGTAAGCAAATTTACTTTGGATCCGTTGATCAAGCTCAAGCCATCGGAGTTCTATCCATAGATGAGAGGCGTGGTCAAACATCGGATTTTTAATCAACATTACAGCCATATATATCAGCATCTGCATTGGCCAAGTGGCTTTTTTTCAGTGGCCAAGCCAAAGTGGAATGGCAATAGTCTATTCGAGAGAGAACCAGTGAGCTGTAGACTTTTTTTGCATGCCACTGTTGTAAGCAGTACATTAACTTCGATTGGAAACGGACGTGACGGCTAGTTGTGAGGCAGTTTTCTTACTGAAGCTTTCATAGTTATGTAGCTGTCAATGAAGACACGTAAATCCAAAGCATAAGGGGACATTCGCACAACTGCATCACCTATTAGAAGAGCAAAGCCGTCGAGTGTAGCTAAAACATTGGCGGGTCGTATGAGTAGATGTTCTATTGCATCGTAGTTCGGTTTGAGGTCATTAGGGCAGAGATTCATGATCAAATGTCAGTAAGGCAGCATTAGGTTTATGAGTTGCCGGAGCAGTATCCGACGGCTTAAACGGCTCTTACAGCTGAGTAACGTCAGCATTATAGTGATAGCTAATTCCATGTGCCGGAATTACTTTACGTAGAAGTCCAGCACAAATAGAGGGCAGCAAAGAGCCGAGGATGGACACTTATGCAACTCCACAGGTGACTCGTCTGGTAGATGACGCATGACTACCTCACCACACAAATAGGCGGCAATCGAACAAGTGCAATACGATTCATGTCACTTCTTCGTTTGCCAGACCGATCCTTGGTAAAAAAGAACTCAAGTAGGATATCAAAATGTTAGAAACAAAGTGGAGCATGCTTCTTCCACCTCGGGAGTCAGCTTATCGAAACCAGAGATGATCCCAATTACATGCTAAGCCTATTGGCAGACCAGGAGGCAAGCTTGCACTTCTTCGCTTACATTTTTTCCAACTTCGAGCCCAGTGTGTGGGCTAGATAGTTTTCTTGACCACCACGCGGGTTGAAAAGGAATAGCATCGCTACTTTACCGATACTGGTAATTCAGGAACGTGACGCACAGTCTACGAGGGGGATTCATACCAATTAGGTGGTGGAGCTACTTGGAAGCGTCACATGCCTACGACTAACACTACAAAGTAAAGTAATGGTTAGCTTATTTAACAGCCGCATTCACATAGAGGTCTGAGAGCCTGGTGCCAAGCCCAACTATTCGTATTAGGCAATAGCAAAGTGTCCTCTGCTGCCTTGAACCCACGACCTAAGCCGTGAAGATCGAGCACCTCACTACTGGAGTAAGACACATGGAGCTTACATTAAGTCTGTGAGACACCCAGACTCTGTTCTTTCCTGGTACATCAATAGTTTGATGGCTGAAAGGAGGATCAATATGGAAGCATGAAGTTGAGTACCCAGTTTCCGGAAGACCCACGATGTCCTGCTGGCTTGACTTCTTTTCTCTTTCGTTTGCCCTTGCTTGACATCTCAGCTTGGACTGAGCTGCTCATTGAAGACGTCCAGCAAATGCTTGAGACATTGCGTGATGAATTAATATGATAGTCTTCTTTAAAAAGAAACGGCACCCTTAGACCTCTAGAGTGACTCTTGGCTACTACCATACGCTCCCTTGGAGTCTAGGCTGAGCTTGGTGACAGCAAATAAAAATAAAATGCAGACAAACAACGACGTTTTATTGAATATAGGCTAACAATGCACGTCCTTACTTCGGAATTCTATACCGTATTTACAGTAACTGGCAGAAGCTGATGCTCACTTTACGAACTATTTTGTTGCAATCAATTAAATGCTTGGTTATTCCCAGGTCTACCGGCTAGTTTTACACACTGTTTCGGCTGGCAATATTTCAGTAAAATCATTCACTGAAACTTTCAGCAGTGCTTATTTAGAAGCATAGACATGATATGATAAAGATTCCTAATTTAAAAAAAGAATGAGTCATGAATAAGTTCGCTGGAGATTATAGCAACTTTGGCTGAGTCGCACAAAGAACCTTACTGCAGGCTTAGTCAAAGACCTTCCTAATGAATGGATGAATAATTTGACACTCACTCGCTATGGTAAGGTTGGTTTACAAGCTAGGCATATGCCTAGGTTCGGCTTTAGAACAAAGTCGTTTCGACCATCGGCTGGGGACCAGAGCTAACGGGGGGACTGAGCAAGTCACGGAGCTGCCAAAAGGAAAGGCTATGCGGACCCCAATATTTTCCCGATCAATGTCTTGGCAGGGCGTCCAACAATAAGCATGAGAAGTGAAAGCACAGATCAAGCAATCTCCGGCTAGTATCTCCTGATTGAGAGGAAAGTGTAACTCATGAGGAGAATTAGTACAGAGCTTATGGGTAAACGAAGTGAATACAGGGGAGACTTTGGAGGTAGTAAAAGGCGGAAATGGGAATGAGACTGGCACGGACCAGACTGAAAAGACGTTACCCCCCCCATTGCTCACACCTGTGTTAATGCTTGAGCAGTCAGAAGCTCGAGGCATTATTTAATATGGATGCCATAAATAACAGCAGGTTGATTTGAATACACAGTATAAGTAGGAGCTTTGGAAAGGGCTGTGGCTTGCAGGCGTTCTTATGACGATGGCTTAGCCACCATGACGACATTACTTATCCTCTGCATGAAAAGCTCAGATTGCACACAGTTACCGTCAATGACTCCATAACAGAAAGCGAACTATAGGGAGCGGTCGCTCGCGGCAATCAGAAGGTACATTTGACGAGGTTCCGAATACCAAACGGAGCAGAATAGTGATGGAGATCCCTTCCGGTTGTTTGGATTTCGATGCAATTGCCACCCTCGGCCGGTGCCTCTGATAAAAATAACAGCACTTACAGTGCTAATTTGAAACGGCGGTCACCCGTTTGCCTCGAGAAGTATTGTCCACACGTTGCAGTCATGTAAGGACCACTATAATTCCATACTTTTGATTGACATATCAACCGATTGATCGATTGATGTCTGCGTTACTTAATAAAAGTTCGTATCCTGCCCCATAATACAGCGAATCTATATGAGCAGCAGTGTTCTGTATGGTTGTATACAATAAGAGAAGACAGGTCTCCTGTCTCAACATTCCAATCCCTCTCCCTGCTTCTGACGGAGGCTGTAGCATAGTATTCAATCGCAGGCCTACTGCTGGGGTCGGGCACCGGTTGACAGAAGCAGCAGCTCGGTAGCTACGTATTCGTTGCCAAAGTTGCTAGGCAAGCTCAACCCGGCCACCGTTTGCCTCCATTTATAAAAATAACGGTGGCACCTTACCCATCTTAGATTGTATACAGCCTGGACTAGATCGCCAGCACTGTTTCCTACCTACACAAGGTTTGCTATGGTCTGCGTTTTTTGTAGGAAGTTTAGGCGGCAGTCTTGATCCAAGCTTCCTTACTCACTCCACCCACTGAGCGTTTATAGGAGCATTACTTATGTTAGGGAGGCAGGAAATCGCACTCCAAAATGCATCATGGTGAACTGAAATTGGCTGCCACTTTGAACGTTTTTCCTCAACCAGTGTAGGAGAAGTCACCTCAAAACCTGATGTTTTATATCAGAGCTTGAGTGTTCCCTTAGCAGGTACTGGTGCGGAACGAATCGATGATTTCATCGTCCAATTGGTTAACCTTTCCTTAAAGCAATGAAGAAGGAATCGCATAAACGGCGCCAATGACTGGTCACTGGCTCTTACCCGAAAAAATTAGAACCGAGTTTGACTGCTGAGTTTCCGCTATGTCTCCCCTAAATCTCGGACCGCCGCCAATGTATTGAGGACGTATATACCGAAGGCTGAAGTCGGTAGCTGGCAGGACTCTCTGTCTAAATTAGCCTCTCTTTGCTTCACTCAAGTCACCTATGTCTGGTCCAGGATGCGATCTGCCAAGAATGCAACTAACGAAGGCTTCAAGCACAAATAAATCCTCCTGAGCGTCAGCCCCTAAAAAAATGTAAATAGAGTAATGATGCATCCGGGGGCAGCCAGCGACCAAATTAGAGAGCTCAGAGGTTTGATCTCTTACCGAGAATGCATACCCACCCAATCGCTCGTAAACAGATGTCTGAGACAAAGCTTTAACCATGCTTGAGCTGCATTTACAACGGATGTGTCCTGAATAGCTGGTTTTCATCATTCAGGTAAATACGAATGGTGTACAGATTAGCTCTGCAGTGAAAATTGGAAGTTAAATATTTGAAAATGTCGATATAAAGTAAAATGTATACATAAACTATAATTATTGTTTAACCACATGTAATTACGCCTTCTTCACCTGTCTGTGTATACTCGGCATTAACTTGCAGTACCTGCCGTACATGCTGTAACAGTTTTAACGTGAACACTATGCATAGTCTGTCCGATCGCTACTATTCGGTGGAACACTGAATATCATTTAATCCACTATTCAACGCGGAAGCAAATACAACGAGAAAATCTGGTACAGCTCTAATTTACACATTACTACTTATAGACTGTCTCTTTTTTCTTAGCAAGATCCTCTTAAGAATTCTGAATTCGATCGCTCAAAGAACATCGTATTGTCAAAAAAAGTTGGCCACGTTTGTCATGCCAACGGTGTGTTGTGTACATGATGATGAAAACACTACTCGTTGTCTCTTTAGCTGTGGGCTTTTCTGGAAGTTCTTGGTTAGAATTCGGTAACTTTAACAGAGCATCTGAGGACTTCAGCACTGACTTTCGTTCACTGACTGACTCGTTGTCACCTTTGGCTCACGTGTACGGCCCTACTTATATCAAGGGTCACACACTCGACCAATTTTTCTGATACGTCAGCACTGTGTCATCAGTACATTTACCAAATCCTGCACATTTGACCACATGCAAATCTCATTCAATCTAAAGTGTGTGCCCGCCTCCTCCTCCTCTAAAATCACATCTGAATCACGAAACCTCAAGACTATAGATATCATTGCTGTCCGTGCGAGAATATCTGCTTGCCTCTGCTGCTCAGTCCCCCCTCTGATCTGTCATCATTGGTAGATAGCTACAACACGGCACTAGCTGAAACGCTGGACGAGTTTGCACCTCTGTCTAACCTCACTGTGTGCCCTCACCATTGCGGCCTATTGTTCATCATCATAACGTTCAACTAGCTAGGCCTACTAAGCACAAGTATGTAAAAGAATACAAAAGATCAGGACCGATTTCCACTGACAAGCATACGAGGACTACTGTAAATCGTACCAATTAACCCTAGCTAAAGCCAAGCTTACCTTCTACAAAAACGTTTTTTGGTCACAAATGCACAATCCGAAAATTCTGGTGTGGACGATCGACCAACTCCTTAACCACTCCGACGTTAGCTCCTTGCAAAGTGATGATCTTGATAATAGCTTCTCTAGCTTCTTTGTCAACAAGACAGAGAAGAGCAGAGTCAAACACGAAGATGTCACCATCCCACTGGAACATTTAAGGTCACTAGTGACCTCGCCATGCAGTTAAACACCAATCAAAAAAGACAGCTAGTCGTTTGGGCCCTATTTCCACTATCCTGCTTCTGCGATACATTGATCTGCTGCTACCATGGATAACTAACATCATAAATATGTCATTAGCATCAGTTCATGTTCTGCCACCTTTGAAAAGGCGTTATTCAGGCCACTACTCAATAAAGCAACACTGGAAAACGAGAACTGAGCAACTTCCCTTCCGTTTTTCTTCTACCGTTTGTATCAAAGACACTGGAACGCGTAGTGACAGATCAGCTGAACTCGTATAGTGAAACTTTAAACCTTTTTTGCAAGTTCCAGTCTGGTTTGAGAGCTAATCCCTTCTTAGAGTCAGTGCTTCGTTGGGTGTGCAACGACCTACTTAGGAATGCAAACATGGGTCGAGTATCTCGATTTGGCTCAATTTTTCGGAAGCTTTTGATACTATCGATCATCAAGTCCTTCTTGAGCTTATCTCATCTCATCTCGGCGTCACTGGCACTGCTCCACAATGGTCCAGGTCCTATCTCATTGGAAAAATCAAGAGTATTGATGTGAATAAACAAAGATCCTCCGAGGAACCTCTGAAATATGTGGTAGCTCAGGCCTCTTTGCCTGGTCCCGTTCTTTTCACTGTGTATACTTTCCATCTTGCCTATGTGATTGTCAAGCACAATCTTGGCTTTCAGTTCTATGCAGATGATTATCAGTTTTAACTTAGCTTGAATCCCTCGCAGCCCTCTAGCACTTCAAACAGTCTCAAAAAGTTGTACCATGTAAAAGTTGTACCATGTATTAATGATATTCACACACGGATGGCAGCTAACTTTTAAATTGAATTAGGATAAAACCTATCACTAGTTAAAGGCAAACCAAGTGTTATTCAGAAATTGAAGAGGCTGACGCTCAAACTCGGCTCTGCCTGCATATATCCTGCCGAATCTGTTCAATATTTAGGTGTAGTGCTCCAAAGTGACTTTTCATTAGACGACCAAATAAGCTCCGCACTCAAGTCTGCCTACTTTCAGCTAAAATAAAATTGCTAAAATTCGGACTAGTTTATATAGGGATTCCACATCTAAGTTGATGCATTTATGACAGTTCAGACTCTTGTAAATCACCGCTTGATTGTCTACCGGCCTGTACAGCCAGGTGCTTACAGCTGGTGCCAAACTCTATGGCTACTCTAATCAATGGTGAGCATAGCAGTTGCACATTTCACCACTTCTCGCCGACATGCACTGGCTCCCAGTCAAGTAAAGCACCAACTTCATAATTATGTCACTCACTTTTAGGTTCCTTCATTCTTTGGTTTCAGCCTACCTGTCAGATCTACTCTCCCAATAGGCTAAGCATCGTACCACTTGCTTTTCGGAACCTAACCGTTAACCTATACCTCATGCAATCGTAAATCCTTTGCAGACCGTGCCTTTAGTTCGTATTTTCCCATAGCCTGGAACTCACTTTCAACTTGTGTTACGACATCTCCTGACTTGTCAACATTTAAAAAGAAACTAAAAGCAAAAAACCTATTTATCACGGCATTTAGCTGGTCCCTGTGACTCAACTTTTAGGTGGTTTTGCGTGCTGACACTGTGCATGCGGCCACAAAACATGCTTTCATCCTGATCCAGTACATGTCAGCCTCATTCGTGTTGTTCTTGTTGTCTATTGAGCATGCTACCACTAACTATTTGAAAGTGCTTCCTTTGAAGCAAACGTAAAGTTCATTGAAAGAGATTAAGTTCGCTGAGTATTCAATATCAATTGTATTATTATTGTTAGCCATTATTATCTAATTACTTAAGTTCAGACGTTATTTAGAGGAAATCAGTGTCTTTTACGGTAATGAATTTGGTGACTCTACAACAACTTGATGAACATTAAGGCTCACCCCACAACTCTAAATTTGACAACTTATACGTATGTGGTTCTGATTTTCTGCTACTTATGAAGATTTACTGAATATAATTGGTGCAATAGCAAGATACAGGCTAAGACAGACAGAGAGAAGGAGAGACAATTCAATTGTTAGATACAGGTAGAAATGGACAGAAACTAATAGGTATAGAAAGGCAGAGACAGCGAGGCATATAGAGTTAGCGGGTCACTCGAGGAGAAAGTCGATTAGAAACAACCTGTCAGACGCAATGCGATATCCGATGCTTCCATTGCTCCACGATAGCACCAGAACGAGCTTGCATATGTCACTTGTTGTAGTGCAAACAGTTGAGAGCAGTCCACCAATGGGCTCAGCTGGATTATGAAAATGTGTGCATCTGTACGTGGGCCAATGAAATACAAATCGCTTTTAATATTAAAGGCTAGGTTAATTACTTATAATTGTTAGTTAAGCTATTCACGTTTCCTTGCCTTCAAAGTTAAGCTGGTTTTAGTCTCACCACGTGAGCCGTCTAAAGCAGCGATAGGTACGCTGCACAGCTCTGGCCAAATGCAGGCTTCCGCGTGACGAAACCAGGTCGGTGTATTTGGTTAACAACAATTATTCTATGAGGTGCATATATCTAGCTTCCTACGATAACGTGTATGGTAAATTTATCCGTGGCTACCGTTGATTTGCATTAAAATCTAGAAACGGCAAAGAACAAGCCACTCTTTATAAGCTCTATCTTCGATCATGAGAATTCAAAGTAGTTTTCTTCTCGTCTCCTTTCTGCATTACTATACAAAACACTGGAATGACTATTGTCCGTGAAATTACACAACTTTGTCAGTGCATTAAATATATTGTAAGCAACTTTCTCACAGGATTTAGAGGCTTTCATTGAAACCACTCGCATTCAGTTTTACAGCGACATTTTGAACTATGTTTATCAGAGTTGGTCCCCTTTGCTAATACTGCTATATCATTTTAGCAGCACTTGACACTGTCTATCACAATATCCTCCTGGAATAATTCTCCACCTGTTTTCGTATCCCTGGCACAGTAAGTAGTACTCTTTACTAGGTCGTACATCAGAGAGAGAGAGAGAGAGAGAGAGAGAGAGAGAGAGAGAGAGAGAGAGAGAGAGAGAGAGAGAGAGAGAGAGAGAGAGAGATGTCAGAGTTTAGATGCAGGCGGCTGTCGGCAGTCTAGGGAGTCTTCTATCCAATGGAGGCTCCCATTTACTGGACGCATTGAATCGTACTCTTTAAACGCAGACGTGACCCCAAAACAAACCACGAACAAGAAGAAGTTAAAGGACTCACTGCACCACGTATGCTATCGGGTTTTGTCGAACAGATATCTAAATCAATATATATATATATATATATATATATATATATATTTATATATATATTTATATATATGTTAAGTTCCTGTTACCTAGATCTGGTTGACTGCTGGTGCACTCTTAAGTTACTGCGAGTGTCTCACTGCGATAGTCCCGCAATGGGTAGCTGGATGGCGAGTCAAATTAGATTGTACGCCACCTGCTCACGTATCTCGGCAGTCCGGTTCACTGACTCAAGCAGCTGGTATGCTGGGCTATGACAGGCACTTGCTCCTACAGCCTAGTGTATCCCGTACGCTCTGTCGCAAACACCAGACATTTTGCTGTATCCGAAGAATTCTTAGCATATACAATTAAAAACTTGCTCATCAATATTTTTTTAATGTTCACACGTTCTTACGTAACGTGATTGAAGTTTTTGCCTATTGGCTAGCCAGAGCTGACCGAGATGACGAGCGGCCGTACTACTTGCTTATATAAATGCTCAATATCTTAAGTTATATCTAGCTGAAGTGAAAAGTCAGTCTGGAATTTAAAATTTTCACTTTAAGTTTAGGATTTCTATTGAAAATTACTCATTTTCCTCTTAAGTCAACACGCCCCGTAAATGTGACTCAGCTTCTGATTCCCGTCGCCTTTGCCTATTTGTGTGATGAGAACCCAAGCAAATAAAAATGTGAACTGCGAGATGCATCTAAATATTAGAAAATTAAATTTCGTTGCGGCATCGTTAGCAATTGGTCTGAATGTTTTTCCATTTTATTTCTTACAAGATCTTGCCGATAACTGAAGATAACAAAGCCAGACCGCTCGTCAATGGTTGTGACTCACCAGTGGGTTATAGGATACTTGCTCACTATTTCCCAATGAAAAGTCAAAGTTGTCATATATATTTCACAAGTATAGGCTAGCAACAGCTAACGCCTAATTTACTAGCCAACCTTTGACCTTTCTTAAAAGGTTCTCTGATGTTTCTGCCTGTGATGTGGCTACTTAATAAGGTCTAGCAAAAAGAGCTCGTCTCCTGAAGACCCTATACCTTCATCTCTGTGGACTTCACTTGCAGACCAGCTTAGCCCTGCCATAACCAAGATTTTTAATGCTTCTTTGGGAAAAGGGGTCGTCCCCAAGTCCTTTAAATCGGCAATCGTTAGACCTATTCTTAAAAAGCCTGGATTAGACACAGAGGTCCTAGCAAACTATCGTCCAGTTTCCCTTCTTCTGTTCTTATCAAAGATTCTTGAAAAACTTGTTGCTAAGCAGCTAGTTGAACATTTTTAAAATAATGGAATGTCAGAAATATTTCAATCAGGTTTCAAGAGGCAGCACTCTACTGAAACTTCTCTCCTCCGTGTTAGCAATGACATTCTACGTGGCAACGACGACGGGAATATCACTGCCCTAGCTCTGCTAGATCTGTATGCTGCCTTCGACAGCATTGATCACGAAGTTCTGCTTGAACGACTGAGAACAACGATCGGTCTGGAAGACGAAGCACTGGCGTGGTTTAAATCATACTTGTCTGATCGTGTTCAATCAGTGTCGTGTGGGGGTTAGGTCTCAGACATGAGAAGGGTCACCTGTGGAGTCCCTCAAGGGTCTGTACTTGTTCATTTGCTGTTCTCCATTTATACGCAACCTTTGGGAAAAGTGATCAAGGCCCATGGAATAGGATATCACTTCTATGCTGACGATACTCAGTTGTATTTGTCATTTAAACCGTTGGAGTCTGCTGCAGCAACTGAGAAACTGAATGCTTGCCTTGCCGATATTCGATCCTGGATGTCAGAAAACTTCCTGAAATTAAATGACGATAAAACCAAACTGCTGCTCATACGACACCCTAAGCGTGTGGCTGGATTAAAAGGCTTTGCTATTCTAATAGGTGATGCTATTGTGCGACATTCACCACGTGCTCGTAATCTAGGTGTCGTGTTCGACAGCTGCCTCAATTTCAAAAGCTTAATTCAGAAGACTGCCTCTACAGCTAGCCATCACATCCGATCCCTATCCAAAATTAGAAGCTGTCTTCCACAGTGGATTGTAAAATATTTAACTAGCTCTTTAGTTCTGTCTCGGCTTGATTATTGTAATTCCTTTTTGGCTGGGCTACCAAAGAAAGCTTTTATGCCACTACAGCTGACTATGAATATGGCTGCAAGGCTGGTCTTCAAGTCCCAGCGGTTTGAGCACGTGTCACCTTTGCTGAAAGAGCTAGGATGGTTTCCGGTTGAGCAAAGGATACAGAGCAAAGTTCTTACGCTGACCCACAAGGCCCGCCACGGATTGGCTCCTTCGTACCTAGCTGAACTGCTGCATCAGTTTCAGCCTGTTCGTGCCCTGAGGTCCTGTGTGGACAATAAATTAGCTGTCCCATTCCTCCGCTTAAAGACAGTTGTCGACAGAAGCTTTAGCTCTGCAGGTCCTAGACTGTGGAACTCGCTTCCACAATTCTTACGCAACGACATCTACTCTCCTGATGCCGACTATGGCATATCTTTTTTAGCGGTCCTGAACTGCTACTTCAATGCTACTCACTATCTCAACTGCTCTCCTAACTCTGCTATGCTTCCCACTTTCTCTTTGTTGCATGAGACGAAGTCCGTTGGCTACCGAATGCGTACCGAAAGCCGCTTAGGCTATGGTTGCGCTATACAAAACTCTCCTGCCTAACACCCACATGGTCTTTATGACTTTGTGGAGTTACTGACGGAGGTACATTACATTATTTAGTCGCGAAACATCCAGCTACGAAAGAGAACTACGACACCTCAAAAACGCACTCCACCAGGGTGCTCATTCTATTCCAGACTTGCTAGTCTCCTTATAGTTCCGTGGCTAATAAGGCAGAGTAGCCACCATTGCATGATTTCAATTAATCCCACTACAGCGCGAGTACTAGACAAGATAAAAACCATTTGGCACTTTCGGCAAGAACCAGAAGTTTACATCGTCCAACTACTGGACGATAGCTTGGTTGGTTGACTCTAAATAGCATCCGTCGACTAGTAGTAGACTATCCTACTCCGAGCCTGAGCAACTCGCGACTGCTGATTAAGGATAGCCCCTCTGGAAACAGAACCTAAACGTGCACGCCGAGTAGGAGCAGCAGCGATTGCATGCATCGTGTCGCCCTAATTAGGAAACGGTAGACTGTATCCATTTAGAAATGGTTTTTATCGAGCACCGAAAGCGTGCCGCCCGGAAAGCTCTTTCAACCCATATCTAGATTGCTAGATTCTCTTTGCAAGCTTGGTAGCCACCTGCATTGCACTGCCTGGCCTCTAAGCAGGGTGGGGGCGGGGAATTTTTGAGCATAACCTCATGAAATTTTGTACTTTTTGGCTAAAAGCCCAGACGCCGCCTAGAGCTGTATCGATGGATGCTTTAATTCTCTACATCATCGGCATCTGTAGCTTGTATGGCAGCCACGTGACAATTCAAGTGGGAGTGGCATTTGCTAGGGAGGCTTTGAATAATCTTCTTAAGACCCACCGGAAGGTTTTACTACATGACGGCTGAGTGTCTAAACGAAGAACTGTTCATTTGCTGAAAATCCCCCACATGGGCAGCCAACCTGCTTTTTTGGGCAATAATCGCACATCTGAGTGAGCTTCAGAACTGTGATGTATAGCTGAGAAACTGTAGCCCCAGCTGGGAAGTGTGCAAGCTGTACGGTCAGCTGAACAGTGTACTGTCTAGGAAGATTGATCATCGTATACTGTTCCACCAATGCTCAAGCCTTGGCTGCTGTCAGTCGACTATTCCTAGGTGTCGTCTAAAAAATGCATATCCATCCTAAAGTGGCGGGCAGTTAATTGACCTGTCACCTTTCTTATTTACTGTGAGGGATTCGTAGGAACTTATGACCGAGTGCCTCTCTCAATAGTACGAACTGAGTTTGCCGGTTTTTTCGACTGTTTGATTATGGGTGCAGCCGGCAGTCGTCATTTGTACCAATCTACAGCCAGATAAAAGTCACCCGAGCTCAAAGCCCCACTCCATTTGAAGCATAGCTCCGTAACTGCTCTGCTCCATAACTGCTCTCTGGGCTCTGCCCTCTTGGAATATAGGTGACGTCGAGCAGTTTAACTACCTGTGCTCTGGCTTTTAGCTTTCGGCTGGACTTGCAAGGACCTTCTTGCTGCACTTGGCATTCAAGGGATAGTTAACATTTTTGGAAAACGCATCTGATGAACTTTTCCAAATTATGTATGGCTTCTCCACACTGCAACGATCAGATTATTTGTCACAGATCACAGTTCGGCTTGCAATTACTGTTAGCCTTTGTCGCTTGTAAAGTTACTGGAAGAATGGTGCGTCTCGATTGCAGTCCGCATAGATGCGATTCAACTCAAAAAGGTAACCTTACGAGCTGCTAGCTTTCTAAAATAAGCACAGGCTGTGTGACTTGTTAGGCCAAAAGCGAGCTAATTGGACTAGCTATTGTTCGTTCTGAATGACTCTGTGCTACTGCTTAATTCCTTATTTTTTCAGCCGCTACTATAAGCATCTTTTTAGACAAAATTGTTGATGTGGCTGCACTAAATCACACATGGTTGATATCCATGCTGCTTAACATGTTTTGATGCAAAACTCTTTCTTTGGGTAAGCGAGCAACTAAATAAGAGTCGCTGTTTACTCATATAATAATAATACTCGTGATAAAGTGCCATCAGAGAACTCAAATCTCGTTTTAGGCACTTTACATTTGCTGCAAAGGAAACAAAATCAAATGGTGAGTAGTATCATTAATAATCAGCATGAAATACATGGTTAGTTGTGAAACATGCACAGGGTCAGCATGCAAATGTTGTTAGGTGCAGCATGCAGTGTCAGCACCCATTTGCACGTTAAGGACGAATCACAGGGATCTCGACCGGAAAATTACGAGTCACAGGGAATCACTAAATACCGTCCTAAATAGGTGTGTATTTTTAGTTTTTTTTTAATGTAGTCAAGTCAGGGGATGTTCTGACGCAATTCGGGAGGGAGTCCCAAGCTTTGGGAGCGTACGAACTAAATGCAGGGTCTCCAAAGGATTTGAGGTTTGTAAGAGGTTTTATAGGCAGCTAAGAGTATTACTGGCTTTCACTCTAGCAGAGCCTAGAAAGAGATTGAGTTCTATGAGGGCGCTTTATTAAGTGCATTATTCTTATTATTATTAGTATAATTATTATTGCATTGGACATAGCAGCTAAGAGTATTACTGGCTTTCACTCTAGCAGAGCCTAGAAAGAGATTGAGTTCTATGAGGGCGCTTTATTAAGTGCATTATTCTTATTATTATTAGTATAATTATTATTGCATTGGACATAAAGTATTGCTGCTTCCGACTCGAACCCACAACCCGAGATGCGAATTTTTGTGCATCTAACCCCTTAGGCTTAGAGCCAAGGGTAGCCTTAAGACATATTGAATTCTTCAAGATCTAAGCAACATGTGTTAGCGGCAGCTGAGGGCTTCCTATGTGTTTAAATTTCTGCCGAGCAAAAGAGCAGCCGCAATCCACCACTCCGCTTCAGCATTAGTTTGGACCGACAAGTATTTCAATAGATATTCCACACACTTTTCCTTCGTCACTAAAATGATGCTAGTGTCGCTTGAAATCCCGAATTTGAGTGTAATCTGATACTCTTTGACGAGTGCTGACGACCACATTGTGTATTATTTGAAAATCCGTGCATCTTTGTCACTTGGGCAATCCTTGTCAATTCTTGGACAATCATCTCGGTGGGCACTTGGATGTCATGCCTTACTAAGTCTTAGGCTTAGGCGTCCGTTGAAAGTCTTTTCTTTAGTTCAATATTGCACTTTTTAGAGCAACTTCATATCTGTCTAGTCTTCATTTTCATTGTGAAATGTTAGGTACTATCTCCTGATGCTGCTTTTCTCCACTGCGCTGTGAAGCGAGTGGGTCTGGTCTACTTTAACAGCTGTCATTTAATGAAGAATGGAATTGAAATCTCAGCCCTGCTCCTCACTGCGTGTGGTTTGCTTTAGCTCAATATTTGCTGAACTAATCGCCGTGTCGTCAAAATCGTAAAGGGAGTACAGGACCGCCATGACATTTGGCTGTCTATTTTCTGAATCTAGTCGTCATCTTATCAAAGTGGTACTTCTCGGTCAACTATTTTTTTTAATGTTTTTGGCTGTACAGGCTGAAAATAACTGTAGATCTGCAAAAGGCATCTGCTATGCTTACTTCATTGTCCAAGATACTCCTATTAGGAACATCTGCCGGCCGAGAAGAGTCATATGCTTTACCTAGACAATTTATTGACTGGCGGCTCTCTCACTCACTATCTCTCTCTCTCTCTCTCTCTCTCTCTCTCTCTCGCTCGCTCTCTCTCTCTCTCTCTCTCTCTCTCTCTCTCTCTCTCCCTCTCTCTCTTCACCTCTCTCTCTCCCTCTCCTTCCTTTCTCTCTCCCACTCTCTCGCCCAACTCTCTCTTTTTCTCTATCATACCCTGACTATCCTGAGGCAATCGACCTAAGCGAACACAATCCAGATTGGGGTTGATGATTGCTCACTTTCCAGTGTGGCTGGACTAAAAGGCTCTGCACTTTTAATAGGTGATGCTATTGTGCGACCATCACCATGTGCTGGGAATTAAGTGTCGTCTTCGACAGCTGTTTAAACTTTGACAACCTCATAAAGAAGACTGTTTTTGACGCTTTCCGATCTCTATTTACGATTAAGAACTGTCTTCCATGGTGGCCTGCTAAAATTTTAACCGCTCATTAGTGCTGTCTCGGCTAGATAACTGAAATTTCAATTTTGTAGAGCCATCGGAAAGAACCACTGCCGCTGGAGAAAAAAACGGCCGCGTGGCTAATTTTCAAATCTCAGAGGTCCAACCAAGTGTCTCCTTTGCAGAAAGAGCTCGGATGGCTGGATCAGCGGATGCAAAGTCAAGTTCTTAGGCTGACCCACAATGCTAGTAACGGCTTGGCTCCTTCATTCATAGCTGAACTGCTGCACAAGTCATAGCATCCTCGTGCCAGCAGGTCTTTTATTGACAATACATTAGATGTTTCATTTCTCAACTTAAAGATCGTTTACGGCAGAAGATTTAGCTCTGCAGGTCCTAGGCTGTAAAAATTACTTCCATTATACTTACTCAACATATATTCTCCTGCTGCTGCCAGTGGCACATCCTTTCCAGCCATCCTGATCTGCAACTTCCGTGTCGCCTATTGATGCAACTGCCCTCCTGACTCAGATGTGCTTCCCACTTCCTCTTTGTTGCGTGGGAGGAAGTCTGCGGCAATCAAATACGTATCAGAAGCTACTTACCTTTGATGGCTCCATACCAATCTCTCCTGCACAGCACTCACATAGTGTTTGCCGTCGAAGGAGTTACAGACATGTGCACGTACGACTCACCATAGCTGTGGGACCCTCGGTCGGCCGATCTACCACGCCCCACCGACGCTCTCAGTGCCTCATGACGAGCCGCACGGATTTAACTCTTGTAATTCGTGAGCGGTGGCAGCTAAGACCTCGAGGCTAACTGAGCTGCTTTGCCCTAGTATCTTGGAACTGCACCGTATCGTCCAAGGCTGTGGCACCAGTCGAGACAGGCTTCATACTTGCCCTTATACGGTACGGAGACCCTGCTTTTAAAAAACCTCGGTTAAAGGAAGCAACCGATTAGACACGCTCGAAGTCCCTTCGAGCCATCCGGTTGCCGTTCACGGAGATGTACTTTCGCTGCGGCCTGGCTTGTGCAAGCTGCCAGGACTGCGGAAAATGCTACCTGAGCATTCAGCAGCCTGGGCGATCACCTGTAAATATTCGGTACCTCAACTGGCTCTACTGTTGATGTCACCTCCCTCTCCCTCAGCTCTGGCCATTCGTTACTTGCTGTGCGGCAGCCGCAGCATGGTAATTTGACAGGCCATACTTACTCTTCGCTTCGAATAATCCGGCGCCGCACACTGGCTGTCGCCGGGTCTGCGGCAACCATCCATTGAGGCTGCTAAGAACAGCCCTTAAACGGACAGCAGCTCGTGACCGTCCAGCTTCACAAGAATGAGGCGAGAGCTCAAGTATCGGAGCGGCGACGTAGCGAGAATGCAGAGTATCTAAGGCTTGCACGGATTCCCCCACTCACTGAAATGCATGGGCACCGAGGTTCTGTGCAAGGTCAGGTTGGTGGCGTTGGCTCGCAAAATGGCTCTGGCCTCCTCCGTTGTGGAAGTTCTAGCCGAATGTGTGCAGAGGCGGTAATCGCTTGGCAATTGCTCATAACCCAGCTCTCTACAGGCGACCGTGCGATGCAGCACTGTAGTGTGGTTAAAGCACACAAGCGGCCACAACTGGGCGCCGAAAGTTTCAGATTATTGTGGGCCTGTTAGTAGTGGTTACACGCCGGCTCAAGAGCTTTACCCGGTGTACCGGACCGACTGAGTTAACCGAACGAACTCCCGAAGCCCGTGTATAATAAACTATCCTATGTGAGTGTCACTAGCCATGGTCCCAGCCCCGAAGGTGGACCACTGCAGCTCCCCAAGATACGAGCAGCTAACTGAGTAGCCGGCAGAACACAACTGTGAAGTCCAAGTTGCACTTAGCTGTTTGTTGCAGCAGGTTCGTCCCGTGCTCTAGAAGGGTAGTCATGCATCGACTAGGCAAGCTGCAGCCCCGAGCTCCCTTAGTCGTTGCCATATATTTTCTCTCCTCTAAATTCCTGACCTCCCGTGTAGCTGCTATTTCTACTTCAGCACATTAGTCGGTGCACATCCTGACCACATCGGCTGCACCAGGCTTCATTCTAACTTTAGCCGGCTGACTAAGAGCCAGGCCTGTACTCGGTATCCTAGTCGAACCCAATAAGGCGAGCACATTAGTCGCTCTATCTCCTAAACGCATCGCCAGCATAAAGCTCCATTTTAACCTGAGCTAGGCGGATCGGGAGCTGAGTCTGTGCTAGGCACCCTAGTCAATCCCACTAAAGCAAGGGCTCCCATCGCAGCTAAGCTGACAGTTGCCCCAGTGCAGTACGACCAGCACCAGCAGGCTGAAATGGATGTGCGCTCGGTGAGAGCGGCTTGACGGTGAGCTCCGAGATGCCAAGTTCACGACCTGGCTCGCCAGCCCGCCAGCGCTCGTTCGACTAAGGGCTGCCCACCCGCCTGCCCCCACCCCTCCCTCATTACGGCAGTCGAGTGGCTCCCGGCGGCTCACTGTTTTTTTCAGGTCGGGAATGTTGCTGAGAGTATGCTTCCGGACTCCTCCTCTGGAGCCACTGGCATTCTAGTTGACATGGTAGCATCAACGGTACCCGTATGGTTTGACTTACGTTATTAGCTAAGCGCTTTGACATAGAGTAGTCATAGGCATATCGGAGTTCGGCTCTAATGCCAATGGCTCTTACATGTGCTCTCAAATTGTACAACCCACTGGTTTTACTATTTAAGCATGTTGACAGCATTCATGTAATCGCCTTAGCCTCATGCTCTCGCTTGCCTTGTAGCACCCCAATCAAGTGCCTAGAAAGAGATTAATTTATTTCTCTAAATTGTCTAAACCTATGTATCGTTGCGATTAACACCGAGACATAAGTGATCTCGTATCTAAGCCAGTCAAACGATTGCAGCAGGATAACGAAGCTGCTGACACATAATCTCACTAATGTAGTGGTGTCTAGTGAGTCTATAGTTTCAGTTACTCGGGCGTTATCCTTAGTCGCGGTCGCAATGATGGTGAAGTGCAAACATACTTTGATATCAGACAACCGACCGGACGACACTGGCAATGCTAGGCTCCCGCATGCCATTCCGTTGCTGGAGTTTCCGATAATGAATTGGCGCCTCTCCCTAGTTAGAGGCAAGAGTTGATACGCGTCTGCATACCCAGGGCTTAGTAGTCCAGAGTTACAATCTCTCTGAAGCGAGACGCCCGTTTCGGTGCTTGCGAAACGAATGAGGCAACCGGCAGTGAGTACTGACTCGAGTTAGGTATGATAGTTGCGACGTTGATGCAAGCCCCTTTCCGCCAGCTAATTTCTCTGACTCGGATGTCAAAGAAAAACCGGACTCGTGGTATGACAGCTCTCACACTTACTTGCAGCTGTGGCATGCTTTCGAAATACCTCTGGCATAAGCTATAGCTCTCGAAGCAATCGTTCGTTGACGAGTAGCCGCGACCTGGTTCGTCCGGAAGGGCTTCGCCTAAGCGCTACATGCGGTCACTCACTGCTTCATTCGTACAACTATCAGCCCCAAAAATGTAGAGTGGCTCGCACGACCAGCAGGGTTTCGGCTAAACATATGTAGAGGAGAGCTGAAGGTAGAGCATGAACGACGACGTCAGCATCGGGTGTCTGGGGTGTGGCGGCTGTGCAACAGTCATCGAGGTTGACCCATGCTGTCACCACTGGTTTGGCCAAGCGGTTAAGGTGCTTGCCCCGACCAATGTCTGGTCGAGGTCGTGGGCTCGAGCCCGTCGCATATGTGAAACGCCCGAAAGGAAAGTAAGTTTTCTTAGGGCAATGCAAATGAATTACATTTTTAAACGAGACAGTGTTCGTGTTCACGAATAACAATAATACACATGACAAAGCGCCCCAGAGAACTTGATCTCTTTATAGACGCTTTACATTTGCCGGAAGGGAATACTTAACAAGTGCAAAGCCGATCTCCAATGTCTCAGCTGATTCTCTGAGCCACCTACCAGTCGCTCATTGCGGTAGCACCACTCTACATCTCTGAGCAGTGGTTTGAGCCTTTTTAGAAGACTGGTTGGAATAGCAAGCTTCGCCAAGCTTTAGCCGTGCCGACCGGCTCGGCAATCACCCATGCAATCGGCATGGGTACCCACAGAGTCAATCACTGCTCAGGTGAGCACTGGCAGGCGATTTCGCTCAGCTATGGAGACCGGCTCTCGTAGCTCGTGCAGCAAAGGCTACGTCACCCCGTGTATCTGATTGATGATTGACTTCCTTGACGAACGTGGTGACTGCTTGATCTCGTATCTACTTCTCGATGTGCGTACTGCCTTCGGTAGAGAAAAGTTCAATAATGTGATTATTGCTGAATTAATTGCATGATCATTATTTGAGTAATCTGAATTCAGTGTCTGATTACATGACTACAAGTAATTGCATTACATTGTTAGTCAATGTCTATACTATACCTTCTAAAATCATCTGGTACCTATTGCCAGTTTGTTATATTCGCAGGAAGCCAAAAATAATTAATACAATCGGTTCCATGTGTGCATATATAACTCTCGTTGCATGCAGCCTAGTAAATTCATTAAGGTGCTGTCAGTAGCCAAACAATGCAGCCAAAGTTTTTCAAGATCTTATTTTTTCTCCAAACAAGTAAGCACGAAAAAATAGCTGATTGAATAGGAGAATAAAGCTTCTGTCCCAAATATGAATTGTTTAAGTAGGTGTTCTACTTAATGAAGAGCTGCAAATAATTATTGCATATGGAAATACTCATAATTCGTCCAAACAGCCTTTTTACGATATCTGCGTATCAGCTGCCAATCATTCAATGGCTGTACGAGAAAACAAGTCAGCAAGGTACCCAGAAAGCTATTGAATTGCTTTTAACCTAAACTGAGCTCGTAATCGAGAGCAGTTGCCTGTGAAGGTACGTAATACACGAGGAATTTTTTAGTAGGGCCATAAAAAGATAGCCAAAAAAAAATTATTTGTAGATTGAGGCAGCGAAAGCCATCTCAGAGCCTTCTCAGTCAGAAGCAGGCTCGGCTTTTTATTTGTTCGTATGAATTCAGAGTACCTGTTAATTGCAAAGCGACGAACTGTATTCTTAGTACTATAGCTCTGATAAAAGGAATTACATGTTTGTAGAGCAGTTCAAGAGGACTAAATCCCTTCTAGGTACATTACACATCATTTCAAGGAAGCATGTCAATTGGTTAACAGCAAAATGATTAGTGTAAGCACGCATAAGCACACAGAGGACGATGCCTGTGGACTCAGAAAATGATGCGAGATGCAGGTGCCTTGGCAGCTTCTGAAGTACGGTCTTCCTCTGGGCTTTCTACTTGGTCCGCTTCTCTTCATAACATAGACTCTCCCTCATACCGATATAATTGCCAAGCAAAATATAGGCTTTGATTGCTATGCAGATGACATTTGGTTGTACCTCTGCTTTGATCCATCCCTTCTCTCCAGCACGTTGAATTCCCTCTACACTCTTGCTGCATGTAGAGCTGATCTCCACACAGAGCTTTTAGCATGCTTTCTCAAATCAAAATTTCAATAAAACTAGCTTACCAGTTATGGGCAAAGCAAGAGAGAGAAACCGGAAAGCTCCAAATTCAAAATATGCTCGGCCAGCGGATCTCACGTTGCATCTGCACGGAACCTAGGTGCAAGATTCGAAGGCGACCTTTCACTAGATGACCTTTCATAAACTCTACACTCTAGTCTGCCTACTACTTTTAGCTACACGAAACTAATGTAGTAGGGGCATGTTGTAGCAACATTCAAATTTTTGTATAAAGTATTTGCGACATTACATCTCGACATCTATAACTCACTACCTGCTGGTCTAGCGATTTGAGCCATCAGGCCCCCACAGCTGGTGCAAAACTCTGCAGCTACGTATTACCGTCGTTGCAGATGCCACGTCAATCCACTTCTCGCTGACATATGCAGGGTCCCGATCAAGCAGCATCTTGACTTGAAATTTTTGTAAGTCACTTTTTGGTCCTAACTTTTGTACGCCACAGCCTCCTCCTGCTGCCAAACTGCTGCCCAATCACACAATTTGTCGTACCACCTGCACTTGCGACTCAGGTCGTCTACCTGTGCAGCCAACCAATCAAAAATCCTCTGGAGATCGTGCCTCTATTTGGTATTTTACTAAAGCAGGAGTCACTCCAAAATGATATCATGGGATCTCCTGATCTGACGAAATTTTAAAAAAATGTCAAAGACGCACCGTTTCCTGAAAGTATTGGCTGGGTACTAATGAACTGTCCTTGACGTCTGCATGCTTGATGACTGTGCACGTCATCGTTCACTATATTGATGTGTTCTATAGAGCATATGTAAAGTGCCTAGCGACCTATTAAGTTCTCTGAGGGTGCTACAGAAGTGTAATACTATTAGTGTTTAAAATTTTTAGGAAAGCTGGTCCTCAATATTACGATATTAACCAAACTTTCAGTGCTAGGCAAACAACGGGCAAAACAACGGCATCAGTTCATGTAACTTTTAGGAAGCGTGCTTGCTATACGGCCGAAGTCTGCCGAGACCGCAAGAGCGTTTCGACAAGAAGTATTTTGAAATTGCATGATAAGACTAAAGATCAGTGATGGCTGGAGTTTGAGGTTATTAGAGGCAGTAGTTTCGGTGGCGAGAGCAGAGCTGCTATTGAGAGGTAGCCAGTTATTACCATATGATTACCATTATTACTCATCATTCAGCTCATGCAGATGTTAGTCTTTCCTGCATTTCCTTCAAGCTAAACATTTAAACTAAATTACACTTGAGAAAATTAAATTGGTGATGTAGTTCTGTCAGCATATTAAATAGTAAATTAAAAATGCAATCTTTCCAAATTCTGTTATTTTCAATTGTATGCAGAAAAAACCAAAACTGTAAAGAACCACATAACTTAGAGCATGTAAAGGAAGCAAATAAACTAATAAATTGTTCAAACCAAAGTTTCCAGAAGTTTTAGAGCTGTATGACATCTTAGATACTAATCCAATCTAAAATTTGGGGTACCGTGCAAGAACCTTTAAAAGAATATAAATGCGTCTGAACCATCCGCTGTATACGGGTGTGGCTTGACTCGGAGCAGGCACTGAAATCAGCACGAAAACTGCCTTCAAACCACCTTTAACGGATCTTGCCAGTCTCAAGACTTGACTTCGAGCGCTCCCTTCGTAGGGAATTTTTATTCAGCGCTGCCAGGTATTTCTAGACACTGAACAACTTCAAAAATTTGATTAGAAGCCTTCTCTCATCCAAAATGTGCAGAAATGCATGCCATTGCCCTGCCAATTTCCGATAGAGTGACTAGACCGTGGGGCGTTCCAAAATTTTAGCATGTATTTGAATAAGCAAACATATCTATGAATAAATGTATGCACACACACACAAACACACACACACACATATATATATATATATATATATATCTGGGCATATGTATATGTATATATTTTTACACAGATATATATATATATATATATACATATATATAAACATATGTACCAAATGTACCTGTGGCCTTGGTGGTTGCCCTGATCATCAAAGTTGCATCGGATCCCAGCATTAAGCACATGATCGTCTCTATAACTTTCTTTTAACGGCTGGACCTCGGTGGTGTTCGAATATAAATTCATGCTGGGACGTAAAGCCAGTGCAAAGGGTCATTTTTTGATATAAAAAATACTTCACATGTTGCTATCTTATGGTATAAATTTTCAATGAAAAGGTAGCATGTAAGGAACATCATTTGCATAAATATTTATCGCTTACTAATAGTAATAACAATAATGCACTTGATAAAGCCCCTTCAGACAACTCAATCTCTTTCCGGGCGCTTTACATTTGTTGCACAGGGAAATGCAAATACATGATGAGTGATATCATGCTTGATAAACAAACAACATGAATAAAATGGTTAGAGGTGACATGCACAGGGTCAGCATGCAAACGTGGATAGTGGTAGCATCACCAGGACCCGCTAAATGCTTTCCTAAATAGATGTGTTTTTAAGTTCCTTTTAAATGTGGTCAAGTCACAGGATGTTCTAACGCAAGTCGGGAGAGAGTTCCAGGCTTTGGAAGCATGCGAACTAAATGCACGGTCTCAAAAGGATTTGAGTTTTGTACAAGGTATAAGAAGGTGAAGCGAACGCTACAAGCAATAAGTGAATGGTCGTTATTATTGAGTCCTATAAAGTTAATCTAATATAGTTATACTAATATTATAGTTATACTAATCGGCTAGCATTCCTCATTGTGATTCTGAGAGTGCTACCTGCAGATGCCTAACGAGCGGCCTACGTATGATCGCCTTGGCTCGTTCACGTGGCTTATGCAATTGAAATAGAAGCTGTACAGGCTGTCGACTTGCAACGACGAGCGGGTCACACCAGAAGTCGTTGACTCGTGGTGACATTCAGCAGTGAAATTCCTCGTTCAGTGGTGCCCGAGCTTGACCTTGGCTGAGCTTCCAGACGAGGATTGCAGGGGCGTCCTTCTGGAAACGATTCGACCCTTAGAATCCATTGTGACACCCACCTGAAATGCCGCTCCAGCAGTTGGACCGATGTGGTGTAGGCACAATCATTCACTTGTTGCGTGCAGCGTTCACTTCATCTTTTCTAAAACTAGGTTTAGCTTTACAAACCAAAGCAATTGGCCCTAATAAAGATTTCCAGACGAAATGTCTGAGGAGCGACCATATTTCATTAGTCTCATTACTCATCAGCGTCTAGGAAGGCATACAGTAAGAAATTGCATCCGCATTTGCCCCCCAACGGGCTCACAAATTCCAAGTCCGGTTGGCGACCTAACGATTTAATTTTTAACAGCTGGCAGTTGTCGGTTAAGACTAAGAATTAGCTGCTGTTTAAAGCAGAGCTTTTAAGCGGAAACTAGGCCCACAAAGCCCCGAGCAATGTCTCACCACTCGTTTACTTTAGTTGATATTAATTAGAGAAAGCCCAGCCGAGCTCGTACTGTTCCGCCATGTGGGGGTGGAATTGTATTCTGTGAGGTCACTGCTAATGACTTCCGGTTACGCTACCTTAAACTCTATCCTCTTATAACATCCTGACTACAAGCCTGGGCTAGTATTTGCTTTAGCAGTACTTTACCTCGCCTGAAGACTACAGTGCTCAAGTTGGTGAGTGTGTAAGCTTGGGGGAGAGTGTGTGTGTCGGTGTGCGTGTGTACGTGTAAGTGTGCGTGTGCGTGCATGAGTTCGTATTTATTGGTTAGAGAATTCAATTCAATAGCGACGAATATTGCAGGCGTCTAATATCAGACGTGACTAATAAAAACTCTCGCATGGCTTGAAACCTTGAGCACATCTCAGCCTTACTGCCGTGGCACAACCGATTACCCATTGGGCTGCTAGGTTGCCTTATAGCGGATCGTCGCCAACACTGGTCCGAGCCCCCATAATTCAGTAAACGCCGATGACAAGTATCTCTGCAGTCATAAGCTGACCGATTGAGCACGTCGTAGTCCTTCGGGTACTCGTTGTGGGCAGCTCTGACTGCCTACGACATGACCGATGAGCCCGAACTGCTTGAACAGTTAAAGCAACAGCTGCAACGGGCTGCCGCTCGGACACAAGCCCCTCGAAACGCCAATTCAGTGGTACAAGAGCTTTAATGCGCTGGCTTGACTCAACAGGTGCATCAAGCGAAGCATTCGCGTCAGGATTCGAACCTTGGAGCAGCCCATCTTTGGTATGAAAGCTCCCGAGAATTCAAAACCTCGACACGCAAGGGTGATTTTTATCAGACAACGTACGATCAGGTGTTCATTGTATTTCAATGCTCCGCATCAGTATACCTGTTTTGGTAGTTATCCCTATGAGAAGAACCCGATTGGTAGTTGGACCACACTAGCCGTCTCTTGATGAGTTGAGCCTACTGATGCAGTTAGCTCCTAACGAGTGGTGGGCATCGCAGCAGCAGCCGCGACAGAAAATGTGATTACACTCAGTGACTTTTAGTGCGACTCAGCTTGCTGCATCAATCAGGCTTCCGACCGGCTGCTCATAAAGACAGCTAGCTGAGTAGAAAGCCTTGGTGTGGTTCACTTGTGCTTAGCTAAAGGATGAACAAAATCTTAGTGACGTTACAGCAACTGGGCTTGACTGACCAGCTGAAGTCTATGCGAGCTTCTCATTGGAAAAATTGCAAAACAAAGCTCTGATTTGTGGCTGTAAATCTTTTAATATTCACTAAATATAATGCTATGTGCCATTTTCCAGCATGATGACGCCTTACACAAACAGCGTTCCATGTCTTAGCCTCATCTCCTACAGGTTCGAAAACCCCGTTTGAAAAAGAAAAAAACCAAACACGTACAAATATGTATCCAATAAAGTAGCCTATTGAGGCAGCAATATCTTCACTGCTTCAAGTAAGTCGATGTTCAGAGCAGGTGACTGTGTAACTAACGGCGACTGCAATGACTTAAGACCAGCATTTGCAAACTGTGAGGAGTTGCGATTTTGTGCCTGCCGATCACGCGATATAATTGCTCACGAAATAGAAGCAAACGATTTACCACCCCGTCTATAAAATTGCTTCCTAAAGGTCTTGCTTACGTGCTGTGAGAGTCTCGACTTACCTTTAATAAAATGATTTGCCCACGTTAACTTTTATAGCTTTGGCTCGGCTTAGGCTGATTAAATTTTCAGAGCTCCTTGGCGTTTCTACATTTAAATTCAAATATATGTCGTATAACTAAATATGAGCCACCCATTGTCCACAGTACGGTTACGTTACGGTTAGGTTACGTAGCTTCTTGACTAATTTAAAAATGCACCAATAATGTTCATATAGCCTAGCAGCCTGCAGCTAGCTCTGGGTATCCATAATTATTCCCAGCGACTGCAGACATGGAAAAAGGTCACTCATTACACCAGGAGGAATCTGCTGCAAGCTTGTTCACCTTCGCCAAGAGCCAATCTGTCTTTCGAGCTCCCGAGAAGATGGATGCGGGTTTAGGCAGAGCAGGCTAAGCTGTGAACAAGCAGGATCAGGTAGACGGAAAAAGCAGGAATGGAAGCTCCTATAAATCTTTTAGCGGTGACCACGTAATCCTCTCTCTTGGATTTAGCTCACCATATAAATTTGACCATTGTGCCATTTCTTACCCCTCCCTAACGTCTAAGTCTACCGAAGGTTGCTTTCCATCCCGGCAGCTCCATATACATCCGGTGCTCCAGCTAAGTACCCATCGTCGCTCTTTCACTCAGCCTCAACGGGTATTGCCGTGGCCTCGAATATTTTGGCCGTTCGCCATGTCTCCACTTTTTCTTAGTTTTCACAGCTGGTACGGCGAATGCTCTCATTCCCGTTGTCCATTACAAATAAAAGTGATTGCACCCATATCAAGCTGAGTCGAATGACATGTACCGACACACAACGACATACGCATTTTTCTTACAATGGCTAAGGCCTTTGACATTATTCCTCTAGACCCAAGCTCTAGCGAGAAAGCTTCCTTTATGCTACGCGATTGTGTCAGTGGTCTCCTAGTCAAGTGATTAATTTATGTCTCTTGCATCGCTTTCAATTTATGATGAAGAATAACTACCAGGCACCATCAATGTAGCTCCCAAATCATTCACCTACTGCACCACTCTCACTCGATGTAAGGTGGCGGCTCTAAGAATGCAGAAGTTGCAATAAGTCATTCCAACAGTCAGTATTGCAATTTTTTAAAGTTTGTACCTTTTCGAACATGCCAAATTTCATGGAGATCTAGTTTAAGTCTACATTAAATATATCATTCATGCAAGCTACGTAATGATGTCGAGGATTGCAGAAACCCTAGTGGTCAAATGTGGTACTGGCTGGTACAGCTACCGACTACAGGTCACAACTCAGGCCTACAAATTGCACCATCCTGAGCATTCAACAGTATGCAAAGTTTATCCGTGTGTAGGACTTCTGTTCAAATACTAATCAATAGAAATGATTTCCTGCCACAAGTTTACAGTTTTTCTTCTGTTACATGCCTACTGTGCATCGCAAATTGAGCCCAGGCGAAAACGGCTACATGGGCAGCTGCTCATAGAGGATACCAGAGTAGCGTCTAATATTGCTGCCTAGCTAAATTTGCGAAGAAATTCGGCGATTATTACTAAGGATGGGCTCTGGAAATCACCTCGTGGGGAGATAAACAACATTTAATTTGCGGCTTGATGCTATTGCCCATGTTCCTGCAAATGTAAAAAGGCCGTTCAAGCATTCACAGCGGATAACCATCAAAGCCCAGTAGTGAGGAGGCAAAGATCCTGATCTTGTTTAAATTTATAAAAGTATTTAAAAACACCCTGGCAGAAACGCGGCTATTTCCTCTGCAATTTAAACGAATCTGAAGCATTTCTACGAGATATTCCTTATCGAATTTCAGGCAAACAATTTCTTAAGCTGCAGGATAATCTTTTTACACGATAAATTATTATGACCCCTAGAAATATTTAGAATATCAGTGTTTAGCCTTGTCACTTTTTTTCCGCGACCAAATGTATGGTCATACGAATTAGGCTAGAATTGTCCGATAATCAGCAACATAGACGTCAACATTATAGACGTTTTTTCTCAGACATATCCAAATTGATCTCATGAATATATTAATGCGAATCACAACCGTAGACAATATTTTTGAAGTAATCGAACTAAACTTTAAAAATCTTCTGTTAAATTTGACACAAAACTTCAACTTCACAGATGCTCTATTGCATCGAAGAGTTACGTGGCATGAATGCCGGGCTATTTTCAATAAATGAAAAAATCAAATGAAGTCAAAATTAATGTTCGAAAGCTAGTTTCAAATAACTATATAAGTTAGCTAAAGAGTCTCGACTCATAGAGCAAAGGTTTACCTGTCTATTTTAAGTTGTGTGAGATCTTTAAACAATAAGGCTATTCACGTAGTCATTTGTTAACCTATTTTCTTATAGTTAATGACTGTTCCGTGGAAAAATTTGATCAAATTACCGATTTTATTTCTTCAGGAGAAAACAACTTCTGACAGATGCCAAGCTCAAATCTTACACTGCAGTCCCAACAACCGGAGCTGTGCCTAAACGCTTTATTATCTCCTTTGCTCATTCCTTTTCATTTTATGGTATCCATCATGGAAACATATAAACGTATGACATAATAAGCAAAATTATTTTCTAAAGCATTTAGCAAATTTCTAACAAATTTTTGCTACTCAACCCCAAATAGATGCTATATTTTTTAAATAACAAAAACTAAATTTCCAATTGTATGATACACCCCTCGAGGGCTGAAGTCTCTGACTAGTATTTAGAACAATCAAAATTCCTTACTTACCCTGCGAACCTGGGTTTCAGAAAGAGGGTAGGGGTTTCAATTATGCAGAAGGTACTGTAGTACTTGTCATGATTGATTTACTAGACGTACGTATGTGTAGATGCATCTATGACCATGGTCCTGAAGAAGCTGTTATTGTAACTCTTTGGTTCCCCTTGCTGGTTTACAACAGGTCAAGATCATGGTCCTCGTCGGTGCATTGGCTATTGGAACCATCATCCTTATCGAATGTCTTGGACCATGGGATCCGACGGGATGGGTTAAAAAATCCTTTTTCTAGTAGATTCTTCTTTGGCCTTATGTGAATTTATCTCGCTAGCTGGTTCTTGGCAGTTCTCGATATGCTCTGCTCCAATTTTAGTCCCTCTGGCCGCAGCCATGTTTTGTAAAGGCTTTCCAGCAGGGCTAACCCGAAGTGACTAACACCCGGCGACAACACAATAGTTCAAGATTGCGTAATTTATTGCACCGTACCAGCAAAGGATTCAGTTGTCCACAGGCTTATTGAACCCTGGGACACCTTATATCCGATTGCCGCAATTATCGCCAGTTTGGTTGGAAGAGCCTTGCCATGCGTTTCCATATTTTTACAATTATAAGTCCCACCCAAGTTTGAGTGACACCTTAAACATTTATGGACAACACTTTTTAAAGACGTTTTTATTAAAAATTGTTTACTAAATATTGAGCTCATTTCTTATTATAATAAGTTTGCCTTTAGTTTGTTTAGTTTCGCAATAAACTGAAATCACTGGAGGCATTACTGGAACTGCTCTGCAATGGTTCAGGTCCTATCCCAGTAGGAGACTCCAGATTAATGACGTAAATGGACGAACATCCTCCGACTTACCTCTGAAGTATAAGCTACCTTAGGGTTCCGTGCAATGTCCGGTACTTTTCACGGTTTATACACTCCCTCCTGCTGATGTGATTGCCAAGCACAATCTGGGCTTTCACTTCTATGCGGATGACACTCAGTTGTACCTTTGCTTGGATCCCTCCCAGCCTTTGAGCACCTCGAATTCTCTCAACTCACTTGCTGCATGTATTGATGACATCTGCAAATGGATGGCAGCAATTTTTTTTAAACTAAGCGATGATAAAAAAATTATTAGTAATGGGCAAACCCAGTGTTATTCAGAAATTGGACTGGCTGACGCTCGAAATTGGCTCTGCCAGCATATGTCCTGCTGAATAAGCCTGAAATCTTAGGTTACATTACATTATGCCATGTTCCAAAGTGATCTCTCGTTAGATGACCACATCAGCTCCACAATCAAGTCTGCCTACTTTTAGCTGCACAAAATTGAAAAAATTCGGGCTTGTTTAGATAAGGGTACTACGTCTAAGTTGGTCCATGCATTTGTGACATCCCGTCTTGACTTCGGCAACTCTCCTGCTTGCTAGCCTACCGGCATGTGCGAACTGGCGATTACAGCTGCTAAAGAACTCTACCACTACCTTTATCTGTCGTAAGCAAAGCAGTTGCGACAACACACCACTTCTCGCTGAAATGTACTCGCTCCCAGTCAAGCAACTGATCAACTTCAATGTTGGTCGCTCACTTTTAGGTCACTTCATTGTTTGACTCCAGTCTCATTCTCAGAACAACTCCCCTACCAGGCTAAGCATCGTATCACCCTCTTTTCGGAATCCAACAGTTTACCATACCTCGTACACACCTCAAATATTTTGGAGACCACACATTTATTTCCTGTGCTTCTAAAGCCTCGTACTTCCTCCCGACTTGTGTCAGAACATCCCCTGACTTGACCACATTTCAAAAGAACTTAAAAACACACCTATTTATGACAACATTTACTGGGTCCCTGAGATTCATCCTTCATGTGCCTACGCGTAGTGACACTGTGCATGCTGCCACTAACCACTCTTGCATGCTAAACCTTTGCATGTCACCACTAACCATGTTATTTATGTTGCTTATCGAGCATGATATTGCTCATCATTAAATCGCGTTACCCTTTGCAGCAAATGTAAAGTGCCTAGAATAAGATTGAGTTGTCTGGGGGCACTTTATCAAGTGCATTATTACTATTATTCGTTTTATTGACTGAATCACGGCAGTGCTGCCGTAAATGATAGCAAGCACCTGGTCTGCACAGTTAACCAGTTTGTGTTTACCGCAGCTCTATTCTCATTGGTTTCCGATGTCCTCTGCAACTCGTGGTCCACTTCAGCTCCTGAATTTAAATCCCTTGGCACAAGCACAGCATTCATATTGAGGCCCAACCACGCGCAGTGTACAAATATTGTTAGGAGTTTATACATTGAAGCGCAGCTCAGAAGCAGCAGATGCATGCTGATACCCCGACTTATGCCGACTGAAAAAAGCGTGCGGAAAAGGGCGACCGAGAAAGAGTGCAACAATAATCTTGAGTAGCACTGGCTTTAAAAAATATTCATAGTTAGATTATATTATTAGATATACTTGCATAGTTTAACTAAATGCATAGCATATTAATCGGCATGCCACGGAGACGCACCTGCGTTTGACACTAGCCGCAAGAAGCCCAATGCACAACGGAGTAATTATTACCTCTGACCTCTCGGGCTCCTACAAGCTCTTATTCAGGAACCACCAATAATCTGTAGGGCTGTCGCAATCTGGCTGATATAGCGTTCCAACGTTTCAACATCCTTATCTCAGTTTCATTTCTTTTTCCGTTCGGGCTATCGAGCTACATTGTATGACGCTCCCGGCGCGTGACGGAAGTCTTCCTGGGCCACCCTTTAGAGGGCACTGCATTGATTTGGTTTTTATTTTCCTAGTTTTGGCTGCCGGCATAAAACGTCTTCAACGTATTTTTTGAGCTTTACTGCTTCATTTGAACTTCCTACAATGCTTTACCTATTGGTTTCTGGGCTGCCCTCGCAGGAACGGCACCACGGCAGCAGCATAGGCAGCATCGAACGCCTTCACTGCGTCTCAAGCAGACAGAGTGTGTAGTGCACTACCACGGCTCGGCGGTCAGCAGCAGGTCACGAACTCGCGCTATTGCTGCATTAGCCAACTTTTTTATAGTCTGCAGGATGAATTTCCAGTTGAACATCCCAAGTGGCGGTTCACACATCCCACTCTGCTGCCAGCGCTCGTTCGGTTGTCTGAGACGGAAAGTGAGAACTATCGTCTGGGGCATTTGTTCAGTCGAACATTGTTACCGTTACCATTCAAAAAAAAGAATATTCACTTGAGGGTAATACTGGGGCCATATTCAACTAATATACGCACTTCCAGTGCGGATCCACTTAACGACACGTCATAATTGTCGTAAACAGCTTTGCAGAAATTTACTGGCATGCGGCTGTGATTCTTTAAAGCACTCGTTGCAAAGAATTCGGCTTCAGCTGCCTTCGCTACCATGTATTTTTCATAAACGACCAAAAATACTCATTATTCTTTGCTGATTCAATAAAGCATACCAACAACCACACCCAAAGACGAATGAAATTATAAAATCCTGCTCAGTTGAATAAATCTATGCAGTTTTGGAATATTATCTATGAACGGAAGCGTTCTAACTCACACAGTGAAGGACCATTTACGAAAGAATCCAAATACTGAGTTTCAACAGTACCCGAGTGTGATTCGGAAATGAAAAAGGTTAACGCTCACAATCAGCTCTGCTAGCATATGTCCTGTTTAATCTATATGAAATCTAGGCGTCCTGTTTTAAAGTGACATGTCATTACATGACCACATCAGCTCCACAATCAAATCTGCACGTTTTCAGTTACATAGCATTGCTAAAATTCGGGCTTGCTTAGACAGAGATACTAAATCTAAATTGGTCTATTCATTTAATGGCATCTCGCCTCGACTTATGTAAGTCATTAATTGCTGGTTTACCTGCAATCAAGCACTTACAGCTTGGGGAAAACTCTGCAGCAAGGCTTGTCTGTGATGAGCGTCACACCACACCACGTCTCGTTGACCTGCACTGGCTCCCAGTCCAAGCAAAGCTTCGACTTCAAGGTTCCGTCCCTCACTCTTAGGTCCCTTCATTTTTTCCCTCCACCCTAGCTATCGGATCTACTCCCCTACCAGACTAAGCATCGTACCACTCGCTTTTCAGAATCTAATTGTTTACTTATACCCCGTACAAACGTCAAATCCTGTGGAGACCATGGCCTTCAGCTCGTACGATCCCAAGCAAGAACTCACTTCTGACTTCCGTTACAACATCCCCTGACTTGACTGCATTTGAAAAGCTAAAAATGAATATATTTATAACAGAATTTAGCGGATCCATTTGATTCCTCCTTTAAGGTGCTTATGCGTGCTGACCTGTGAATGCAACCCCTAACTGTGTTATTCTTATTGTTTCTTGAGCATACTCTCACAAACCATTAGAGGGCGCTTCCTTTGCAGCAAATGTAAAGTGGCTAGAAATAGATTGCGTTCTCTGAGGGCACTGTAACAAAGGTATTATTACTCTTATTAAAAATCCCTTTTTCAAGCGTTAACAATCAAGCTGGCAATCTACTTTCACCCAAAGTATAAGTTACATATTGCAAGCCGACTAAAGACTTTCTGCTAGCCTGAGCATTTAAAATTAAAAGCCGTTTATTAAGGCAGTATGTTATAACTGAAATCGTCTGTGCCAAAAGTTACCTCATGATGCCCTTTGAGTTCCTTTGGACTTTGGTGAAGAGAAAGCATCTCCCGACGATCTAGACCTACATTTTCTCGCTATTTCCATTTAGCAGGGCAGCCTGTCGTCTACCGTTCAACCTTGCCAAAGCTTGGATGATGTGTTCTCTTCCATGTGCGTCCCACAGCTTCACGCCGAGATATGTCAAGGTAGGCAACGAAAATGAAACGCCACGACGCAAATAGTAAAAGCTAGACTAAAGGAAGTGGGCGTTGTTTTCTGTATCGATCGTCGCCAGAGAACTAACAATTTCTTCAAGTCCTTCAAGTGTCTTGCCTAGCTGCTGCTCGGCGAGCCTTGAGGTCATGCTGGATGACCGACGCGGATCTGGGGTCAAACGAGTTTTGGCATTCTCGCCTTAGTGCCAGCCCTGGCGTTTCTCATCGTGGGCGTGGACGACGACGAGTGTCAACACGCCTCATGGCACAGCAACGTTTGATCGTTGAGTGAGGGAGCTGTCCGTTTGCAGACCTCGAACAGACCCAGTTGTGAATTGCCTGGATAGTTTCGGAAAAATCTCTAGACAGCATCACAATGGCTGCATATGAATCTCTTACAGTGGCCATCATCCTAATGACAGGATCCTGTGATCTCGGTTGTCGGCAGGCTAGGGCTGACTGAACAAGATTAATCTCCTGCTTTTCCAGAACGAAGCCTATTCCCGCACAGTCTTAGCTTCGGTCAAGGCCGGTGAGCCAGTGCCGCAGCCTAATGTCCCAGATCCCTGGAAAGGAAGTGGCTGCAGCGTCGACAGAGGTCCGAGGTTCCTGCGAGGGACTCCAAATCCACTCGTCGGCCTTTCATAGGAGCCCGTGCGAGTACCCATAGGTAAGGGGCTAAGGCACACATGCAGCAAGTTGAGCTTGGATCGGACCGAGCAACGTTCATAGCTACCTGGCCGCGCTCCCCCAGGCTCGCGCTCCTCTATAGAACACGACATCTCATTTGGAAATTGTCAGGCCTAAACGCGATAGAGCGCCAGCTAGTCTGTTGGAGTGAAACAGACTGGATCAGTAGTACTGACACTAGCTTTCATGCTGGCTCAAAAGAAAGTAACGTCGTTTACATAAGCACGTTCAAGCATCAACTAACCCTTCAAGGTATGAGAAACAGAAAAGGCGGAGTTGAATTTGGTTAGAGATGCGTCAGGTCAAGCAGTACTGATCCGTCAGTGAAGCAAGAGCAGCATCATCGGTAGCGGCTGCCTTTTCGCAAAGGAACACTGTTGGACACTATACCCAAAAAACTCTCTCGATACGCATATGTAGTTGCTGCTTCTGCTCCTGTCCGCGACTCCTTTTTCGACCATGAACTGGGGTTCCATGTTTTGTAACAACGCCTTTGCTTGAAGACTTAATTCCATGAGTAATCGCCACCTACCCTCGCTCAATATAAGGCTGCTCATCATGGTGCAACCGAGATGCTTGGTCGACAGACGAAAACGCAATTCAGCATGAGCAATTAAATATGTGTACGCCCTTTACCTAGACCTGACAGAAATGCTGACGTCATCTAACCGAGTAGCTGGATACATTTAAACTGCAGCCTGCATCTAGCTCTACATTCTTCCATCCGTCACGGACAGGCAACACTTTAAATAATGGCACGGTAGACAAATACTACGCTCTCTCTTGGTCGCCTACGCCAGTTCAAAACAAGTTATAGTAATCTCACTTTCTCACCAATTCCATTGATCACTTTGACATCGTCATAAATAAAGGCTAGCATACGTGCTCCATCGTAAAAAAAGGCTTGCTGAATTCACGATGTCTTCTTGGAATGGAGCGGCAGCTCACTGGGTAGCACTGATTGTAAAACTATGTACACACTCAATTGACACCCCGTGTTCACTCAAAGCATTTCGAATTACACATCAAGAAGTCGAACAAAATTGCTGCGAAGCTCGGCAGCCAGAATCCCCTTGATTGTTAAAATGAAGGACGTGAATATATTCCGGAACTCGGTCGGACTAGAATTGATATACTTCTTCGCACTATATTGAAGCGAAATTTTATTCTGCGTATATTTTGGGTCGAGAACTTGTACCTGCGTGGACGCTACGATGAGTCGTAACGCGAATATGCTGCTATTTTATTTAACAGGTGCAGGGGCTTACGGTAGCGGCACGAGATTAGATTGTGGTTAGCACAACTCGTGCGAGGTATTAGTTCTCGCGACGGTTAGTGCGTAGCACATCGAGGCCACGCTGACGTGGCAAAAGGCTATTCTGCCGTCCGCCATTACTGACCAGCTACGACGCGCCGCAGCCATGGGAGCCATGGCCGCGGCTTCTGCTCTAGCTCCCTCGCTTCCAACGAGTGGCCTCAATCTTTCTCTGAAGGCCGCAGCAAAAGGATACGCGGCCGCGGTGAGGCGTCAAGTTTCAAAAGAGCGTGTCGATCTGATGGACGGCCCGCTGTCAGCTCGCTTAACTCATTCGGCGCCGACAGGCTGCTGCCAGCTTTCGGCTCAAGATACTCGGTTCCGCTCTCCGCGGGCTCCCAGGCAACGGTGGGCGGATTAGGCTCGGTGTCCCAGAGGCACAATGCCGGCGCTCGACGATTAGGAGCTGTGCGATTTTAATAGGCGCTGGCGTCACGCGCTTCTAATCCACTCGGCGCCACTGGCCAAACCGATCCAAAGTTGCACTGACCAAAAGGCTGCCCCGCCTGATTCTCACACCTTCCGCCTGACTGCTGACAAAAGGTATGCCCTGCAGCGGCGACACTGGAAGATAGCTGCCTGGACGCACACGTGAGTGTCTTTTAAAGTTGGCGGCGGGCGTTCGTGCGACTCGATATGCCGGCGATAGCGTCGCGCATTATTCGTCAGCTGCGTTCGTTTCGCGACGAGAGCGCTTCGCTCTGCACCGCCCTCATCCGCGGCGTCGCCACGCTGTCGTCCTGCTGCTGCCAATGGCGAGACAATCCCACTGTGATGACGTAGGGTCGTAGGCTGCGGCGGGCGCAAGAGAATCAATGGCGTTGACCGCATTCCTTTACGTTGATTTTATGTTGCTGTCTCTCGCAAGCGATTAACCGTGCAGCAGCGCCGATGCAAATTAAAGCTTGCGGCGTTTTGCAAGAAGTATCACCCCGCACGGCCACTGCAATCGTTGGATCACCGATCAGGAACCTCGTAGCAGGTACTGGACACAGTCTCTCTGCGATCGGATATGAAATGGCCGCGTGCTAAATCGGCTAGATTATCGCCGGTATTCATTGCTCGCGGTTCCTGAATTGAATTATAGCGGGTAGGAACTGATTGTACGATAATCTACGGCTAAGGCCGCACACAAGCAGACGCTTGGTATTAGGGCCGTCGTTGGCTCTTCGTTGGTTGATAGCTCGGCATTGGAGCTAAGTTGCGCTCTAAGCAACTAAGCCGCACGAGATTGGGCGTCCACCGTGGCGTCCGCCATCACTTACAATTAGAAATCTCTGCTTAGGGGATGCGATGCTTTTTCGCTATGGTACGAGTTCTCTTTGTCGCCCCCACGTTCCGCTATTTTTGGCGCACCAGCTTTCATTGAGCTGCATCTACAAGTCACCAGCCGTCACTACTAGGCTCGGAGCTTCGCCGCTATTTGTCGCATGGCGGCTGAGACTGGAACCCCTACGCTCGCTTGGGTTGGTGAGACAGCTTTGTCTGGAAGTCAAAGCGGCTGCAGCCACTCGATAGCAGTGAAAAGGGTGGGTCGCGGTGCACGGCGCTGCTGGTGGTGAGCTCGTAGCCCTAGTAGCCCGTGAGCTCGTGCGACCCCTCCTGCGCGCCCCTTCCTTCGTAGTCTGCAGCTAGCTCTTACTCAGGCACAATATTGGCTCTTGCATTCCAACGCCGATGACAACCAGCTCTAATATCCTTCGACACTTCTAAGCCTCATTGCTCCTCATCCAACTTACGTAATTCTTTTGGTGCCAGAATCAATAACACTCGCATTTGCACGGCTAATAACTTGCAAGACTAGGCAAACGTAGTAGTAAGGGGCAAACTTAGTGTCACCTGAAAGCTGGCTAACCTATCCCTCGAGACTTGTTCAGCTAGTGCCACTCCAGTGACGTCGGCGCATACTCCAGGTGCTCCACTGCTCTATAGCAGCAACCCGTCTTTATATGAGCACATTTCCTCATCTGTCAAGTCGGCCTAGTTTCAAGAAAGGAAAATCGCCGAAATCAGGGGCTGCTTAGATATGACTACCACAGCTAAACTAGGTCATGCTTCTGTGATATCCCGTCTAAATAAGTGCAATTCTCTTTACTAATGACTCCTGGTCAGTGCCATTAAACCTTAATTGTCGGCAACTGGTGCACAACTCAAGCAGCGCATAGCCAGGGGGCTTGCTAATACCTGCATGACAAGCACTACGTTGTCAGTTGCTGCAGCAGACTCCGACGGTTTAAATTACAAAAATTGCTTCGCATCGTCAGCATAAGCCAAACACAATATATACCATGATCACTCTCTCTCTCTCTCTCTCTCTCTCTCTCTCTCTCTCTCTCTCTCTCTCTCTCGCCCTCTCTCTCTCTCTCTCTCTCTCTCTCTCTCTCTCTATCTCACTCTTGCTCGCTCTCTGTCTCTCTCTTGCTCGCTCTTTCGCTCTCTGTCTCCCTGTGTCTTTCTCTCTGTTTCTCTCTCATATTTTTTCTCTCACCTTCTTTCTCTCTCTCGCTCTCCCTTATTGCTTGCCATTATATCTCTCCCTGTCTCTTTTTGATCCTGGTTGCTCTTTCTTTATTTTTTCCTTCTCTCAATGTCAATATCTGAGTCTTTCACTCATTATTTTTTAATTTATTTTAGCTCTCGCTTTCACACTCTCTCTCACACTGTCTTTCTCTCTCTCTCACCTCCCTTCTCTTACCTTATTTCTCTCTCTCTCTCTTTCTCTCTCTCTCTCTCTCTCTCTCTCTCTCTCTCTCTCGCTCTACCTCTCTCTCGTTCTCTCCACACGAGTGCAGGCGGCTGTGAAACAAAGAAAACACAGTTCGTGTTTGAGAGACCCAGACGCGTTTATTGCGCTGCAGTCCTGCTAAGCTGCGGCTGGATACGAAACGCCGGCATTTGCAGCGTCGCGAGCGACCGCTAGCTCGCGGCCTCGTGTGCCGCCGCGGGCAGCCAGCTGTCCGCAGCGGCGCGGTCGACTGTTCGGGTGAGCCTTAAAAAGCTCTAATAAATACTATAAGCTACTGGAATCGATGACCAGAGAAGTCAGAGGCGCTAAGTTGATTCTGCTCTTCTGCGGCACTTACACGGTGACCTCCCGCCAGTCGTGAGAGGTCAACAGGCCCATATGCCGACGCGGCACGAACTGCCTCGCACGGGTCGCCGGCGCCGGCGCAGCAGGCGCGACGCTCACGCCTGCTGCGTCGGAGCAGCCGGAATCGCTGAGTCTGCGCTGCCCGACAGTTCGCAGCGGTCGGACGAGTGACGCGTCGGCTGTTTGACACCGCGGGATCGGCATCGGCTCCTCGACGTCCGACAGGGCGACGAACGAGACCGCCGCCGCCGCTGCTGCTGCTGCTGCTCCGCGATGCCCAATGATTGAGGGCACCGCTGACAGGGCTGCCTCGACGCACGGCCGTCTGTGGGCGGAGCCGATCGCGATACCTGGCGGGGCGGGATAAACGTCGCAGCCACCGCCACCTCCTCGCCTCGTGCCGACGCCGCTCGCCGCCGGCGGCGCGTCGCCTAGCCTCGGCGACGAGCGGTGAAGGGTGACGGAGCGGCGCGGCTGTCTGCTGCGGGCTGCTGCCGCCGCGCATTCGGCCGACGTGTCGCTCGCCGAACGCTGGATTGGAAAGTCGACGTCGATGTAATCCTCGGGCTGGCAGCCGCCGCGGCTGAGCGCCATGCCGCGCCTGCTCTCGTGCTTCCAGTATGTGTGACCTCCGTCCGTTCCATCTTCGTCGGACGGGCTCTCTCCCTCCGACAGTGCCACGCTCACGCCGCTGTCGGGAGTGGCAGCGCGCCGATTCTCCCCGCCATCTGCCGCCGCCGAGTTGGCGCCGCTGCTGACACTAGAGCCGCTCCTCGCCGGGCGTAATCTCCTTAGCCTGGCCATCTTGGGAATAGCGGACGTAGCCGTGGCAACGCACATCAATTCTGCCTCCCCGGTGCTCACGGCCTCGACGCACACGGCAACGGGCGCGTCACGGCTCGTTTGCTCGCCGCCGACGGCCGCCGCCGCCCACTTCGCTCGAGCGGTGGTGGCGGTCGCGGTGGCGTGAGATTCGGCGTGCTGCTGCTTGTGCAGCTGCAGCGGCTGCTTAAAGGCGCTTAAGCCGACGCCATCGGCTCCTGTCGCGAGTCCAGCTCTGCTGCATGCGTCGGACGCTAGACGCGGCCGCGTCGTGGCGCATTCAAGGCTCTGGACGGCATTTGCAGAGTAGTCGACGCCGGACGCGGTCGACTGTCCGCTGCGTCGCTCGGCCACCTCACAATTGCTGGGCGTGGCGCCGTTGGACTCTGCCGCCGCCGCCAGGCCGAAGTGAGGGCTGGCTGAGCGCGGCCTCGCATCCTCGGCCGCTATAGCCTGCACTCGCTGCAGCAGCCCGTCCGACTGGGTGGTCACCGCCGCCCCCGAGGCGGCGGCGGTCACCCGACGCATGCGACCACTTCGCGCCGGCAGCGGCGGCGACTGCTGCTTCGGCCGTATGGCGGCGCTGCACCCACCGTCGGCAGCCGAGCATATCGGCGACGTGAGGCCGAGCAGAAGCAAGTCGTCTCCTATGTCGGTGGCCGACTTCCGACGCTGCTGAACGGTCCACTTGAGCATGGTAATGTGAGCCCGGTCGGTTACTAGCACTGAGTAGTTGCCTGCGAGTAAAATTAATGATAGCTCTCGAGATGGATGCGCCGGCTATTGCACCCCTAACTTCTCGTCCTTCGACGCAATCGCTTTTCGCCTGTGCGGATGGCTCGGTGCGTTTATATACTAGAGCTCCAGCTTACCGGGCCTCGGCAATAAGTCATGCGCTGCTGTCGCCACGGTACAGCCTTTGCAAGACGATGGGATTGGTCGAGGCACGGCCTGCCGCGGCGCTTCACAGCGAACTAAGTATGGATGGGAGGTGGCTGATGGATTACCAGTCATGCAAGACTGCGTCTCTGCCAGGCGCTATAGTGTCACAGCGGGAGCCTTTCTTGACCTGCGCTGCCGAAGCCAATAGCCCCGCTGCCTCCCATCTAGGCGCCCAGCATGGGAGGCAGCGGCGATTATGCGTGCATTCCTGTGAGAGGTGAGTCCAAGTGTGATGCTTTCGTCTCACGGCGAGCCGCACTTTCCCTGCCGCTTCGCCGACCTTCGTGGTTGGCTCCGGGTAGACGAGGCTACGGGCCGCCGCTGGGTAGTGCTGCCGCGGCCACCAGCCGCGGCCGGTCAGGGCAAGTCACCGCAGATACGGGCGGGCCCGCCGCCAGCACGGGTGGGTAATGGGCGGGCAGTCGTGGCTACGGATGTGCCGCCAAGGCTACGGGCCGCCGCGTCCTAGTGCTGCAGCAGCGACAGGGCCGCCGCCGATGGTCTGGGAGACTAGCGTGCGACGAGCCGAACGATCGTGACAGGCAAGGATCGTTGGCGGTAAAGGAAACCAGCCTCCGTCTGAGCACATGCGGCGTAGTGACGATTGCCGCCTTTCTAGAAGGCGCGACGAGCTCGCGATGGAACCCGAAGCGCTGCTGCTCGCCACAAAGAGGCTGCACTCGAGGAGGCCCAGAGCGGCCGACGGACGAATCGCTGCAGCACCCAGCTACGACTAGCCGTGACTAGCTGCCCGGTATCGCCGCCGCCGCCGCCAGCTATGCGGGGCGGCCCGCTAGCGAAGCCTCTTTGCCCGGCACGGACGAGCAAAGGGTTCCGGATTCGGACAGCGTCCGCTCTTTGGCGAACGGCTGCCTAAAGACCCGCGGAAGCAGTCGCCAGTCTGGTGGCCGTCCTTACGAAATATATTACGTGTGTGTATTTGTGAGAGCAGTTGCACACCTGACGATCGAATCGACAGTACGGCAGGCACTGTTTTAAAAATCGCAGGGAGCAAACCGGGAGCTAGCGACCGTCGTGCCCGATCTAGCCCCGAGTATAATCTGAGAGCGCATAGAGCGGAGAACCCTTGGACGCCATCGAGACGGCAAGTTCGAAAGTAACGAACTCTAATACCAATCAATGACGGATTCGAAGCGAACGGGAGCGACTCGCTTGGAGCGACTCGCTCGCGAAAGGAAAAGCAGACGAAGAAAAAACGCAACTCTTTAATGGGACCACTGCTCTCCGTCGACTGACGCTCAAACGAAGCAGCGGACCCAGAACTGCGCTTGCACTTATGCCGACGCTGGCATCCGGCTTGCTCTGAAGGTACAAATCCGCAGGATTAACGAAACCTACTGCTACGGAAATGTGCTGTAGACGCCCTTGAGCTAAATCCTTAGCAACAAACGCAGTGAATGCAACGAGTGCCGAGTCCGTACAGATGCGTTACCAACAATCATGAAGCGCTTGGCCTCAAAGCACGTGGCTAAAGAGTCCTAGACGCTGCACCAATACACGCAGGTATCCGGGAGCTGGCTGAGCACCGCAACCAGCAAGAGCGCCTGCGCTCTAATGCAGCGAGTCTAGGTCTGTGAAGCGTTAAGCGGCATATCCAAAGGTCTCATGCCCAAAGCTCTAGCGCTAGCTAGCGACTAACGCCCTCAATATCACTACGGGTTACTTTTCATTTGGTCCAAACCATAGATTACGACAGATTCCGTCTTAGATTATTATGATTCAGAAACCGCTACTAATTCCACGTACTTTTATAATGCTAAAGATCTAGTATACACACTTCACCAAATTCCAATTTCGCAGTTCGGCGGTTTTCGGAGACACTCGTCACCGACTCTAACACCTCACATTCAGTTACAGCTAGGTTTACCAGGGAACCAATAAATACTTAAAAATAAATCGGTTAACCAGTCTTTGGACGCACCAACCGAAGGTAAAGGATGGGCTCACCGACCAGAAGTGTGCTTGGATAGCTCGCTCTACTCGTTGAAAACAAAAATGATGCACTTTTACTATGAAGAGTTTTTCAACTATCGCGTGCAGTCTTAAAGCGTGCGAGTTAATCTCCAGGCCAAGCATCGTACCACCCGATTTTCGGAATCCAAGAGTCTACAAATACCTCGTACAAACCTCAAATTCTTTGGAGACCGTGCATTTAGCTCGTACGCTCCCAAAGCCTGGAACTCCCTCCCGACTGGCGTCAGAACATCCCCTGACTTGACCACATTTAAAAGGAACTTAAAAACACACCTATTTAGGACTGCATTTAGTGGGTCCCTGTGATTTATCCTTCGTGTGCTTATGCGTGCTGACACTGTGCATGCTGCCACTAACCACATTTGCATGCTGACCCTGTGCATGTCACCCCTAACCACGTTATTAATTTTGTTTGTTTATCAAACACGATATTACTCTCCATTCAATTGCATTTCCCTTTGCAGCAAATGTAAAGCGCCTAGAAAGAGTTGAGTTCTCCGAGGGCGCTTTATCAAGTGCATTATTATTATAATTATTATTATTATTATCTCCCGGAAAGAAATATTCCGTTTTCTACATCGCGCTGCAATATCCCTTTGCTGTACCGTAGTGCCTTCATATATCCGGCTGAAATTTCCGCCGAATCTTGTCATTACTTACTACAAGCGCCTCGCTGACGCGTCACTACGGCCAGCTAAAACGGTGTAAAGCCGTCCTGAGAAACTCTTAAAAATCATTCCAGACTAAATAACATCGGGTTATCGCGCTCGCACGTGTGTGTGTGTGTGTGTGTGAGAGAGAGAGAGAGAGAAAGAGAGAAAAAGAGAGTGTGTGTGTTTTGTGTGTGTGTGTGTGTGTGTGTCTGTGTGTGTGTATTTGTGTGTGCTTGTGTGAGATTGTAAGTGTGCATGGGTGTATGTGTGAGTGGTTTGTGTGTGCGTATCTGTGTGAGTGTGTGTTTGTGACAGAGACAAAGAGAAAGAGAGGGAGAGAGACAAAGAGAGGGAGAGAGAGAGAGAGAGAGAGAGAGTGTGTGTGTGTGTGTGTGTGTGTGTGTGTGTGTATGTGTGTGCTAAGTAGCGTCGGGTGCATCATTGCTTAAAATGTTCCGCGCGATTCGGTGCGAAACGATCGCTACTGACGGAACTCTCTCTAGCAGAATCTCGAAAGCCTTTCAGCCTCTTAAGCGTGAGCGAGTGACCACCCAGAGAGACGGGACGCTGCAGTCGCCGCCTCAGAACGCCGTCTCGGAGCGCCGCCTGCCTTCAGATTTTGGTACTGGCAACACAAGTGTGGACGAATGCTTGTGAGTCACATGCTAAGACTTTCCGTTTGCGGTACATTACTCATTCTAGTTTTAGCACGAACTATTACCATTCAGAACGTATACCGCAAAAAGTCTTGATACTTTCAATTTCCCTCATAAATGCCAGTTTATGCTGTGCGATGTTTTCATAAAAATCTAGAGGTTTGTGACTATATTCTGATTTAATCTTAGTTCAAGACGATTCATACAATTTTAAATGTAGCAGCCCAAAAGGCTAAAGAGAGTTTGAAAAATCCCAAGTTTGATAATATAATTCTAGCTAGGGTAGTGTACTAGCTGAAACTGTGAATACGATTGGCATGCAAAAATCAACATTCCTATGGCCTGGTTAGGACCGTCTCGTTGCCGTCGAGCAGTTGTGTTGAGTTAAGTATTCCTATACGATTTGCTGTGCACGTGACAGTTCCCTTGTAGCGCTTGAAGGTCTACAGCTGCTTTCAAGTGTTGCTTCAGGCAATACGTCAGCCCTCGATCTCACCGTGCGTTATTCATTTATTCTTCAAACTCTTGCAGTGGCGGAAGGATTTTCATCTGAGGAGGCAAGATATGCTCAATTTAATGTTAGGGCCAGACTCACACAAATTTCGTCTCGGCGGGCATGGAACCGCAAATAATGAAAACGTGTAGTTCAAAATCGCAGTATCTATTGTATGCGAACTGGGCGGTTGCTCATCAAGTGAAACTAAGATATAATTTAACTATCGGTGACGGTCGGTGAGCGTAGGAGTTTCGGGCCGCCCAGGTCGCAGCTTCGCTGTAGCGGGAATGCAAATGCCCCCATGAACTCCGGCCACGGATCACTGGTATGCAACAGTCTTGCACAACAGTGGGCGCCTTTTGCATCCGAAGGCACACACAAACTTTTTCTGGGGTTATTTTTGAGTGTTCTGAGATAATCGCGGGTCAGTCATTGATTTCAAAGCAGTAGATTGGCTGATTGGTATTAGTCTCTCTTTGCAGTAGCTTTACGAGACTCTAACACAGTGGTGCCGATAATGCTCGATGCACTCGATAGGTGCCGCTAAACTGGTGCATCGCAGCGTAGCATCAAGCTCGCTGCGATGTGTGAGATCAGTGGGGACGGCTGAAATTAGCGAATCTAATATTGTAGCTCCTGCTGCACCGGGAATATTGAGCGAATAGTTCTCAGCCGAAACGACCCAGACAAAACCTTAAAAGATGGCTGCATGAGCGGTTGGGGCGGTCGCCCGCCCGCCGGTTCAAGTTTTTCTTTTCTTTTTTATATTCAAGCCCGCTCACACCCTAGCAACGGGAATCATTGCTGGGGTTGTGCAGTGGGCGACCGTTGTTGAGCGCAGCAGGCGTTGCTCTTGACCGAGTCCATTTAGGAAAGCGAACTCACCGGTTTGCTCTGTGAGCGAGCCAGCCTTCTGTTACTTCGCAGCTGCAGCTACTATCGAGGCCCCCCTCGCTCCGGCAGACCGGTTGCAGGGGGCGGGGCAGGGGCGGGTGCGAAAGACCGTAGAGCCCCTCCACCCTAGCCGCCCTTCTCCGCCTTGCCGCCGCCGCACGTGGCCTCGCCTGCGCGTCACTCGGCGTCGCTGCGCCTGCGAACCAAAGCCTGGGAGCCCACTGCCTCGTGTCGTAGGGTCTTTCGAGAGCGAGAATCGCGAGACCGGCGCTCGCGCGTGCCGGCGAGCCAAGTTACCTCGCAATGACAATTGTAACTAGAAAAGGTCAGCTGACCCAACAGCCTCATTTGCATGGTAATGGGAGGTAGAGCCGGCTACCGGCCGCCGCTTGCAGCGATAGAAGAACGAGCCCGAGCTCACCCCTGCCCCAAACTCGCTCCAGAGGTGCGGGCGGCAAAGTTAAGACGGCGACAGTCACAAGAACCTAGATGCCCTGCGGCCGCTGTGTCGACAGCTCGACCGGGGGTATCGACGCGACGCTCACCTCATACGACTCAACGAGAGATTGTAATGCTGCTGACCTGATCGCCTCGTTGTTCCATTTCTCACATGCCGCCCGAGTTTAGTCGCTTTTCTCTCTGAATGCCCTCCTCTATGATAATAATAATAATAACACACTTGATAAAGCGCCCTCAGAGAATTCAATCTCTTTCTAGGCGCTTCACATTTGCTGAGCGAGAATTTGAGCATTCGCCATTGTTCGCGGCTTCCTCCGCTCAGAGTCCGGCTCTGCTTCTGCTGCTGCTGCTGCTTCTGCTGCTGCTGCTGCTGCTTCTGCTGCTGCTGCTTCTGCTGCTGCTGCTGCTGCTTCTGCTGCTGCAGCTGCTGCTGCTTCTGCTGCTGCAGCTGCTGCTGCTTCTGCTTTGGCTGCTGCTGCTTTGGCTGCCGCTGCTTCTGCTGCTGCAGTTTCTCACAATATCATGTAGCCAATTAAAGATTCGCCTCGCTGCTGCTGCAGCAGTAGTGGGAGCCTGTGCTTGTTCGCAATTTCACGCCGACTTCTGTGTATCCGTGGCGCCGCCGACTCGACGGAGCGCTTTTGCCGGAGGACGCGTCGGACGTCGGTTGTCCTCCCTCGTGGCGGGGCTTCAGCTCGTGGCAGAGGATCGGTGAGCCGTCGGGGCACACTAGGTAAGGTGGTCGCTCTACACGACCGTGGCTCCGAGGTCAAGGGTTAGAATCGTGGGGCGGGGGATCCCGTATTGCCACAGCGAGCGGTTTTGATAGCCTTGAAGGCTCCTTTGCCACTATGAGAAAACTACGGCAGTTAAATCCATTTCGCCCTTTGGCGACCATTGCTTGCTTCTTGCATTCCGACGAGTCTTGTTAGTTCGCCTGAGTGTGCTAAGAAACGGGTCTGAGGAAGGGAGGCTAAAATATTTACCAATTATTTTTTTTTAATATTTAGTAATGTAATTGTACCCTTAATTAAACCTTATCTGCTAGCGAGCATTACCAACATATTAATTAATTAATTATTAACACATATATTAATTCAATTGTGCTATTAATTAGCTTTGCTTTCGTGCCATCACATCCCATGATGGCCTGATACTTTCTCAGCACTATGACGCCTACATACTAGCGCTCGTTTTTTTATGCAGCTTCTCGGTGACAGCAACGATCGATCGGGTGCGAGCTCTCTTCATGTCTCGCCTCGCTTCCGACCGTACGAGATTCTTGCCTGCTCTCTGAGGACAGCTCTTGCCGCCGCCAGTAGGTTCCGAATCGGGTTCTGAGCTGTCAGTCGAAACAAAACGTGACTCCAAAAGTCAGCCGCCGGCCGTCTGCCTCGTCGCCCGAGCAGTCCTTGAAGCACCACTTTTCGGAAGCTCAACTCCGTCGGGCTGCCGGGCGGAGACGAGGGTTTCCGCTCTACCTCTGCTTTTGCGAGAGTTGGCGAGAAATGGCAGGCAAGCTTGTGAGCAGGCAGCATCGGCGCCTAGTCGGCCCGCTCCAGGCAGTAGACAATTGGTGGCCGTCAGCACCAGCTCTCGTTCATATGCAGGCCCCTTTGCTGGCTACTCGGAAATGAGCTATTCATTAATGGTTAACAGCATGCAATCGAAACGGCAAGGATTGTAGCAGCAGCGGTGCATGCATTTGCTACGTGAGCGATCAGTTCCAAAGCGATCGTCACAGAGACCGAAATCATTTGTCCAGTGCCTCGTAATCCACACCCCTAGCCTCCCCTAAGTAGGAGGCGGCACATTAAGTCGTACGGGCTGGGTACCGGTCCTTTCATCTATGAATTAGCAGTCAATCATCCGATTGGTGGGTGAGTGCTGGGCATTGGTGGGACTCATGCAGGCTGCAGCATGGCAATGCCTCAGGCTACCGGCAGGCGTGTGACTGCACATCACATTTGTCTCGCTGAGACAAACCAACGTCATTCGTCCCTGCATGGACCCTGGTGATTGATGCACCTTGGTCGGAAATAGAATCGAGTCGCAGCCCGACTCTTCAAACTTAACGGGATTGATAGCACCTCAGTAATCAGTTATGTACCTCCGTCTTTGAACTCCATAAAGCCACAAAGGCTTAATGGGCGTTAGGCGGAACAGTTTTCTACGGAGCGATCTGATAGCGACAAAAGTAATGATTAGCTATATGGCAAAGGGAAATTACTGTCTTAACTTTCTGGAAGCAGATCCACCAATCCCAGTAAAATGCACTCTGAAGATTCGGGCCTCAGAAGTTTGACTGACCGAATCACAATGCTCAGCCATTCCTCCAGGAAAGAGTTAGCACGGGGCGTTGCTTTTGAGGGAAATTGAGTACAGGGGATTTCGCTACTTTAGGGATTAACTCTTTCGTCTCGTCTACCTGCAGATAAAGTCGCCAGAGACGCTTTCAGCTATATCACCATGGGGATCAAGGTAAGAAGCTAACCTGGGAGAGGTTAAGGAGACGACGATGGTAAACATCCCCCTCGCTCTAGATAGCGGCCTCGGGCGACACCGAGAGCAATGTGAACCATCACTGGACTTCTTCACGATATCTTCAGGCATTCGGCTGCTATCTTTGCTGTGACTGTTCATGAGCTGCCCTCGGATATGCAACTCAAAACAGGACCTGCTTAGCTTGAAGTACGTCAATGTCATTAGTCGATATGTACCAGCCGGCTTTCTTCGGCTGGTCAGTCAGAACATCCCTGCAAATTGTGTTTGCCTAATAAGCATTCGTTGCAGTAGTAGCTCACTCGCCGTGCCTCTTCATATTGTGAAGGTTGACTGGCGACCGTTACTGAGGTTCAATTTAAATTCGCAGGGGCAGCTTTAGCTGGACCGACTACATGCCGACTAGCATGCAAGCCACTTAATCGGCGTCGCTCAGTTATTGGACAGCCTTTTACATTTCGTCAGTAAAATGACAGCATGCTTAAATTCACGGGGTTACTTATTCACGATCAGGCTGTCCATGAGAAGCTAGATGCAATTCTGCTGGCTGAAATGTGGATAACCCATGCTCTGATGTTTCTGAAACCACCTCGCCCAGGTTCTCATTCTTTCAGTCCATACGGTCTGGCAACGTCCTTGGCAGGGTAACAATTCCTGTTAGTGAATCGTTGAAATGTGACATGCGCTTTTGTGCATGGGCCATCGTTTAAATCAGTTGCAATCAGGTCCTCATCAAAGACAGTGCCTCTGACTGCTGCTCCATACCCACCTGCTGGCTGTCTGAATTTGTGAATATAGGAGTTTTAAGCACTCCGCACTAAAACATGTGTACATGACAGGCCATTACTGATTGCTGGAGACTTGAAAAATCAAATTGACAACCTCAGCAACGGCGTAGGCCGCTCATTTTATTAGTGCCCCGAGAACTTTGCTTTGGTCCGTAGCATGAATTATACAACTCACGTTGGTGGCCATCTCTTTATCACTGAGCATGTCTGCTCCACTGACCTTGTAGTGTGACCACTGATCCGCTCGGATCGTTGCTCGGTCTTGCTGATTATTCTCCGCTAGGCCCCGTTTTACGTAAGTGGTAATGTCGAGTTTATCCAGTGACGTAAGAAATTGGCAAAGTATTGACGTAGAGCACTGGCCAAGACAAATACTTGAAATATTACTGTTAGGCTTGTCTCTTGATCTGCACCCAGACTCAAGCGACCGTTTAAAACTCTCACTGATGCAGTGAACGTGACACTCAAGAGTGCTCTTGACAAGAATGATTCCTTATATTCTGCCTTTTTACACAGTTTATTACTGTCATTTCAAATTACAAAAAAGTCAGAGGATGCGAAGTGTAAACTATCAACTTTAACACAATTTTAAGAAGTTTGGGTGTGATTAAGATCCAGTCAATTCAAAATCTCAGTTCGAGTATGCACACAGGAGCTTCAAACAGGGAGAGCTACTTTTTTTTACTGGTAAATTAAAATCCTGCCAGCCAGACCCAAAAAAGATTTTTTAAGACGGTAAGCAAGTTTCGGTAAACGCTGAGAGGTCTCACTCCCCAGATATTAGCTTCTCGGCAAACAATAATTCAGCTTTCTTCACTGAAAAAATAGTGAAGATTCGTACCCCAATAAATAATTGCTGAATTGCAACCTGGGACCGTCCGTAAATTATTCTTCGAGGTTTCCTGCATACGGTGTTGATACCTTAATAAGATCTACTGAAAAGAGCTCGTCTCCTGAAGACCCTTTGTTACCATCTTCACTAGCAGACCAACTTGGCTCAGCAGTAGCCGTCTCTGAAAAAAGCGGTAGTGCCTTAATTCTTTAAATAGGTCATCGTTAGACTGCTACTTAAAAAGCATGGGTTAAATAAAGAGGTTCTCGAAAACTAGCACTCAGTTTAAGTTCTCCCTTTCAGTCCAAGATTCTTGAAAATGCGTCTCTAAGCAGATGGTGCTTGTTTTTCAAGCATGATTTTATTTACTATTCAATTGCATTTCCCTTTGCAGCAAATGTAAAGTGCCTAGAAAGAGATTAAGTTCTCTGAGGGTGCTTTATCAAGTGCATTATTACTATTGTTATTAGCAAGAATTGAAAGGAAAAAGTTTCAGAAACAATTAAAATAGGGTTCAAGCGGCAGCACTCCACTGAAACTGCTCTCCTCCGAGTAATCAAAGACATCTCATGCTTCAATGATGACAGAAATGTCACGGCCATTGTGCTGCTAGATGTATCAGCTGCCATTGATAACATAGACCACGATATCATACTTGAACGATTGCAAGCAACGGTTAGTCTAGCAGATGATGCACTGGCATTGTTTAAATAGGGCTTTTCCAACCGTGTTCAATCCATGCGGTCAGGTCTCATCCACCTGACAAGTCACCTGTTGAGCCCCTCAAGGATCCGTCCTCTGTAGTATGCTGCTCTATTTATACTCAACCTCTGTCAAAAGTGATTCAGCCCGAAGGAATATATCACTTTTACACTGAATTTACTAAACTGCATTTTTCATCTAAGCCGTCGAAGTCTACTGCAGCGACGGATAAGCTAAATGCTTGCTTTGCAGGTATCCGTCTTTTATATTAGCAAATCTCTTAAAATAATAAATAAAATAAATAATAACCATGAAAATTAACTGCTACTAATAGGACATCCTTTGCATGTGGCTGGACTAGAATGTTTTGCTCTTTAATTAGGTGATGCTGGTGTGCAACCTTCACCAGCTGCCCAAATTTTGAAAGCTTCCTTAAGAAGACAGTTTCCACAGCCAGCCATCTTCTTATGTAAGACTTAGTTATGTCATGGCTATATTTTTGTAATTCTTTTTCAGCTGGTCTACGGATAAAAGCCACTAGGCCACTGCAGCTTGTGATGAATGCGGATTCCACGCTCGCTTAAAAATCCCAGTAGTTTAACTGTGTGTCACCTTTGCTGACAGAGCTTCGATGCAGCTGTTTATTAACAGATACAGAGCTAATTTTTTATGCTGGCATACACCCCAAGGCCAGCCATGGCTTGGCTCGTTCATATCTAAATGAACTGCTGCACCAGTTTCTGCATGCACACCCTCTCAAGACTTGTGTGGACAATCGAACAGCTGTTACATTCCTCCAGTTATACAACACAAATTTTAGAAAAAACATGTTAAAGTGTACTGTAAGCAGCGTGAATTTAACGGAGGAACGTGTATAAACGTCGACTTCTCAACCAGTTCTCGATTAAGCTAGAAGTGTGGGAGAAGACGTCAGCCTGGTTCGCATCAGTTATGGTTGGATAGCCGTGGTCAATTTCAGCCAGGTGTCAGACAAAGCCAACGGGTCGAGATTGCCGTAAATAATCACGCCGTATATTATTAGGGTTTTTGGCTCGTTGAGTGAAAATTCCAAAGAAAGCGTCAAGTTTGGCCACCGGGCTTATGGCTGGCTTAATGAACAGTAAGAACAGAGCTTGAGGAAGACCACACAAGCCAGGTTTGACACCGTGCTGAGGATACCACTGCAATTAGGTATCCAGCTCTACACTTAATTTGCATGGGTTTCCCACGCCAATGCTAAGCATCAAACTTATGGGCCCTAGATACAGCAATCGCAAGGAATGATTTAAACGATGATAGTGTAAACGTAACACGCTCACGATCGTACCTCATAGTGAGGTTACTAACAGTCTGAGAAGCAAATGTTGCAGCCCCATGGTGGGCCCAGCCTGGGAGCGACATTGAACATGCCGAAGGATTTAGCAAGTGCTTCGAGCACTAATCTTCAAACTGTCCACTAGAAGCTAATTTCCTATACGCCACGTTCAGACAACAAGTGTGCGCTTCAAGCAGATCTTAGCTCTTTAGGTTCTGTACATGACGTTCGCAAGAAATTTAATTTTAGTAAGATAATTCGGCAACGGAAAAGAAGCATTGGTGGTGCATGGTTTCTGGAGGCGATACTCAATGTGTCCCATTTTAGGCTTAGCACCCAGTTTCTTAAGACACCTACAATATAACGGATACATTAAAATTGTTACATGATATATTTTACGCTGTCAAAAGAGCACCATTTCCAATTTGAAGCTTGTGAATGAGCACAAGCACCCACAAGCTCACAAAAAGCCTGTATGAATTGGACCCAGTCAACCCTTTCTCGTTTGTCAAACGCAACTAGATCTACGTATATACGTATATAGTTCTAACAACTTTTCGGCTGCAGGCACTTTAGGCTTCGTGCCGTGCTTAATACATATGTTATTTTATGTATGTCCGTCAGTAACTCCACAAAGTCATAAAGACCATGTGTGTGTCACGCAGGAGAGTTTTGTGTAGCGCACTCACAGCCTAAGCGGCTTTCGGTACGCATTCGGTAGCCAACAGACTTCGTCTCACGCAACAAAGAGAAAGTGGGAAGCATAGCAGAGTTAGGAGAGCAGTTGAGGAAGTGAGTAGCATAGAAGTAGCAGTTCAGGACCGCTGAAAAAGATGTGCCATAGTCGGCAGTTGGAGAGTAGATGTCGTTGCGAAAGAAAGATATACCACCGGCGTTTTTATACCATTACATTTGCGGGCTACACAGGCACTAAGTTATTGTTGCAATTGGAATTGATTCCCTTGCACACGCTTACCAATGTCATGTTAGGAGCATAAATATAAGCGTACTGGTGCTACTAAGTCTACTAAATGCACAGCTTTCAGAGCGAATGCCAGAGAGAGAGAGAGAGAGAGAGAGAGAGAGAGAGAGAGAGAGAGAGAGAGAGAGAGAGAGGAAGGCCAGGTCGAGAATCGCAAGGCTAGCCCATACCCAGCCTCTTTTACGAGCAATCGCCGATTACGGCCAAGTTTATCAGCCCACGGACAAAACGGCGGCAGTTCGACATTGTCATCCAAACGGTTCACCTTTTTATCGGTCCGTTGTGCGATTTCAATTTAATCACACAAGTATGCCCGTCCCCAAGCCTGTCTTTCTTCGCTTACAATGCCACTCAGCAAATCTGTTAAGTGGTTATCACAGCTCTTCTATCACACTCACTGTGAAAATGATTACCGAAAATACATGCATACATACACGCACACACACACACACACACACACACACACACACACACACACACACACACACACACACACACACACACACACACACACACACACACACACACACACACACACACACACACACACACACACACACACACACACACACACACACACACACACACATACATATATATATATATATATATATATATATATATATATATATATATATATGTGTGTGTGTGTGTGTGTGTGTGTGTGTGTGTGTGTGTGTGTGTGTGTGTGTGTGTGTGTGTGTGTGTGTGTGCGTGTGTGTGTGTTTGCGTACACATATTTGTATATATTCTCTCCTGCCCCTCTCCCTCCCTTTCTCTCTCTTTCTCTCTCTCAATCTCTCAATTGTTCTCTTTCTCTCCCTTTCTCTCTTCCATTCTCTCTCTGCCTCTCTTTCCTTGTTCCTCTAGAGCTGTGGTATCCTATATGCACGGTCAAGGTGCTCGTGTCAAGTACACATCAATACTGCTTGGTCGAATAAATCAAATACTACCAAAGAGTCAATTATGAAGTCATTTGTAGTGAGGTTGTCATTAGGCTCGTGAGGAGGAGCAGTTTCAGTGGAATTACACAGATTAAATCTAAATCTGAGCACTTAATTTAAAGACACTGTGCACATTTGGCAGTCGTTTAAAAGTGTTTCAAAATTGAAAATATAGGAAGCTCGTGCCAAGTCTATTTATATAGCAAAACTCAAAGCCTAAGATGCGTACTGCACCTTAAAAGAAAGTCGAACCGGGCTGCACGACCATTTGCTGGCTGCATGCATAGCCGTTAGAACTATTGCCACACGTACGAGCGAGCATCGCTGGCTCCACGTGAGTCACGTATTTCCCATTGCCAGAAATGCTATCAATAGCAGAACTCATTCACGTCGTAATGGAAAGGGGCGACTCAAGCTTCGTGCTACTTTTGTACATCTTGGATGTTAGCCGCTGACGCTTGATAGTTTTCTCAGGTAAAAACAAAGCACGCATTTACTGTTATTGACACTGAAATGAAAAGAACACTTGGTAGTCCTATTTGTGCTGCTGGAGCCCACTATTCTCTTAGATTTGAGGCACGCGACGAAAATTTGGGAGATGCCGCAAATCTAAAACTTCAGATGCACATGCCTTGCTGATAAGAAACACAATTCAGTCCCTCATATACACAAGTTGCTTCACTTTCACCCTTTTTACTACGACAGAAGAAAAAAGAACGAACTTCAAGAGCAAACGAAAATTCCTAGAGAAATCGTTGAATCGGAACAAACTTGAGTAGGACAATCATTTTACGAGTTATCATTAAGCAATTAGATATGGCGCGTAGTAACCGCTGAGGAAACATGGTCAGTCATTGGGAACACAAATCTGGAACTGTCAGCAGCACGATTCTAGATGTGTCTACCCACTTGACTCTAACGAAAGGCCAGTTTATCACTTCAGCACATGATACAGCAGCAGTTCGAAGAAAAAAGCATCATTTTCAGTCTCAGCAGAAGCCAGATCCAGAACCGGAGTTCCTTGTTCCTCGTGTAAACGGCATTACCAGTCAAGGCTAGGATAGCGGATATCTCCATATTACCGGCAGCCATTTCCGCGCTCTAATGTGAAAACGTTACATCCCGTGACTTAGCGACATTTAAAGAGACGCTAATATGCGAATGTTTCCCCTAGCACTAGCCGAGTCGTTACGAATCATCTTATGCTTGACTATGCTTTCTAACGCTGTAATGTGCTTACGATATTGACATATTTTGCTTACCTAGCATGCATACAGTATACATTAAGAGTGTGTGTGTGTGTGTGTGTGTGTGTGCGTGTGTGTGTGTGTGTGAGGTAAAGTGGTAGGAATGAACGATTAGGTTTCAAAAAGTGAAAAAGAAAGAAAAAGAACAAGGAGAAAGAGAAGAAGACAAAAAGAGGAAGACAGAGAACAATTAAAGATAAGTAAAGAGGGAGAAATAATAAATAAAGAGGAAGAAAGGAAAGATTATATATATATATATATATATATATATATATATATATATATATATATATATATTAAATAGCGTATCGAGGCATGGCGAGTAGTATAAGCTGCTTTTATGCACGCAGGTACAGGCATGACGCAGGTTACAGATCGTGCACAAAGGCACTAATTGCCATACCTCAGATGCAGGTCTGCATGTTTGACTCCATCTTCCAACAGCGAAGCGATTGTCGTCGACGTGAGAAGCTGCGACGCTTAGCCGGCGCTGCAGAGACCGCTTTCCAAACGGTGCCCAGTCGGCGAGAAGCAGCCAAGGCGCTTGTATTAGACCATCCGTAATTTGTCTCGTCAGGGCTTGACGGAATGCCAGTGGGGCACGTATTCGGTGGCGCTCACATTCAGGATAGTTTTCCGTAGGGGGCTACCTGTCTTTTTTGTTTTACGCCGGCTCGCAGTGGCCTGTGAGGTGCAGCGAGGCGAGGAACTTTGGATTTCTCAAAAACGAAGCTGGCTGTTCCTTTTCTTATACAGATGACTCTCCGAGATTTTCGCGCCCGAAGCTCGAGGTATTGAGCCCATAGGGCTCTCGCAAAATGAAATGCAGCTTTCCAAGAGACGAACCACAGAGTCCTTCCGTATTCGCATTTGTCCTGAAAGTGCTGCTTCAGGCGGCGTCTGAAGAAGTGATGCCGCCAGAGGGCGTGACGCCTTTAGATCTAAAGGTGTCGTAACCTTTTGGGGCACGTGGCCTTCGATGGGCAACTGCATAAGCTCTGCGAATAGCGATAGCAGTTTTTTTAGACCCAGTTGTCCCATCAGGCTTCCGGGTTACGCTTATTTAATACTTTTTTATTTTACTTATTTATATGTAGATATTTTAGATTTATTATTTTTTTAATAACAAATATGTGAATAGTAAATAATAATAATAAAGAATCTATGTTATTATATATTATTATTATGTGTAGTTGGATATCTCCAAAATGGCAAATGGTTGTTGAAGTGATTGTTGAAATCTCCTGCAATCAGAACTGGCCAGCCACTCACAAATACTTTAGTTAGGAACTCTTAAAAATCATCCATAAAAAATGTTCGACAACCAGGTGGTCGGTGTATTACAACAGTGAGAGGCACGGTGTTTGATGAGGACATTATTGCACTGATTATAACTTTTGCCCGTGCGAAACAATGCGTGTCTTGGAGTCAACCGATTAACGAATAATAATGGCGACCCAGCCACTAACCTTTCAAGATCGCGGGATTGAAAGAATGAATACCCTGGCGGGGTGGTATCAGATGTACAGCTACTAAAGAGCAACGGCTAGTAGATAATTGCAGCAAAAATATATAAGCAGTGCAACTGTCAGCTTCTGTATCTATCACCTACAAGCTCTTTGCAAATATCGGATATTACTAATTTATCTCAATTCAAATATTTGAAAACATATTTATTTAGCAATTAATTGAGAATCTATACTCATGACAAAATAAACTAAACAAACTCCTCGGGCTTGACTAAGGTTTGACTACGCTCGATCGTCGAGAATAAAAATTATTGCTCTCACTTGAGGTGATCGCAGCCAAAGTGACAAGCCTGAATAAGCCGGCGTGCCCCTTGCCTTTAGGTCAACTTTATTTTGCAACTCATATTTCTGATATGAAGTAGGAGGCTTGAATTTTTGCTAAATGTTGCTCAGCAATTTTTGCATGTGGGCTGGTCCTAGCTGAGCAAGCGGCTGAGGCTTTCTTCATCGGTCTCTGCCGTAGCCGGCAGCTGTCTCAAGTTGCCGTGTACGACTACACTCGGCCGCACGCCGTCGGCTTTTGCCGCTGCTGCTGAGCTCGCCTGAGCAGGAGCAGCGTCTGTCTGTTCTTCTTCTCGTGCCACTGTTAAGCTTTTAAATAGAGCTACAAATGAAGCCACCCTTGCTCTCACAAGGACGATTCCGACGTCATGGTTGACCTGAAAGTAAGTGAAAAACCTTGAATTCGATGATTTGCTTGACTGGTAGCCAGTGCAGATGGGCTGGAATTCGTATGATACTGCAACTGCCGTGCTCATGACATACAAGCCTAGCTGCAGAGTTGTGTATCACCGCTAAAACTTAATTGCACAGGCCGGTAGACCAGCAAACTCAGAGTTCCAGAAGTCAAGATGGGAAGTCACAATTCCAACGATTAACTTAGATGTGGTACCCCTAACTAAACGAGCCCAATTTTTAGAAATGATGTGTACCTGCAATGATTCAGACTCGATTGTGAAGCTGATGTCTAACGAAACGTCACTTTGGAACATAAAACCTAGATTCCCTGCAGATTCAGCAGGAGACCAGCTAGCCAAGCCAATTTTGTGCAATAGCCTTTCCAACTTCTGCATCACACCTGGTTTGCCCAAAAGTAGTTAATTGGATTTTATCGTAATTAAATTTAAGAAAATGTTCTGCCATTCGTGAGGGGAAGTCATCAATGCATGTAGCATTAAACGAGATTTTCAACCGTCTCGTTGACCTGTTAATTATTCCCACCCTAACTGTGTTACTTAAGAATAACCATTTACAAAATTAAAACTCCTAGACAATCAGCTCACTAGTTGCTTCCTAAGAGAATATATTCGTATTGCTTCATTTTTGTCTCAATGAAATTGGCCGATGCCCATATTTAAATATCTTGAAGGCAAACATTATGTTTGTAAATCACTCAAGCGGATTCCGAAGGCTTAAAAGATAAATCAGCTGGACGTAAAATATAAGTGAGAGTTTTTTCCGTGAGTCATATTTAATTTTGTTGCAGCTCGGCAGGAATAGACAGAGGCAACTGATCAAAGCAATACCTTGAAAAAAATACTCAGATGACCGATCCACTTGATGAGAGGCGTCTGCAACAAGACATATATTGGAGACGATGGGTAAATTACGATTTGACTCCCCCACTTTTTCGCCGGCAGACGACATTTTTCTCAATCATTCAAGTAGGATATCGCTATCAATAGTGTCTAAAGTAGCTGATATATTGAGCAAGCCAGGAGAAATAGCTTTACCGTCTCTAATGTTGCTTAGGATGTCTGCGGTCAAACCAAAGCTAGCAGTTTGAATGAAGTAGTTCAACTTTTATGCCGACATTAGTTTATTTGAATATTAACTCGGATGTTTTCAAAAAGCTGCCAAGCGACAATCCTTTTGAGAATGCTTGACAGGAATACAATAAGAGACACTAGGCTAAAAAAAGTCGTAGTAGCACGTCACAGTGTCCCCATGAATGACTCTTCTAAAGCCTGGTTTAGACGACGAGTCTTGCTTCCAACCTGTTTCGTACTTACTCGAGCTTTAATTTTTTCTTCCGGTTTAGGCGGCAGTCTTGCACCAAGCCTAGCTTCCTACTCGCTCCGCCCACTGAAGTTTCAAGGGATAGCTGCAGCATTCATCTACGGCCAGGTGTAACTAATGCAATTATTGGTAGAATGAAAGCTGTCCGCCATAGCCTGTATTACTAGATACCTGAAAATCTAACTCTTAAACTCCGAACTTACTTTCTTCCATAAACAGGGATTTGCCAGGAAGGCACAGAGGACTGGCCTGGTCAGGTCGTCCACCAATCCTTGCTTAAAAATGCATTAGGCGTGGCTTGAACGTCGCCTATTAGTCACTTGGTTAGTATTGGCTGAAAAGTAGAACTGCGTTTGGCTTGTAAGTCTTCGCCAAGTCTGAACCACCCCAAGGTATTGGTAACATATCGGCAGACGCCTTGAGCTAGTATGAAGCAAGACTCGTCGTCCAAACCAGTCTTTAGACGCCCACACAAATGTGAGAACTACTACCCAGACGGAACGGCCTGCTGTCAGTGTTTCAGCTCCTTCGGCCCCTCAAACAGTTGCATCATCGTCACCTCATAGTGCTACACCGGAAAACTCCGACCTAGGGACCTGGCCGGCCTTCATCATTCTTCACCAGGCCAGGGCACACTGTAACCGCACCAACTGAGACAGACGCTGAACTGTGCCCAGGCTAGGGTCGGTCGGCTGGGATGGAACGGCTGTAATAAGGGTCACCGGCTAGGCCAGGGCCTGACCTAGGGCGCTGCCGGATGTGCAATGACGAGATGTCACCGGGGCTCTGGGTTGGGGAAGTTGAATGAACAATTCATTTCATCGGATGTTCTTTGTCCCGCAGAATTGTGTTACTTCATGTGCCATTCTAGGAAATGTGTATGTTTTTCCACCATCTGTTGAAAGATACTTTGCATAAAACTTAACTTCTGCAACATTTCCATAAGATATTTTATTTAAATAACCAAGATTAACACCATCAGTTGGATTAACAGGATCACTTACAATTATAATACAATTATTTTACATATCTAAATTACCATTAACTGTTCCACCTTGTAAATTAAGAAAGTTGTCATCTATATATTTTTTATTTGGAAAATTTAATCTAAGTCTGGATTTCCACCAGCATACAGAACTCTAATTTTAATACCAACATTTACAACTAGATTTCCTCTAATTGTTCCACCAGTAATAGGTAACTTGGCAACAGCATTATCCTTCGTTGCAGCATCACTAGGATGTATAGGATTAGCAAGATCTACTATTCTAAAATTATTCGTATCGATATCTCCATCATTTGTAGTAGATCAAGAAACCCCAGTAACAAAGTTTGTATCTATATACTTTCTGTTTACTGCATCACCAGCATCAACAGGATCATCTACATTTTTTATAAGATTTCCATTCTTGCTTAGATTTCCACTTAGTATATCACCAGTCTGTCTAATACAATTATTTGATGATTTTCCTTTACTTCTTTTTCCTAACATTTCTATAAATGCTAACAATAAAATCTATAAAAGTAATTCCACTAACAACTGTAAACTTATCGATAGCATATCTACATGTCCAATCAATGGTAATTATTAAAACTACTGTACCACTTACACCGTAGGTATGATCACTTGTTAACTCTACATAAGAATTACTTTAATTAGTTGCATACATAATATTAGATACCATACTAAAATTAGGTAATACTCCTGGAAAGATTGTTTTAAGATTAGTCGTATAGGCGAAAACTCTTCCAGTAGCTGCAACAACAAGTATATCAGCAGGTGTGAGTTGTTGAGGTTGAAATTTATTACCAGTACTTCCATTAGTAGTAATATTTAAACCTAACATATCAAGGTAGAATATACTTGGATAAGTACCATTCAAACCTAATTAAATAAATGTTACTAGTTTATTAGTATCACAATATTGTTTTGTTGCTACATCAGAAACTTTTACATTAATGAGATTCTTATTTCCCATATCATTACCTGCCATTGCTTTACCTTGAAATGATGCTGTCATACTTTTTAATAATCCATAGTTTATTACTTTATCAGGTCTTAGATCAGAGTCTACAGTTCCATGCTGAATAACCAGATATACCAACAACATTCTTACAATTCAATTGTTATTTCATTACTGCATCTTTTTTGGTAGCAAATCAGTTAGACTTGATACTTTTGCAATTTTTCCTGAAGGATTACTAATAATATTGTTACCAGCACTTGAACTAAGAGCATAATCGAGTCTTTTAGCATCACCAGTATTAAGAGGAAATCCTAAATTAGGTATTCTATTATTATTTGCATCAAGATTAGTTTAAATATTACCAACCACTTGTTTAACTTTTTTCCATTACTTATTATATATTATGAAAAAGTAAAGAGAGATAAAGGAGTTGAAGAAGATATAAAAGAAGGAAATAAAGTAAGTAAATAAATAATAGAGGGAGTTAAAACTGGTGTTAAAGTATCGGAAAAAGTAGTTACAAAACTTGCTTCTAAACTTGCTCCACGGTTATCATTAGCTGCATCTGAAAAGATTGCATCAGCTGTACCTAAAGTTTCACAATGTCTTAAATGTAATTGGTGCCGGTGCAAATGTATTAGGAGGATTTGTTAGTGGATTTACAGGAATAGTTGATCTATCTTTATTTATAAAACAAATAGTAGATGCTATTTCTTCTGGTAAATACTGACAAGTATTCTGGAAAACAATGACAGAGAAAAACAAGGATTACAAAAGATGATTTAATCTTTAGAAGTAGGTCTTACGATTAATGATGTATAATTTATAGCAGAAAAAGATACTTATCCGTGGCAGTGGAATCCAAAACAATATGTAAGTGAAGTGTTGGTCAAGAAGTAAATCGGTACGCTAGTCAATTAGATCCTAAATCTTGGTCTATGAATTTCTTAGAAGTACGAAATGATGGCTTTCTTCCGGCTATCCCAGCTATTGTTATGGCAAATGCTGCAGCTGTAGGTGCTGATGGTACTGCTATTTCAATTACTGTTTCTGTTGCTGGTCTAATAAAAAAGTTACTGGATACTGCTATGTTTACTGCCAAACCTCCACCCATAAAAACACATGAACAACGAATGTAAGTTACAACACTTCAAAGTGAAAGAATAAGAAATACAATTGAAGATTTGAATGAAATGGTAGAAGCAATTAATTTAGGAATTGATATTGATTTATCAGGAAAAGTACAGAAAAGTGAATAGAAATTGATTGGATTACATAAAAAAGGAAGAACCTAGTTAAGAGCGGAGGTATAGATTATTCACCTGACGTAAAAAATGCAATAAAGCAAGTAGAAGCAAGTAAATTTGGTGGTATAAAGACATGTAATTATAAGGCTGAGTCTGAAATGTTACTTTCTGTACTTTATGCACAGGGAAAATCTCCAGATGAGATTTGATAGAGAAGTTAAAAAGTTACTTAGTGAAATGAAGAAACGTTGCAGTAATTAGAAGTCTCTATATCTAGCAAGTTTATTATCTTAAACAAGACAATATGTGACATTAAGTCTTGCAAAATGCAAATGGAGATAGATTGCTTCTAAATCATGAGCCATTGCTGCATCTTCTTCATTATCAAAATATCCCAAATGAAACAAATGTTTATATTTTCTAGTATATGATTTATATTTATTTATCTTTCTATCAAAACAGACACCTATATATTTAGATGATACATCTTTTCGTTTTGTTTTATTTTTTTGATTTTCAGAATGTGTTGCCTCTCGTAAATTATTGAAGCTATTATTAACTTTATTGTTATCAATGTGATCTATCTCTTGCAAAGGCATTCTACCTTATACTATTAAAAATGCCAATCTATGAGCATAATATTTGTTTCCGTCAATTATTACTTTTATATAACCTTGTTTGATTGAACCAGCAATACTTCCTGCTCTTGCAGTTCCTGTTCTTGTTTCTTTCCATCGGAGGACTCTCGAATAAGCATTATAATGAAAAACTCATTAACTGTCTCTCGCAATTGAGCAACCTAATCAATTCGAGAACAATCATCATCTGACATTTTCTATTATATGTTTTCAAAGTGTTTACATTATTTTATTATATATAGAAATGAGTTATCACAAAACAAAATTAGCTCTATCCAATCATCAAGTAAAACTATTTCATAAATCAACAGAACCAATTTCTAATCGTTTGAAGCAATCAGATTTCACAGGTAATGTTTCTTTACTTGTTACTAATCCTCAACTAAAAAGATTTGAAAAAAGTAGAAGTGCTAATACTGTATTGCAATTGAATCTTTCATTGAAACAATCAAAAGCAAATGGAAAAATAGGTTCAGGTAATGTAGATATAATAAATAAATTATCTGGCAATCGTGAATTTCATCTTCCTCTTCCAAAAGATGCCCAATCTAAATTTGTTCCTAGAGGAAGTTTCAACAATACAGGAAAGTACAGTTATTCAGGACCAGGTACGCAATTTGGAAAACGTTTAAATGAGGGATACAAGGAAGAAAATGCTCTTGATAGAGCTGCTTTGGTACACGATAGTCTTTATACAGAGACTACATCTGATCCAAACCAAAAAGAACAGAAATAAAAAATCCATCAGATTTAGTTTTAGCAGAATCTGCAGCACGTATTGCATTGGATCCAAGACAACTTATTTACGTCAGAGAAGATGCAAAAACCGTGGCAGCGATCATGGCCACTAAGGCTAAACTTGGTCTTGGTCTTAGTATTAGGGCTGTTATCTTAGACAACAAGTTCGCAATGAAATTCTTAAAAGATAAAAAATCAAATCCATCAAGTATTAGTAAGATAACTAATTATGCAAAGAATCTTGTTGATAAGATGTTATCTATGAGTAAAAAAAGATATATTAACTAATCCAATTTTTATTTTTGTTGTGTAATATTTTATTATCTAATAATCAGCTGGATTGAATCTTTCTTGTGATTGTTTTTATCTACGGGATAAACTTTAACTTGATCAATCTTCAATCTAATATTTAGTCTTTCTTCTAAATTATAAGTGTCTTTAGTAACATATGACCCATCTAGATTACCAGTAACAGTAAAGTCGTTACCAAACTTTTGAATTATTTCAGCAACACTAGTACATTTTATTTGTTAGTTCTTTTGATCAAAGAATATTCTTGGTTTATTTTCAAATGCAATTATGATACCAATAGTTGAACGAGCACACATATCATAACCACTGTACTCAAACTTCATACTTGCTCTATTAGCAATATCTTAAAGTTCAGGTCTCATATCTTCTGTAATGTGCATCCATGCATTGAAGTAAGGCTTAGAATCTTTACTAATTTTCTCTCCAATGTGAATACGTGCTGATTTTCCTTTAGAAATTATGACTGCAGCATTTTCAAGAACAACGAAGTTTTTATTCTCCGTTTCCATTTCTATACAAGGAAAAGAAAATGTTTAAATTACATTAATAATTCCATTGTCGATCCAAAGTCCGATTCTTGCATTATTTATAAGAAGATTAGACATCTTCTTCCACAATCTGTTTGATTGTTTTCTTGTAACTTAAATGTCTGAAATGTTGGTATAACACCAAAATAATTTATTACTGCAGGCATTGGTGATGCACCGAATGAATCAAAATAAAAACATTGTTTTCCTTTTTTTAAGTGCTACCCAGTGATATATTGCTTTTTGTGAGTCACCAGTATTAAAAATAAGACATTCATTTTTTAACGGTTTTAGTTCATCTATTGCAAATACACCTCTGAAATCTTTTTACATCTAATTCTTTTACATAATTATTTATTTCTATATCAGTTAAATGTGATGAGTTTACTTTTTTTAATTGTTCAATAGTCTTTTTTAGTTCTGAAATCATTTGTTCTTTATCTGCACACTCACCAACTCCCGAACCACTACATCTATCAGTACTACCTGAGAATTTTTTACTAAGTGCATTTGTTATTGCTGCAAAGATGGCATTTGTTGGAAGAGATTCTCCTCTACTTACTTGTTTTCTACCACTACCAACTTTACTTCTTTGTTGTCTATCTGAAGCTTTACTTACTTGATGTCTTCCAGAACCAATACTTACTTGATGTCTACCTGAACCTTTACTTACTTGATGTCTACCTGAACCAATATCAGATCTTAACTTAACAAACTTTGACTTCTTGCAACTACAAATAGTACAAATAACTTTAAGCATTCATCTCATTCCTTTCGTACTATCTACTTCTACATACTCTTCATGAATAGTATCAGTTTGTTTTTTACACTTCAAACAATATATTTCCATATCTATTATAATATAGAAAAAATGTCTTTGCAAGTTGGAGCTTTCAATTTTGGACAAGATATAGATACTGGACATAAAGAACCATTACCTCAAGTACCTATTAGAGCATTAGTACTTGGACCAAGTGGTACAGGTAAATCTCAGTTAGTAATGAACTGGATATTTTATGGTATGCTTAACTATGATACTTGTGCTATGATTGCCTCAAGTTTAGACCAAAAGCTATATCGTGGTCTTATGTCAATGACAAAAGAAAAACCTGCTTACGTTTGGGTTAATGGAATTGAGTCAAGGCCTGATGTTGATTCATACACGAATTGTAAGAATGTTGTTGTATTAGATGATTTAATGACTCAGGTTCAATCTAAGATATTATATTATTTTACTAGAGGAAGACGTAAAGGATTGAACATATTTTATCTTGCTCAAGGATTTAATAATATTCCTAGAAGAGAAATAAGAAACAATATTAATATGATAATAATCTTTAAACAAAATAATACTGATATAGAACACATTCGTGATTCATATGTTGGTGATATAGATAAAAAAAATGTTTAAAGAATGGGTTAACTCTTGCACTAGAAATAGATTTAGGTATTGTGTTATTTATCTAACTAAAGCAAAATCAGAGGGAAGATTTTGGTCGGTGGATAGTTTAGGTAAACAAGTAATAACTATTTTAAACTGAATATAGGGGAAATGATTAATGGTGAAATATATGCAAGCAAGAACAGACCATACAAAGGAAGTGTTCAAGAAGCAATAGATTTAGGTAATAAACCTAATAATTTAGAAAGTTTACGTGTTGCTGAAATACTTTTTAATGCTCAAGAGATACAAAGGATTGAAGTAGAAATGCAAGCAAGAGATAGAGTTGAACATGAACTAAATAAACGTGCATTAGAGAAATCAACTGATGACTCTGGTAATATTGTTATTGATAAATTAAAAAGAGTTAGACCATCAATTGCTATTCAAATGGAACAAAAGGAAGAAATTCAAAAAGCATTGGGTTATGATGTTATTGAACATCGTGATCATTTAAAAAGTTTGATGAATAGTATGAATTCAGATTATAAAGATCAGTTTAAAAATATGATAAAATTTAAAGGAGAAGTAAGAAGAGTAATTAACGAAGCAAAGAGAGCTATTGAAGAGAAATCAACACCAGATATTTCAAGAGCATTATCAAGAGCTGTTACTGCCTTCAATGAAATTAAACCTAAAAAAGCACGTAATTTAATTAATGATGCAATTACAAATGCTCCTAATGATGAAGCAATGAAATGTCTCAAAGATAGTCTACCATTTATTTCTGAAATCCTTAGTGTTAATCCTTCAACATGAAATAAAAAACAAAAAAGAGTGAAAGCAAGAATTATTAAGACTCCAGTTGTTGAACCTCTTGCAATAGAGGCTCCTAAAAGTGAACCTGTTCCTATAAGTGAGAAAGAAGTAATTCTTAGTATTACTAAAGGTAAGATGAATAATAAGTTGAGAGAACAACTAGATAGTCGAAATGAAAGTAACAGAGAGTTGTATGAAGGAGGTCTTTTCAATATTTATACTGAATTATATTCTAAACCAAACAAAAACTCAATGAGAGTAAGATTGTTGAATATCTTGGAGATAAACTCAATTCAAAGCAAGGTAAAGGAATAGAGATGGTTCCATTGTTTTTTAAAAAGTGAAAAAGAAGTACTTGATAAACTTGATCAATGGTTGGGTGAACTTGCAGCAGGAAATATAGGTGTAATACCTTCAATCAGTTCAGCTGTTTATTACCTTGGTTCATCTCGAAAAGCACCAAAATACGTTGCAAAAATGGCCAATTTTTTATATAATATATATAAATGAGGGACTTGGTAAAAATTGCTAGTGATATATTAAAAAATCTTGAAAGCATTAGGAAAACTAGTCAAGCAAGTAAAGGATATGTTTTCAATATAACTGGAACTAGTAATCCAATAAGAACTAGGGTTAATACACCAATATTACTTAGAGGTAAAAACTTTAGGATCTGTTTTAAGAAATTCGCTGCAACTAACTCTATCAGAAATATAACTGAAACTAATAATACATTTGTTCATAGAGTTAGTGGCAGATCAGAACAAACTGTAGCATTAGGACCTGGAATATATGGTGGTACGACTGATGATATAAATGTTGCAATTGCTGATACAAATTATAATTCAATTACACAATCCGGAGCAACAGCAGATACGTTTCAACTAGGTCTTGATACTGCAACTTCAAACTCATGGATTATGTTACCCGTTGGATGGTCATTGCTTGCAAGTAAATCTACTCTTTCTACTATTCTAGGATTTACTGCTGCTGCTTATACTACACTTTCTGCTGCCGACTTTGCTAAGATGTATCCTGATATTACACCCGTTGTTTGTACACCTAACACTAAAGATATTTCTGAGAAAGAAGTATTTGTTACTAATATTGATTTTATAGTTGTAAATTTTAATTTGGTTGTTAGTGGATCTAGTATAAATGGAAAATAATCACAAGTATTGGCTAGTTTTCCTTATGATGCCTATCCATGGAACTTAATGGTTTATGAACCACAAACTATTGAGTATCCTAATGCTGCTTATGAGTCTATATCTGATATAGTAATTAGTATTACAGATCAAAACCGAAATCTAATAGATTTTAATTCTCAGAATATAACAGTTGCTATAGAAATTCTTGAAGTTTAATATAGAAAATATCAATAAGATTAACTGGAACTAGTAGTTCAGAATTAAAAACATTGTATCCACCTCTAATGCTGGGATCTGATTCAGGATATAATAAAATTGGTTTACGCTGAGTGGAATTTACTTATACTAATAAAGTAATATTACATTTTAATAAAGGTGTACATGACAAACTTTGGTTTAAGCGGCCAATGACTGATATAAGTAATGCATATATTACAATTACTCCTGGCTATTATGATTCAAATAAAGTAACTGCTGCTCTAAATAGAGGACTATCAGAACCTCAAGTGAAAACTATTGTTGCTTCAAATGTATCAACAACAACATCAACAGTTAGTGCATTTTATGATACTACTAAAAGAAATAGTACAGGCATCAAATGAAGTGCTGATACAGATGATAGAATACTGAGGCAAATAGTTGGTGATTATGTTGTTCTACTTGGAAGCAATTGTATATGTTGCTGTAAATTCTATCGGAGATACTCTTGGTTTTAATTCAAATCAACAAGAAACATTTAATAGTTCTCTTGTAGGTGGAACACCGTATGAAGCAATAGAAAAAGCAATGTATTTTGTAGGAATCTTTAAAGCATAGAATAAAATGTTATTGCCAGACAATGAAGGAATATGAATGATAAGTGTTGATTGTGATTTAGTTGATCCTTTTAAGAATTATGTAGAAAGAAGAAAATGACTCCTAGAGCAATGTAGTTCTTTATACATTATAGATATTGATTATATTAATCCTGGTGATAAGGTTGATCTACATATTGCGAATGTATTATATTTACCAACACGTGGTGATGTAGATGCAATACGTAGTTTTAAAATAGGATTAAGTGATCAGAATGAAAATGCTGTAAATATTATAAGTGATGTAGTTGCAAAAATAGAAATTTTGAAGTAATATAGAGCAATGGGTAGCTATGCAAGAGTTGGTCATGATAGAATACATGGAGGTAAATATCGTGGATCTGGAGTAAAATTTGAAAATGCCCTTAGTCTTTTTTATTAAGTTTAAGATACTACAGGTAAAGCTATTGATGCAGGATTGACGATTGCAAACAAAGGTATTGAAATGCATCAAGCAAGAAAACTTACTGAACTACAAACTAAAAAAGAAAAAATAAATCAAAATTATGCTGTTAAACGAAGAGAGATGGATGATAAACTTGAAAAAGAAAAAAGAAAGAAAGAACTTGAATATGAACTTGAAAGAAAAAGAAAAGATGGAGATTATGATAGAAAGATGAAAGTGATGGATCTTCAACTAAAAAAAGTTATGCTTGATCAAGTTACTAAGAAAAATCTAAAAGAGGTAGAAAGGCAAAGATTGAGGAAAAACCAGAAGTTTAAGACTATTCAGAGACTCTTAAAGAGAATGATCATAAAGAATTGAAAGAAATAGCAAAAGTAATTATTGATAAAGCTGTTGTTCCCTATTTGAGTCCTAGGATCAATACTTGGTGGAAACATAAAGAGAAAATTAGGTGCCGGATTATATGTACAAAAATAAAATGTTTAGTTTTTTATAAAGAGAAGAAATGGCAAGTGCATCTATTGATTCTATACTTGAACTCAGAATTCCTGAGTGTCCAGATTATAAAATTAAAGAGTATCAATTTAGAGAATTCTATCAAACTAACGGCAATGAAACTGATAGTATTACTAGTAAATTACTTAGTTTCATATTTTCTGGTGAACAACAAACATGTTATGTTCTATCTGATAGTTATCTTTTACTTGAAAGTCGAATAAACGTCCAAACTGTTGCTGGTTGAGCTTTTGCTACTCCTCATTGAAATCTTGCATTCAGTCTTGTTAATAATGCTGGTGCGTGGATGTTTAGTAGTATGAGAGTTAGACTTGGAACTGAAGAGATTGAAAGTCTACCACTAAAAGAAGGAGTTGGAAGTGTCTCAACACCAATGGGTCTTCTGTGTTATCCTAATGAATATAACAGAACTGAAGGTCCTGCTACTGGGTTGAGAAAAGATGAAGCAAGTGGGATTGAAGATTTATCTGCAGGTCTTACTTTTTATGTAAGTCCTAGAGCTTCTGTAGCTTCTCCTTCTTCAAACACTGGATTTATAATTAGAAGAGGAGTTATAAATAACACTATTGATGAGGTTGGAAATTTCAGTATTGCATTGCCTCGATCAAGAATCTCTGGTTTATGTCCTGATATGAATAAAATTCTTTATAATATTCCATTTACACTTGAAATGACTCGTGTTGTTGATTTGATAGAGATATTATTTTGACTGGAACAAGTGATGGTGCAGATGATCAAATTAAGGCAGTGGCTACGAAATCAACTGCAATAGGTATTGGACAAGGTTTCTATACTTCTTTCAGAACTGCAATGTCAAAAATCAGGCTTGTTGTTCCATGTGTTGTTCCAAAAGAAAGTATTCGAAGAGCACTTGCAGATATTTCATGTGAGAAAGCAAAGAAAATAAGACTAAATTACAGAGTTAGACGTTGTGAAAATATTACTGTAAATACTTTCAACCAAAATCTTATACTTACTAAAACACTATCAGTTAAATATAGGATTGATAAAGTTAGGTGGTTGATAGTTGCTGCTCAAAATGCTGATAGATACGATAGTTGCACTAGTAATCCTTGTACTTACAATCATTGTGATATTAAAAGTGTTTCAGTTCTTGCTAATGGATCAAAGCAAAATCCTGCAGTTCCAAGATCTAGTTTGCCAAAACTTGGTAAACATGCACCAGCATATATGGATTTCATTACTTTCAGAAAACAATATCTTGGTGTTTATGAGATTGCAAATCCCACTGGTTTTTCTTTCTCAGAATGGATGTCACTTTACCCTATTCTTGTTGTTGACTTGCAATACAATGACGAACCTCTTAAAATGACTTCTAGACTTTATGTAACTGTTGAATTCAATAGTGCTGTACCTGCTGGAACTACAATGATATTTCACTATTTGTCTATTTGCGAGAATACTGCTGAACTAACTTCAAATGGAAGTGTAGCCAACTTCTCTTGTAGTAAAGGGGAAATGATTTACGAAGGAAAGATTTTTAATAAAATTATAATAACTAAATATATTGCAAAAAGACAAATTTTATTCAAGGGAGTGATGAGTGGAGGAGAGCTTTGAGTCTAAATATTGGTGGATCGGAAGTGTGTTCTGCATTAAGTAACGATATGGTATTTTGCTCTCAAATTGATTGTGATATAGAATTAATTGCTCACAGAAAACTAAAAAAATGTATTGCTAATTCTTGGCCGATGAGATTCCCACAAATGTTATTCGGTAAGTGTTTGGACCAATAGCTGCTAAATATTTAGAAATGAAATTAGATAAAGATTTCCACAAACTTTATTTGGTAAAGTATTTGAACCAATAACAGCTAAGTATTTAGAAATAAAATTAGGTAGAGAGATTGAAAATTCAAATGAGTGTTTTACTAGTGATGGGTTCTATCGCTATTCTCCTGATGGAATTATTGATCAAGATACGCTAATAGAAATAAAATGTTTATGGAGTAGAAGTACAGTAGAAGATTTTGTATCAAAACAATATATTGCTCAATGCTTACTTGGTTTACATGTATTACAATTAAGTAGATGTTTCTATTAAGAATTTGATATATTCGTTCCTGGATTATATTGAGATAATACACCTAAAGATTACGTTGCTGCTGGTTCAGTGAGAATTCCGACAAGTTATGTTTTTGACATGCCAATAAGAGAACCGCTTTTCATATATTTACTTAAAGAGGATAAATACTTTGATTTTGAATTTGATATAATTTCTTATTATGGTCGTTTAAACAATAGGAAAAGTTTTGGTTTTGATAAAAAATATTACATAAAAAAGTAGAAATACAAGTTGATGAAGAGGAAGATCCGTTTAGATTTGCAAAAATAGTTCTAATAGTTAAAGAAGTATTAGATAGAAGTAAAATATTAATCAATGAATATATAGAAAATGTCCAAGTTTCGCAATGAAGATTTCGAATCATAAGTTAGTGGTATAATACTTTAAGATTTAAATGCAAATGGAAATCGAATTACTGATTAATCTGATCCAATGAATGACTCTGATGTTGTAACAAAGTCTTACGCACATGCTAAACTTGTTATTAATACAGGAACAATACTTAATCTTGGAGGAAAGACAATTAGTAATCTTGGAGCATGTGTTAATCCTACTGATGCAGTAAATATTTCATAAGTAAGTAATTATGTTAAAAGAACTTGTGATACAATGGCTGGAGATTTAAACATGAATAGCTTTGCTATAACATCTAATTATTGGAATGCATGTAATGGAAAGCCAGTAGTATTAAATGATGATTATTGTGTTACATATGGTGGAATAAAAGGAGATGTATTATTGAAAGGATTTCCCTCAGCAACAAATATTGATATGGGAGGATATGCAATAACAAACTTTGCAAATCCTGTAAATACTCTTGATGTTGCGACTAAATCTTATGCAGATAAAACAGTTAAAAAAATAACAGAAGTACTAGCTCTATCAATCGATCTCAATGCAAAGAACTCAATACTAAATCTATCAACACCCCATTCATGGACAAACAACACTGCTCCACCTACCATGATATTAAATGTTATGGCTGTTGAAGCATCTAATTGTATGTTTCTAAAGCCTAATACTGATACGACTGCTGTATCTGGAGATCTAAGAGCAATAATTACTTCTCCAAAAAGTGTTGACTTAAAGTAATATGTTTATTCTACAAGATTACCGACATCTTAGTCAGTTATGTACACTCCTGAATAGTATAAATCACATATTAAAACCATTTACTCTTTTAACTTGGTTGCTTTACGTTTACCTTTAAGAAGAGGGAATAGTTTTGAAATAGCACAAATAGCTTCATGATGTAAACAATGATGCAACAGATTAAAGCATCTTTTTTTAAGTGTTTCTTAACTAAGGAATATAATTTAGTTAGTCTCTCTTTCTTAAATGAAATAGTATTTATGTTACCGTAAGAACAAATTATAATTGCATCATTACGCATAAGACTAGAATCAAATTCTGTTTCATTCATATCTTTATCAGAGATATCGCAACGTAGTTCATATTTTATTTTTGATCCCTTTATTTATAAATGGCAGTAAGGATGTTTTCCTTCAATATAATCAGTTTCATTAAATGCATTTAAATATGTTTCACAAAATATTTCCATTCTCTATAGAATGTCATTTTTAACTCTAAATGAAAGAAAAAAGAAGGTAAACTTAATCATGACTCAGATATAAGTCAAGTATTTAAACCAAGACCTAAGAAAATTCTGCAAGGTTTCTTTAATATTGTTAAGCATAATGAAAATCATCAAGCAGATATTTTGTACGTGCCTAATGATTCTGGATATAAATATGCACTTAGTGTTATTGATGTTGCTAATAGATATAGAGATACAAGACCTCTTAAAACAAAGTCTTTTCAAGAAGTAACGAAAGCAATGATAGATATTTACAATAAAGGTCCTTTGAAATGGCCAAGGAAAATGACAGTTGATCCAGGATCTGAGTTTAAAGGAGAGTTTGCTAAAGAAATGAAAAACCATGAAACACAAATTATTGAAGGTACTAGTAAAAAGAGTGTTGCATTAGTTGAAAGAATGAATACAACAGCTGCTTAGAGAGCATTTATTGCTCAGCGTGAAAAAGAAATAGAAAGTATAAATCAAGGAGAATATACTAAAAACAGGGAGTGGATTGATAATTTACCAAAGATTGTTGATTATCTAAATAATAGTGTGACGAAAGCAATACGTAAAAAACCTGTTAAAGCGATAAAAAGAAAGAGTAAAACTAAAGAAACCAAAATATCATAGAAAAGTAGGAGAACAAGAACCGTTATTAGAACTTGGAACAGCAGTTAGATATTTACTAGAACCAGATGAAGGAGAAGATGAAAAGAGAAGAAGAGCTACAGATGTGATATGTAGTTTAACAAAACACACTATTTCTAGATTAATGGTATTGCAAGAACACACTGTTAGATATTGGGTAAATTAGGTTAAAAGAAGTTTTGTTAGAGAGGAGTTGCAAGTTGTTAAGCGTTAGAAGCGTCTGGACTTTCTAATTGTTCAATTAATATTTCATCGAATTCTTCATTAGTTACTTTATCATCGTCTAATGCATTTACAATCTTTGAAAATAAGTTATGATTTGCTTGAAGAGTATACCTTTTCCTTCTATCAATTTGTGACGTACTATATATTGAGATTAAAATTGTCGACAGTGCACCTAATACTGTTATTACGTGAGAAAGCTCCTAATGTTTTTGAATGTAAGTACTGGTTACTGTAGTCGCAACATATAGTAGGATACCTATAAATTGAAAAACATATTTAACTCTTATTAATTTAGGTAAGCAACCTTTAATTCTATACTTGTCTAAAAGTGTTTGATTATACTTGGTATTTGCGTATCAGAAATTAGAGAGGCTGAAGCTCAAAATTGGCTCTGCCAGAACATCTCCTGCTGAATCAGCTCAAATGTAAGTGTCATGCTCTAAAGTTACCTCTCGTTAGACGACCGTATGAGCTCCACTACCAAGTCTGTCTACTTTCAGCTACATAAAATTGCTAAACTTCAAGCTTGTTTAGATAAGGATACCACGTCTAAGTTGGTCCACGCATTTTTCACATCCCGTCTCGACTTCTGTAACTCGCTGATTGCTGGTCTACCGGCACGTGTAATCAGGCGATTACAGCTCGTGCGAAACTCTGCAGCTAGGCTTGTCTGTCGTGAGCGTCTCAGTTGCCACATCGCACCACTTTTCACCGACCTGCACTGGCGACTAGTCAAGCAACCGATCGACTTCAAAGTTTTGTCGCTCACTTTTAGGTCACTTCATTCTTTGGCTCCAGCATATCTCTCCAATCCACTTCCCAGCCAGACCAAGCATCTTACCACCCTGTTTTCGGAATCCAGCAGTCTACTACTAGCTCGTACAAACCTCAAATTCTGTGGAGACCAAGCATTTAGTTCGCATACTCCCAAAGCCTTGAAATCCCTCCCGACTTGCGTCAGAACATCCCCTGACTTGACTACATTTAAAAAAAATTTAAAAACGCACCTATTTCGGACAACATTGAGTGGGTCCCTGTGATTCGTCCTTTATGAGCTTATGGGCGCTGACAGTGTGCCTTTTGCCAGTAACCACATTTGCTTGCTTACCCTGTGCACGTCACCACTAACCACGTTGTTAACGTTTTTCATCAAGCATGATTTTACTCACTATTGAATCGTGTTTACCCTTGCAGCAAATGTAAAGCGTCTAGGAAGAGATCGACTTCTCTGAGGGCACTTTATCGAATGCATTATTATTATTATATACATTTAATCATTGCCAAAATGTCATGCTTTCGATCCACAACGCCTAATTTTAGAGCTGTTCTCATCTCGTTCGGACATCTCTGCAATTGTATTACAGTGGTTTAAGTCCTAAACTAGCTGAAAACTCTATAGCATTGGTGTCAGTGAACAGCAACTACTAGAAAAGCCTCTGGAGTAAGGTTTAGGCTATGGTTCTTTGCTCGGTTCAGTTCTTTTTATAAATGTATACTCTGCCTTTAGCCAATATCTTTTTCAAGCAAAATCTAGGCTTTTAAATTCAATGGAGACAAATTGAGTCGGTAAATATGCTTCGATTTGTGCAGCCTTCCAGCATTGGGAGGTCTCTCCACACAATAGCTGAATGTAATGCCGAAATTCGAATGTACATGGCAACAACATAAATAAATTGAATGAACATAAAAAGAACTAGCTGCAAGCACACTCATTACAACTTAAAACTAGGAAAACCTATCCATCAAATTGAAGTATTCTGCAATATTGGCGTGAAATATTAGTGTCCGATAATAAAGTCACCATTCACTAGATTACAGCATTAAATTCACCACCTAATCTGCCTCCTTTCAATGATGCGGCTATCAAAATTGTCAGGCTTGTTTGGGCAAATATACTAACCCAAAATGTTTCCATGCATCTGTGACATTAGTTTTAAGTTACCTAAATATGTGCACTTTTTCCCGGCCTAGGTAATAACATAGGTGCCTGCAGAGAGGGAAAATCCCTTCAGCTAGGCTTGTCTGTCGTGAACATCACAGCGGCCATGTGATCTAACTTCTCGCTGACCTAACTAATCAAACCATGCATACACTTTAAGGTTCTGTAACTCACTTTGAGGTCTTTCCATTCTCGGGCTTTAAATCTCTTACCTACTACTACACGAGGCAAATTATTCTACCACCCGCTTCTCTGACTCAAATTTAATGGCTGTGGCACTAACCAACTTCAAATCTTGTAGACACCTTTCTTTAAGTTGAAATACTCACAAAAGCTGCAATTCATTTACGACTGACGTTACGACATCCCCTTATTTGACAATATTAAAAAGGAAGACGTGAATTTAGACATGTAACTTTTTTCTTACAGCATTTGCTGAGTCCATTTGATGCCTATTAGTAGCGGCAGAAGTTAGGCTGCAAGGCTCACCCTCAGTAAGAAGAAAGCCGGAAATGGTACCATGAAATAGGATGCGTCTAAATCAATTATTAAATGGTATTTTGCAGTACTGTCGGCTTAGAGAAGCTAGAAGAACAGTTGATAGGGTGCGCACAAGCCGACGACACACAGGCAGAAAGTGAATTTCGCCGTTAGGAACGCGTCTCGTACCGGCAAGGAGCGTGCCCGTTGGGCTGACGGAACGTCGGCTGAGGAAGGGGGGGGGCGAAAACGCTCGACGGCGATGACACGCCCACTGTACTGCTTAGCTGGCAATCAGTAAGAAGCAAGCTGAAATGGTACTATGAAAATGGAAACGTGTAGATTATTTATTAAATGGTATTTTTAGTGCTATTTGATTCATTAGAAAGCAGCTAGTGTCCGAAACCTGGTGAGCGTAGATACCCTAAAGATGCATGAATACAAAGGACGAACGTGAACTCAAATTTTTCAGCGAGCCTTAACCACGCCATTTTGGATTATGTACCACGGTAAAACTTTCCGATGAAGTAGGCATCACCTGCAATGCTTCAGAGCTTCAGAAAAAAGAGCAGCTATTTCAAGGAATTGCTCAAATCCGGCAGCCGAAATGCTGATGCAGCAAGTCTTAATATTGTTAATGGGAATTCTAGTAAAGATATTCAGATTATTCCACTTAAAAAGTGTGAATAGCAGGAGGCCCATTGGCAGTGTAATATGATGCACGCACTAAAACCAACCACAAGAAAAAACAGTTTGAATATTGACTAATGATTAAGTCTGAGTGTGTTCAATCTTAATTTGTGTGCACTCAGTAAATGCTTTGTCCGCTTTCGTCGTCATATAGAGATAGCACAAGGGTACTCTAGATTGTATCTCGTAAAGTTGACATCAAGTCAAGACAACCATCCAAACACAAGAAAAGTTTAGCTTGGAGCTTAAGCTAGGAGTGCAGTAAGATGTATCGGAAAGCAACCAAAGATTTTCAGTATCCAACCTTCCATAAACATTAGACTTCAATGTTGCATCTAAGCTCATCAGCGGAATTGTTAGTATTGTAATACGCACATTTTGAGTTTAGGCTTGAAAAATATGCATTGACAAATGTATCTTTCTGCATTTTTCCTAGTCATTTGCTTAAAAAATTTCTGGGAGTTTTCTAACGTGATGTGACAATGAAGATTATACAAAAGTTATTCTAAATACTGAAAATTCTCTAGTCTCTGGCTCAGGCCACACTTTATAGCTTGCATATTAATTGAGCTAAAGCCAAAGTAACAACTGGTGCTACATTTTACCAAGATCGACTTAGTCTCTTCGACCGTTAACGTGAGGTGGATTGTAACCACATTCCGTGTATATTTAAGTCACATAACCAATATATTCCTTTTGAATGATGTGAAATACCAAGACGAACTCAGGTAGTATTCATTAACAAGGAAGACTTGGAGAGACTCTAATCCAAAAATAAGTGAATACAAAGTTGTCTCCAATATCTACGACTTAATACCATCAACAAATGAGTTACAAACATTACGTCAACTTGGCTCTCTTCTCTCTATCTTTTATGAAACACGAGGAAAATTTCTCCGGATCCAACGTAAACAGCCTTGACATTAACACTTAACCTGGCATGGTTACTAGGACTCATGCAGAAGCAATACTCGAAACAATTTACCTACTAATGGATAAAATTATATTACACACAGGCTGACACTATGAAATAGGATGACAGACACATCTTTGCCCTCAGTTCCATCACAGTTAGCGTTGAATGAACATCGGCAAGCATACACGGTCCTCTATGTTGATAAATAGGACGAAAAAGAGCGACAAAACAACTTATGGTGACGGTACGTCTGTCCGTAGTTAGCTCAACAGAGTAACCTAAATTGAGCAAGCCTGCTTTCAGTTGAATTCTTCCAGCTTACTAAAATTCGAAGGAAGGCAACGAGTAGAAAGTGATAAACTTTACTGTATACTTTGTCAATCAAATGATCTTTTACAGGTCATTTATCAAGTCTCCCACAGAAAATGCTGTTGGCTGAATTTACTTCACAGCCAGCCTGTCGGCGGTTTGATCTTGATTTGAGTGCAGCACTGGATGACTCAGGACTCTGTGGCAGTTTCGGAGCTGCAGACCACTGCTGTATGGCCGAGTGACAAGTTTGCCTAGGCAAATTGGCCTCTGTCATTGCCAAAAAGCTAAGGCTGATCGGGGCTTGCTCCTTACTAGAATCCAAGAGTATTAAGACTCGTAGGTACGATTTAGAGCTCAGCCAACAGTAATCATTAAGGACTACGACATGTATAACCCGTTGGTCGTTTATTCATTATCCTTATTTGGTCCACGTTCTGTTTGTCGACTGCGTTATTAAACACAGTAATCTTCCAGACCATTGACGAGTGAATGACTTCGTGACAGCACTGTGTCTCAAACAAGGTACAGTGGTAGCCTAACCAATACGGGTTCCAGAATTTGAGTTGCATGCACCAAGTCGATCACAGGAAAAAACTTCCCCTATTTACCCACATTCTGCATTTAGCATCGTCATCGCTCAGCTTAGGGTTCAGAACTTGAATGTATAACCTGACCGCTTGAATGCCAATTTGGGCACCAGGCTAATGCATGCACGCAATATGGTTAGGTGACGTCCTACGAGTCGAGTTAAGAGGGGAAGCATCTCCACGAGTAGCGAGATTTCTGTTCAAGCTCATTGTGGAATCCGTCCAGCATGCACGATGCATTGAGCATTTTATTTGCCAGCAAAGGACAAAACCTATCCCGCTTTAAATAAAGTGGCATGTAGGGTACTCTCTTCCAAAGCCAAAATAATTGGCACACACTTCACGCAGCGGCCATTGCAATTGCAGCCCTTGCCATCAGTCAAAACAGTGACGCTTTTTTAAACTGACGCTTCTTTGCATGTATTCCTGTTGAAATGGCGTCGGAGGTTTGATGGCGTTGAAAATGTCTTCCCGCATTTGGGAAAAGTACATTGAGTGTTTCTCCGAGAGTCAGCCATTTTCTTTTGTTTGGAAACCTTATTCTTAGTGACGTGCAAGGAAGCCGGAACATCACAGGAGTGGCGATTTGGCTCTGAGGCTGATGTGCTCCCCTGAGTAACTGCAACTCCGTCGCAAGGCTTTGGGCCCTCTGGCACTGAAACGAAATTCAATAGCCAAGCAGCTGTAGCTGACCTCACTACCACTAATGCCAGCTCGATGAAACCAATAGTCGAATGGCACTGAAACACAATCGTTTTTTTGTACTGACGCCGCTCTGAAGGCACCTCATCACTATCGGTATCCCCATTTTGTCTCTTGACAGGCCAACCTTATCGGCGTGACTTTTGAGCTCCCTTCATTAGTAGACACGAAATTATAGTCGCTGAAGCGTTGAATCAGCATTGAAGCCACGTGCCGTATTGGGAAGGCAGGCATACATCGATTGTAAAGCTCAATGTGAGTTTAAAGCTGGCAAATCAATGGCTGGACAAGTTGGCCCGCATTTCAGACTGCAGGCTCGCTCGCCACTATGCATTATTGAGAGGTATTCCAATAGCCTTTCGAAAGTTCCCTAGAACAAGGGCAATAATGAATTATTAGATCCCTCGAAAAGTACCAGAGTGTGGCTCGGACCTGATATTGGTTCGTGGTGCCCTATTTCAGTCCTCTTTGTAAGAAGAAAGGTCCAGCTTTTTAATACCCACCAAACACGACTCGTATTTATTGAACGTGACGAGCACACTACACACTGAGGACACATTTTAGCTCCTAAGGACACCTACGTGCCATAAGACGATGTTGAATGAAACAACATTAGAGAATGTTAAATGAAACAGCTATCCGACTGTGTTGAATGAAAAAAACGTCATTGTTTTCACTTGTTTGGGCAGCAACCCGTTGAGTCAAGTTTCCAGTCATCGAATGTGAGTCGGTATATTTATTCCTAGATCCTGGCCGTCGTAAAAAAATGAGTCCAGCCAACTCGCTTGTCAACTAGCAGTTCAATAGCTCTTTTCTAATGCACACATATCCGTTTCCCGTCAGTTAATGTAAGAGCATGCCATAAGACAGCACATCCTAATTGACAAAGCTGAAACGTTCCAAAGTACTAAAGCCACATTATGGTGACTGATTCTGCATCAAACATCTTTTGTGTACTGCCAATAGCACTTACATATTATGATGAGTAAGTCACGAAGAGTATCATCTTCCATAGCCATGCAGAACCTTCTACATCCGAAAGCTCGGGAACCGGTGTATGTGACACGGGTTTATATGAGTAATCCAAGGAAGTTAGAAGCATACATTTGTCTTTAATTAAGTATTGGAGAAGTACTAGCCATAGTACACATCAAGTGAAACGCAAAAGCAAAACATAGAGGTGTGAGCGAAATTTAGGCCCATTTCATATGAAATAACAACACTGGTGAATCTATCTTTGTGCCATTAAATGTAAATAATGCGTGCACTAAAATTCTGCTGTTTTCACTGCTGACTTATTTATTAGCAACTAATGCAATCTTCAACCTGAATTTGCTTGCACAAGACTCATGCAAGTGGCCAAGCAAAATTTAAAAATTACCATTGAACACAACTCTATATGACGAGTATCACAACAGCAAATATTCAGAGTGATGGCAATATCAGTAAGTTTCAACCGTGGTACTGCTTATTGGACTATCAAAACAAATATTCCATATACTGATATCTTAGCACGTAACGATAGAACAATACATTGGCTTAATACTGATTACTTCCTTAAAACCACTTTTTAATTCTTAAGAACCTTAATATGCCCATTACAGGCAAATAGCTATACATCTTAAATGCTCTGGGTATGTGCAAATACACGACGACAAAAATGCCAGTGGTTTTAGGTGACAAGGAACATTTTCTCTCATACCTTGCTGCCTTCCATGGGTTCGCATTGATCTTGCTTGTGCTGATCCAGCATTTGGATACAACTGAATTTCTTCTTGCAGACTATGCATTCTCCTATAGTGGAGAATTCTTCACGAGCTAGGTTTCCTACTTGCTCTTTATCGTCATCCACGGCGTACCTTATCTGGAAACAAAACGAAGCAGCTTGAACGAGCCGCTAAGAAACTACGTATAAACAGATGCTAGTGAAACTGTAGCTCAGGTATGCACCGCCTCTGCTGTCAATGGGCCTTCCACAATCACTTCAGAGTTCTTCGCAGGGCTTGAAAATCTCGATAAAGTCACCATTGCCATCGATGTTCTAAACAAGATCAAGAATATATTTTAAGAATTTGCTGAAACGGCTCCCAGAATTAGGAAGATGCAAAGAAGACTGCTCAAGCTATATAGAACTATAGGGCAGATCCAAAAATGCCCTCCAACAATTCGCATTTGCAGAAGGTGGTCAGCCTTATGTTTCAGATATCTGTTGGTGGCGGCAGGCAAGACAAAAATGGTATGAAAAACTTAAACGTATCTTTCGCTATAGCTAATAAATTAGCACTCACTTCTAATGACTATACATTTGGTCTAATAATGCTAACTAATTACAATTACTACGGTAATAGACGCACAGTTTGAGGAAAGTCGATCTAGTGCATTGGTGGTGCCGAACCTCACCGACAAGGAATCCCATGGAGCCCCACATCCGGCTTGTACCGGGACTCCGAAAATTGTGCTAATCAGCACACAAATTATGCAAATTTCATTTAGCCATTTCGGTTAAATCACTTTCTAAGAGCTTAAATGCATAGTCTCTAGTACCAGCCTATGAGTTTTTCAAACATACACCCTTAATCAGACAATGCTGGAATGGGTTCATTTTCCTCTTCCCGCCAAGCAATAGATATGGCGTAATCAAGTTTAAACATAATATATTCTATTCTATATTATCCACTCCTCAATTTTGGATGGATTTTTATGTATCTTTAAAGATTAACTGCCATCTGCCGTAATAACATTCCCTAAACATTGTCGCTAGTTTCGATTTAAAGTCCGGAAAGTTGGGACTCCATACCAACGTTTCAGCATTGAGACATTGAGGTTTCAAGCAGAACTCCCAAATTGTGCTTCTGTGACATTCTCTGTTGGATGATTTTCAGTGTGGTAAGAAATAACCTCAAGGCCTCGTTGATCCGTAAAGATACTCGGAAAAGAGAAACGCTAACCTTCTGGACGGGCTATTCAAGCCAATGTGCCTTACCCACTTCATTTGATATGCCTTAGCCACTTCACATAACTTCCGTAGCCACTTCACAGGATATGAGCGTCCTCTTTCAAGGCGGGGATTGACCAGATGACCACATAAGGACTAGTGTCTATTGTGATAGCCTGGAGTGCTCTTTGTGTTCACCGTTGTGAGAAATCGAACCAATTTGTGGCTGTTATGGCAACTGTTTAAGTGTGGAACAGCTTAGGTAGCGACAATCCTAAGCCACGTTCTACTTGCAGGTGATTTGTTTTCTACTTCAGCATGATCTTTCGGCAGCATTCAACAATTTTGATTACAAAGTCCATCTTAAGCATCTCACACTACGCTTGGGCATACTTTTTCGTGGCACTGTGGTGGTTCACGTCCTATGTCAGTAGTATACACCTGGCTATAAATAAGGACGGTCAATGATCGTCCGAAGAGCCACTTAAGTAGTCGTGACCTTAGGGCTCTGTCATGGGTGACATACTTTCGTAGTTCATAGTCTCACTGTTGCTAAATAAATCGCCAAGAAAAAGTATTGGCTTTCACTTCAATGCAGATGCAGATTATTCGTACTTTTATTTTGATTTCTCCGAGACTTAAGGCACCACGATTCCTCTTAACAAACTTGCTACATGCATTCATGACATCTGCACATGGATGGAAAAGAAATACCTTAAATTTAATGACAAAAAAACATCGAGACTAATGGAAGATCAACCAAGTGTCACTCAGATGTTGTAATGGTTTGAGCTAATAATCGGCTCTGCCGGCATATCTCCAACTGAGTCTGCACGTAATCTAGGCGACCTGTTCCGAAGTCACCTGCAATTAACCTTATAATGATGATTACAATAATAATTAGGTCAATGAGTTCCCTCAGAGAACTCGATCTCTTTCTAGGCGCTTTACATTTCCTGCAAAGGTAAACGCGATTGAACGGCGAGTTATATCATGCTTGATCCGAAACATGAATAACATGGTTAGGAGTGATATATACAGGGTCAGCATGAAAGTGTGGTTAGTGGCAGCATGCAAAGTGTCAGCATGCCTAAGCACAAGAAGAACGAATCAGAGGGACCCAGTAAATGTTGCCTTAAAAGGGTGCGTTTATATGTTTTGTTTAAATATGGTCAAGTCAGGGGATGTTCTGACGCAAATCGAGATGATTTCCAGGCATTTTGAGCGCACGAACTAAATGCACAGTCTCAGAAGGATTTGAGGTTTAGGCAAGGTATTGGCAAACGGTTAGATTCTGAAAAGCGGGTGGTGCGATACTTGGCCTAGTGTGGGAATAGATCTGATAGATAGGCTGGAGCCAAAGAATGAATTGAGCTAAATTTAAGGAAAATTTCTTAAATTCGATCCGTTTTTTGACTGGTAACCAATATAGATCGGCGAAAAGTGGTGTGATGTGGCAAATGCATGGCTCACGACAGACATCCTTAGCTGCTGAGTTTTGCACCAGCCGTAATAGCCAGATTGCACATACCGGTACGACAGCAAGCAGTGAGTTACAGAAGTCAAGATGGAATGTCACAAATGCGTTGACCAACTTAGACGTGGTAACCTTAGCTAAACAAGCCCGAATTTTAGCGATTCTATGTATCTGAAGGTAGGCAGACTTGATTGTGGAGCTAATGTGGTCGTCTAACAAAAGATCACGTTGGAATATGATACCTAGCTTTCAAGCTGATTAAAAAGGAGATTCGCTGGCAGAGCTAATTTTAAGCATACGCCTTTCCATTTGCTGAATCACCCCGGGTTAGCCCGTAACTACTAATTTAGTTGTATCGCCGTTCAGTTTAAGACCGTTTGCTGTCATCCAAGTTCGGATGATGATATCAATACATGCAGCAATTGAGTTGAGACGATTCGAGGTGCTGGGGGGGCTTATGGGGTTAAAGTGAAAGAACAATTCAGTGTCATCTGAATGAAAGCTTAATCCTAGATTGTGTCACATCAGCGTGATGGAGAGTATTAATCGTGAAAAGAACCAGACGTAGCACGAAGCCCTGAGATACCCCATATTTAAAAGGTACTTCGGATGATCTTTGTTCATTCATGCAAATGCTCTCGAGTCTCCGACTACCATACGACCTAAACAATTGCAGAGCAGAGCCAGTGATGCCAAGGCGAGATCGGAGGAACTCAAGAAGTAATTTGCGATTAATAGTATCAAAGCTGCCGAATAATCAAGCAAATAAAGCAGAGGTACTCTACTCATGTCTGCATCGCTAAGTAGGTCGTTGTACAAACGAAGCAATGCTGCTCCTGCTGAGTGATTAGCTCCAAAGACAGACTGAAAATTATTAGCAGGATTCGAAGTTTCACATTATGAGTTCAGACTGTTCGCCACAACTCGTTTACGTGTCTTTGATAGAAATGAAATAATGGAGATTGGGTGTTAGTCGCTCAAGTTCTGCTCTAGTGTCGCTTTCTTGATAAGTGGCCTGAATACAGCTTGTATGAAAGGTGCTGGGACATGACCTGAGGCAACTGAAATATTAATGAGGTTAGATGTGTATATCAGTAGTATATCAATGAAACGTAGGAGCAGGACTGTGGGAAAAGGGTCCAAAGGACTTTTCGTCTTATTTCATTGGATAAGGGATATGGAAATGGGAAATGGGACTTCCTAGGTGTCCTTTTTCCATGAACATAGGTGTCCTTTTCCAAACTGACTTACTGTTAAAAGACGACATCAGCACTACAGTCAATTCTGCATTCTTTTATTAGCATGAGGATTGCTAAATTCGAGCTTGATTAGACGGGAATACTGCATTTAAATTAGTCCATGCATCGTGCCATTCTGTCTCGATTTCTGTTACTCTCTGTTTGCTTATTCGCGGGCTAGTGCAAACGGAACCTTACAGTTGGTGTAAATATCTGCAGCTGGGTTTGTGAGTTGTGAGCTTTCATTTTGCCACATCCCAGCCATATCTTGCCAATCTTAAAATTCTCACGATTGAGTTAGACTTCAAGGTTTTGTCACTTACCAACAGGTCTGTTAGTTTTCTTGCCCCCTGCCTACAATCAGAACTACTTGCCAACCTGGCCAAACATCGTAGAAACCACTGTTCTGACTCAAACTGTTTATCGGTACCTCGTACGAACATCAAAACCTGTGCACAGATCACCGTTACTTGGTAAGTTCTGAAAGCCTGGAGCTCACTTATGATCACGATCATTACTTTCCCTAAACCCTGAAGGAATTGAAAAACGATTCTAGAACGCATATTTTTTCTATAGCATTTAGTAGTGCTTGGTGATTCGTTTTTTGTGTGCACGTGCAAGCTTGCATGGCGCCTGCTGTTTCTGGATGTGACCCCCAATCATTTGGTAATTTTTCTGTATACTGCATCTGTAAAGTGGCTAGAAAAAGAGTAAGCTTTTTAGGGTAATATACAAATGTGTAATTAGTAAGATTATCATTACTAGTCTCCTAAACCCATTTAGCGCTCGAATATGTATGCCTTTAATTACCTTGCTAATCCGAGAAAGTTTGAAATTTTGAGCAAGAGTAATAGTACATTTAATTCCCGCCCTTAGAGAACTCAACCTCTTCCTAGGTGCTTTACTATGCTGCAAATGAAGCAAGATCGAATGGTGAGTGGTAGCATGCTCAATAAATGCCGAGAATAACATGGTTACATGCACTGAGTCAGCAAGCAAGTATGGTTAGAGGCAGCATGCACAGTATCAGAAAGCATAACCACATGAAGTACGAATCACATGAACTTACTAAGTGCTAGGATAAATAGGTGGACGACAGTCCACTACCTTCGACTGGCAGGTATTACCGCCTATGCAGCAATGGTGTAAAATTGTTCCCATGCAGTAAATTGGGTATTGTCAACTTCTAATGTTCAACTCGAGACTTCACACCAAGAGGGTGTTATGCAGCGGATTTTTGAAAAGGTTGCTTAAATCCAAATCTGCATTCGGTTTTCAGGTTGTACCCAAAACACTTTATTCCCATCAACACAGAACAATTGAGAAGCACAGCAACTTGGGAAGGCCAATCAAAGAATAGAGTAGCACGACAGCACCAGCTCTGGATTGCAAGAAAGAATGTGCCACTGTCGCATTCGAAGAATTGATGTGTCTGATTCCGAATTTGGGAATAAACTCTTTGACCGGAAGAGTGAAAGCTTCCTTCGCCAATTGTAGACGTAACTAGTGCAGCAGTTAACTAGGTAGGAATGAGAATAACCACGGCGGACCTTGTCGTGTCAGGCTAAGAACTTGACTATGTACTCTTTCAGTCGACCAACCAGGAGCCATTATTTCTCGCAAAGAAGGAACTTAGCTGAACCACTGGGGCTTGTTGACTAGCCTTGCTGCAACATTCATCACCAGCTACAATTGCTTAAGGTTTTTTTTGGCAGCACAAATAAAACGAATAGTAATACCCCAACAGAGACAAAACCATGAAGCACGTTTAGTTTTTGCGGGAAACTGTAAAAGACTGTTCTTAATTGTAGAGGGGGATAAGAAAGGTGGGCTATAGGTAGATGCCGTCTTCTTAATAAAACTATCACAATGTAGGTGTTTTTTTAGGGAGGACTCCTAAATTCCGAGAGCCTGCTGATGTTTGCACAACTGTATTTCCATCTAGAATATCTAGGTCAGATAGTCCAGCTGTCCATTTAGGCTGTTCTTTCAGTAGAAGCGAGATTTTGTGCTGCGATTAGTCTACGGAATGTATGGGAAATTTAGGATCGCAACTCTAAAACGCAAGAATGCCGTGTCATTAGCTCATACAGATTATTTGTTCTAAAAAGATGCAGCCAATTATCGTCAGCATTGAAATGATACCCAAACTCATTTGTCCAAATCACTTTTCCACGAATTTCAACGTATATAGAGATAGCAAAAACCGAGAACCTACCCTTATGTAACTCATTAAGACTAGTTTGGTGGGCGACACTTGACGACAACATGACGTGGATTGAATGTGATCATTCGAGGACTATTTGAACCCAATCGACTCTCTGTTGATGAGATCGATAGATGCAGTCATTCGTTTAAGTAGTCTAACGTGTACGGCAGTGTCAAACCCAACCGACTCATCAAATATAACCGGAGCAAGGACATTGATTCTGGATTGGTTTTCGTTTAGTTACACTGATTAGAGCAGCATAAGACTAGTTATGTCACTTGAATCCACGCTGAAGTTATTCTAGCAATTTTTTACAGTGCATGCTTGGAGCTGGTTATTCGAATTCTCTTCAAAAAGGCAGATGCAAACTGGGAGATAATCATTTGCTAGGAAATGTAAATCTAATCCGGGCTTTAAGTGGTCTAATGGTGGCCGATTCGAATGACTTGGGCGGAAATTTGTTTTCCCGAGAATCATCAGGATCTCAAAGTTTGGCTAGGCCTTGTTATTTTAGCCGGTAAAAGCCGCAGAGGGTTATCCGGAGATTATTTTAATCATAGTAGATGTTATCAAGGTAGATACTTCGTTTGAATCGATCTTAGAGAATTTTTCGTGAACGGCATTGGTTAAGACTCAATAATAGATTTAGTTGGGGGCTGTACGGATGCCAGAATGTGTCTAACATCTATAACTAGGAAGGTTGATGACTTGTCAACTGTTGCTAGTACCAGGAGTGAGAACTTCTGAGAGTTCGCAATCCAATAGCAAATAGATTATGGTCCTCTAAATTGGTAAAAGATCAGACATGCAGGGTTTAAGCTTTTGCATTGAAAATAAATTCTGGCTTTTCTGTGCTTCCTGCTAAAGACGCAAACAAGTCTTTGACATTAGCTAGGCCCTTAGCTGACCGAGACTTCTGAAAGCTTGGTTATAGCCTGCCCTTAGCTTCAGCAGCACGTTTTCGTAATTAAGCTTCAAGGACAAGTACTCAAGGACATGGTCACCGGAATCAATGATATTACAATTCTCACGGAACGAACGATTATCTCCAGACTGTACAGTAACGAAAGCACCTGACTGTCACTCGCTTTAAAAGAGTAAATTTTGAAGTCAAATGGAGACCGTAGCAAACTATCCTCTTATCGTCAGTTAAACGGAAACATAAAAAGTCGTCTATAAATATGTTTGGAATGCCGGGGCAGACAATTTGGACAAGCACTGTCGTTAATCGTGACCAGACAGCAGCTAACTCAAACGATGAATTATTTGAAAAAATGCAGGTCTAAGTGACTAGTTAAAAGCTTCATCAATCCACTTCCCACCTCTTCTGGCCACATGAACTGAGAGAATGTGAATCCGGATACAGTAATCCCTCTCACATGCTACGCAGCCAGAGCAGAATGCATCAAGCATTATCTCCTGGACGTTTAATGATCGCCGATTAGTAGCCCCACGGCTTTTAGCGTGAGCAGACCTATACCGGACGGAATTTATAAGTCTGTTGCATGCATATTTAGACTAGACGCCGTTACAAATTATCTCCCTGTGTCACCAGGGAGCTTTCGCCTGAAATCCCGAAAGTCGAAGTCATCCACACGCTCTCAATCGAAAGATTTTCGTTTTTCATTTCTCTGTCTTAATTAAGCAGACGATTGAATAATTTCTTCACAGAATCTTCAGCTCTTTTGATTGCTTCGATGCCTGTTAGGACGGAACAAACTTGGTTTGTGGACACAGTGGCAACCTTTGAAGTAGATCCCAGTTTGTTATTAGTTGATATAGTTTATTTAAAAGCACTTTGAAATCGTATCCGCACATACAAAATTAAAAAGACCTGATATGTTGGCTTCACTTTTTTGATTGGCAGCTTCACTTTGAGTAATTTCAGGTCAACTTTTAAGAACTTAATTGGGCCAACTGTCGTGTTGCTAAGCTTCATCGAAAGGCTTTTTTGTAGATTTTTCTGTAGAAAAAACGGACATAAAACTGCACCTCTGCGCCGAAGTGAAACCAATGCCCATCGACGTGGCGTTGTTAGGAGTAATTGAATTTATTTTGGGACGGTTGACAACTAAAATACGTGGATTATTGGCATGGATATTTGGCAAAATCCGACAATCACATGGCTCTATTAATCAGTGTGCACTATCACTTGAAGACATCAATCCTATAAACACTTACTTTTCAACTTAAATTATATCAAAATCTGTTATATTTCGCTGCTATTCCCGTAATAAATTCTAAAGGGTGCCGTTTTAATTTTCCTTTTCTACGGTACACCAGCTAGAACAATCTTAGCCGGCTTTCGCCTAGCTTGCATAAATCTTTAGCGATTCAGATTATCCGTGGTCCTACGTGTCAGCTCAGATGTTTTCGAGGATTACGTAGGAGTACCATGAGCAGAGGCGTGGCTATTTATATATACATCACAAGGTAAAATTGCGTGTAGCATGAGCAACGGTAATCCAATCTTGGTCATGAGTTGTTCATGCTCCCACTCTTCGTACGAAGTAAACTACCAAGGTGCAGTCGTTCCTGTTGACACTCATTCTTCGAAAAGCCAATGGCATCAATAGCAACTCGTTCCACCAGAGCACCGACTTGCTCAAGCTGTAATGCTGCCCTTGGCTCGTCGTGGGCCCTTCATTATATAACAGACCACGCTGAATTTCGACCATTCTTCATTATCAGATCTCATGCTACATAGTAGAACGCTGCTTCAGATGACTCAGCGTCTCAGCCCCTCGGTTTCAACCTGCAGGTTATCGTGCACTTCATCAATAACTATCCGTGAATCCTTGCCGGACACCAAGGTGAGCTAACTCGGCATTCAGCAACTCGGTGATTCCCCGGTGAAGTCTAAATATGTTCCATTTCTACCACAAATACTTTGTGACTTTGTTGCGACGAAAGACCTTTTCCTATGCCGGACACGACCTGCTAATTCGTAAGCATTGCAGTATAGTTGCTGGCCTTTGTCATTAGCATGCTATTTCGGCATTTCTCCAAAAGCCTCTGCATCATCTTCAACCCTACTGTGCTAGCATACAAAAAATCTCGATCTCTCTTCTTCCGGGTAAAGCGTTTATTCACAATAATTTACAGTCTGGAAGTCAAATGGTTGGGATTCTCATTAGCCGGTCCAGCTATATACTGTATCATGTAGTCATATTCGTCAAATCTTCCAACCAATTGAGAAATCGGATGCTCTTGGTCTTTACGGGTGGGAGGCCATCGCAGAGCCCCGTGGTCAGTGAAGATGATGAAACACTAGCTGATTTAGCAGCTCCTTTTCTTATAGCTCCCGGTGAGCCATTAAGGCTAGCAGTACTGCTTGCACCAGCAATAACGGATTGCCTACTTCAGGATTTGAACCCTACGACTTAGACACCGGACTCGATGAGGGAAAAGCCGTTTTAAATTGGCTTGCATTTCTTTCCTCGCGACTTGGTAATTCTTCTTTGGACCGCTTAGAACCTTACTGAAATAGGGCAACACATGTCCGTGTCCATCGTTGAATTGGGCCAGTGGTTGTAAGACATTTCCCTCTTCCGGAAGTTTCTCCCATTGCTAACATCCCCCCTGTTGGGCCTTAGGATTCCCCCCGCATTACCTCCCTCCCCGAGGTAAGAAATTTTCCCCTGCTTCAATGAATGATTATCAAATAGTACATCTATACGTATATATATATGTGCGTGTGTGGTATTTCGTGTTAATAACACGCCTCTTATATACATTTTTATATAATCTGAACTGGTGTGGCCTTAATATTGGTGTTTTATAAAACAAATCTTTCACTGAATTCGTTAAAACCCTCTGGTCTCCTATAGGGGTTCGACTTACAATTAGGTGATCAAGTGAAGATCATTTTCTATTGAGATCTAATGAACACAGTATAATTGGAAGGATACATAGGTTGGAAGGATGGTCTCTAATAAGAGCATTTAGTGGGTCCCTGTGATTCGTCTTTGATGTGTTTATGCGTGCTGACAATGTGCATGCTGCCACTAACCACATTTGTATGCTGACCCTGTGCATGTCACCCCTAACCATATTATTCATCTCGTTTGTTTTTCAAGCATGATTTTACTTACCATTCAATTGCATTTCACTTTACAGCAAATGTAAAGCGCCTAGAGAGAGATTGAGTTCTCTGAGGGCGCTTTATCAAGTGAATTATTATTATTATTATAATAAGGCGAGCAGCAGTGGTAGCTGCTGTCGCTGCAGCTGGGGTGGTTGCTGCAGCTGAGGCGGGCGGTAGCTAAAACGACGTGGGCAGAGCAGTACAGTTTGGTCTTTCTGGAGTTCGGTCCGATCGCTCTTTCCGATGCCACCATGCATGTGCTTAAACGTGTTCAAACCACTTGCTCCAATGAACGTTTATAATTGTTGAGCGCAAATTTCATTTGTAACGTACATAATCTCCTCTACATTGACCTCAAGATCAGGAAGCCATGCAATCGTATCCTCCAAGGATTGCCTTCGGATTCCTCCAGTGTCTATATTTACGTTTTTAGGCCCTCATACCTTAGTTCAAGATGAAAAGACAGCACGCAAAAACGCTTCGAAGACTCTGTTCTTTCTTCGGGCTCTTCTAATTGGCACTGTGAATGCAATAATCATAATAATAATAATGCATTTGCTAAAGTGCCCTCAGAGAACTGAACCTCTTTTTTGGTGCTTTTCGTTTATTGTAACGCTGAGCCGTCTTCAATTACCAGCATTTGCCTTAGTCAAACGGATGATTTACTCGGGGGTATCTGCATACTAGTGTTGGTACTCAAATTGGTTGAGGCAAGTCTCTCACTGTAAGTATCATCACATGCAGGTCACCCCACAGGGTTTTATCCCATTGTCAGCCACTGCAAACGACAGGCCGAACACATGGCAGGTGCCCAAAATGCGAAATAAATCCCAACATGCGACAACAGTTTTGTGATCACGTGACCCTCGCTGCAATGGCTAGCGGCACAACGTGCACATGTGCACAATGTGCGAAGCCCTGAAGTTTGCATTACGCCCACGACTAGGAAAAAGTACTGAATACGAAGCACTAACGACACCTTGTTCTATGAACACGAAAATAGTACCACATATTCTAAGGCTAATACGTCAGGCGACTTCCAACTGACTCATTCAAAGGCTTAAAGTAACTCACGCTCAGCGCTAGGACTCACCGACCAGCTGACCGTTGCTCCAAGACAGTGAATGCGGTCGGGCTCGTGTCTTTTACGGTAAAGTCGTAATTTATAAGGGCGATAATCACTGTCGCACAAAATCTTGCTTGGGCTAGGTTTGCCGATTAACCGCTCGCTATTCAAATTCGTAGGCCAAACTTACAAAAACCTAACTAGAAGTGATAAAACATACTTATCCAAAAACACGATGACCTCTTCCAATGCATTTGACTACGGTTGCGTCTGCATTCCTTCTGAAAAATACTGGCACATTAACAGCACTGGTCATCGCCAGAAATACCACAGCCAGCCACTGGTGGCCATGAAAAAAGCTCGCCTTAAGTAACAAACGAAAAATCAAAGTAAGTTATTGCTTGCTGATAATAAACATTACAATTTGAGAATTTTGAGAATTTTAACTTGCGTAGGCGGTTTTGCGTACGCGTATTTACTGCTGCCGCTGTGCCTGCCTCTGAGTGTACGTTTTTGTCGACGTTGGCATCAACTCTTACGACGAACACCAATCAAAAAGTTATTGGCTATCATTCTGAAGAAAAAGCTGGTACTGCACTAAAATATTTACTCCCTCCTTCTATCTTGTGAAGCTCAATGTACCCTAATCTAAACTTGATTACACAAGTAAAACACCTTAAATATTGATTGACATTTGAAGCTCCGTGCCCAGCCGCATGCCGAGAGTATTAAATCTGAGCTCGGTGGTTATCTCGCTGTTGCATTTACGTTAAATTTACTGTAGTACTAATATCCGTGATGACATGCTATGCAATATTAATTAATTTTGGATATCAAGGACTTTGTATTATAGAGCTCCACCAGCAACAACATTTCAAATAAGCTAAAGCTACAAATTCGTTGAATTTAGAATCTTTCTTAGAATCGAAATAAATTTCAAGGTAGTCTCACTAACTCACCGGTCTCTTCGCTATCTGGCCCAACCTACCCATCAGAACTACTTACCCACCAGGCCAAGATTCCAAGGAACTAGTGCTCTGACTCGAACCATTTATCCAAGCCTCTTATGAACATTAAAATCAGTGCACAACATGCCTTTAGCTTGTGTAGTCCCAAAGCCTGGAACCCACTTCCGATGGCAATCATAACGTCCCGGCCCTGACGAAGTTGAAACATAAATGTATAGAACATTATTTTGCAATAGCATTTAGTAGGTCCTAAAGATTCGTGCTTGTGGGTGTGTGAAAGCTCGCACGGTGCCTACTGTTTCCGGATGTGACTACCATTCATTTGGTGATGCTGTCTATAAAGCACCAGTAACGTTGCAAGAAACAGAGTCAGTAATTTGAGGGTGATATACAAATGTATCATTAGTAATATTTAAAATATACGTCGCTTAAACCCATGTTGCATTTGAATATGTATGCTTTACATAAACTTGCTCATCCAAGTAATTTTGACATGTTCAGCTATATCAGTAATAGCATATTTGATAGAGCTCTCTTAAAGAACTCGACCTATTTTTATATACTTTACTTAGCTTTAAATGAAGCGAGATTGAATTGTTAGTGGTAGCATGCTCAATAAACACCGAGAGTAACATAGTTGCATGCATCGAGTCAGCAATCAAGTATCGATAGAGGAAGCATGCACAGTGTCAGAAAGCACATGCAGATGAAGAATAAATCACAGGGACCTATTAAATGCTGTTATAAATAGGTAAACGACAGTCTGCTACCTTCAAATGGCAGGTTTTATGGCCTGTGCATCCATGCCAGAAACATTGCCCCATGCAGTAAATTGGGTATTGTCTACCCCTAAGATTACACCTGAGACTTCACTCTACCCTTCAGAAAGTTGACGTAACTCCGTTTGCATCTTCTCAGAGCCACGCAAACCAATAGTTTGTTACTCAGCGAATTTTTTCCAGGTTTGATTCAAGCCTAAGCAGTATTCGGCGTTGAAGTAGCTCCTGAAACTCTTTTTGTTATGCTACAGAGAAATATGGATAAGCCCAGTAACTTGAGAGAAGGGCAATCAAACAATTAAATTGCACAAAAGCACCAGCTACGGACGGTTGAATAGGAGCCGATACTTTCTGCAAGTAAAGAATCGATGTACTTGATTCAGCATTTCGGAATGAATCTGTAAACTGAAGAGCAAAAGCTTCCATCGCCAATTGTAGACGTTCCTAGTGCGGCAATGTACTAGGTAGGAATGAAGAGAGCCACATCGGACCTTGCCGTGTCAGGCCAAGAACTTGACTCTAGATCCGTTGATCAACCCTCTGCATCTGTTGATCAACCGGGAGTTATTGCTGCTCGCACAGAAGGAACTTGGCTGAACCACTGGGACTTGTTGACTGGCCTTACCGCCATATTCATCACCCGCTACAAATGCTTAATGGTTTTATCTGGGAGCCCAAACAAAATGAATAGCAATAACCCATCTTGACAAAAACAGGAAGCACATTTAGTTCTTGCCGGAAGCTGTGAAAAAAAACAATTTTTAATTTTAGATAGGGATAAGAAAGAAGGGCTATCTATGGAGCCTGTCTTTTAAATAAAACTATTACAATGCAGGCAGTTTTCATGGTAGACTCCAAAATTCCCAGCATCTGCTGAAATTTGCACAACTGTATTACCAACTAGAATATCTAAGTCAGATAGCCCAGCGGTCCCTTTAGGCCATACCTTGAGTAGAAGCCAGATTCTCTTCTGCGATTAGCCTACAAAGTTTTTGGGGCATTTAGGAATGCAATTGTAAAAGGCAAGAATGCCGTGTATCATTCGCTCCTGCAGATTTGGTTGGTCTGAACAAGAAACGCTGCTCACTATCGTTAGCATTGAAATGATAGCAAATCCCAATAATCCAAATCACACTACTAAGAATTTCAACGTAAATTGAGATAGCTAAAAACCGAAAACAATCCCTTGTGTCACTCAATAGATGACAAGCTTGGTGAACGACACTTGACGATAACATAACAAGGCTTGAACATAATTGCTCGAGGACCATTCGAACCCAACCAACACTGTGTGAATGAGACCAATTGCTGCTGTCAATCGTTTATGTAGGATATAGTGATCCACAGTGTAAAACGCTACCGACAGATCAAGTATAACCGGAACAAAAAATGGATTCTGAATTGGTTGTTGTTCGGTGGCACTGAGTATGGAAGATTCAGTTGAGCGACATTACTTGCAGGCCGAAAGTATTCAGGCAATTTTTTTTACAGCGCATGCTTGGAGCTGGTTATTCAAATTCTCTCAAAATAGGCGATTGCAAATTGTCTAAAGGTGGCCAATTTGAATGACTTGGGTAGATATTCGTTTTCTAGAGAGTCATCAATATCTCAGTTTTGGCTAGGCTACATCTTTTTGCCAGTAAAGGCAGCAGAGGGTCTTCGGGATATTCTTTTCATCATAGTAGAGGTTATTAAGGTAACTACTTTGTTTGAAGCAACCTCGAACAATTTCTGGTGAATGACATGGGTTAATAATCGATGATTGATTCAGTTGGAGTGCTGATGAAGGCCAGAATGTGTGTAACCTCTACAACTGGAAAGGTTGATGATTTGTAAACCGTTGCTGGTACCGGGATCGAGAACCTCAGCAAGCTTGCAATCAAATAGCAATTTATTACTGTCACCTAAACTAGTAACAGACTTGACTGGCAGGATTTCAGGTTTTGTGTTTAAAAAAATGTTCTGGCTTTTCTAAGCTTCCTGCTAACAAGATAAACAAGTCTTTGAAAATAGCTAGGCTGACAGATCACCGGGACTTATAAAAGCTGCGTTTAGCCTGTGTTTAGTTAATGGGGCACGTTTATGTAATTCGGAAAAATCAAGGACATGCCACCGAAAATAGTAGTATTGTAAATGTCCTTGACCTAACGAATTTCTCCAGAGAGTAAAGAAAAGATATTGCCAGTTTCGTTTACAAAGTAGGTTGTGAAATCAAATGCAGTCTGTAGCATACTATCGTCCTATCCTCAGTTAAACGAAAGCCGGAAAATACGTCGGTAACTTAGTTTAAAAAGCCAGGGACAGACAGTGGTGGGAAGCATGGTTTTAATCGAGACCTGATCGCTAGTGACTCAACCAATTGTAAATTTGGAAAACTGCAGGTCTGAGAGCCAAGTGGTTTGCTTAAAGCTTCCTCAATCCACCACCTGCCTCTTCTGGCATAAATAACTGAGGGAATGTGAATCCGGATGCAGTAGCCCGTCTCACGTGCCACGCCTCCAGAGCAAAATGCACCAACCTTCATTTCCTTTGCAAACTAATGATAGATGATTAGTAGTGTAGCGGTTTTTAGCCTGAGCGGACCTGTAAGAGGCGGAAATCCAAAGGCAGTCGCATAAGGTTTTAGACTAGATGCCGTTAGAAGTTATCTTCCTGGGTCATCAGGGAGCTTCTGCCTGAACTTGAGGAAGTCGAAGTCATCCATCCACCAGCTCTCTATCGAACGATTTCCGTTATTCATTTTACTGTCTTAATTAAGCAGACGATAGGATAATGTATTATCTGAATCTTCAGCTTTTTTGATAGCTTCAATGCCTGTTAGGGCAAAACAAACTTAGTTAGTGGACATGATGGCATCATCCTTTAACGCCCATCCCACTTTCTAATTAATCAATATAGTTGATTTGCATGCATCGTGAAATGGTACCCATCAATAAAATAATATTAAAAACCCAACATATTGGCCTAAATTTTTAATTGAAACCTTTAGTTAGAGTAATTGTAGGTTAACGTTTAATAATTTAAGTGAGCCAACTGTCGTATTGCAAAGCTACACCAAAGGCCTTTTTATAGATTTTAGTATAGAAAAACGTGACATAAAACTGTACCTCCACACCGAAGTGAAACCAATGCCTATCGACGTGGCGTTGTAGGCAGTAATTAATAGTCTTATGGAACGGTTGACAACTACCATACGTGTATTAGTAACTAGGATATCTGAGCGAAATCTTGTAACCGCCTGGCTACATTAATCAGTGTGCTGTATCACTCGAAGACACCAACTCTATGGAAACTCATTCGTCAGCTTAAATTATATTAAAAGCTGTTATTTTAGCGATTGGTTGTGACATAAATTCTAAAAAGTGCCGTGTTAGTTTTCCGTTTCTACCTTTATGCCAGCAGTGACAGTATTAGCCGGCTTTAGTCAAGATTTGCTTGCATCCTTAGCTTTTTAGATTAGCCATGGTCATACTAGTCAATTTACATGTGACAGACAATTACGTAGGAATATACAAGGAATGGCTATGGATTTATACATCGTAAGCTAAAATTGGGTGTAGCATGAGCAATGATTATCAAATCTTGGTCATGAATCGCTCATGCTCTCGCTCCCCTTTTTAAGTCAACTACTACGGCTCAGTTGTTCTTGTTGACACGCATTTGTCGTAAAGCCGACGTTACCAACAGCAACTCGTTCACTGGAGTGCCCACTTGCTGAAGCCGTATGGCTGCCCTCGGTTCGACATGGGGCCCTTCATTATGTAACGTACCCGGCAGAATTTTGACCACTCCTCTATCAGATCGCATGCTGCCTAGCAAAACGCTGCCTCAGATCGCTTAGTGTCTTTTCAGCCCCTAGGCGTCAATCTGCAGGTTATTGTGCACTTTATCCGTAACTATCAGTGAAATCTTGCCAGGCACCAAGGCTTGGTATCTAGCCACTCGGTGATTCCCTGGTGGGATCTGCATAGGTTCCATTGCGACCAGTAATACTTTGTGACTTTGTGGCGACAAAGTCCTTCTCCTACACCGGACGCGACCGGCTTTTTTGCAACCACTGCAGCTTTGTTGCAATTATTTGTCCTCCTCATGCATTCGTGGCACGTCTCCGAAAGCCTCAGCATCATATTTAAACATGCTGTGCAAGGACCCAGTCACACCTCGATCTCTTTCCTGTGTAAAATTTGTACCCACAGGTAAAATGGGTGAAATGTTTACCCATAATGATGTAGTAGTAGTTTACCCACAATATTGTAGGTCTGGGAATGAAACTGTGTCGATTCTCATTAGCCGGTCCACATACACACTGTATTACGTCATCACATTGGTCAAATCGTGCTATAAATTGAGAAATCTGATCCTCCAGGTCATTAAGGGTGGGAAGCCATTGCAGAGTACCATAGTCAGTGAAGATGGTGAACTACTTGTGGATTTAGCAACTTATATTCTAAAAGCTCACGGGAGCCATCAAGGCTAGCACTACCACTTGGACCTGAAATAAAGGATCGCCTACCTCGGGATATGATATCCACGATCTCGGGACTGAGTTCGTGAAGGAAAAAGCAGTTTTCTAATGACTTGCAGTTTTTTCCTCGTGACTTGGTAACTCTTCTCTGGACCACTGAGAACCTTACTGAAGCAAGGCAACACTTGCCCGTGTCCATCCTTGATTTGGGCCAGCGGTTGTAGGACAGTTCCCTCTTCCGGACGTTTTCTCCCATCGCAGATATTTCCAACCTTGTGGACCCTAGGACATTCCACCCCCGGGGTAGAACATTTTCCCCCAGCGTCGATGGATGTATGTCAAAGTGTACAGATATACATATATACCGTATTTTCGTATACATACAACGCCTCCTATTCAAATTTTCATATTATCCGCACCCAGGGTGCAGCTTTTATATCGGTGAGCATTATGTAAAACATCTTTCACAAAAATCGTTATAACCCATGTCTTTTATATGGGTGAGGCTTATAACTAGGTGCTTCTACTATGCCAAAAACTACGGTACAGGATAAAATGAAGATCACCATCTATTGAAATACAATCAACACAATGTAATAGGAAGGATGGATGGATGGAAAGGATGGTTTCTAATTAAGCTAGCGGTGGCGGTAGCAGCTGTGACTGCAGCTGGGGTGGTTGCTGCAGCTGAGGCTGGGGCGGCGGCCAAGGCCGCCATACAGTTCGGCCCTGCTTGCATTCGGTCCTGGTCACACTTTCCGCCGCCACCATGCACGTGTTCAATCCCACTTGAACCACTTGCTAAGATTTAACTGTTATTGTAACTGAGCGAAAATTTCACAATAACGTGCACAGTCTTCTCTACACTGACCACAATATCAAAAAGACAAATGCAGTCACATTATCCAAGAATTTACTCCGAGCCGCCTTAAATAACCGGCATTTGTTTTCGTCAATTCTACCTGTCCACAACGGATCATTTGTTGCAGGGTCTGCATACTCGAGTTGGTACTTGAAGTGGTTAAGTCAAGTTTCTCACTATGAGTATCATAAAATATAGGTCACCCACAGGGTTTCGTGCCATGGTCAGCATTGCAAACGACAGGGCGAACAAATAGCATGAGCACAAAATGTAAAATAAATCCTAACTTGTGACAACAATTTTTGCTGCAGCATGGCTCTCACTACAACTGGTAGCCTCACAACATGCAAATATGCACAACTTGCAAAGCCCTGACGTTTGCATTACGCCCACGATCATGACAAAGTACTCAATACGTAGAGCATACGACACCTTTTTCTATAAACACGCAAGCAGTAATGCACATTCTACGGCTATTACGACAGGCGACTTGCAAATGACTCGTTCACAGGCTTAAACTAGCTTACACGCAGGGCTAGGACTCATCGACCAGCTGACCGTTTCTATGAGAGAGTGAATGCATTTAAGCTTGTGTCTTTTATTGCAACGTTGTAATTTATTAAGACGATAATCACTTTCGCAAATTATCTTGCTAGGGCTATGTTTGCTCATTAACCGCTCGCTCATCGCTTGGTTAAGCCCACCTGGCGAAACCTTACTACATGGAATAGAAGTACCTATCCATTAACACGAAGACCTCTTCCAATGCATTTGATTGTGGTTGCGTCTGCATTCCTGCTGAAAAATACTGGAACGTTTACCTCACTCGTCGTTGAAAGAAATACCACAGGGAGGCGGCTGGTGGCCATATATGAACGTAACCACACGTAACAAATGAAAAATGATAGTGTTATTATTTATTTATTGTGAACCTGATGATTTGAGAGTGTTAACTTACGTACAAGGTATTGCCTACGCCTATTCACTGGAAACTCTGTGCCGAACTCTAAGCGAACGTTTTCCTCGACGTTGTCTTAAACTCTTACGATCATAACCAATCGGAAAGTAACTCACACCCTCTGTAAAGAAAAATCTGGTAGTGTACTATAATATTTACTGCCCTCTTTGTATCTTGCAAAACTCAATGTACCCTAATCTAAACTTGATCAGACCTGTAGAACAGCTACAGAATTAGTTAGCATTTGAAGCTACAAGCCCAGCCGCATGTGGAAGTAATTAAATCAGTGTCTGCAGGTTCTCTTGCTGTTGCATTTTGTGTTTAATACGCTGTATTCTTAATATCCATAATGACAAGCGATGCAATATTCATTAATTTGGGACAGCAAGGACTTTCTATGACAGAGCTCGACCATTGCCAACATTTTGAATGTGCTAAAGCTACATGTTCGTTGAAGTTATCCCACTACTGAGCTGTGCAATAAATTAGCTGCCATCACTAGCTGATATCTTTTAGGACTTACAGTTTACAACATTTATATTATTTCAAGTCAGGCAGAAAAATACTGTCTAACAACCAGCGAACCGCTGAGACTGATATCTATACGCATATACAATTTTGGTATATTAAAGCCAGTAGTAAAGTTTCGGTGTTATGCAAATACAAACAGTACAGCGTCATCACACCTTTCCTCGAATACACTAATAATTACGATCGCCTAAAACGGTAGAATTCGGCATCATGGAGTGACAACTACAGAAATAGAAAGAAAGGATGCGTGAAAGAGAACGAAGGAGTGAGAGAGCGACGGGAAGAAAGAGGCTATCACAATTCTTATTCTTGTTTTTATTATTTCTTACAATTTGGCAGAAAGTGCAATTTTTTAAGTCCTTCAACTTGAAGTAAAGCGGCGCAATTATGCGAGAGTAAAAAGAAAGCACTATCTTTTTCTATACTACCAAAGTTTCAACGGGCGGGATACCCAAGCGATAACTAACGGAACTACCGAACTGCACCACCCCACACTGGGTAACTCATTCGCAGTCTGCCTTTGCAGTTTCAAGCAGATTTGGTTATTGCTCGTTAATCAACGTACTTCAAAATGTAATTTCATTCCACGGAAAATAGTGAGAGACGCAGCGATGCCTTAAAGTCATTTTTGAGTCAATGGTTGAGGAAATTACGATTTTTGACAAAGCAGGCGACGACAGGATAAGGACGTAATCAAAGACGCACAAAGTTTAAGCAACTCATAAGTGCAATATATAGTAGTGTATCATGATCGTTATTCACTGAGCAAGTCATCCTAAATAAAATTCATTAGCACTTTGGCTTGTCCTTAGAAACACGCTCTGATCAGCCGTAGCTGTTCTGGCCCAGGAAGAGTTCAAATGGCCAAGACATGGGTGATTTCCAGCGGATCAGCAGTGGTCTGAGGCTCCAAAAAGATATCCATCGTATACAGCCATCCGGTGCTGTAGTGCAGGTCAAGGTGATCTCTTAGTTGAGAATACGCACAATTGCCGTTAAAGTGGATTTAGCCAGAACCTACTTTCGCTGAGCAGCGAGTGCCGGTTCACGGGTAGCCGTTGTTCGGCAGCAGCGGCACGTAAACACAGGGTGTTACTCTAATAATATCTTGATATTATTAGAACTCAAATTTCTCAGAGGAATTGCCGTACAGTCTAGTGAAAACGTCTCTGCGAATTCATTACCATTTATCAGACATTAACCTTCAGCACTAAAGTGGGCACTCGTAAAAATCGTTCGCCCAGTGAGTGCTTAGAGCTGGTTATTCGAGTTCTCTTCAGAACGTCAGATGGAAAGTGTGAGATAATATTAGGCTATGCACTGAGAATCTAATCCAGACTGTTCAAGTGGTCTAACGGTGGCAAATTTGAATTACTTCGGTAAAAGATCGTTTTCTAGAGAATCATGAATATCTCAATTATGGGCTGGGCCTCGTTGTTTTTGCCGGTACAAGTTGAGAAGGGTCTCCAGGAGATTATTTTCATCATATCAGAGGTTGTTAGGACTAATACTTCGTCGGAAACGACCTCGGAGAATTCCCTGTTAAATGCATGGGTTAAGACTCGATAATTTGTTTAGTTAGGGGCTGTACGGTGGCCAGAATACGAGTAGCCATCATAACTTGGATCGTTTTAAACTTGACAACCGTTGCTAGTACCAAGATTGAGAACCTCTGTGAGTTCTCAACCCAATAGCAATTTGATTACCGTCTTCTAAATTCGTAAAAGATCAGGCTGGCGGGATTTCAGCTTTTGCATTGAAAAGAATATCTGACTTTTCTAAGCTTCCTTCTAAAGACACAAATAATTCTTTGAAATTGGTTAAGACGTCAGCATACCTCGACTTATCATAGCGGCTTCAAAGCCTGTTCGTAGATAACTGTGCTCTTTTTTTAATTCAGTAAAACCAAGGACAACGCCACCAGAATTAATGGTATTATAATCGTAATGGACTAAACGACTTTTTCCTAACATTAAAGAAGCGAGAGCACCTGACTATCATTTGTGTTAACAGAGTAAATCGTAAAGTCAACTGCAGTCATTTGTACACTATCATCCATCCTATCATTAGTTTAACCGAAGCCGGAAAAGACGTCGGTAATATGCTTGGAAAGCCAGGGCATACAATATGGACATCATTGGTCTTTAATTGAGAACTGACAGCAACTGACTCGAAAGATGATTAATTTGAAAAAACTGCAGGTCCTATAGCCAAGTGGCTTCCTAAAAGCTTCATCAATCCACCACCGGCCTCTTCTGGCCACATGAATTGAGGGAATTTGAATCCGGATGTAGTCCCTCTCACGTGCCACGCCGTCAGAGCAGAATACATTAAGCTTTATACTCTGGACGATGAACTATTTCCAATTGGTAGCCTCGCAGTTTTTAGCTGGATAGGACCTTTAACGGGCTGAGCTTAAAAGGCTGTGGTGTGCCTTTTTAGACAAGGTGCTGTTATAAGTCATCTCCCTGGGTTACCAGGTAAAGTTCCCTGGAACTTGCGGAAGTCGAAGTCAAACACTGGCTCTTAATAAAAAACTCCCGTTATTCATTTTACTGTCCTAATGAAGGATATAATTCGATAGGTTCTTCACAGAATCCTTAGCTTTCTTCTTTGTTTCGATGCCTGTTAGACATAAGGAGCTTATTTTGTGACTTGGGTGGTTTCGTCCTTCAATCCCGTCCCACCTTCTGAGTAGTTGATATAGTTGATTTGCATGCACTGTGAAATCATATCCGCAAACAGAAAATTCGAAAAAGTTTATGTGTTGGCTTATTTTTTGATTGTCACCTTAATTTTTAGCTATTTCGGGTTAACTTTGAAGAATTCAACTGGACAAACTGTCGCATTGTGAAGCTACGCCAAAGACCTGCTTACAGATGTTACTGTAGAAAAAAATTGCACCAACACACTAAAAGGAATTCAACGCCCATAGATGTTGCACTTTTGTGTGTAGTTGAAACTGTTTTGGCATGGTTAACAACTACGATACGTTGATTACTAACATGGATATGTTGGCGAAATCTAATCATCGTTTGGCTCCATCAATCAGTGGGCAATATCACTCGAAGACATCAACAATATGAAAAATTACTTGCCAGCTTAATTTATATCGAAATCTGTTATTATTCGCCACAAGTTCTATCATAAATCATAAAGGATGCCGTTTTTGTTTTCCTTTTCTTTCCTAGCTAGCTATGAAAATCGGAGCCGGATTTAGCCTAGCTGCATATAGCCAAAGCATTTCACAGTATCCATGGTCCTACGTGTCAGTTTCTATGTGTTCAGGATTACGTAATGTAATGTAATGTATCTCCGTCAGTAACTCCACAAAGTCATAAAGACCATGTGGGTGTTACGCAGGAGAGTTTTGTATAGCGCACTCACAGCCTAAGCGGCTTTCGGTACGCATTCGGTAGCCAACAGACTTCGTCTCACGCAACAAAGAGAAAGTTGGAAGCATAGCAGAGTTAGGAGAGCAGTTGAGGTAGTGAGTAGCATAGAAGTAGCAGTTCAGGACCGCTGAAAAAGATGTGCCATAGTCGTCAGTTGGAGAGTAGATGTCGTTGCGTAAGAATTGTGGAAGCGAGTTCCACAGTCTAGGACCTGCAGAGCTAAAGCTTCTGTCGCCAACTGTCTTTAAGCGGAGGAATGGGACAGCTAATTTATTGTCCACACAGGACCTGAGGGCGCGAACAGGCTGAAACTGATGCAGCATTTCAGCTAGGTATAAAGGAGCCAAGCCGTGGCGGGCCTTGTGGGTCAGCGTAAGAACTTTGCTCTGTATCCTTTGCTCAACCGGCAACCATCCTAGCTCATTCAGCAAAGGTGACACGTGCTCAAACCGCTGGGACTTGAAGACCAGCCTTGCAGCCATATTCAAAGTCCGCTGTAGTGGCATAATAGCTTTCTTTGGTAGCCCAGCCAAAAGGGAATTACAATAATCAAGCCGAGACAGAACTAAAGAGCTAGTTAGGAATACTTAAGGCATGGCTATTGACCTATGCATCAAAAGGTAAAATTGTATGTAGCATGAGCAACGATAATCAAATCTTGGTCATGAATCGCTCATGCTTTCGCTCCTCTTAGTAAAGTAAAAAACCATGACACAGTAGCTTTCCTGACATGCATTTGTCGGGAAGCCGATGGTATCAACAGCAACTCTTTCCACTGGAGTGCCCACTTGCTGAAGCTGTAGTACTGCCCTTAGTTCGTCGTGGGGCGCTCATTTATATAGCATACGTGAAAGAGTTTTGACCACTCGGCTTTATCAGATCTCATGCTACCTAGAATATGCCCTGCCTCAAGTGACTCGGTGTTTTCTCAGCCCCTCGGTGTCTACCTGCAGCTTATCTCGAACTTCATCCAAAACTATCGGTGGAACCTTGCCGGGCTCCAAGGTGAGCCACCTTGGTATTCGGCTACTCGGCGACTTCCTGGTGGCTTCTACGTGGGATCCATTCCGACCAGTAATACTTTTTGACTTATGACGAAAGACCTTGTCCTATGCCGGACGCGACGTGCTTTTCCCCAACCACTGCGGCATGGTTGCAGGTCTTTGTCCCACCCGTGCAAACGTGGCATGTCTCCGGAAGCGTCAGCATTATCTTCAAACCAATTGTGCTAGCATACAGAAACACCTCAATCTGTCTCCTTACGGGTGAAATGTTTACCCACAATATTGTATGGTCTGCGACTGAAACTGTTAGGATTCCAATTAGTCGGCCGTGCTATATACTGTATTGTGTAGTCAAATTGATCACACCTTCCAACAAATTGAGAAATCTGATCCTCCAGGTCTTTAAGGGAGGGAAGCAGAAACCTGTAATCTGTGAATATTCTGAAATACTAGCGGATTTAACAACTTTTTTTTGTATTGCCGCCGGGTAGCCGTTATGGCCAGCACAACTGCAAGCAGCTGTAAATTCAAAATCGCCTGCCTCGTTTGTGAACTTTGAACTTTGTGAACTTGGTTTGTGAACTGGGTGGTGCCATCCGTCAATGCCAGTCCCACTTTCTTAGTTGTTGATATACTCTATTTGCATGCACTATGAAATCGTATCCCCAAAAAGTAAATTCAAAAACGACCATATATTAGCTTTATTTTTTAATTAGCACCTTTATTGTGAGCAATTTCAGGTCGTCTTTATAGGATTCAAGTGGGCAAACTGGTGCATTGCCAAGCAAAAGCAAAGGTCTGCTTGCAAATTTTTCTATACCAAAGACAAACTAAAACCTGCACCATCACACTAAAAGGAAACCAATGCCCATGGACGCTGCAGTGCAATTGAAACTATTTTTGCATGGTTGACAACTGCAATACATTGATTAGTAACGTGGATATCTCGGCGAAATATAACCTTTGTATGGCTCCATTGATCAGTGGGCAGTATCAATCGGAGACATCAACTCTATAAAAACTTACTTGTCAGCTTGATTATAACTAAATCTGTTCTTTTTCGGTGCTAGTCCCATCATAAATTCTAAAGGCTGCCTTTTTTGTTTTCTTTTTCCAACATACGCCAGCTGCGACAATCTTAGCCGGCTTTTGCCTAACTCTCAATTATCTTAAGCGTTTTAGAGTACCCAAGGTCACACTTGTCAGCTTATATTTGTTGAATGACTGCATTGGAATACTTAGGGCATTTCTGTTGATATATGTATACGAGGTAAAATTGCATATATCATGAGCAACAATAATCAAATCCTGGTCTTGAATCGCTCATGCTCTCACTCCTCTCAGTGAATTAAGAAAACAAGGCACAGTTGTTCTTGTTGCCATGCATTTGTCGAGAAGCCGAAGGTATTAACAGCAACTCGCTCCACTATACAGCTATACAGCCCACTTTGTGAAGCTGCAGCCCTGCCCTTGGTCAGTCGGGGGGGCCCTTCTTTATAGAACATACCGGCAGAGTTTTGACAACTCTTCTTTATCAGATCTCATGCTACCTAGTAGAAACTCGGCCTCAGATGAATCAGTGTTTTCTCAGCCCCTCTGTTTCAACCTGCAGGTTATCGTTGACTTCGTCCATAACTATCACACACATCTTGAAGGGCACCAAGGTGAGCCAACTTGGTATCCGGCCACTCCGCGATTCCCTGGTGGCTTCTACATGGGCTCCGTTGCGACCTGTAATACTTGAGACTTTGGTAGGACAAAAGATATTTTCCTTTGCCAGACGCGATCTGCTTTTTCGCAACCCCTTATGCAGCGTTGCAGGTCTTTGTCCTCCCCGTGCATATGTGGCATGTCTCCAAAAGCTTCATAACCATATGCCAACCTATTGTGCTCGCAAACATTTTTATATAAACTGTGCTCAGGGTGCTACTTTTATATCTGTGTGTCTTATATAAAACATCTTTTGCACAAACCCCACTTCTCACATCTTGGTTTGCCTTACAACTAGTTGTGTTTAATATGCAAAAAACTAGGGTACATGATCAAATGAAAATCATGCTCTATTAAAATATCATCAACACAGTTTAATTGAAAAGATAGGTGGATTGGAAGCACGGTTTCTGATTAAGTGGGCTGCTGTGGTAGCAGCTGTGACTACAGCTGGGATGGTTGCTGCAGCTGCAGATAAGGGGGCTGCAGAAACAGCATGGACGGAGCCATACAGTTCAGTCCTGCAAGAGTTCGGTCTCGATCGCACTTACCTACGCCACCATGCACGTGCTTAAACGTGTTCGAACCACTCACTCAGATTAGACTGTTATTATTACTGAGTGCAAATTTCACTTTTAACGTACATAACCTCCTCTACATTGACCTCAAGGTCAAAAAGACGTCCACGGACGTGCAACTGCATGTTCCTATAATTTCCTTTGATCTTTCCGCCGATGTCCATATTAACGTCTTTAGGGGCCTCGTACTTTAGTTCAGGGTGAAAAGACAGCACCCATAAACGCTTCGAGGACTCTGCCATTTCATCGATGCTCTTCAGATGGGCGCAGTAGATGTAATAATAATAATAATGCATTTGATAAAGCGCCCTCAGAGAACTCAACCTCTTTCTATGTGCTTTACAATGAATGTAACTCCGAGCCGTCTTTAATTACCTGCATATGCTTTCGCCAAATGGATTATTTCTTCGGAGGATCTGCATACTAGTGTTGGTAGTCTAATTGGTTGAGGCAAGTCTCTCACTGTAAGCATAATTATGAGCTGGTCAACCCACAGGTTTTTGTCTCATGGCCAGCCATGGCAAACGACAGGGCGAACACATAGCAGGTGCACAAAATGCAAAATAAATCCTAACTTGTGACAACAGTTTTGTGACCGTGTGAGCCTCATTACAATGGGTAGTGGCTTAATGAGCAATGAGCAAGTGTACACAATATGCAAATCCCTGAAGTTTGCATTACGCCCACGACTATGACAAAGTACTCAATACTTAGCACTAACGACACTTTATTCTATAAATATGCAAACAGTACCGCATATTCTACGGCTGATACGACGGGCGACTTCCAACTGACTCGTTCACAGGCTTAAAGCAGCTCACGCTCAGGGAGAGGACTCATTAACCAGCTGACCGTTGCTAAAAGAGAGTGAATGCGTTGAAGTCACGACTTTTAAAGCAACGGTGTAGTTTATTAAGACTATAATAATCGTCTCAAAAAATCTTGGTTGGGCTACGTTTGCTAATTAACCTCTCGCTAATCGCTTGCATAAGCCTAACTGGCAAATCCCGAAGTACATGTGATACAAATACTTATCCATCAACATACAGACCTCTTCCAATGCATTTGCTTGCGGTTGCGTCTGCATTCCCGCTGAAAAATACTGGAATGTTCGTAGGCGTGTCGTCGCCGTCACGTGGTTCCACGCCCCCCCCCGGCCGACGTTCCGTTCACCCAACGGTCGAGCTCCTTGCCGGTACGGAACGCTTTCCTTGCCGCGAATTTCACTTTCTGCGCTCGCGTCGGCCAGTACGCACGCTATCCACTCTTTTTTCCCCTACAACTACATGCGTTGGAGCTGCACGTACGACGGCCGTTATATCATATAATACAGCCATCGTCGACAAGGCGACGACTCGCTTGTTCGGGGTTCGTTCATCGTCTCGCCGCCATTGCCCGCTTACCAGCCACTACACATTCACCACACTCGTCGTTGGCAGATATACCACAAAGAGGCGGCTGGTGGCCTATTATGAACGTAGCCACAATTAACGAATGAAAAATCAAAGTAAGTTATTTTTTGCTTACAGTTAACGTAATGACTTGTGAATGTTACCATGCGTAGGCTGTTTTGCATTCGCGTATTTACTGGAACCTCTGTGCCAACCTCGGAGTGAACGTTTTTCTCGACGTTGGCTTTAACTCTTACGACCATAATCATTCGGAAATACGCTGGCACTCTTTGTAATAGAGAAGCCGGTTGTGCACTTATAATCTTTACTGCCCTCTTCCTATCTCGTGAAATTTGACCTGTCCTAATCTAAACTTGATCGGACCTGTAAAACAGCTTTAAAGTTAATCGACATTTTTTGAAGCGCGGAGCCCAGCCCCCTGCGGAGCCCGTTAAATCTGTGCCCAGAGGTTGTGTCGCTGCTGCATTATGTGTTCAATTAGCTGTAGTCCTAATATTCATGATGACAAGCGATGCAACATTCGTTAATTTGGGACAGCAAGGACTTTGTATGATAGAGCTCCACCATCACCAACATTTTTGAATGAGCTAAACCTTTATGCTTGGCAAAGTTATGCTAGTGCCATACATTAGCTGCCAACACTAGCTGATATCTCTTAGGACCTACAGTTCAATTCTATTTTGAGTCAGGCAGTTAAAACCTGCCTAATGACGAGCGAACCGCTAAGACAGATATATGTACGTGTATACAAAATTTGGTAACTAAAAGCAAGTGATAACATTTCTGATTTCTAAAAATGCAAACAGTAAAGTTTCACCATACCTTTCTTTGAACGAACTAATATTTACGATCGCCTAAAATAATATACTTTGGTAGTATAGAGTGACAAATAGAGAAACAGAGAAAGAAAGGATGTGTGAAAGAATATGAATAAGTAAGAGAGAGCAACAGGGAGAGAAAAAGAGACTATCACAATTCTTATTCTTGTTCTTAGTAATTCATACAATTAGGCACAAAGTACACTTTATTATGTCTCTCAGCTTGACGTAAAGCTGCACAATTAGGCAAAAAAAGGATTAGCTTTTTCTATCTCACCAAAGTTAAAAGCTGCGGGATACCCAAGGGATAACTAAAAAAGCTACCAAACCGCACCACCCTAAACTGGGTAGCTCATTTGCAGTCTGCCTCTGCCGTTGCAAGAGGATTCGTTAATTGCTCGTTATTCGACGTACTTCAAAATTGCATTTCATTCCACGGAAATTAGTAGGACACACAGCACTGTCTTGAAGCCATTCCTAAGTCAATAGTTAAGGTAATACAGATTTTAGACAAAGCCGGCGACGGCAGAAAATGGACGTAATAAACGAAGCAGAAAGTATAAGAAATGTATAGGTGCAATAAAAAGTAGTGTTACATGATCGGTATCCACTGATCAAGTCAGCGTGCATAAAATTCATAACGCCTTTGGCTTCTCCTTAGAAACACGCTGGAATCAGCCGTTGCTATTTCGGTCTTAGAAGAGTTCAAATGGCCAAGAGACTGGTGATATTCAATGGATCAGCAGTGGTGTGCGGCTCCAAAAAGATATACGTTGTCAACAGTCATCCGGTTGGGTACTTCAGGTAAGTGTGATCACTCAGTTGGGCAACCTGACTGTACTGACTGTAAAATGAATTTAGCTAAAAGCTCCTTTCGCTGAGCAGCCAGTGCCGGTTGAGCTCGGCTCATGTCTAGCAGTAGTGGGACGTGAAGACTGTTAGCTGTTTTTCTTACAGTATCGTCAAATCATTAGAGATGCATTTCTCAGAGGATTTTACGTGCATACAAGTGAAAATTCACTGTGAATTCAATACCAATTACCTGGCTTTAACATTTAGCAAAAAACATGGCACTTAAATATTTCAAGGAGAGTTCATTTTGCAGGCATATTTGCATCCGATGGCTTCTCTTCTATCGGATAGTTGGTTGACTGAAAATAAATCAGTCTCACGTAGGGAAACAAGTTCTTCATTAAAAAACAGCTGCCAATTCAAGATTCGTGTTCACATTCATAGGGAAATGCTTCCAGCATGCACGATGAAGTCAGCACTTTATTTTGCTTTGTAAGACACAACTTATCCCGCCTCAAACCAATCTTGTATGCAGGGTAGGCTCTTGTAAGACCAAACTAATTTGCACATGCTTTAAGGAGCTGCAATTGCCATACCAGCACCTGCCATGAGTCAAAAGAGTGATTCTTTTATCAAACTGAGGCCTCTTTGCATGCACTCCTGTTGAAATGGCGTTGGATGTAGAATATCATTGAAAATGTCTTCCTGCATTTGGGACAGTTACGGAGAGTAATTATCTGAGAGCTGGCTATCTTATTTCTCTGGGAAACTGTAGTCTTACTGACGTCAGAGAAAGCCGGAGCATCGTAGGAGTAGTGATTTAGCTCTGAGGCTGATGAGCTCCCTTGCATAACTGCAACTCCGCTCCAAGAATTTGGGCCCTCTGGTGCTAACACAAAAGTATTTACCTAATCAGCTGTAGCTGACTTCAACCGATTATGAAAGCTCAACTAAATTAATTGTGGAATGGCATTACACAACATTTGTTTTTGGTACTTAGGCCACTCGAAAGGCACCTCCGTACTATTAGTACCTCCATTATGTTTCTTGAAAGGCCAACCTTATCGGCGTGACTTTCGGGCTGCCTTCATTAAAAGACACGAAATTATAGTCGCTGGAGAGTTCTGACAATTTGAAGCCACGTGCTATAGTGAAAGGATGAGCAAACACTGATCGTCAAGCTCAACGTGAGTCTAAAGCTGGAAAATAAATCGCTGGACGAAGTGGCATTCGTTTCAGACAGCAATATCCCTCATTAATATGCATTGTTAAGAGGAATTCGTATTGCCTTCCTCATTTTCACCAAGTGCATGAATTGATTACCCGAGCCTTCAAAAAGTGCAAGATTGTGGCTTGGACCTGAAGTTGATGTGTGGTGCCCTCTTTCTGTCCTCTTCGTACGAAAAAATATCTAGCTATTAATTACCCACCAAACACGACTCGTATTCATTGAACACGACAGCACACTACACACTGGGGACTCAGCTCAGCTTCTAAGGACGAGTGTTTGGCATTAAACGGTATTGAATCAAACAGCCGTTAAACGATGTTAAATGAAGGGGCCATTGAACCGTGTTAAATGAAACAAATGACGTCATTGTTTTCACTTATTTGACAGCAACCCGTAAAACAAAGTGTCTAGCCGTTGAATCTTAGTCGGTAGAATTGCTTCTAAGATCTGGCCATTGTCAAAACGTTATTCCAGCCAACTCACTTTCCAACTATCAGTTCAATAACTGTACCCCAATGAAAGCATGTCTTTCTCCCGTCTGTTAGATTAAGAACGGACCTTAATCCAACCTGTACTCACTTGCAATAATGCAGGACTGAACGTCCTAAGGGAAATGCCTACATCATTCTTAAGTCCTAAAATCGCATCATAGCGACTGATTCTTCTTCCAATATCCTATGTATACTGTCAATAATGATGGCATATAATGACAAGTAAGTCACGAAAAGTATCTTTTACCACAGCTATTCGGCACCATCTACGTCCGAAAGATCGGAATTCTGTGAAGATAACTCAAGTTATTATGAGTAGTCAAAGGGAGGTAAAATAACAAAAATGCTCTTGCATTATGAATTTAAAAAGCGCTAGTCGTATTAAATATCCAGTGAAAAGCAGAAGCAAAGCATAAAAATAGGAGCAATACTTAAGCCTATGCATATGCAATAAGACCTGTGATGAATCTATCTGCCTGTCGTTGAATGTAGAAAACACTTGCACTATCAATCACTTTGCCATTTTCACTGCTGAATTATTTGTGGGTAACTGATGCCGTCTTTAATCTGAATAGGCTAGCTCAAGAGTCACACAAGTGGCCTAGCAAAAATTCAAACATTTACCATTGAACACAACTCTGTACGACGAGTATCACAACTATGAGAATTTAGAGTGAAGACAATATCAGTAACTTTTAACCCTTGTACTGCTTAGTGGACCGTCAATACAAGTATTTTGAATATTGATATCTAAGCATGTTTAGGCAAAACGATACAATCGCGGAATCCAAATAGGGTCCTCAGAGTCACTTTTAAACCATTACAAACTTAAACGTGCCCGTCTAACGTCCGATAGCTATGGATCTTGAATGCTCAGAGCATGCAGAAATACGGGACGATAACAAAGACCAGTGGTGTAACGTGGCCAGGTAAATTTGCTCTCATACCTTGCTGCCTTCCATAGCTTTGCAATGATCTTGGTTGTGTAGATCAAGCATTTGGATTCAACTGAATTGCTTCTTGCAGACTAGGCATTCTACGGGAGTGGAGCATTCTTCATGAGTTAGGTTTCCCACGGGCCCTTTATCACCATCCATGGTGTACCTTATCTGGAAAGAAAACGCGGCAGCTTGAGCAGGCACCTAAGAACCGTCGTATGGACAGCGACTAGTCAAAATGTAGAACATATTTGCGCCGTCTCTGCTGTCGATGAGCCTTCCAAAATTCTTTTCTGCGCTTGTCACAGGGCTGGAAATTCCTGATAAAGTCACCAATGCTGTCAATGTTCTAAACAAGATTAAGGAAAGTAAATTAAATAATTGTTTGAAGGGGGTCCGGGATATAGGAAGATGAAAAAAGACTGCCCATGCCATTTAGAACTATAACGAAAATCTGAAAATACCATCAACGATTTCACAGTTGCTGAGGCGGGTAGCCTTATGTTCTAGATATCCGTCGGTGGCGATGCGAAAGACAAATATGGTATAAAAAACACTCAAGTCAATCTTTTGAAATTGTTAATAAATCAGTACTCAATTCAGATGACTATAATTTCGGTCTAATAATTTTAACTAAATGTGATTATCAGGCTTGTACTGGGAATACAAAAATTGTGCTAATCTGCACACAAAATCTACACGAATTTCATTTAACCATTCCTGTCATGAATCTTTATAATGGCTAAAATGCATTGACTCTAGTAACTTCCGGGTAGTAGAGTCGATGCATTTTAGTAATGCCTCTAGTAAGGGCCGTTGCAATCAGAAACTTGTGAGATTCTGTGCTACCGTGAAGCCATTCACCAGTCAATGATCGAGAAAATTGAGGCAATTTATTCCAGCAGCCGACAAGCATAACGTGAATCGTATGCAAATACGGGAACGGGGACTAATAGCAAGTCTCAAACGGATCCAATATATAATGGTCCTGAATGAATACTGTAGGCTGAGGTACAGTCAACCAGCCGTAGTCTGCAGCTCCAGTAATGGCCGGTCTCCTGAGTCCGTCAGTGATGCACTAAAGGGTGAAATCATCCGGCCGAAAGGCTTTGAATGGGATTCAGCCAACACCTCCCCATCGCTGAGAAGCCACTGCCAGTCATGCAGTCGGGCGATGTCCAACAGCAGTCACTCAAATTACATGTTTGTGTTTCCCGAGAGGTTTCGTCAGGAAATCTGCTTTGCTTTCCACAGACCGTAGCTTTTTAGCATGTCCATAATGTAGTAGTCTGATTGTGAGTCATCATTTTGCAGCCTATACAGTGACTTTTTGAGTGGCTAGACATGTTGTTCAGTACCTCTCTGAGGTCTAACCACTGGTAGTTCAAGGTATATCTCTTCCTCAAGGTCACCATGGAGAAAAGCCATCTTGACATCGTCTTAATGGATCTCTAGGTCCATCGTAGCAGCAGTCAGCAAGACGATTCTCAGAGAGTTGAACATCGCGACTGGTGCAAATGTCTCTGTGAAGTCAATACCATCTACCTGAGCTTAGCCCTAAGCAACCGAACGAACTTTATGGCAGTTTTATGACCCGTCTGAGTTTCGCTTCACTTTGAAGACATTATTCTAAGCAATGGCTTTCTGTCCCTCTTTAGTTGGGTTACCTCATAAACATTAATCTCACGTAGGAAAGCAAGTTCAATAGCAGCCGTCCACAGCTGTGCTTCTGTCCTGCTCAGTGCATCGTGAAGGGTCGTGGTCTAATTTGTTGCAAGCGATCAGTGCCTCAGCCACTGAGGCGTATGCATAGTCATATAGTCTAGCAGGCCGTCTAGCTCGGGTTGACCGTCGAAGAGGTGCATCATCTAATTCGGTGGGAGCGTGTTGAAGCGCGGGTTGAGCCGTATATGCATTGTCAGTCGCAGCTTGAAATTGTTGCACAGACTCTGGTGGACCTGTTTTCTTGAGGTGCTGCACAGCATCCTCCCCCGGCACCGTAAAAACTCAGTCAGATTTGCAAGCATAAGCAGCCGATACAGTTTGCCGTCTCAAGTAGTGCATAGCAGATGGGCAATTCTCCCTTGTCTTATGCCAGAAGCAGCTACTTCTTTCGACCCAGGGTTGGTGAAAAATACGCAATCACCTTCAAACTCGACATTTTTGCCACTTAAGACGCATTGGCCTTAAGAGGTCCTTAGCAAGTTTGGGTACGAGCAAAACATCTCGACGTTCAGCTTCCCGCCATGCAGTACCTACATGCAGCTGATTATGAGCTGTGCCCGTGCCGATCGCTTCAAGTACTTCAACGTAACTCATCACGACACTGCAAGCAATTTTCTCGCAGTGTGTAAAGATCTCGGGCTCGTTTCGCATAAGCTGCCTGGCTCCTGAGTCTTTTAGCCATTCCAGCTGTGATGGAAGATGGCAGGCATTCGATTTGGTTGTTAAAACGAATGAGTCCATAGTTGCTGTATTAACCTCCGATTTGGCCTTTTCGTCCCGTTTCCCTTTGTAACATTGTAAGGCCTTGAGACCCACCACTGAGCAATAGTGGCACTTACGAGAAGATGCGAGAGTGTGCTGCTCACCACGAGTGGTAGGTGAAGCCGCTTTGCTGGCTTTCCAGGCTTCATTCCAAGCCATAAGAGCCATCCCTCTCATGCTCTCTTCAAGAGAAGGCCGAGTTTTCCGCCTCAGAAGTTCATGCATCAGCCTGCTCTGGACAATTTCAATCGATAAGTCGGGCACGTCCCTTGATTCAAGGGCCATTACCAGCGGCCGCCAAGATTCCAGTAGCCCTTTAAGCATGCATAGGACAATATGTTCCTCTGGTATAGCATCTCCTGCGGCTTAAAGCAAATTTGCCATTGATTTAACTTTGCTTGCCAAATCCTGCACATCGTCACATTCTGCCATCTGGATAGATGCCAGCATCTCATGTAGGAGTAGCCTACTCATCAGGGTGCTGGAAGTGTATATGGCATATAGCTTCCGTCGGGCATCCAAAGCCGTTGCCAAGGTTCCAATATCGGAACTCATGAGCACAAAAACCGAGACAGCCATGACGTGCACAGACAAAGCCTTCGCCCGGCGCCGGTCAAACTCTTGCTGTGCCTTACCGTCCTCTCCGTTTTTCTGGCAACTCTTAGCAGTGAGAGATGCAACATTCACGAGCCGTGTCTCGTTGCCTATTACGGCACCTCATAGCTCGTTAGCAATGAAGTAGAACTTCGCCCGGGTACTCCACAGCTGCCCATTCTCACCCATAAACTTGTTTAGATTAACGGCATTAGTGAACGCTCGGCCCACAACCTGTAAGAAACAGTGCTGCCGAGAAGAAATTTACCCGTTTATGGTCAACAAAATTATGGTAATTTATTACCTCAGCCAACAAACATAGCGTAGACCGTATCCAAATACGGAAACACGGACTCAGAACTAGCATCAAACGTGTTCAAAATATGGTAGTCCTGAATGAATACTATTGGCTTAGGTACAGCCAATCAGCTGTAGTCTGCAGCTCAAATATTAGCCGATCTCCCGAGTCCTTCAGTGATGCACTGAAGGTCAAAGTGGAATTATTCGGCACAATAGCTAGCTTTGAAGCGGATTCAGCCAACAAAACTTACAGTTCAAGCCAATCACTGCAGCTGGGTTTTTATTTTCAAGCTTTGCTTGTGCCGCATTCTGGATTTATCTTGACAAGTTTTAAATTCTTACGATCGAAATAGAATTAAAGGTTCTGTCACTTAATTACAGGTCTCTTTGTTCTCTTGCCCAAACTACTTATCAGGACTACTTTCCCACCAGCCCAAGCATTGTAGAAACTACTGTTCTGACTTGATCCATTTATCCATACCTCGTATGAACATCAAAGTCTTTGCACAGCACGCCTCTATTTGTTGTGTTCTCTAGGCCTGGAACCCACTTCCGATGGCCATCATAACGTGCCCGGCAGTATCAAAATTAAAAAAGAAGTTTATAACACATAGTTTCACTATATAATTTAGTAGGTCTTAATGATTCATCCTTTGTGGATGTTGGAATGCTTTCACGGTGCCTACTGTTTCTGGATTTGACTACCAGTCATTTGGTGATGCTATCTGTACAGCATCTGAAAAGTGGCTAGAAAAAGATTCAGTTCAATGAGGGTGATATATAAATGAACTCTTAGTACTATTATCACTATTAAGTAACATTAACCCATGTTGCACTTGGATATTTATGCTTTATATAAATTTGCTCATCCGAGTAATTTTCTGTCATTGAGCTATACCAAAAATAGCATATTTCACAGGGCCCTATAGAGAACTCTACCTCTGTATAGGTCTGTTATTTCACTGCAAAAAAGCGTGGTGGAATGGTTAGAGGTAGCATGCTCAATAAACACCAAAGAATAACATGGTTACATGAATCGAGCACTCAAAACAAGTATCGATTGAGGCAGCACAGGGTCAGAAAGCATTAGCATATGAAGAATAAATCACATGGACCTAATGAATGCTCTGATAATTAGGTAAACGACATTCAGTTACCTTTGACTGGGAAGTTTTCCGACCTATGCATCAATGGCAAAAAAATGCTCGCATTCAGTAAATGGGTATTATCTACCTCTAAGGTTAGATAGGGATAAGAAAGGAGAACTATCTGTGGAGCCTGTCTCCCTAATAAGACTATTACACGGAATGTAGTTTTCAGGGTAGACTCTTAAACTCTGAGTGCCTGCGGAAAATTGCACAACAGTTTTACTATTATATATTACTATTATATATTATTATATTTTATATTGCTATTATTATATAATACTATTATATATTATATTATAGAAAATTGCATAACTATTATATATTACAAACAGCAATATCTAAGTCGGATACTTCAGCGATCCGTTTAGGCTGTCCTTTGAGTAGAAGCGAGATTTTCTTCTGCGATTATCCTATGAAGTTTTTGAGTCATTTAGGGTTGCAACTGTAAAAGGCAAGAATGCTGTGTATCAGTCGCTCATGAAAACTCTGTTGGTCTGAAAAAGAAACGGGATATCATTATCGTCAGCATTGAAGTAATAGCCAATCCCACCAGTCCGAATCACAATTGAAAGAATTTCAAGGTAAATAGAGATAGCTAAAGACACAGAACAAACCCAATACCTCAATAGATGTCAGATTTGGTCAACGACACTGGACGAAAGCACGACGAGGATTAAACATATTCGCTCAAGGACCATTTGAACCAATCCATCACTATGTGGCTGAGACCAGTCGCTGCTGTCGATCGTTTCCGTAATTTGGGATAACGTGATCCACAGTGTGAAACGCTACCGCCGGATCAAGTATAACTTGAGCAGATTCATTGATTCTGAATTGGTTGGCGTTTGGTTACACTGAGTACGGAAGCTTCAATCGAGTGATATCACTTGCATCATGACTAAACTTATTCAGCCAATTCTTTCAGTGCATGCTTGGAGCTGGTGATTTGAATTCGCTCAAAATAGGTTGATGCGAATTTTCTGACGGTGACCGATTTAAATGACTTGGATATATATGATTTTTCTAGAGAGTAATCCAGATCTCAGCTTTAGCCGGGCTACATGTTTTGCTTGTAAAGGTAGCAGATGGTCATCGGGATAGTATTTTATTTCTAGCAGAGGTTATTAAGGTAGCAACTTTGTTTGAATCAACCTCGATTGATTTTTTGTAAACGGCATGCGTTAAGAATCGATAATTGATTTAGTCGGAGGGCTGTATGATTGCCGGATTGTGTGTAACCACTACCACTAGGAAGGTTGATGACTTGTCAACTGTTGCAAGTCCTGGGAAGACGAACCTCTTAGCTCACCCAATCTACTAGCAAATTGAATAGTCGTCAAAATTGGTAAAAGATCTGACTAGCATAATTTAAGGTTTTACCTGGAAACCAAATTTGGGCTTTTCCACGCTTTCTGCTAAAGACATGAACATGTTCTTGAAATTGGCTAGGCTTTCATATGAGCTGAAATTCTTAAAGCTGCATTTTAGCCTCTGCTTAGTTAATGTTGCATGGTTTTTGTAATTCGGTAAAATCAAGGACACGACCACCGGAATTAATAGTAGTTATAAACGTCCTCGACCTAACGAATTTCTTCAGACAGTAACGAAAAGAGAGCACTTTACTATTGTCAGTTGTGTTTATAAAGTAAGTTTGAAGTCAAATGCAGTCTATAGCATACTATCATCCTATCATAAGTTAAACGGAAGACAGAAAATACGTTAGTAATTTTTTTGGAAAGCCAGGTTCAGACAAAAGGCGAGAAGCACGGTCTTTAATCGAGACCTGAAAGCTAGTGACTCAAAATATTGTTAATTAGGAAACCAGCTGGTCTTATAGCAAAGTGGTTTGCTTAAAACTTCATCACTCGAACGACCGTCTCTTTTGTTATTTTTAGCGATTGGTCGTGTTATAAATTATAAAAGTAGCCGTTTTAGTGTCCCTTCTCTACCCTTATGTCAGGACTGACAATATTAGCTGGCTTTCGTCTAGCTTCCATATACCCTTAGCCTATCAGATTATCCGTGGTCCTACGTGTCAGTTTATACGGGACAGATAATTACGTAGGAATACCTAAGGCATGGCTATGGATATATACATCGAAGTGTAAAACTCCGTCTAGCATGCGCAAAGTTAATCAAATCTTGGTCGTGAATCGTTCATGGTCTCACTCCTCTTATGAAGTAAACTACCAAGGTGCCCTCGTACTTGTTAACATGCATTTGTCGAAAACCCGACGGTATCGACAGCAACTCGTTCCACTGGAGTGCCCACTTGCTGGAGCTGTAACGCTGCCCTTGGTTTGCCGTGGGGCCCTTCGTTATATAACATAACCGGCAGAATGTTTACTACTGCTCTCATGCAACCTATTGAAAACGCTGCCTCAGATGACTCAGTGTCTTCTCAGCCCCTGTGTGTCAACCTGCAGGTTATCGTTCAATTTATCCATAGCTATCAGTAAAATCTTTCTGGGCACCTACGTGAGCCAACTTGATATACAGCCACTTGGCAATCTCCTATTGGCGTCTACATAGGTTCAATTGCTTACTGTAATAATTGGTGACTTTGTTGCCACGAAAGTCCTTCTCCTCCCCCTGAAGCGACTGGCTTTTTCGCAACCACTGCAGCTTGCAGGTTTTAGATTTTTTGTCCTCTCCTGGCATATGAGGCATGTCTCAGAAAGCGTCAGCATCGTCGTCTATAATCCTACTGTGCTAGCATTTAGTCACACCTTGATCTCTTTTCTTACGGGTAAAACGTTTACCAACAATGATGTATGGTCTGTGAATCTAACTGTTGGGATTCTTATTAGCCGGTCCATATACATACTGTATCACGTAATCATAATGGACAAATTGTCTAATCAATCGAGAAATCAGATCCTCCAGATCTTCAAGGTTGGGAAGCCACTGCACAGCCCCAAGGTCCGTGAAGATGAGGAAACACTAGCTAATTTAGCCACTTCTTTTTTATAGCTCACGGGGAGCCATTAAGGCTAGCATTAACACTTACACCAGCAATGAAGGATCGCCTACCTCAGGATTAGATCCCAACGACCTCCGAACTGAGTTCCTGAGTGGAGAAGCCGTTTTATAGTAGCTTGCAATCCTTTCCGCAACTTAATAATTCTACTCTGGACCACTGTGAACCTTACTGAAATCAGGCAACACTTGCCCGTGTCCATCCTTGATTTGGAGGTTGAAGGGCATTTCCTTCTTTCGTACGTTTCTCCCGTCGTGGACATTTACACCCCGGTGGACCCTAGGACATCCTTTCCTGGGTAGAAAATTTTCACCCTGCTTTGATGAATGTATGTCAAAGAGTACATACAAACATATATACCTTATATTCGTGTACAAACGATATATCTCAAACAGTTTATTTCATAGTTTGACCACAGGGTGCGGCTCTTATATCGGTGCTTGTAACGTACACAATATTCTCTACAGTGAACTCAATATCAAGAACACGTCTACCGACGCCAGATTGCATTATCCGTGGATTTACTCCAAGCCGTCGTCTCTTACCGGCATTTGTTTTCTTCAATTCTTCCTGCCCACATTGGATCATTTTTTTGGGGTCTGCATACTAGTGTTGGTAATTGAATTGGTTGAGGCAGGTATCTCACTATAGGTATCATAAAATAAAGGTCACCCCACAGGGTTTCGTGCCACGGTCAGCCATTGCAAACGACAGGGCGAACAAATAGCACGAGGACCAAATGCTAAATTAATCCTAACTTGTGACATAAATTTTGTTGCAGTGTGGCCCTCCCTGCAACGGGTAGCCTCACAACGTGCAAATTTCCGCAACGTGCAAAGCCTCGCTGTTTGCATTACGCCCACGACTATGACAAAGTGATTAATATGTAGCCCCAATGACACCTTATTCTATGAACAAGCTAACAATACCACATGTTCTACGCCTGATACGGCAGGCGACTTCCAACTGACTCGTTCACAGGCTTAAAGCAGCTCAAGCTCCGGGCTAGGACTAATAGACCAGCTGAACGTTGTATAAGAGGGTTAATCGGTTCAAGCTACTGCCTTTTATAGCGACATGCTAATTTTAAATGACGATAATCACTGTAGCAAATAGTCTTACTTTGGCTATGTTTGCTAAATTAACCAGTCGCTAATCGCTTGCTTAGGCCTAACTGGAGAAACCTTAATTAGATGTGATAAAAATATGTATCCATTAACACGAAGACCTCTTCCAATGCATTTGATGGCTGTTAAGTCTGATTTCCTACAGGGAAATAATGGAACGTTTACCACACTCGTCGCCAGAAACACCATAGCCAGGCGGCTGGTGGAAATACATGAACATAGCCTCGATTAAGAAATACAAAATCGAAGTAATTTTTATTTGTTATTACCTAACCCTATGATTTGGGAAATTTAACTTACGTAGGCAGTTGTGAGTACACTTATTTTCTGGAACCTGTATGTCAACCACTAAGTGAATGTTTTCCTCTATGTTGGCTTGAAGTCTTAAGACTGTAACCAATCAGAAAGTCACTGGCACTCTTTCTAAATAAAAATGTGATAGTGTTCTATAATATTTACTGCCCTGCATCTATCTTGCACAACCTAATGGGCCCTAATCGAAACTTTACGGGACCTGTAAAAAAGCTAAGAAATTAGTTAAAACTTGAAGCTCCAAGCCCAGCCGCGAGCAGAGCCTATTAAATCTGTGTGTGGAGGTTATCTCGCTGTTGAATTTTGTTTTTAATTCGCTGTAGTCCTAATATACGTGATGACAAGCGATGCAATATCAATTAATTTGGGAAAGCAAGGACTTTGTATGATACAGCTCCACCATCACCAACATTTCAAATGTGCTAAAGCTACATGTTCTTTGAAGTTATCCCACTAATGAGCTGTGCCATAAATTAGCTGCCATCACCAGCTGATATCTTTTTGGACCTACAGTTCAATATTATTTCAAGTCAGGCAGAAAAATACTGACAAAAAACGAGTGAACCGCTGAGACTGATATCTGCACGTGTATGCAAATTTTGCTATCTTAAAGCCAGTAGTAAAATATCTATGCCATGCAAATGCATACGGTGGAGCTTCATCATACCTTTCCTTGAATAAACTAATAATTGAGATCACATAAAATGGTAGACTTCAGCAGCATGGAGCGAAAGCTACAAAAAAGACTGAAAGAAAGGATGTGTGAAAGAGAACGAAGGAGTGAAAGACCGACGGTGGGAAAAAAGAGACTATCTCAATTCCTGTTTGTTTTAATTAATGCTTACAATTTGGCAGAAAGCGCACTTTTTAAAGACACTCTTCTTGAAGTAAAGCGGCACGATTAGGCGAGAGAAAAAGGAACCACTATTTTTTTCTATCTTACCAAAGTTTAAACCTGAGGGATACCCAACCGATAACTAACGGAACTACCGTACCACACCACCCACACTGGGAAACTCATTTGCTGTCTGCCTCTGCAGTTGCAAGCGGATTCGATAATTGCTCCTCATTCGAGGTAATTCAAAATGGAATTTCATTCCACGGAAATAAGTGGGAGATGCAGCGATGCCTTGAAGCCATTCTCGAGTCAATGGTTGAGAAAAATACGATTTTGACAAAGCAGGCGACGACAGGAAATGGATGTAATCAAACAAACACAAAGTATAACCAACTTATAGGTACAATATATAGTAATTTATCATGATTGTTATTCACTGAGCAAGTCATCCTGCATAAAAGTCATCAGGCCTTTGACGTCTTCTTAGAAACAAGCTGTGATCATTCGTAGCTTTTCTGGCCTTGGAAGAGTTCAAATAGTCTAAACACGGGTTATATACGGTGAATCATCAGTGGTCTGCGGCTTCAAAAAGATAACCATCGTCCACAGTCATCTGGTACTGTAGTGCAGGTCTGGTTGATCTCTCAGTTGAGCATACGCATATTGGCCGTTAAAGTGGATTCAGCCAAAACCTCGTTTAGCTGAGCAGCCAGGGCTGGTCAGGGGTAGCCGATGTACGGCAGCAGTGGCACGTAAACACAGGGTGTTTCTGTAACAGCATCGTGAAATCACTAGAGCTGATATTTATCAGCGAATTTAACGTACAGACTAGTGAAAATGTCTCTTTGAATTTAATACCATTTAACCTGCCATTAACCTTTAGCAAGTAAGTGGGCACCTGTAAAAAGTGTTCACACAGTGAGTGCTTGGAGGTGGTTATTCGAATTCTCTTCAAAACGTCAGATGGAAACTGTGAGCTAATATTTTTCTAGGAACTGTGAATCTAATCTAAGCTGCTCAAGTGGTCTAGAGGTGGCAGATTTGAATATTTTCGGTAAAAAATCGTTTTCTAGAGAATCATAAAGATCTCAAATTTGGCTGGGCCTCCTTGTTTTCGCTAGTAAAAATGGAGGAGGGTTTTCATGGGATAATTTTCATTTAAGTGGTAGTCATTAAGATGAATACTTTATCGGAAACGACCTCGGAGAATTTCTTGTAAAATGAACGGGTAAGGACTCGTTAATTGGTTTACTTGCTTGCTGTATGGAGGCCAGAATAGGAGTAACCTTCCTAACTTGGAATGCTGATAACTTTTCAACCTTTGCTAGTACCAGGAGTGAGAACACCTGTGAGTTCTCAAGCCAATAGCAATTGCATTACTGTCTTCTAAATCGGTTAAACATCTGCATGGCAGGATTTCAGCTTTTGAATTAAAAAGAACATGTAACTTTTCTAGGCTTCCTGCTAAAGACTCAATCAAGTCTTTGAAATTGGTTAAGGCGTCGACAGACCTCGGCTTCTTATAGTGGCTTAAAAACCTGTGCTTAGTTAACCCTACAAGTTTTTTTAATATGGTAAAACCAAGGAAAAATCCACCGGAATTAATGGTATTATCATTGTCATGGACCAAACAAGTTTCTCCTGACATTAAAGAAACGAAAGCACCTGACTGTCAGTTGTGTTAACAGAGACAATTGTGAAGTCAACTGCAGTCCATTGTACACCATCATCCTATCGTCAGTGAAAACAAAGTCGGAAAATTAGCGTGGAAAGCCAGGGCATACAATTTGGACGTGCTTGGTATTTAATTGAGAACGGACAACTGACTCGAACGATGATTAATTTGAAAAATTGTCGGTCTTATAGTCAAGTGACTACCTAAAAGCTTCATCGATCCACAGCCCATCTCTTCTGGACACATTATTTGACGACATGCGAATCCAGATGCAGTAGTTCCTCTCACGTGCCACGCCTCCAGAGCAGAATGCATCAAGCTTTATCTTCTTGACGATTTACTGTTGCCGATTGGTAGCCTCGCAGTTTTTATCCTGATGGGACCTGTAATGGGCTGAACTTAAAAGGCTGTAGCATGCCTTTTTAGACTAGATGCCATTATATGTTATCTCCCTGGTGAGCCAGGGAGAGTTCCGGGGAACATGCTGAAGTCGAAGTCATACACTGGCTCTTAATAGAAACATTGCCGTTATTCATTTTACTGTCTTAATTCAGTAGACGATTTAATATCTTCACATAATCCGCAGCTTTTGTTATTGTTTCTATGCCTGTTAGGACAAAATTAGGTTAGTTAGTGACCTGGGTGGTTCCGTCCTTCAAAGCTCGTCCCACCTTCTAAGTAGTTGATATATCGATTTGCTTGCACTGTGAAAACGTATCTGCGAAAAAAATTGGAAAAAGTATATATATTGGCTTCATATTTTAATTGGCATCGTAATTTTGAGCAATTTCAGGTCAACTTTAAAGAATTAAATGGCGAACTGTCAAATTGCTAAGCTACACCTAAGACCTGCTTGTAGATTTTTCAATAGAAAAAAAATGTACCACTATACCATCACACTAAAAGAAAACCAATGCCCATAAATGTTGAATTTTTGGATGTAATTTACAATATTTTCGTACTGTTGACAACTAGGATACCTTGATTAATAACGTAGATATCACGGCAAAATCTAACCATCGTATGGATTCATTAATCAGTGGCCGTATCACTCCAAGTGATCAACACTATGAAAACTTACTTTTCAGCTCAAGTTATATCAAAATCTGTCTTTATTTGCCGCTATTCCTATCATATATCCTAAAGGGTGCCCCTTTCGTTTTCCTTTTCTACCGTATGCTAGCTATGACAATCTTGGCCGGCTTTGGCCTAACTCGAATATATCTTATGCATTGCAGTGTATCCATGGTTATACGTGTCAGCTTATGTGTGTTCAAGGATTATGTAGGAATACTTATGGCATGGCTATTGATATATGCATCATATGCTAAAATTGCACGTATCATGAGAAACTGTAATCAAATGTTGGTAATGAATTGCTTATGCTCTCACTCCACTTAGTGAACTAAAAAACCGAAGCACAGTTGTTCTTGTCGACATGCATTTGCCGAGAAGTCGAAGGTATTAACTTACCCGGCAGAGTTTTGACTACTCTGTTTTATCAGATCTCATGCTACATAGTAGAAACCCTGCCTCAGATGACTCAGTGTCCTCTCAGCCCCTCGGTGTCTACCTGAAGGTTATTGCACACTTCCTCCATAGCTATCGGCGAATCCTTGCCATGCACCAAGGTTTGTCACCGTTGTATTCGGCCACTAGGCGACTTCCTGGTGATTTCTACATGGGATCCGTTCCGACCACTAATACTTTTTGAATTTATGACAAAAGACCTTATCCTATGCCGGAAGCAACCTGCTTTTTCACAACCACTGCAGCATGTTTGCAGGTCTTTTTCCTCGCCGTTCATATGAGACATGTCTCCAAAAGTCTCAGCATCATCTTCAAACCAACTGTTCTAGTATACAGAAACACCTCGATATCTCCCCTTACGGGTGAAGTGTTTACCCATAATCATGTATTGGCTGCAACTGTAACTGTTGGGATTCTTATTAGCCGGGAATGCTAAATACTGTATCATGCAGTCATATTGGACTCACCTTAATACAAGCCAAGAAATGTGATCCTGCAGGTCTTTGATTGTGGGAAGCCATTGCATAGCCCCATGATCATTGAAGATGGTGAACTACTTGTGGATTTAGCCACTTCTATTCTGAAAGCTCCCGGGAGACATCAAGGCTAGCACTACCACTGGAACAGCAATAAAGGATCGCCTACCTAAGGATGTGATCCCCGTGACCTCTGGACTGAGCTTAGATAGGGAAATGCCGTTTAATGGCTTGCAATTCGTTCCTCGTGACTCAATAATTCTTCTCTGGACCGATGCGAACCTTACTAAAATAAAGCAACACTTGCCAGTTTCCATCCTTAATTTGGGCGACCGGTTGAAGGACATTTCTATCTTCCGGACGTTTCTCCCATTGCAGATATTTCCACCTTGGTGGACGCTTCGAAATCCCCCCCAGGGTAGGACATCCTCCCACTGCATCGACCCTGGTGGACTCTAGGACATCCCCCCGGTGTAGGACATTTTGCCACTGCATTGACGAACGTACGTCAAAGAGTACAGCTATACGTATATACCGTATTTTTGTATACATGCGAAGCCTCTTATACGCATTTTTATATAATTCGCATACAGGGTGCGGCTTTTAAACTAGAACGTGTTACATAAAACATGTTATGGTAGGACTTAGAATTAGGTGTATCAAATATGCAGAAAATTACTGTACATGATCAAATGAAGATCATGTTCAAGTGAAGTATAATCGCCACAACATAATTGGAAAAATGGCTGGATTGGAAGGGCTGTTTCTAATTAAGGGAGTTGTGGTGGTAGCTGCCGTGACTACGGCTGGTGTGGTTGCTGCAGCTGAGGCGTGGGGGGCGGCTGGAGCTGCTTGGGCGGAGCTATACATTTCGAGCCTGCTGCAGTTCGATTCCTATCGCAATTTCCGACAAAACCACACACCTGCTCAAGCATGTTCAAACCGCTTGCTCAGATTTAAACTGTGATTATTACTGAACGCGAATTTTACTTTTAACGTACATAAACTCCTCTGCATTCAACTCCAGATCAAGAAGACGTCCACCAACTTGCAATTGCATCTACCAAGGATTTACTTTGATCTTTCCACCGTTGTCCATATTAACGTCAGTAGGGCCACGTACCTTTGTTAAGGGTGAAAAGACAGCACACACAACCGCTTTGAAGACTCTGTCATTTCGTTGGTGCTCTTGAAATTGGGGCTTGAAATTTAATAATAATTATAATATCAATGCATTTGATAAAGTGCCATCTGAAAATTCAAACTCTTTCTAGGTGCTTTACATGTAATGTATGTCCAAGCCGGCTTTAATTACTGGCATTTGTATTCGTCTATTCTCTGTCTCACCAACGGGTGATTGGTTCAGGAGTGTCTGCATACTAGTGTTAGTACTCGGATTGGTTGAGGCAAACTCACACTGTAAGGATCATCATGTGTGGTTCGCCCCACAGGATTTAGTCCCATTCTCAGCCGTTGCAAACGACATGACGAAAAGGGGAAATAAATCCCAACTTGTGAAAATAGTTTGGTGACGGCACGACCTTCCTTACGACGGTACGACGGGTGGCCGCACAACGTGCAAACGTGCACAATGTGCACAGCCCTGACGTTTGCATTGCATTCACGATTATGAGAAAGTACTCAATACGTATCACTAACGAAACCTTATTATATAAAAACGCACGCAGTAACACAAGTTTTTAATAGCTGATACGACAAGCGTTTTCCAACTGAATTGTTCACAGGCTTGAAGTAACTCACGCTCAGCCCTAAGACTCACCGACCAGCTGACCATTCCTAAAAAAGAGTAAATGTGGTCGGGCTTGTGCCTTGTATCGCGACGTCGTAATTTTTAAGGGGGATAATCACTGTTACGAAAAATCTTGTTTTTTCTATGCTTGCTGATTAACCACTTGCTATTCGCGTTCGGAGGCCGAACTTAAAAAACCTAGCTAGAAGTGATAAACAATGCTGATCGATTTGCACGAAGTCCTCTTTCAATGCATTTGATTGTGGTGGCCTCTGCATACCTTCTGTGAAATATTTGAACATTCACCACACTGGTCGTAGCCAGAAATACCCCAGCAAAGTGGCTGGTGGCCGTAAATGAACTTAGTATCAGCCAAAAAATAGACAAAAAATTAGGTTATTATTGGCTTAAAATAAAAATAATGGTTTAAGAAGCTTACCTTAACTAGGCAGTTTTGCACAACCATATTTACTGGAAACTCTGTGCACACATCTAAGTGAATGCTTTCCAGGATCTTTGCTTTAACCCTTACGACCAACACCAATCGGAAAATTGCTGGCACTCTTTTTTTATTTGATAGCAAGTTACGCACTTATAATATTCACTCCCCACCTCATATCTTGCGTGATTAGATGTGCCCTACTTTTAACTTTATTGGACCAGTAAAACCGCTTGAAAGTTAGTTGACATTTGAAGCTCCATGCCCAGCCGCATACGGAGAATATTAAATCAATCCTTGGTGGATATCTCGTCGTTGCAATGTAGGTTACATTTTCTGTACTACTAATATCCATGATGACATGCAATGTAGTATTCATTAGTTTAGGACGGCAAGAACTTTGTATTACAGAGCTCAACTATCACTAACATTTCAAATAAGCTAAAGCTGCCTGAACATTAAATTTATCCCACTACTGCACTGTGCTATAACGAGCTGCCGTTGCTAGCTGATATCTTGAAGAACCTACAGTTCCATAATAATATAATTCAGGTCAGACGGCCAAAGACTGCCTAATAGAAAGTGAACCGTTGAAACTGATATCTGCACGTGCATGTAAATGTTTACATTCAAAGGCAAGTAATCCAATTTGGTACTGGAAAATTACAAACAGCAGAGCTTTAAGAAAAGTTTCCTCGAACTAACTATTAACTAATATCGCATACAATGTTAGACTTTGGCAGTAGAGAGCGACAACTAGAGAAACAGACGGAAAGAGAGTATGTGTGAAAGAGAACAAATGATTGAGAGAGCAGCAGGGAGAGAAAAAGTGACTATCACACTTCTTATTCTGCCGAAAGTGCACTATTTTTAAGTCTTTCAGCTTCAAGTTAAGCTGGGCTGTTTATTTAAAGAAACAGGGCATTCTTTTTCCATCTAACCCATTTTTAAATCAGTCGGATACTCTAAGAATAATTAATGGAAATACCGAACCAAACCAGCCCGAACCGGGTAAATCATTTGCCTATGCAGTGACAAGCTGATTCGTTAATTGCTTTTCGAGTCGATGGTTATGGAAATTACGTCTTTTTTTAACGATGGCGACATCTGAATATGGATATAATCAAAGGCACAGGAACTATAACCAATTAATAGGTCCAATATCTGGTAGTGTTACATGATCGTTAATAGTGGATCAAGTTCAAGTAAACACGAATTAAAGTGATAACCCCTTCGTATTCTCCTTTTAAACAGCCTCTGATCAGCAATAGCTGTTCTGACCTTGAAACAGTTCATATGGCCTGGAGAAGGATTATATCCGAAGGATCACCAGTATTCTGCGGCTGCAAAAAGATATCCATCGTTGTTGGTCATCCAGTGCTGTAGTGCAGGTCAGTTTGATTTCTCAGTTGGGCTTAGGCACACTGGCCGTAAAGTGAATTTAGCCAAAACCCCCTCTAGGTGAGATGATAGTGCCGGTCGTGGGTAGCCGATGTCTAGCAGCCATTGCATTCGATTTTTCTCGAACTGTATCATGACATCATTATAGTGGATATTTCTCAGAAAATTGTGAACACTTACAAGTAAAAACGTCTCTGCGAATTCAATACCGTCTACCTGCCGGTAACCTTAAGCTAAACTGGTGTGACTACAATTTCACAGATAGTTTACTTCTCAGGCTAATTTGCATGCGATGGCTTTCCTGTCATCGTAAAGTTATTTAACTGCAAACAAGAAAAAAACAGTGTCACGTATGAAAGCAAGTTCTTCATTAATACCTGCTGCCAATCTAAGATTCGTGCTCACATTCATAGCGAAATCGGTCCAGCATGCACGATGCCGTGAGCATTTAATGTTTCAGCATAAGAAAAAATTATCCCGCCTCCAGTCAATCTTAAGGCAGAATACACTCTTCGAAAACCAAAATTGTTCGCACAGGCTTCAGCCAGCGGCTATTAACACTGGTGCACTCAACATTAATCAAAAGGGTGGTTCACTTTATCAAACTGACGCCTCTTTGCATGTATTCCGGTAGACGTGGCGTTGGAGGTTGAGTGGCTTAAACTAAGTCTTCCTGCATTCAGGACAGGTACAGAGAGTACTTTCCCAAGAGTCAGCTATGTAATTTCTTTGGGAAACCATAGTCTTAGTTACTTCAGAGGCAACCGGAACATCGAAGGAGTGGAGATTTGACTCTGAAGCTGATTAGCTCCCCAGAGAAATTGTGACTCCAGTCCAAGGCTTTGGGCCCTCTGGCACTGAAAGAAAATTTGTTAATAAAGCAGCAGTAGCTGAGTTTAAAGCAAATCGTTTCAGTTCGACTAAATCGGTAGTGGAACGGTACTGAAAAACACATTTTTTTGTACTTACGCCACTCTGAAGGCACCTCGTCACTATCAGAATCCCAATGTTGTCTCTTGACAGGCCGACTTTTTCGGCGTGACTTTCGGGCTCCCTTCATTCATAGACACGAGTTTATAGACGCTAGGGCACTGTATCAAAATTGAAGCGGCATGGTATAGATAGAGATAGAGTGAGAATATATTGATCGTCAAGCTCGTCTTGATTCAAGAGCTGGCCAATAAATGGATAAAGGAGTTATCCCGTCTTTTACACAGGAGACTTGCCCATTACTGTGTATTATTAGAAAGGTATGTAGGTGATTGTTTTCCTCGATCTAGGCCTTTATCCATACGACCAACGCCAATCGGAAAATTGCTGACACTCATTGTAATAGAGTAGCGGGTTGTGCACTATCAATATTTACTGCCCTCCTTATATATCGTGTAATTAAATTTGCCGTAATCTCCACTTGATTGGACCTGTAAGACAGTTTGAAAGTTAGTTGACATTTGAAGCTCTGTGCCTAGCCGCATGAGTAGCCTATTTCATCTATGCCTGGTGGTGATCTGACTGTTTCAATTTACGTTAAATTTACTGTATTACTAGTATCCATTATGACATGCAATTTAATATTCATTAGTTTGGGACAGCTAGGACTTTGTATTACGAAGCTCAACAATCACCAACGTTTCAAATAAGCTGAAGTTGCCTGTTCGTAAAAGTTATCCCTCTACTGCACTGTGCCCTATACGAGCTGCCATGGCTAGCTGATATCGTTAAGGACCTACAATTCAATATCAATTCAGGCTCAACGGAAATAGACTGCCTAATAAAGAGCGAACCACTGAAGCCTATAATTGCACATGTTTACAAATGTTGATATTCAAATGCCAGTTATCAAATTTTGGTATTGTACAATTACAAACAGTAGATCCTTAGCAGACTTTTCCTCAAACGAACTAGTGATTCCCATCGCAAAAAACGGTAGAATTCGGCAGTATGGAGTGACAACAAGAGAAACAAACGGAAATATAGTATGTGTGAAAGAGACTTAACAAGTGAGAGAGCCACAGAAAGGGAAACAGAGACTACATCACGATTGTTATTTTGCTGAAAATTCACAATTTTCAAGTCTTTCAGCTTAAGTGGCCCTGCTTAGAAGGAGGAAAAAGATAGGGCCATCTTTTTCCATCTAACCAAACTTTAAATCGGCAGGATACCCTAATGATAACTAACGAATCTACCGAACCACAGCACCCCACACCGGGTAAATCATTTGCACTGTGCCTCTGCAGTTACAAGCACGTTCGTTTAAATCTCTAAATGCAAGGTACTTCGAAATTGAATTGCATCCTAAGGGCATTTGTGGGAGACGCAGCACAGCCTTGAAGCTTTTTACGAGTCGAAGGTTGAGGAAATAACGATTTATGTTAATGCTGACGACAACAGAATATGGATTTAATGAAAGATGGAAAAATGAAAAGCAATTTGTGGGTGCAATATATGGTTGAGTTACATGATCGTAATTCACAGATCTAGTCGTAATGTATAAAAGGCATAATGCCGTCGCCTACTCTTTAGAAACGGCTTGTTATCATCCGTAGCTGTATTTGCCTTTGAACAGTTCACATGGCCTAGAGAAAGGTTGTATCCAATCATTCACCCACAGGGTGAATAGGATCAGAATCACCTGTTCTTCAGCAGACGAAGCTCGCGCTTTCGAGAGACTTCTTCGGTAACTTGGCCGCCTGCTCCCAAGCTGCCCGCTGACGTCACGACCACACTTTGTCCCAGAGACCCACCGGTTGCCAGCTGGTACGCTTGCACGCCGGATGCTGGAATGAAGTACTGGTTACCGTCCGGGCCCTGCGCGTACTGCACAATTGTGGTGCCAGTGGCTCCGCTGGAGTTGCTCATCGTCAGGGTCTGCAGGCCTTGTCCCGAGCCGTCACCGTGTGTGGCTATTTGTATCGATGCTGGGATCACTGCAAGCAAAATGAAAAGTCTGCTGCTGCTGCTGCTGTGCCTTGCAGTGAAATCGGGTGATGAGGTAGGATAGGCACGCACGGCCGATGTGCCAATTCATGCTGGGAAAAGGATTTAGCCAAAACTTCATCTTGCTGAGCAGACAGTGCTGGTCACTGGTAGCCGATGTCCAGCAGCAGTTGCGTATGACAACAGTTCAATGTTTCTCTAACTGTATCATGACATCATCATAGCAGATACTTCTTAGAAAATTATTAGCACCGTCTCATAAAAACGTCTCTGCGAATTCAATACCGTTTACCTGCTGATAATGTCCAGCGAAACAGCTATGACTCTACAAATACACAGTCATTTCACTTCACAAACCAATTTTTATCCGCAGGCTTCCCTGCCATTCGAGAGTCAGTTGACAGCACAAAAATCAGTGTCACGTGGGAAAGCAAGTTGTTCATTATTACCAGCTGCGAATTTAATATTCGCGTTCACATTCATAGTGAAATCTGTCCAGCATGCACAATGCAGTGAACATTTAATTTTGCATCATAGGAAATAACTCATCCCGCCTCCAGCCAATCTTCATGCAGGATACACTATTCGATAACCAAATTTGCTCGTACACAGTTCTGGAGGCGGCCACAGGGACTGCTGCAGTGGCCATCAACCGAAAGAGTGGCTCTTTTCATTAAACCAATGCCTCTTTGCATGGATTCCTATTGACATGGCGTTTGAGGCTGAATGGCTTTGAAAATATCTACCAGCATTTAAGACCGGCACGGATAGTACTTTTCCGAGAGTCAGCTTGGTATTTCTTTTGGAAACCTTGGTCTTAGTGACTTGAGAGGCAACCGGAACATCGAAGGAGTGGCGATTCGGCTCTGAGGCTGATGAACTCCCCTCAGTTATTACGACTCCAACATAAGGCTTTGGGCCCTCTGGCACTGAAACAAAATTTCAAAGCTAAGTAGCTTTAGCTTACCTTACAACAGATCATGTCAGTTATAATAAATCAGTAGTGTAAAGGCTCTGAAAAACAAATGTTTTTGTACTTATGCAACTCGGAAGGCACATCGTCACTCTCGGTATCCCCGGGTTGTCCAAACTTTATCACGACATCATTCTAGCTGATACTTATTAGAGAATTGTACGCAAAGTCTCGTAAAAACGTCTGTGCGAATTGAATACCGTTTACCTGCCTGTAAGGTCAAGCGAAACAGCTATGACTTCACAATTTCACAGTCAGTTCACTTCACAGGCCAGTTTTCATCCGAACATTTCCCTGCCATTGGAGAGTCAGTTGACTGCACAAAAATCAGTGTCACGTAGGGAAGCATGTTGTTCATTATTACCAGCTGCGAATCTAAGATTCGTGTTCACATTCATAGTGAAATCTGTTAAGCATGCACGATGCAGTGAGCATTTAATTTTGCATCATAGGAAATAACTTATCCCGCCTCTAGCCAATCTTCATGCAGGATACACTATTGGAAAACCAAAATTGTTCGTACACGCTTCTGGAAGCGGCCATAGGGAGTGCTGCAGTGGCCATCAACTGTAAGAGTGGCTCTTTTTATTAAACTGACGCCTCTTTGCATGTATTTCTGTTTACAAGGCGTTTGAGGCTGAATGGCATAGAAAATGTCTTCCTGCATTTGGAACAGGTAAGGAGAGTACTTTTTCGAGAGCGAGGTTTGGTATTTCTGTCGGAAACCTTAGTCTTAGTGACTTCAGAGGCAACCGGAACATCGAAGGAGTAGCGATTCTGCTCTGAGGCTGATGAACTCCCCTCAGTTATTGCGACTCCAACACAAGGCTTTGGGCCCTCTGGCACTGAAACAAAATTTCAGAGCTAAGTAGCTTTAGCTTACCTTAAAAGAGATCACGTCAGTTTGACTAAATCGGTGGAATAAAGGCACTGAAAAAAAAATGTCGTTGTACTTACTCAAGTCTGAAGGGGCATCGTCACTATCGGTGTCCCTGTGTTGTCTCTTGACAGGCCAACCTTTTGGCTTGACTTTCCGGCTACCTTCATTAAAAGACACGAAATTATAGTCGCTGGAATTTTGTATCAATATTGAAGGCACGTGCTATACCTAGTGAGAGTGTGAGCGTACATTGATCGTCAAGCTCATCGTAGGTCAAAAGCTTGCCAATAAATGGCAGGATAGGTCGGCATGCCCTTCAGACAGCAGTCTTGCTCTGTGTGTGCATTATTTAGAGGCTGTTGCCTTTCAAATTTTCACTAGCAAAAGTGCAGTGGCTGATTATCCAAGCCTTTCAAAAGTGTGGCTCGGACCTAAAACTGATATGTGGTTCCCTATCGATGTCCTCCTCGTGCGATAACACGTCTATCTTTCGATTACCAGCAAAGCACCACTGGTATTTGTTGAACGCGACAGCACACTAAACACTGAGGACGCATTTCAGCTCCTAAGGACTACTTTTTTGCATTAAATTGCGGTAATAATAATAATAATAATAATAATAATAATAATAATAATAATACACTTGATAATGCCCCCTCAGAGAACTTAGTCTCTTTGTAGGTGCTTTACATTTGCTGCAAAGGGACATGCGATTGAATGGTAAGTTATTCATGCGTGAAAAAAAAGAAATGACTAATATGGTTAGGGGCGACTAGCACAGGGTCAGCACCCAAATGCGGTTTTTGGCAGCATACACAGTGTCAACATCCATTAGTACATTAAGGAAAAATCATTGGGACCCACTAAATGCGGCCCTAAAGTGGTGTGTTTTTAAGCTTCATTACAATGTGGTCAGGTAAGGGAAGGTTCTGATGCACGTCGGGAGGTAGTTCCACGCTTTGGGAGCATACAAACTAATTGCATAGTCACCCAAGGACTTAACGTTCGTACAATGTACTTGAAAACCATTTCACAGCGGTTTCATTCAACATTACGACCATATAGGCTTCTCAGTCAAATCTGCCTATCTTCGGCTTCATGACATTGCTAAAATTTGGGCTTGTTTAGATAAGTCAACGACATCTAAGTTGTTCCATTCATTCGTGACATCCCGTCTCAACCCCTGCAACTTAATGCTTTGTGGCCTACCAGCAAATGCGATTAGGCGACTGCAGCTGGTGCACAAGGCTGCAGCTAGGCTTGTCTGTCGTGGCGTCACCATTGTCATATTACTCCACTTCTCCCGACCTGCACTGGCTACGACTCAAGCATCGGATCGATTTCAAGGTTTCGTCGCTCACTTTTAAGTCCCTTTATTATGTAGTTCCAGCCTATTTCTCACATATACTCCCACATCAGGCCAAGTATCGTATCACCCGCTTTTTGGAAACAAACAGTCTACAAATACATTGTACAATCGTGAAGTCCATGATAGACCGTGCAACTTGTTTGTATGCTCCCAAAGCCTGGAACTCCCTCCCAACCTGCATCAGAACGTTTCCTTACCAGACCACAGTTTAAAGAAACTTAAAAACACACCATTTTGGGGCAGCATCTAGTGGGTCCCAATGATTTTTCCTTCATGTACTAAAGCATGTTGACACTATGCATGCTGCTACAAACCACATTTGCATGCTGACCCTCTGCTTGTTGCACCTCACCATATTATTCATTTCGTTTTTTTTTCATGTATGATTTAACTTACCATTCAATTGCATGTCCCTTTGCAGCAAATGTAAAGAACCTACAAAGAGATTAAGTTGTCTGAGGGGGATTTACCAAGTGTATTATTATTATTAATAACACAGTTTAACGGAAAATAGTAGTCCTCGGAGCTGAAATGCGTCCCCAGTGTGTAGTGTGCTGTCGTGTTCAAATAATACCAATGGTTTTTTGCTGGTAATAGAGAGCTAGACGTGTTATTGCACGAGGAGGACATAAATACGGATCCACATATTAGTTTCAGGTCCGAGCCACACTTTTGGACTTTTGGAAGGCGCGGATAATCAGCTACTGCACTTTTGCTAGCGAAAATTTGAAAGGAATAGCAATACCTCTCAATAATGCACAGTGGTGAGCAAGCCTGCAGTCTGAAAGGCGTGTCAACTCCTTCAGCCATTTATTAGCCAGCTTTTGACTCACGATGAGCTTGACGATCAAGGTATGATCACACTCTCACTATGTATGGCACGTTGCTTCAATATTAATACAACACTCCAGCGACTATAATTTTGTGCCTTTTAATGAAGGGAACCCGAAGGTCACGCCGAAAATGACGGCCTGTCAAGGGACAACAAGGTGATACCGATAGTGACGAGGTGCCTTCACACTGGTGTAAGTACAAAAACATTTGTTTTTCAGTGCCTTTACGCTACTGATTTAATCCAACTGACGTGATCTGTTTTGAGGTCAGGTACAGCTACAAAGCTCTTAAGTTTTGTTTCAGTGCCAGAGGGCCTAAGGCCTAGTGTTGGAGTCGCAATAACTGACGGGAGCTCATCAGCCTCAGAGCCGAATCGCCACTCCTTCGATGTTCCGGATACCTCTGAAGTCACTAAGACTAAGGTTTCCAAAAGAAATGTCACAGCTGGCTCACGCAAAAGTACTCTCCGTACCTGTCCCATATGCAGAAGACACTGTCAATGCCATTCAACCTTAAACGCCAAGTCGACCGATATGCATGCTAAGAGGCGTCAGTTTAATAAAAAGAGCCACTCTTTCGGTTGATGGCCACTGCAGCAGTCCCTATGGCCGCTTCCAGAAGTGTTTTCGAACAATTTTGATTTTGAATAGTGTATCCTGCATGAAGATTAGCTTGAGGCGGGATAGGTTATTTCTTATTAAGCAGAATGAAATGCTCACTGCATCGTGCATGCTGGATGGATTTCACTATGAATGTGAAGAGGAATCTTGGATTCGCAGCTGATAATAATGAACAACTTGCCCACCTACGTGATCCTGATTTTTTGCGGTAAACTGACTCTCCAATGGCAAGGAAACCTTCGGATGAAATTTGGCCTGTGAAGTGAACTGACTGAATTTGTCAAGTCAGAGCGTTTTGGTTTGACCTTACAGGCAGGTAAACGATATTCAATTCGCACAGATGTTTTTACGAGACTTTGCGTACAATTCTCTAATTAGTATCCACTATGATGATGTCATGGTACAGTTTGTGAAACATTAAACAGTGGTCATGGGCAACGGCTGCTGGACATCTGCTACCCATGACCATCACTCTCCGCTCAGCAAGAGGAATTTTTGGCTAAATCCTATTTCCGGCCTGTGTGCCTAAGCCTAACTGAGAGATCACACTGACCTGCGGTACAGAACTTCATGACTAAAGGTAAAACATATACTTTTGCAGCAGCAGAAGGCTGCTGATCCTCTGGATCGAACCGTTCTCTAGGCCTTACAAAGTATTCAAAGGCAAATACAGCTACCGATGATCACAAGCTGTTTCTAAGGAGTAGGCGACTGCATTTTGCCTTTAATACATTACGACTAGATCTGTAAATTACGATCATGTATCTCTACTAGTGCACTTACAAATTGCTTTTCATTTGTCCATCTTTCATTACATCCATATTCTGTTGTTGCCAGCATTACCAAAAATCGTTTTTTCCTTAACCTTTGTCTTGGAAATAGCTTCAAGGCTGTACTGCATCTCCCACCGATGTCTTTAGGATGAAATTTAATTTCGAAGTACCTCGCATTAGGAGATATTAGCGAATCAGCAGATGTACATGCAGAGCCACAGAGCAAAAGCTTTAACCGGTGTGAGCTGGTGTGGTTCAGTAGATCCGTTAGTTATTATTTGGGTCCATATTCAGTTCGAGGTATGACATTACATGCAGACTCACTTATAGGTTTGACACGACATACCGATTCACTTGGACTTATGAGATGACATACAAATTCAGATGGAGCTATGAGATGACATGCAGATTTAGTATCAGGCATGCCGGCATAGTCAATTGCAAGTGTAAACTGTTCTCACTTCTGAGTTGCTCGGTTCGCCTCTATTATTTTCAATGTTTCGTCGCCATTAAATTTAAAATAGCATGCTTCCTGGCATTAGCGATATCATCAGTTGATGCAGAAAATTTGTGGGAGACAGTGAGCCACTGTGAGGGATTACAATTTAAGTACAAATAAATCTGCGAAAAGCGAAAGCCTAGATTTCTTTTGGCCATCAATTCGGCAAAAAAGAGAGTATGAACTATCGAAAGAATGTTACCGATGAGAGGCCCCTGTGGTCACGCCTCCTTTAGTGGTTTTTCGGCCGATTATTGACAGTCCCCATTCGTAGCATGGTGCAAACTTCTGCCATATGACCTGAACCATTGAAGTGCGACAAAACATAGGCACAGCCAAATGTCAGCCGCTAATGAAGGACTTTGTAATCAAAATTGTTGAATGCTGCCGAAACATGAAGCAAAATGAACCAACGAATCACTTTCAAATTTACATTGGCGTGGCAATGTCGGTACATAAGTTGTTCCACGGTGAAACAGGTGCCAATATAGCCGGAAATTCGTTAGATCGCTCACAATGGCATTGAAAAAGAGTACTCGAAACTGTCGTCATTAACGTTAGTTCTGATGTAGTAATCTTTTCAACCAGGCCTTGAAATTGGAAGCTCTCATTCTGTGAAGTGTCTAACCCATGCTCAGTGAAATGGCCAACGAACAGTAAGAGCCGTGCCAAACTGAGATTGGCTTGAATCGGTGGTCTATAAAACTCGCCTCTTTATTTTTCGAGTATTTGCTAGGTTCTATGAGATCATACAATTAGTCGTAACAAAAGTAACGAAAGTCATTCCCAACGGAACATCTCAACAAAATGCTTATAGAAATCTACTTGAAACCTCTATGCTGTGAAGTGAGTCGAAACCCCACCTTTATGGTCTTAATTTCACAATAGCTACACGTTATACCGGATTCTATGACGGCAGATGGTAGTTTATATTTATGAAAACAGAAAACCCATGCGAATGCAGGCTAGGATAGAATAGGATAGGATAGAATAGACAAGGTTTAAGTTTGGTGTCACCATTTTGAGTGCTTGGCCGGAAGAGGAAATGGTGCCACTGCAGCATTATCAGATTATGTGTGCATGTTGAAATAATTGAATGACTGGTACTAGAGCCTATGCATTTTAGCCATTAGAGATTCATAACCGGCATGGCTGAATAAAAATTGTGTAGAATTTGTGCTCAGATAGGCACAATTTTTGGATTCCCGGTACAAGCCGGATGTGGGGATCCATGGGTTTCCTTGCCAGTGCGGAGCTGCACTGCCATCTCACAACAGCCCGGTTTGCCTCTTACTGCACGTCCACCAGCAAGGTAATTATGTTTAGTTAGAATTTTTAGACCTAATGTCTAGTCATTAGAACTGAGTGCTAATTTACTAATAAAGGCATAAGAATCTAACATCAATGACGACAGTTTTGAGTACTCCTTTTCAATGCCATTGTGAGCGATCGAACAAATTTCCGGCTATATCGGCACCTGTTTAACCGTGGAAAAGCTTACGTACCGCCATTCCAAAGCCAATGTAAATTTGCAAGTGATTTTTTGTTTCATTTTGCTTCATATTTCAGCAGTATTCAACGATTTTGATTACAATGTCTGTCATTTGCGCCTCTCATTTGGCTGTGCCTATGTTTTGTCGCACTTCGATGGTTCATGTCATACGGCAGAAGTATGCACCGGGCTCCGAACAGGGACTGTCAACGATCGTCCGACGGACCACTTAAGGAGGCTTGACCATGAGGGCCTCTCATCGGTAACATTATTTCGATAGTTCACACTCTCCCTTTTGCCGAAGTGATTGCCAAGCAAAACCTAGGCTTTCGCTTCTTTGCAGATTTATTCATACTTCAATTTTCATCCCTCACAGTGCCTCACTGTCACCCCACAAAATTTCTGCATCGATTGATGATATAGCTCATGCCTGGCAGCAAGCTATTCTAAATTTATTAGCGACGAAACATCGAAACAAATGGAGGCATACCGAGCAACTCAGAAGTGAGAACAGTTTACACTTACAATTGACTATGCCGGCATGCCTTCAACTAAATCTGCATGTCATCTCACTCTATAAAACACCTTTTTAGCACAGCATTTAGTAGGTCCTTGTTATTCGTCCTTCATTTGGTTATGTGTACCGACACTGTGCATGCCACCATTAACCACATTTGCATGCTGACCTTGTGCATGTCGCCCTTAACAAAATTATTCATTTTTTGGAACAAGATTTTATTTACCATTCGATTGCATTTCTCTTCACAGTGAAGGTAAATCACGTAGAAAGAGATTAGTTTCTCGGAGGGTGCCTTATCAAGTGCATTATTATAATTAGTCTTATTATCTAATACCTCCAACTTAATCTACTTGTCGTCTCATACCTCTAACTGAATCTTCATATCATCACATACCTTCAACTTGATCTGAATGTCGCGTCATACTGCAAACCGAGTCTGAATGTCGTCTTATACCTCCAACAGAATCTGTATGTCGTGTCATACCTCTCAATGAATCTGTCTTCCATCGCATACCTCGAACTAAATCTGCACATAATCTAGGCGTCCTGTTCCTAAGTGACATGCCCTTAACGTTACAATAGTATTCATGAGAATAATGCAGAAGATAAAGTCCCCTGAGAGAACTCGATTTATCGCTAGGTGCTTTACATTAGACGGCAAGGCAAATGCGATTGAACGGCGAGTTTATCACGCTTAATACAAAACTTCACTAGCATAGTTAAAGATGACGTGCACAGGGTGTGCATAAAAGTAAGGTTAGTAGCATCAATCACAGTGACAGCAGGCATAGGTGCATAAAGGACGAATCACAAGGACCCACTAAATGCTGTCTTAAAAGGGTGAGTGTTTCAATTTAATTTTATTGTAGTCAAGTCAGTGGATGTTGCGAAGCCAGCCGAGAGTAAGTTTCAGGCTCCGAGAGCATATGAACTTCATAAATGGTCTCCAAAGGATGTGAGCTTCGTACGAGGTATTGGTATAATCTTGGATTCCTAAAGTTGAGTTTCACGATGCGGGGTCTAGTGGGGGAATAGATTTGAGAGATGGGCCGGAGCCAAAGAATGAAGTTACCTACAAGTCAGCAATGAAACCTTGAATTCGATTCAATGGTTTACTTGTAATCCCTTCAGGTCAGGAGAAAGTGGTATGACGTGGTACTCTTAACAGGCCAACCTTTTCGGCGTGACTTTCGGGCTCCCTTCATTAAAAGACACGAAATTATAGTCGCTGGACCGTTGTTTCAATATTGAGGCCACGTGCTATGCAAAGTGACAGTGTGAGCAGACATTGATCGTCACGCTCATCGTGTGTCAAAAGCCGGCCAATAAATGGCTGTACGAGTTGGCTCGCATGACATTTCAGACAGCAGGCTTGCTCTCTACTGTGCATTGTTGAGAGGTATTGCTATTACCTTTCCAATTTTCACTAGAAAAAGTGCAGTAACGGATTATCTGAGCCTTCCAAAAGTCCAAAAGTGTGGCTCGGACCTGAAACTGATTTGTGGTTGCCTATTTGTGTCCTCGTGCGATAACACGTCAAGCTTTCGATTACCACCAAAACACCACTGGTATTCGTTGAACACGACAGCACACTACACACTGGTGACGCATTTCAGCTTCTAAGGACTACTATTTTCCATTAAACTGTGTTAATATTAATGATAATAATAATACACTTGGTAAATCCCCCTCAGACAAAGTAATCTCTTTGTAGGTGCTTTTCATTTGCTGCAAAGGGACATGCAATTGAATGGTAAGCTAAATCATGCATGGAAAAAAAATGAAATGAATAATATGGTTAGGGGCGACTAGCAGAGGGTCAGCACGCAAATGTGGTTTATGGCAGCATGCATAGTGTCAACATGCATAAGTACATGAAGGAAAAATCATTGGGACCCACTAAATGCCGCCCTTAAATTGTTTGTGTTTTTAAGTTCCTATTAAATTTGGTCAGGTAAGGACAGGTTCTGACGCAGGTCGGGAGAGAGTTCCAGGCTTTGGGAGCATGCAAACTATGTGCACGGTCTCCCAAGTTCGTACAATGTTTTTGTAGACTGTTGGATTCCGAAAAGCGGCTGATACGATGCATGGCCTGATGTGGGAGTATATTTAAGAGATAGGCTGGAGCTACAGAATTAAGGGACCTAAAAGTGAGCGACAAAACCTTGAAGTCGATCCAATGCTTGAGTCGTAGCCAGTGCAGGTCAGGAGAAGTGGAGTAATATGGCAACTGTGACGCCACGACCGACAAGCCTAGCTGCAGTGTTTCGCACCAGCTGCAGACGCCTGATCGCATTTGCTAGTAGGCCACAAATCAGTGAGTTGCAAAAGTCGACAGGGGATGTCTCGAATGCATGGACCAACTTAGATGTGCTATCCTTATCTAAACAAGCTCAAGGTTTAGCAATGTTGATGCAGAAATGCAGAAGCTGAAAATAGGCAGATTTGACTGTGAAGCTGATTTGGTCGTAATATTGAATGAAACAGCCATTAAACGCTTTTCAATGAAGCAGCCGTTGAACCATGTTAAATTAAACAAACGACGTCCTTGTTTTCACTTATTTGGCAGCAATCCGTCAAGTTACGTGTCTAGCCATCAAATCTTAGTCAGTACAATTGTTCCTTAAATCTGGCCATTGTGAAAACGTGAGTCACACCAACAAGCCGGAAAACTACCAGTTCAATCTCTGTCTGATAATGAATGCGTATCTGATTGCCGTCGGTAAAAGTAACAGGCAGGCCTTACGACAGCCTGTCCTTACATGCATTATTACAGAATCAACGTCCTATTCGACAGAGTGGCAACGTTCAAAAGTCCTACAATCGCATCATGATGACTGATTCTTCGTTACATATTTTACGTTCACTGCCAATGGAGATTGCATGTTATGATGAGTAACTCGCAAAGAGTACCATCTGCTGTAGCCATGCACGACCTCATACGTGCAAAGATCGGAAAACTGTGTTTATAACCCAAGGTATTTTGAGCATTCCATAGAACGTGAAACAACAAAAGTTTATCTTAGATTAGGTATTAGAAAAGCACTATTCCTAATATTATTCCAGTGAAAAGCCTAAGCAAAACACCAAGGTGGGAGCATCATTTTGGCACTGTGCACATGCAATAAAACGTGGGATGAATTGCCTGCCATTGAATGTAAGCAATGCATGCACTGCCACTCTAGTGTTTTCAATGCTGACTTATTTACCGACGACGAATGAATTCTTCAATCTGAATAACGTGCACAATAGTCATACATGTAGCCAAGCGAAGATTCAAACATTCGCATTGAACGCAACGCTGTTCGACGAGTATCACAACCATTGTAATTCAGAGTGACGACAACATCAGTTACTTTCAAACGTTGTACTGCTCAGTGGACCATGAGTACAAATATTTTACACATTCATAACTAAGCACATTTAGGAGAAACAATCGAATAACGTAATACAAATTAAGTCCTCAAAGTCACTTTTCAACCATTACGAACTTAAACGTGCCCGTCTAACGTCCGATGGCTATGGATCCTGAATGCTCAGAGCATGCAGGAATACGGGACGATCACAAAGACCAATGGTGTAACGTGGCCAGGTAAATCTGCTCTCATACCTTGCTGCCTTCCATCGCTTTGCAATGATCTTGCTTATGTAGATTCAGCATTTGGATACAACTGAATCGCTTCGTGCATACCATGCATTCTACAGTAGTGGAGCATTGTTCACGAGCTACGTTTCCCACGTGCCCCTATCGTTATCCTTGGCGTACGTTATCAATAAAGAAAACAAGGCAGCTTGAGCCTGCACCTAAGAACCGTCCTATGGACTGCGACTAGTGAAACTATAGCACATATATGCACCGTCTCTCCTGTCAACGGGCCTTCCCTACTCACTTCACGGTTCTCCACGAGGCTTGAAGATCCGGATGAAGTCGCCATTGCCTACGATGTTCTAAACAAGATTGAGAAACAGTTAAAAAATGTGTCGAAACGGATGCGGCATATAGGAATATGCAAAAAGATTGCCCAAGCTATTTACAACTATAGCAATAATAGATAAATACCATCAACGAATTCACATTTCCACAGGTGGTCAGACCTGTGTTCTAGATATCCGTTGGTGGCAACATGTAAGACGAAGATTGTATTAAAAACACTTAAGCAAATCTTATGCCATTGTTAGTAAATTAGCACTCAGTTCTAATGACTAGACATTAGGTCTAAAAATGCTAGCTAAACATAATTACCTTGCTGGTGGACGTGCAGTAAGAGGCAAACCGGGCTGTCGTGCGATGGCAGTGCAGCTCCTCACTGGCAAAGAATCCCATGGATCCCCACATCCGGCTCGTACCGGGAATCCAAAAATTGTGCTAGTCTGAGCACAAATTCTACACAAATTGTATTCAGCCATTCCGGTTATGAATCTTTCTAATGGCTAAAATGCACAGGCTCCAGTACCAGCCATTCAATTATTTCAACATGCACACTTAATCGGATAATGCTGCAATGGCACCATTTCCTCTTCCCGCCAAGCACTCAAAATGGCGTAACCAAGCTTAAACCTTATCTATTCTATGTTATCCTACCATATCCGGGCCAGCATTCGCAAGGGCTTGATGTTTTCATAAAGATAATCTATAATCCGCTGTCATAGATTCCAGTAAATGATGTACCTATTGTGAAATCAAGTCCATGAATGTGAGGTACATACTCTCTTAACAGCATAGAGGTTTCAAGTAGATTCCTATACGCATTTGGTTGTGATGTTCCGTTCGGGATGACTTTCGCTGCTGTTGTTACGACTAACTTTATGGCCTCATAGAATCTAGCAAATGCTCGAAAAAGAAAGATGCCAGTCCTGTAGACCACCGATTCAAGCCAATCTTAGTTTGGCAAGTCACTTACTGTCCCATCGCTAGCTCGCAGAGCATGAGTTGCACACTTCACAGAATGTGAGCTTCCAATTTCAAGGCCTGGGTTGACAAAACGACCACATCAGAACTAACGTCAATGACTACAGTTTCGAGTACTCCTTTTCAATACCATTGTGAGCGATCAAACGAATTTCCGTATATATCGGGACCTGTTTAACCGCTAAAAAGCTTACGTACCGACATTTTAAAGCCAATAAAAATTTGCAAGTGATTTTTCGGTTCATTTTGCTTCTTGTTTCGTCAGCATTCAAAAATTTTGATTACAAGGTCCTTCATTAGCTCCTCACATTTGGCTGTGCCTATGTTTTGTCGCACATCGATGGTTCAGGTCATATGGCAACAGTATGCACCGGGCTCCGAATGGGGACTGTCAATGATCGTCCGAAGAACCACTTAAGGAGGCGTGACCGAAGGGGCCTCTCATCGGTAACATTAAAAAAAATTCCATACTCTCCCTCTTGCCGAATCGATTGCCAAGCAAAACCTAGGCTTTCGCTTCTTTGCAGATTTATTCGTACTTCAATTTTCATCCCTCACAGTGCCTCACTGTCACCCCACAAATTTTCTGCATCGATTGATGATATCGCTCATGCCTGGCAGCAAGCTATTCTAAATTTTTTAGCGACGAAACATCGAAACAAATGGAGGCATACCGAGCAACTCAGAATTGAGACCAGTTTACACTTACAATTGTCTATGCCGGCAAGCCTTCAGCTAAACCTGCATGTCATCTCATAGCTCCATCTGAATATGTATGTCATCTCATAAGTCCAAATGAATCTGTATGTCGTGTCATACCTCTACACCTGAATCTGTCATGTCGTGTCATAATCCTCTTAAATGAATCTGTATTCCATCGCATACCTCTTCAACTGAATCTGCACATGTCATCTAGGAATCTGTCCAGTACCTCCAACTGAATCTGCACATAATCTAGGCGTCCAGTTCCTAAGTGACATGCCTTTAACGTAACATTAGTATTCACGAGAATAATGCAGAAGATAAAGTGCCCTAGAAGAACTCAATTTATCGCTAGGTGCTTTACATTAGATGCTAAAGCAATTGCGATTAAAAGCGAGTTATATCAAGCTTAATACAAAACTTCACTAGCATAGTTAAAGATGACGTGCACATGGTGTGCATAAAAGTTTGGTTAGTAGCAGCAATCACAGTGACAGCAGGCATAGGTGCGTACAGGACGAATCACAAGGACCCACTAAATGCTGTCTTAAAAGGGTGAGTAAATCATTTTAATTTTAATGTAGTCAAGTCATTGGATGCTGCGACGCCAGCCGAGAGTTAATTCCAGGCTCCGAGAGCATATGAACTTCCTGCATGGTCTCCAAAGGATGTGAGGTTGGTACGAGGTATTGGTATAATCTTGGAATCCTAAAGGCGAGTTTTACGATGCTGGGTCTAGTGGGTAATAGATTTGAGAGATAGGCCGGGGCACCAGAATGAAGTTACCTACAAGTCAGCGATGAAACCTTGTAGTCGATTCGATGGTTTACTTGTAATCCCTTCAGGTCAGGAAAAAGTGGTATGACGTGGCAACTCAATTGCTCATGAAACACAGGCCTAGTTGCAGAGATGATCACCACCTGTAACCGCCTATTGCACATGCCGGAGGCAGGCGAAACGTCAGTTACAGAAGTCAAGAAGGGATGGCACAAATGCTCGGACCAACTTAGACGTTGCCTAAATTCTAAAAAGTGCCGTTTAAGTTCTCCTTTTCTACCGTTCGCCAGCAGTGACAGTCTTAGCCGCCTTTCGCCTATCTTGCATATATTCTAGGCGTTTCAGATTATCATTGTTACTATGTGCCAGCTTATATGTGACAGACAATTACACAGGAATACCCAAGGCATGGTCAGGGATGTATACATTGAAAGCAAAAATGGCCTGTAGCATGAGAAACGGTAGTCATGTCTCCATTGTGATTCGCTCCTGCTCTCACTCCACTTACGACGGAAACTATCAAGGCCCAGATGTTCTTGTTGACACTCATTCGTCAAGAAGCCGACAGTATCGACAGCAACACGGTCCAATATAGCATGCACTTGCTGGACCTGTAGTGCTGCACTTAATTTCTCGCGAGGCACTTCTTTATTTAACATAACCGACAGAGTTTAGACCAGTGTGCTTTATCACATCTCATGCTACCTAGTTGAAACCTTGCCTTAGATGAGTCAGTGTCTTCTCAGCGCCTAGTGTCGCACTACAGGTTATCGTGCACTTCATGCATAACTATCGGCAAAACCTTGCAGAGCACCAAGGTGAGCCACCTTGGTAATCGGCCGCTCAGTGATTCGGGGGGGGGGGGGCTTCTACATGGATTCCATAGCGACCAGTCACACTTCTTGACTTTGTTATGACAAAAGACGTTCCCCTATGCCGGATGCGACCTACTTTTTCGCAACCACGGAAGCATGGTAGCAGGTCTTTGTCCACACCGTTCATATAAGGCATGTCACCGAAAGCCTCAGCATTATCTTCAAACCAACTGTGCTAGCATGCAGCGACACATTGATCTCTCTCCTTACGGGTAAAACGTTTACCCACAAATACGTATCAACAGCTAGTGTAACTGTTGGGATTCAGGATAGCCCGTCATGCCGTATTCTGTTTAATGGAGTGATATCGGTCTCACCTTAATACAAACCGAGAAATCTGATAATTCAGGTCTATAGCAGTGGTAAGCCATTAGAGAGCCCCATTGTCCAAAAAGATGATGAAATACTTGCCGATACAGCTACTTGTATTCCGAAAGCTCTCGGGAAGCTATCAATGCTAGAACTACAACTTGGACCAGCAATAAAGGTTCGCCCACTTCAGGATACAATCCGCTTGACCTTGGGACTGAGTTCATGAAGGGAAAAGCTGTTTTATAATGGCTTGCAATTCTCAGCCGTTGGAAAGGACATGACACAAATGGAAATAAATCCTAACACGTGACAATATTTCGGTGAAACCCTGAACCTCACAACAAGGGTACAACGGGTGGCCGCACAACGTGCCAACGTGCACAATGTGCACATCTCTGACGTTTGCATTACATCCAAGATAATGAGAAGGTATTCAATTCGCAGCACTGACAACGCCTTTATATATAAACACGTAAACAGTACCAAACGTTTTTTATGGCTGATGTGACACGCGACTTCCAACTGAAATGTTCACAGGCCTTAAGTAGCTCTGGCTCAGTGTTAGGACTCTCCGACGAGCTGACCGTATCTGTAAATGAGTGAAGGCGGTCGGGCTCGTGTGTTTTACGGCAACTTCGTAATTAATAAGGGCGATAATCACGGTCGCAAATATTCTTGTTTGTGCTATATTTGCTGATTAACCGCTTGCTAATCGAGTTCGTAGGCCGAACTACCAAAGCACTAGCAGGAAGTGATCAAAATACTGATCCCTTAACCTGAAAACCTCTTTCAATGCCCTTAATTGGGGTGGCGTTTGCATTCCTTCGGAGAAATACTGGAACATTCACCACACTGGTCGTAGCCGGAAATACCACAGCGAAGCGGCTGGTGGGCATAAATTGAACTTAGTCAGAGCTAAAAATTGAAAAACCAAAATTATTTATTATTCGCTTTGAATAAACACGATGATTTGAGTATTTCTAATTACGTAGGCAGTTTTGCATACCCTTTTTTACTGGAAACTCCGTGAAAACACATATAAACGAGCTGCAATGGCTAGCTGATATCATTAAGGACCTACAGTTCAATAATTATTAACGGTCAACGAAAAAAGACTGCCTAATAAAAAAAAAATCCTAGCTGATTAAACAGCATCTTTTTATATAGCGACAGAAGAGCCTTTACGGCTATCACCACTGCTTGCAGTGACGATAAAGGATCGCCCACCGCAGGAATTGAACCCACGACCTCGGTCCCGAGGTCGTGAAAGCAACCGCCTTACCTAGTGTGCCATCACGGCTCACCAAATTATATTCCAAAAAATTCCCTAGCGGGGAATCGAACCCCGGCCACGGCGGTGAAAGCGCCGGATCCTAGCCACTAGACCACTAGGGAATAATTAGCTAACAACTGAAACCTATACTTGTACATGTTTACAAATGTTGATATTCAAATGCCAGTAATCAAATTTCGGTATTGTACGATTACAAACAGTGGAGCTTAAGCGGACTTTTCCTTAAACGAACTAGTAATTCCCATTGCAAAATATGGTAGAATTCTGCAGTATGGAGTGACAACTAGAGAAACAAACGGAAAAATAGTATTGTGGAAGAGGCCTAACGAATGAAAAAGTGACACGAAGGGAAAAAGTGACCACATCACGATTGTTATTTTGCTGAAAATGCACTATATTCAAGTCTTTCAGCTTAAACTTAAGTGGCCCTGTTTTGTTAGAGGACAAAGAAAGGGCTATCTTTTTCCATCTAACCAAACTTTTAATCGGCAAGATACCTTGATGAAAAATAACGGATTTACAGAACCAAACCAGCCCACACTGGCTTAATCATTTGCTCTGTGCCTCTGCAGTTACAAGCTGATTCGTTAATATCTCCTCATGCAACGTACTTGGAAATTGAATGGCATCCTTAGGACATTAGTGGGAGATGCTGCACAGCCTTGAAGCTTTTTACGAGTCAAAGGTTGAGGAAATAACGATTTATGTTAATGCTGACGACAACAGAATATGGATTTAATGAAAGATGGACAAATGAAAAGCAAATTGTGGGTGCAAGATATAGTTAAGTTACATGATCGTAATTCACAGATCTAGTCGTAATGTATAAAAGGCATAATGCAGTCGCCTACTCCTTAGAAACAGCCTGTGATCATCCGTAGCTGTATTCGCCTTTGAACAGTTCACATGGCCTAGAGAAAGGTTGTATCCAAAGAATCAGCAGCGTTCCGTTGCTGCAAAAATATATTTTTTACCTGTAGTCATTAGGTGCTGTACTGCAGGTCAGTGTGATCTCTCAGTTGGGCTTAGGCACCCTGGCTGGGAAAAGGATTTAGCCAAAACTTCATCTTGCTGAGCAGACAGTGCTGGTCACGGGTAGCCGATGTCCAGCAGCAGTTGCCCATGACCACCGTTTAAGGTTTCTCAAACTGTACCATGACATCATCATAGTGGATGCTAATTAGAGAATTGTACGCAAAAGTTTCGTAAAACGTCTGTGCGAATTGAATGCCGTTTACCTGCCTGTAAGGTCAAGCGAAACAGCTATGATTTTACAATTTCACAGTCAGTTCACTTCACAGGCCAATTTTCATCCGAACATTTCCCTGCCTTTGGAGAGTCAGTTGACCGCACAAAAATCACTATCACGTAGGGGAGCAAGTTGTTCATTATTATCAGCTGCGAATCCAAGATTCGTGTTCACATTCACAGTGAAATCCGTCCAGCATGCACGATGCAGTGAGCATTTCATTTTGCATCATAAGAAATAACTTATCCAGCCTCAAGCCAATCTTCATGCAGGATACACTATTCAAAAACCAAAATTGTTTGAACACACTTCTGGAAGCGGCCATAGGGACTGCTGCAGTGGCAATCGACCGAAAGAGTGGCTCTTTTTATTAAACTGCCGCCTCTTTACATGTATTGCGGTTGACATGGCGTTTGAGGCTGAATGGCGTTGACAGTGTCTTCCTGCATGTGGGACAGGTACGGAGAGTACTTTTGCAAGAGCCAGCTGAGGTCTTTCTTTTGGAAACGTGAGTCTTAGTGACTTCAGAGGCAACCGCAAGATCGAAGGAGTGGCAATTCGGCTCTGAGGCTGACGAGCTCCCGTCAGTCGTTGCGACTCCAACACAAGGCTTTGGGCCCTCTGGCACTGAAACAAAATTTCAGAGCTAAGTAGCTGTAGCTGACCTCAAAACAGATCACGTCAGTTGGACTAAATCAGTAGCGTAAAGGCACTGAAAAACAAATGTTTTTGTACTTACGCCACTCTGAAGGCACCTCGTCACTAATGGTATCACCTTGTTGTCTCTTAACATGCCAACCTTTTCGGTGTGACTTTCGGGCTCCCTTCATTAAAAGACACGAAATTATAGTCGCTGGACCGTTGTTTCAATATTGAGGCCACGTGCTATGCATAGTGACAGTGTGAGCACACATTGATCGTCAAGCTCATCGTGTGTCAAAAGCCGGCCAATAAATGGCTGTACGAGTTGGCTCGCATGACATTTCAGACAGCAGGCTTGCTCTCTACTGTGCATTGTTGAGAGGTATTGCTATTACCTTTCCAATTTTCACTAGAAAAAGTGCAGTAACGGATTATCTGAGCCTTCCAAAAGTCCAAAAGTGTGGCTCGGACCTGAAACTGATTTGTGGTTGCCTATTTGTGTCCTCGTGCGATAACACGTCGAGCTTTCTATTACCACCAAAACACCACTGGTATTCGTTGAACACGACAGCACACTACACACTGGGGACGCATTTCAGCTTCTAAGGACTACTATTTTCCATTAAACTGTGTTAATATTAATAATAATAATAATACACTTGCTCTTTGTAGGTGCTTTTCATTTGCTGCAAAGGGACATGCAATTGAATGGTAAGCTAAATCATGCATGGAAAAAAACGAAATGAATAATATGGTTAGGGGCGACTAGCAGAGGGTCAGCACGCAAATGTGGTTTATGGCAGCATGCATAGTGTCAACATGCATAAGTACATGAAGGAAAAATCATTGGGACCACTAAATGCCGCCCTAAAATGGTGTGTTTTTAAGTTCCTATTAAATTTGGTCAGGTAAGGACAGGTTCTGACGCAGGTCGGGAGAGAGTTCCAGGCTTTGGGAGCATGCAAACTATGTGCACGGTCTCCCAAGTTCGTACAATGTTTTTGTAGACTGTTGGATTCCGAAAAGCGGCTGATACGATGCATGGCCTGATGTGGGAGTATATTTGAGAGATAGGCTGGAGCTACAGAATTAAGGGACCTAAAAGTGAGCGACAAAACCTTGAAGTCGATCCAATGCTTGAGTCGTAGCTTCTCGAATGCATGGACCAACTTAGATGTGCTATCCTTATCTAAACAAGCTCAAGGTTTAGCAATGTTGATGCAGAAATGCACAAGCTGAAAATAGGCAGATTTGACTGTGAAGCTGATTTGGTCGTAATGTTGAATGAAACAGCCATTAAACGCTTTTCAATGAAGCAGCCGTTGAACCATGTTAAATTAAACAAACGACGTCCTTGTTTTCACTTATTTGGCAGCAATCCGTCAAGTTACGTGTCTAGCCATCAAATCTTAGTCAGTACAATTTTCCTTAAATCTGGCCATTGTGAAAACGTGAGTCACACCAACAAGCCGGAAAACTACCAGTTCAATATCTGTCTGATAATGAATGCGTATCTGATTGCCGTCGGTAAAAGTAACAGGCAGGCCTTACGACAGCCTGTCCTTACATGCATTATTACAGAATCAACGTCAACGTCCTATTCGACAGAGTGGCAACGTTCAAAAGTCCTACAATCGCATCATGATGACTGATTCTTCGTTACATATTTTACGTTCACTGCCAATGGAGATTGCATGTTATGATGAGTAACTCGCAAAGAGTACCATCTGCTGTAGCCATGCACGACCTCATACGTGCAAAGATCGGAAAACTGTGTTTATAACCCAAGGTATTTTGAGCATTCCATAGAACGTGAAACAACAAAAGTTTATCTTAGATTAGGTATTAGAAAAGCACTATTCCTAATATTATTCCAGTGAAAAGCCTAAGCAAAACACCAAGGTGGGAGCATCATTTTGGCACTGTGCACATGAGCAATGCAAAAAAAATCGTGGGATGAATTGCCTGCCATGAAATGTAAGCAATGCATGCACTGCCACTCTAGTGTTTTCAATGCTGACTTATTTACCAATGCATGCACTCGACGAATGCTTATTTACCGACGACGAATGAATTCAATCTGAATAACGTGCACAATAGTCATATACATGTAGCCAAGCGAAGATTCAAACATTCGCATTGAACGCAACGCTGTTCGACGAGTATCACAACCATTGTAATTCAGAGTGACGACAACATCAGTTACTTTCAAACGTTGTACTGCTCAGTGGACCATGAGTACAAATATTTTACACATTCATTCATAACTAAGCACATTTAGGAGAAACAATCGAATAACGTAATACAAATTAAGTCCTCAAAGTCACTTTTCAACCATTACGAACTTAAACGTGCCCGTCTAACGTCCGATGGCTATGGATCCTGAATGCTCAGAGCATGCAGGAATACGGGACGATAACAAAGACCAATGGTGTAACGTGGCCAGGTAAATCTGCTCTCATACCTTGCTGCCTTCCATCGCTTTGCAATGATCTTGCTTATGTAGATTCAGCTTTGGATACAACTGAATCGCTTCGTGCATACCATGCATTCTACAGTAGTGGAGCATTGTTCACGAGCTACGTTTCCCACGTGCCCCTATCGTTATCCTTGGCGTACGTTATCAGGAAAGAAAACAAGGCAGCTTGAGCCTGCACCTAAGAACCGTCCTATGGACTGCGACTAGTGAAACTATAGCACATATATGCACCGTCTCTCCTGTCAACGGGCCTTCCCTACTCACTTCACGGTTCTCCACGAGGCTTGAAGATCCGGATGAAGTCGCCATTGCCTACGATGTTCTAAACAAGATTGAGAAACAGTTAAAAAATGTGTCGAGCAGTAAGAGGCAAACCGGGCTGTCGTGCGATGGCAGTGCAGCTCCTCACTGGCAAAGAATCCCATGGATCCCCACATCCGGCTCGTACCGGGAATCCAAAAATTGTGCTAGTCTGAGCACAAATTCTACACAAATTGTATTCAGCCATTCCGGTTATGAATCTTTCTAATGGCTAAAATGCACAGGCTCCAGTACCAGCCATTCAATTATTTCAACATGCACACTTAATCGGATAATGCTGCAATGGCACCATTTCCTCTTCCCGCCAAGCACTCAAAATGGCGTAACCAAGCTTAAACCTTATCTATTCTATGTTATCCTACCATATCCGGGCCAGCATTCGCAAGGGCTTGATGTTTTCATAAAGATAAACTACAATCCGCCGTCATAGATTCCAGTAAATGATGTACCTATTGTGAAATCAAGTCCATGAAGGTGAGGTATATACTCACTTAACAGCATAGAGGTTTCAAGTAGATTCCTATACGCATTTGGTTGTGATGTTCCGTTCGGGATGACTTTCGCTGCTGTTGTTACGACTAACTTTATGGCCTCATAGAACCTAGCAAATTCTCGAAAAAGAAAGATGCCAGTCCTGTAGACCACCGATTCAAGCCAATCTTAGTTTGGCACGTCACTTACTGTCCCATCGCTAGCTCGCAGAGCATGAGTTGCACACTTCACAGAATGTGAGCTTCCAATTTCAAGGCCTGGGTTGACAAAACGACCACATCAGAACTAACGTCAATGACGACAGTTTCGAGTACTCCTTTTCAATACCATTGCGAGCGATCAAACGAATTTCCGGCTATATCGGCACCTGTTTAACCGTGGAAAAGCTTACGTACCGACATTTTAAAGCCAATGTAAATTTGCAAGTGATTCTTCGGTTCATTTTGCTTCTTGTTTCGGCAGCATTCAAAAATTTTGATTACAAGGTCCTTCATTAGCTCCTCACATTTGGCTGTGCCTATGTTTTGTCGCACATCGATGGTTCAGGTCATATGGCAACAGTATGCACCGGGCTCCGAATGGGGACTGTCAATGATCGTCCGAAGAACCACTTAAGGAGGCGTGACCGAAGGGGCCTCTCATCGGTAACATTTAAAAAAATTTCATACTCTCCCTCTTGCCGAATTGATTGCCAAGCAAAACCTAGGCTTTCGCTTCTTTGCAGATTTATTCGTACTTCAATTTTCATCCCTCACAGTGCCTCACTGTCACCCCACAAATTTTCTGCATCGATTGATGATATCGCTCATGCCTGGCAGCAAGCTATTCTAAATTTATTAGCGACGAAACATCGAAACAAATGGAGGCATACCGAGCAACTCAGAATTGAGAACAGTTTACACTTACAATTGACTATGCCGGCAAGCCTTCAGCTAAATCTGCATGTCATCTCATAGCTCCATCTGAATATGTATGTCATCTCATAAGTCCAAATGAATCTGTATGTCGTGTCATACCTCTAACTGAGGCTGTATGTAATGTCATGCCACCAACTCAATCTGCATGTCATCTCACTCTATAAAACACCTAATAAGGACAGCATTTAGTAGGTCCTTGTGATTTTTCCTTCATGTGCTTATGCGTGCCGACACTGTGCATGCTGCCATTAACCACATTTGCATGCTGACCTTGTGCATGTCGCCCCTAACCATATTATTCATTTTCTTGGAACCTGATTTTACTTACCATTCGATTACATTTCTCTTCACAGCGAAGGTAAAGCACCTAGAAAGAGATTAAGTTCTCAGAGGGTGCTTCATCAAGTGCATTATTATTATTAGTCTTCATATCTCATACCTCCAACTGAATCTGCATGTCGTCTCATTCCTCTAACTGAATCTTTATGTCATCACGTACCTCAAACTTGATCTGAATGTCGTTTCATACTGCCAACTGAGTCTGTATGTCATCTTATACTTCCAACCGAATCTGTATGTCGTGTCATACCTCTAAATGAATCTGTATTCCATCGCATACCTCCAACTGAATCTGCACATGATCTAGGCGTCCAGTTCCTAAGTGACATGCCCTTAACGTAACATTAGTATTCACGAGAATAATGCAGAAGATAAAGTGCTCTAGAAGAACTCAATTTATCGCTAGGTGCTTTACATTAGATGCTAGAGCAATTGCGATTGAACGGCGAGTTATATCACGCTTAATACAAAACTTCACTAGCATAGTTAAAGATGACGTGCACAGGGTGTGCATAAAAGTTTGGTTAGTAGCAGCAATCACAGTGACAGCAGGCATAGGTGCGTACAGGACGAATCACAAGGACCCACTAAATGCTGTCTAAAAAGGGTGAGTGTTTCAATTTAATTTTAATGTAGTCAAGTCATTGGATGTTGCGACGCCAGCCGAGAGTAAATGCCAGGCTCCAAGAGCATATGAACTTCCTGCATGGTCTCCAAAGGATGTGAGGTTGGTACGAGGTATTGGTATAATCTTGGAATCCTAAAGGCGAGTTTTACGATGCTGGGTCTAGTGGGGGAATAGATTTGAGAGATAGGCCGGGGCACCAGAATGAAGTTACCTACAAGTCAGCGATGAAACCTTGTAGTCGATTCAATGGTTTACTTGTAATCCCTTCAGGTCAGGAAAAAGTGGTATGACGTGGCAACTCAATTGCTCATGAAACACAGGCCTAGTTGCAGAGATGATCACCACCTGTAACCGCCTATTGCACATGCCGGAGGCAGGCGAAACGTCAGTTACAGAAGTCAAGAAGGGATGGCACAAATGCTCGGACCAACTTAGACGTTGCCTAAATTCTAAAAAGTGCCGTTTAAGTTCTCCTTTTCTACCGTTCGCCAGCAGTGACAGTCTTAGCCGCCTTTCGCCTATCTTGCATATATTCTAGGCGTTTCAGATTATCATTGTTACTATGTGCCAGCTTATATGTGACAGACAATTACACAGGGATACCTAAGGCATGGTCAGGGATGTATACATTGAAAGCAAAAATGGCCTGTAGCATGAGAAACGGTAGTCATGTCTCCATTGTGATTCGCTCCTGCTCTCACTCCTCTTACGACGGAAACTATCAAGGCCCAGATGTTCTTGTTGACACTCATTCGTCAAGAAGCCGACAGTATCGACAGCAACACGGTCCAATATAGCATGCACTTGCTGGACCTGTAGTGCTGCACTTAATTTCTCGCGAGGCACTTCTTTATTTAACATAACCGACAGAGTTTAGACCAGTGTGCTTTATCACATCTCATGCTACCTAGTTGAAACCTTGCCTTAGATGAGTCAGTGTCTTCTCAGCCCCTGCTGTCGCTCTACAGGTTATCGTGCACTTCATGCATAACTATCGGCAAAACCTTGCAGAGCACCAAGGTGAGCCACCTTGGTAATCGGCCGCTCGGTGATTCCCGGGGGGGGGGGGGGGCTTCTACATGGATTCCATAGCGACCAGTCACACTTCTTGACTTTGTTATGACAAAAGTCCTCGTATGCCGGATGCGACCTACTTTTTCGCAACCACGGAAGCATGGTAGCAGGTCTTTGTCCACACCGTTCATATAAGGCATGTCACCGAAAGCCTCAGCATTATCTTCAAACCTACTGTGCTAGCATGCAGCGACACATTGATCTCTCTCCTTACGGGTAAAACGTTTACCCACAAATACGTATCAACAGCTAGTGTAACTGTTGGGATTCAGGATAGCCCGTCATGCCGTATTCTGTTTAATGGAGTGATATCGGTCTCACCTTAATACAAACCGAGAAATCTGATAATTCAGGTCTATAGGAGTGGGAAGCCATTAGAGAGCCCCATTGTCCAAAAAGATGATGAAATACTTGCCGATACAGCTACTTGTATTCCGAAAGCTCTCGGGAAGCTATCAATGCTAGAACTACAACTTGGACCAGCAATAAAGGTTCGCCCACTTCAGGATACAATCCGCTTGACCTTGGGACTGAGTTCATGAAGGGAAAAGCTGTTTTATAATGGCTTGCAATTCTCAGCCGTTGGAAAGGACATGACACGAATGGAAAATAAATCCTAACACGTGACAATATTTCGGTGAAAGCATGACCCTCACAACAAGGGTACAACGGGTGGCCGCACAACGTGCAAACGTGCACAATGTGCACATCTCTGACGTTTGCATTACATCCAAGATAATGAGAAGGTATTCAATTCGCAGCACTGACAACGCCTTTATATATGAACACCCAAACAGTACCAAACGTTTTTTATGGCTGATGTGACACGCGACTTCCAACTGAAATGTTCACAGGCCTTAAGTAGCTCTGGCTCAGTGTTAGGACTCTCCGACGAGCTGACCGTATCTGTAAATGAGTGAAGGCGGTCGGGCTCGTGTCTTTTATGGCAACGTCGTAATTAATAAGGGCGATAATCATGGTCGCAAATAATCTTGTTTGTGCTATATTTGCTGATTAACCACTTGCTAATCGAGTTCGTAGGCCGAACTACCAAAGCACTAGCAGGAAGTGATCAAAATACTGATCCCTTAACCTGAAAACCTCTTTCTATGCCCTAAATTGGGGTGGCGTTTGCATTCCTTTGGAGAAATACTGGAACATTCCCCACACTGGTCGTAGTCGGAAATACCACAGCGAAGCGGCTGGTGGGCATAAGTTGAACTTACAGCTAAAAATTGAAAAACCAAAATTATTTAATATTTGTTTTGAATAAACACGATAATTTGAGTATTTCTAATTACGTAGGCAGTTTTGCATACCCTTTTTCACTGGAAACTCCGAGAAAACACATATAAACGAGCTGCAATGGCTAGCTGATATCATTAAGGACCTACAGTTCAATATTTATTCACGGTCAACGGAAAAAGACTGCCTAATGAAAAAAAATCCTAGCTGATCAAACAGCATCTTTTTATATAGCGACAGAAGAGCCTTTACGGCTAACACCACTGCTTGCAGTGACGACAAAGGATCGCCCACCGCAGGAATTGAACCCACGACCTCGGTCCCGAGGTCGTGAAAGCAACCGCCTTACCTAGCGTGCCATCACGGCTCACCAAATTATATTCCAAAAATTTCCCTAGCGGGGAATCGAATCCCGGCCACGGCAGTGAGAGCGCCGGATCCTAGCCACTAGACCACTAGGGAATAAAGAGCAAACCACTGAAACCTATACTTGTACATGTTTACAAATGTTGATATTCAAATGCCAGTAATCAAATTTCGGTATTGTACGATTACAAATAGTGGAGCTTAAGCGGACTTTTCCTCAAACGAACTAGTAATTCCCATTGCAAAAAATGGTAGAATTCGGCAGTATGGAGTGACAACTAGAGAAACAAACGGAAAAATAGTATTGTGAAAGAGACCTAACGAGTGAAAAAGTGACACGAAGGGAAAAAGTGACCGTATCACGATTGTTATTTTGCTGAAAATGCACTATATTCAAGTCTTTCAGCTTTAACCTAAGTGGCCCTGTTTTGTCAGAGGACAAAGAAAGGGCTATCTTTTTCCATCTAACCAAACTTTTAATCGGCAAGATACCTTAATGAAAACTAACGGATTTACAGAACCAAACCAGCCCACACAGGGTTAATCATTTGCTCTGTGCCTCTGCAGTTACAAGCTGATTCGTTAATATCTCCTCATGCAACGTACTTGGAAATTGAATTGCATCCTAAGGACATTAGTGAGAGATGCAGCACCGCCTTGAAGCTTTTTACGAGTCAAAGGTTGAGGAAATAACGATTTATGTTAATGCTGACGACAACAGAATATGGATTTAATGAAAGATGGACAAATGAAAGCAAATTGTGGGTGCAAGATATAGTTCAGTTACATGATCGTTATTCACAGATCTAGTCGTAATGTATAAAAGGCATTATGCAGTCGCCTACTCCTTAGAAACAGCCGGTGATCATCCGTAGCTGTATTCGCCTTTCAACAGTTCACATGGCCTAGAGAAAGGTTGTATC